>CM053785.1:1044056929-1045256929 GCA_028749045.1 Cupressus sempervirens | reverse complement strand
CTGATACTTGACTAGCTTAATTAATGGGAGTGGGACCCACGACCCACAGGGCCACCACACCATTCACCAATGCCGTTGGATGTTTATAGATCAATGACTGAAGTTGAGTTTCGGGATGAAAAGAAAAAGAAACCTTGTCATTTCAAACGCGTCTCAAAATCATGACATGTGTCACTGCTCAGTTAACACATTGACATAATCACATTCCACTTGCAGTTAACAGTGACATTATGAATGACATTAATACATTATGACGGGTTAGGTAACACTAATGGTCCACTATTCCACTCACATTTAAATTGAAAGTGTACTGTGTGACAAGTGTGACAACTATAGACTATAGAGTATAAGTTGTACAATTTTGGCGCGTTAAGTTTCTTTAATTTTGTAGTTATACGTTGTCTGCAGATTTAGAAATTAGAAAGGGGTTACAAATTATAATTTACAAAGTTACAGTGCAACAAAGTTACAAATTCTTAATTTCTAGGTTGAGGATTGTGGTCCAAGGAAAGCAACAAACTACAATCTCTCAGCTCTCTGCAAAAATTGAAACTAAGGAGAACGTGAACATGAACAAGTAAGTGTAACTACTAAAATCCTAAAAATTTACATCCCACATTTTAAATTTTACAACTTTAATGTTTATATTATATAAAAAAATTAGTCTGTAAGGTTTTAATTTTGAATCACCCCTATAGGCTTGTAGCTGTGTTTAAATATTTACCACGATGGGTAAAACAAATACCAAGAATAACATGGGAAAAATAACAAAATTCCACAATATGCTTAAAACACCAGGTTTTAGTGATTTATTCCATGATATACATGATCCTGTTATTCATGGAAATAAGGGTATAATGGAGATAATATTTGCACTTGAAAACAAGTGGAACGATCCAAATAAGGCTTCAAAATTTTGTTCATTTAACCTTGGTGTAAATGCAACTGCAAATAAAATTGCATCGTGGCTAGCTGGGTCAGCACACATGGCGTTACCTCAAGTATTCCCTTGCCCAAAAATTGTTATGCTCTGCGTCAAAAATTATGATGGAAATAGAAAAGCAATTGTGAATAAAATTACTTAGGAGGAAATTTTGTCCATAACTGAGAGTGATTTTGCTAGTCTGTTGAACCTAGGGTTTCAACAACAATAGTCAAATATACATATTGACCTGGGAAAGCTGGCAGATGATTATGAAAAATTAGATGCAGAATAGAGAGATTCTTATATTAGAGGAATAACAAGTGGTTGTAGGCTGAGTCCAAATCACATGCCTCCTTATGATTTTGAATTTTTTGTGCCATGGGCACAAGACAATATTTTCTTGCTAGCATTTTATTTGAGATTGGATAGTAACAAAAAAGTGGATGCCAGCATTCTTGAAATGCTTTATCATATTCATTTTTAAAAAGAGCCAGTAAGATATTATTTTATTGAGCACATTGTTCGTTGCATGCAAGATCAATTACTAATGATTCAAAGAGGTTCAAAGAAGACATTTAGATTCACAACCTACTTGTGCTATCTTCTCCTAGCAAAGCATTGTGCATTATTTGAGGCAAACAAGATTTGCAGTTAGACTTAAGGCCAAAATCCAATATATATGTGGACACCTCAGATAAGGATGATTGATAATAGAAGGAACTACAACAATTTTGTAGACTTCTTTTTGGCACCAATGTACCATAAAATTACAGGCACTCCAATGCCTAGATTTCCTGTTACTTGTAGAAATTGCATTCAACTAGGAAGTGAACTACAATTGGCTGACTAGTACTTAATGGAAGAGTACACTATGTTAAGGTTTTACGGTTCATGGGTAGAACCCTACAAACTTCCAATACATGTAACAGAGAGGGTATTTGCATTGGAATATGTATGACAAATGGAGAGCACAGATGTACTCTTTCATGGTCAGCAAAAGAAAATGATATTTCCCTCCTTGCCATTCTCCTTTGGAGGGTTCACATTTGAGAGAAGAGGATTCAAAGTGGTAGAAGCCTTTTTTTCAATTTTTTGATTTGATGTTGATAGTCATTGGCAGTATGATCCACTGAACATAATTGGAGCAAGGCTTAAGGGCATTGGGACTTCTGCAAGTAAATATCAACATGAAAGTATGCCTTTGATTGAAAAATTTAAAAACATGGACTCCTAGGAGGAGATAAAAAAAAAGATGGAGAAATATGATACTGAAAATAATATGTCAATACAGGAATTGTCATCACAAATAATGGCATTGCACAAATAGAAAGGAAAAGTGCAGGGCATGACATCGTCCAATTTCTACAAGAAAGCTGATAAACCATCTACAAAACCTATTCCAAAAGAGCTAATGAATGATTGTATAGATGCTGGATGGAGTCGAAGCAAAATTTATCAATTTTGGGAAATGAGGAAGAATCTTGGTGAGCCAAAGACCTCTTTAGATCGTGATGAGGTTGAAGAGGATACACTATTTGACAAATTGTGGAATAAGGAGCATCCACTTGAAGCACATCATAGTGATACTGATGATTATTACGATGACCAGGATTCTTTGAATCCCTCATCCAGTACACAAATTCAGAGAGGAGTTGATGCATCCACCAAACTTCTATATAGCAAAGGGGCAGAAATTGTAGAAAAAATGGGCTACCAAGGTTCTGGTGGTCTGGGTCCTAGTGGAGAAGGGGTTTGGTTACCACCTCAACCACCAGCTGTAGCACCAAAACATGGTCAAAAACCAGGCCTTGGGCATGGAGATCAATCATCAACTCAATCAATTCCATCCACATTGGATTCATCTCAGTTAATTAAATTTGTTCCTGCTTCATTTACAGTTCCACTTCCAAGCACTCAGATTCAATCCAAATCAATTGTCACTCCCACAGCTGTAGATATCATGGGTACAACTACAACTAGTGGTCCGAAAAGGACATTGTATATAGATGCAAAAAAATTTGGTCCCAGAGATCAAGAAAGTGTAAAGAAGCAGAAGGTTATGCCAAGTATTAGTAGTACTACTAGTACAACAATGCCAATGGTGACTGTGAGTCCAACAATTGCCCATCCTTCAGGACAAAACCCTCAGAACAGTCCACAAACCCCACTAATGGGTCTAGGTGTTGGTTATCCTCATGGTATTGATGGAAGCTCATACATCAGAGCAAGTGCTTCTGCTATTTCACCATTCAAACATTCAATTGTCTCACAAAATCCTGATTTTCATTACAATGAATTTGTAACTAACTATGAAAAATAAAAAAACAAGAATAGAAAAAATAGTAAGACAATGAAGAAGGAAGCAATTGCTGCAGCTCGTGATGCAGAACCTGCAACCAATAGGTTATTTCCCACATATGACCCAGATAAAGATATGCTGGAATTCATGGTTGTTATGCCTCCAGCTAGAGATAACAATCCACCAGAGAGTCAGTTAGATCCATCTGAATTTCAAGTTAGCACCCTCCAAATGGATTTATCCAAAATTAAAAATGTGGACAAGATAAATGTGTCCAAAATGACCAACCAGTGGTCTACAATTCAGTGATGAAGTTGGAGAGAGAGAAATGAAAGCTTCAGGGCACAATAGATAAGTTAAAGGAAAACCTGGCAAATGTAAAGGCAAGTGAGAAAGCAGTAGTAAATAGGTGCAAAGAATCTGAGAGAAGGATAAAAAATTCATCCTCTGGCTCTAAAGAAGCAACTGAACAACAAGAACAAATGGACGCAGAACTGAAAACTCTGAGGGAAAATTTGGAAAAAATGGAAAAAAAACTCCAGGATGAAAAAGACTCTTCAACAAAGTTATACAGAAACTTGGAGAATGCTGCAAATGTAAACAATAAGTTAAATAAAGAATTGGAAAATGAAAGGGTAAAAACAAAAGAGCGGGAAGAGAAAGCAAAAGGGTGGGAAAATAAAGTAGAGCAAACAAGAAAACATAGTGAACACCAGTACTCAAAAATGAAAGAAGACCTAAAGAAGGCAAATGATACTATTACAAAATATGAAAACAGCTTGAATGACCATGTAAATAATATAGTAAAGCAAATAAAAAATTACTTCTCGGGGAGAATAAAGACTTATGCTAATAGGTTGTGTGATTGGTTTGAACTCTACGAAGCTCTTACAGATGTTTTTGGGAAGCTGAAAGAGCAACTTGAGGAGACTAAAAGTTTTGTTCAGAGACAGAAAACTAAAAAGCGGATTATGGAAGAAATCAATAGCATTGCTGACAGGCATTTGGCAAGCAAGAGAATTCAGGACCGCATTGGTTCAATAATAAAGGCGACCTCTTTATTTCATAAATGTCAAAAACTAACAGAAGCAGAAGAAGTTCTTGCTTTATTTGGGCCAAAGCTCACCAAGATGAACAATAAAATAGCAAAATTGATATCTCTTGGTTTACTGAGTCTTGGACCTGATTTCTCAACAACAAGTTTTGTTGAAAGAGAAGTTTAGAAAAAAAAGTTGGAGGACCAAATAACCTCTGATTTAGGCAACCTTCCTCAGGACAGAACTCATGAAGGCATTGCAAAGTGCATCAAAACATTCACAAATTTGCATGCACTAGTGGAACGAAAATTGCTTGAAACTCGCTCTTCCAAGTATGGAATGCTGATGAGAATGTAGGTCATTTACCATAACATCAAAATTTTTTCCCTTCCAATCAAAGAAGAATGGAGCATACTACAAAAACTTATAGTCTGTATGTGAATGTACTTTTAGTTTCAATCATCTCTATATCTTTACTATATATGAATATCTTTCATATTATCCTACATACTATAGTCTAGACTCTAGAATTGAGTTTAAAGTAACAAGTTTGAACTTTGTTTTTTGAACAGGATCAATGTTACAGTCTTGCAGATGCTATTGCCTATGCTAAAATTGCTAATTTACTAAATCGGCCTATCAAATGCAGAAATGTACAACTAAAGTTGTAGAGATGTTGTAGACTTGTAGATGTCTTACTGATTTAGATTTTGAGAATTCACATTAGGCAAATCGACCTGAAGCTGTTGTTGCTCCCTTGTTTCTATAAAAGGGAATTCAGGGTCATTGGCTTACAAGAATTGTACCATATTAGCTGAATATTGCAAATGAAAACCATTAATAATTATTAATTGTGGAATTGAATCTATGATTCTATCTAATTTTCATGTTTTCCAATTCAATGTATGTTGAACAAATGAATAAAATAGAAAACAAAATTTCATTCAGGAATTTCAAATTCAAATATGAATGATCATTGATGACATGATATAAACTACACTCTACAGTAATAATACTCTTTGTTCTCAAATTTTAATGATGAAACATAATACATTCTAATTTCTCGCTTTTCTAAAATGAACATTGAATGATAGGATATCATATAGTAGTTAATAAGTTCAAAAAATACCTATTGGTTGCCACTACTAATTTAGCAAAAATTTCCTTAATTTTCCAATTCATCTCTATGTTGTCATCATCATCCAATTTTGGTAGTCCAGTTGCTTCATTGTTCTCTTCATTTTCGTTTGTGTCTTCTTCAACTTCAAGTTCACTTTGACCTCCGCTTCTATAACTCCCAATCCCATGGCCAGTGCCATTGCCAATTGTACCCTTCCCACTTGGAGTCACTATAGGAGATTGGTTAATGGTGTTGCCTAGTCTCACCCTTCTTCTTTTACATCTTTTCTTCCAGATTTCCATTGCTTTTTGAAAAGGAAAAGTATTGACATTATACCTAGATGTGTATACCCTCAAGCATGATTCCAAATTCTTGTCTAGTTTGTTTCTTAGCTTTGATTTTAGGAAGCCCAAAGCACTGAAAACTCTCTCATCCTCCACTAAACCCAATATCATGGTTTGACATAGATCAGCAAGCTTGAAGTACTCTGAAATTTCTTCATGCAACAATGTGCTTTGTTTTAGTTCTGTCCAAAGCTTTGTTGCCGAGCCCTCTTCATGTGGGTTGTGCATTAATTGATATTGATGCTTCATGGTCCTTGTAAAGGAGCCTAATTACTGTCTAAGAAGACCCTCATCTAATATTCTGTTGATAGTCACTCCATTGAATTCTATAGATTTGCAAAATTTCTTTATCAAAATCAATAGCCTTCTACGATAATCTTCCTTATTGTTGAAAGACCAATATTGAGGAAACACAATTGCCATGGCCTCAAGCAGTTGATCATATGGGAATCATGATATTATTTCAAAGGAAAATCTATAGGCTATGTCCCTTTTAGTAGATGCTATAGACTCGACGATCTTGGTAAACTCTTCCCTTGTAACTCTTGTAGCTCGCTTCTTTGGGGCACTGTAGTACATTGGTATCTGAAATCCCCTTACACAAACACATAAATCTCCATTTTCAACGGTCTTTAAATAATTATCAGGATCATCCAAATTTGTTAGTTTTTGCTAGTGATTAAATCTATCATCGAATAAATTTAGGTCAGTACGACAGAGACTATCGAGGGCTCGGCATGACATTTTACACAACTGAGCATATTCTACAATATACATGGCTCTTTGCTGGACTTTTTTCATAATTAACGTCATTTCTTCTAGCATGAGAAGAAGACATGCCAAAGTCAAAAGTGTCTCTATATTGCTTAACCTCCAAAGCAGGTCGCGACATCTCTAATTTTTTGCATTGTCCCGATTTTAGTACATCAGTGCAATCAAAGATTGATATTCAAAAAATACTCAATGTGTTGGTCCATCCAAAGAGATCCATCTGGTATCAACATCTTTTAGAAGCTTGTTTCCATCGGTAATTCCATCAGAAAAGTGCTGAAATTCCCTAAAACACTTGGGACTTTGAAAAAAATATGCATACAACTCTCTTACTAAATCTTCAACCTTGTTTACTGAAGGAAACTTCTTCAAAACTCTAAAAGCAAGATTCATCCTATGGGCCATACAGTGAATGGCAACAACATATGGTGAACGAGAAGCCTGCATCTTTGTGCAAAGACCATTCCTTTGACCTTGCATTACTAAAGCTCCATCCGCTCCAACACAGACCAACTTCTTCACTATTGTCAATTTATCCATAGCTCCATATTCAATTAAATTGCTCTTTACTGACTGAAATAAAGTTTTTGCTGTCGCATTGTCTCTCAATTTAGCAACAGATAGTAGATGTAGTTGGCGGACATTATTCTGTATAGTATAAACATGCATGCATACCCATGACGTATTATCTATTATCGTAACTTCGTCTAAGGAAAATGCAATAAAGGTTGACTCTTTTATTTTTCTTTATACATCCTCTATTTCAACCTGCGCAATACAACTTGCCCATTCCCATCCACTATTTATCGACCAATGACTGATAGGATAGTTAGGAACTTTCAGAAAGTGTAAAAAACCACTCATTTCTGGATAGCCTGTCATTGGATGCCCTCTACTCAAAATATAGAAAACATTACTTAATTGAACAACTTTTCCATGTTCTTCTACTTCACTTTCTTTTGCAAAAATAACATTAATAGAACCTTGAACTTCACCAAGTTTCGTCTAAAATTTTTGAAACATATAATATTCTTCAACATTCCTTTTATGTTGACATTGCTCTTTTTTTTTAATATCTTACCACTTTTATTTCCTTACCATCTACAGTGGAGGTTTCGTAAATCTTACCAACATGTTTCTCTATGGTGTCTAGTTTAAGCTGCAACTACTTTTCCTTTTTATCCTTCCAACTACAAATTGCACATTTGCATTCTACTGGTGGCTCACCTACAATTGGATTGTCCATGGGCTCAATGAATGGATACTTTGCTGCCCAATCAAATTTAAATCTCTTGGCCATCTCCCATTGACGATCAATTTTTTCTTTCAATTTTCCTCTCCCTTTAGTGTCACTATTATTGTTAATTGCACCATCATCATCACCGAAGCTGATTGATTCATCCTGGTACTGATTATTTACTGGATATTCTTCTTCAAGGTCATCTTAATTAGAGATATTAGGTTCTGCAACTCCGTCACCAGATTTATTAGGCTCCCCAATTTGTTGAATGGACTCCTGTGTAGGTTGAGATTGTACAGGCTCCTCTGATGATGTACCTTCCTTTTACTTTGACCAACACTGTTGTGTCTACCCCCACCAAAGTATTAAGATATATTTTTGCATTTCTTTGGCCTCTCTTGGAAATCTCCACTTTCATTAGTTCTACTCCTCTTCCTATTTAAATTTGACTGTGACATCTCCATCAAATTAAGGCTGCAATAAAATACTATGGACTCGTATTCATAGTCATTTCGGTTCTCTACTGATCACAATACTATGAAGAAGGCTCCTTCTTTTGGGATGTTTCAATAATGAAACTCATGTCTTAAATAGACAACTACAAATAAACCGTTTTCATTCTGGCGAATGGGCCGACCGTTACATATGATAAGAACTAATATTTGGCGAAGCTCGCATAATTTCAAGTAATCGAGTGGGTGAATAGGGTGGGAATTTGGGACCCCATTGTGTGTGATGCATGGCGAATTGGGTCCTAGGAAAAATAAAAATTTCACATAGGAAAATGGGAATTTGGCGAATGATGATCATCGAAAGAGACACTCAATTAATTCTGTGGCGAATAAGAGTAAACATTAAAGAGAAATATGGGCAAAGAACCCAACTACCAAACTAAAATTATGTAATAATAGTGGTGAACGTTTCAACCACTATATGAGTATTTTATAAAATCTGGGCGAACCGGTCAACTAGTATACTGTAATGACCCTCCTCAAATTTGCTCTCAAAAAATGCTGATGAAAGCTCAAGGAATTTCATCAAACAATTCACATGCAAGGGACATACGACTGATATAGTATTTCAGCTGGCTTTAAATGACTCTTTCTTCAATTTGCATCAATGAGAATCTTGTGCTAGAAGACTCCAAATGGACTACACAATGACCTAACATGAGTGTGCTACTAATTTTGACAATATTCAGTGCATATATGATCTAAGCATGAGAAATGAACACCTACAGCCAACTGGCATTTTTACAAACAGTTGGTGTGCAAACTAACTAGCTGATAAATAATGATATTAAATTACTTAAATGACACCGGCAACTATTATCTTCTTAATTGCAATGAAAAATATAATGCTCATGAAATATGGCCAAGACTTTTGGCATTTACATGGATTACAAAATGATAATGCTGGTATAATGCACACTTACAGCTGAACTTATAACACCTAAAAAAGCAATACTAACAAAAGAACCTGGTTATAGATGACTGTAATAATTTCCTTCAATGCTGCCCCTTCTACTTTGCTTTTCTATTTTACATTTTCGAGCTACTTTTTCGGATCTGCTTTTTGAACTGCTTTCACAAACTGCTTTTTTTAGCCTGCTTTTTCGATTCTGCTTTTTCAGACTGCTTTTTCATATCTTCTTTTTCGGATTGCTACCATGTTGAATCTCAAGACCATATCTTTCAATGGCGTCAAGATTTCCAGCTTGAAGGGATTTCATCCTTCAAACTATTGAGACGTAATCTCTAGAAAATTTCTCAATTTCTTTGATATTTCCAAGCATGCTAAAAAGAAGCTCTTCCATTTCTTTTACAGTGTTCTCACAAGAGCTCCATCTTTCATTTTCTCAATGTGGGATAAAAGATAACTCCCTTTATGTAACTTATGTCTCCAATGTGTTATAAAATAAAGGGGACTCTTTTAATTAAAATATTTCCCACAAACTATAGTCTATGCATTAATAAAGTTAAATATTTAAATTTAACTTTATAAAATAGCTTTATCAATGCATAACAAATCTTATCAATGATAAAAAGTCTTCTTGTCGATTTTAAACAATTACCATCGACATACCGCTGCCACTAGATGTCCGACCATATCCAAGATGACTTACTATAAATAGTAAGTATGCCCAAAGTTGCCTCAAAACCCCTCAGAAAGACCTGCAACTGAAACTATCTAGGCCAAATGGCCTCTAAGTCCCTTTAATGTCCTAGTTAGCCTACGAGACCATGGGGAAATAGGCTAACAACAACATCATGCAATAAATGCTAAAAAGGGGACATTACATATACGATGCTTTTTTTTGCCAATTTCTATAGCCCGATCAGGACATATTCGCCAATTAGCAACTAATCGCCACTAAAAAAATCCCTGGACCTCTTATAAAGAACACTAGTAAGGATTGTATAATGAGCTGCAAGTTTCCAGATCGTATTCCTTGAATTCCTAGTTGCAAACTCAGGGAAAGATTTATCTTTAAGATACAAATAAATGTGACAATACTATTCATCTAAGTGTTAGTAAAGACATATTACATCTAATGGGGTATCATGTAGAATCACAAGTTCAATACAATTATGAATTATGAATTTAAAATCTAACACACCTTCCTCTAAAATGATAAGAGATGTTGCACTATCCATAAAATTGGCATGTTGGTTATCCTTCCAAGATAGGTTTTGAATAGAGAAAGAATACAATTTTCCAAGTAGATATATAGGTAGATCTAGATACTTGGTGAATTTATCATTCTTAGCTTGATAGGTACATTTAATGTATTGTACAACAAGTTGTGAATCACTAAATATCTTGTAAGGCCCATTTGCCGTTGCACCAAAAGCCATGATTGTTAGTGAACATGGAACACCACATAAATAACCACCTGTGGGCAGGGGAGCGTGTTGCATCACCCAACAATCTCCCCCTCGACGCGCATACCAGGTGCTTACACGGGTCGGGAAGGCACCGGAGAGATTTGAACCCATGACCAAGCCAAAACCAGGCTCTGATACCAATGACTTGAACCCATGACTTGTAAGAAAACTTGGTAATAAAGAATATAACCGTTTCCACATAACCCATAATAGATCTAAAATAAACATGGAATTAAAATCCACATGCAAGAGAATAGAAAACATACCCACAAAATTGTGACACAAGATATACCCTGGAAAACCCTCATTGAGGGAAAAAACCCAGCCTCCAAAAGCATCCATCATCATGTATTATTCAGCAAAAATACCATTGCCATACAACCATTGAAGCCTTCATGGCCATAGCCACAACCGAGCAAACTATGTGAACAAGCATGAATCCACACATCCCATGCCATGCTTTCAACCTTCACAAATGCTCCCTTGGCTAACCTGTCAAGCCTTGTCCCGCTCGACTCTTGCCTTTTTTCTTCTTCTTGTCACTCTTTTTTTTGTCTACAACAACTACCCTTGTGGCTGCTTATATAGTAGCAAGTCCCACAAAACTATTAAGTGGTATTACATAAACCATGTGCTACCTAACCCACTGACCCCACATTTAATATTGAGCATTTAATTCTTTTCCCCAATATTAAATAATTACATGAAACATTATCACAATGTTACAATACAACTCATCAAGAATATTCCATGGGAATCTTTACATGTTGCACGTCCATCTAGGCACAACATTACATAATAGAATAAAATAACAATATTATGCAATGTGTGCAACACCCATTATCTCAACAATCTCCCACTTGTTGTATACATTGCATAGGGTCAATCCATAGCCACATAAATGAAAAAGGGAACAATCCCTCCCAACACATCCACCATCATGGATCAAAATATACCAAGTGCTCCATCCTGGTACCCGCAACAAAATCAAAGTATCCAGCATCTCGAACATGAATGATCTCACCTCCTATTATGCCACTCCCACTGGACATACATAGAAGCCATCCAAAGAGAAAACCACCCAACCTGTTGCATTAGAAGATCATAAAATCCTGTACCAACTAAAATTCCAAGCACAAATAACCTGATCCAAAGGTAATCACATGTATCAATAGTTGTCAAAATATCCATAGCTGAAATAGCACCCACAGCAAGTGCCAAACCCATCCAACTATCCATACCTCAAAGGTATAACAAGTGAATCTTATATCACCGACATATCCAATCTATAACCTGCAATCACAAGCCTCAAGAGCAATACCTGCCACATATATACCAAGAAGCTCCCATTGCAAAGGATAATGTCAAATCTATAACCAATCCACTCAACACATCTCAAAGAAGTGAATCCATGTAGCATCAAGGACATCCACAATACATAAACTGATATCCTACAAGAATAACTCTCATAACAAGTCTCCAATGCTCTCCCAAGTTCACCACAACCAACAAAGGAAAGAGATAAAGGAATAACCATGTCATCTCTCACATGACATACATGAGCACAAACCAGTGATCACAATCTCCAACCAATCTCAAATCCAATGTAGTCAAAACTAAACATCCAGGAAGATAACCAAGACCACAGAAACCATGCAAATCATAACCTGTATCATGTCCTTCTACACACACCTCTAGATGTAAACTATGCAAGTATGATCTCCTCCATAAAACCCCAACAAGAAGCCTCAACGACACCCAAAGCATACCATATAACTAATCATGGATGTAAGCCTCTCACAAGAAGATCAAACTCAATAAACCATTCCTAAACCAAAGAAAAATGCCCAATGTAAAACCATCTCCCAAACTCAACCAGCATAACAACATATGCACATGGAGATAACCAATGCTAAACCATCTCTCAAATGAACCCTACAGAACTAACTCATGTACCATAGCTCAAGATCCATATCCATGAAAGACAAGCATAAATATAATGCAACTGAGAGAATCAATGGGCTATACCTCTCAAGTAGCAAACCGCTGAGTAGACCAAGAGTGGGGAATGAGAATGTTCATCAAGATACCCAAGTCTCCAACCAAGACTCATCTAAGAACAATCTCCTCTCAAGTCCATATCAGGTGACTGCCCCTTGGACTTCCTGGTAAAACCATCAACTATCCCAACAAATACTTCTCTAATCCAAGAGAAATCAGCGTCACCACCATCTCTAAGTATCCATGAGCACCTGTAACCAATCAATCCATGCCAACTCCAAATGCAACATAGCAATATCATGAAGTATCCAGCTTATGATCAGTGTACTCAATACCAAGAAACTAAACCAAGATCAATGTCAAAGTTCCAACCATGGCCTCAGAAACATAAACATGACAACATGATCTTACCATCTCAACTAAAGAGATAACATGCTCCATATGAACACACCATAACATGTCACAACTCTAAACGCGTATCAAGAGTATACCATGACATAATAATGAAACCATCCTCACACCAAGGATAACATGCCAAATAAAAGCATAAACCACACCTTTGCCAAGAACCTTGTGAGTCCTCAAGATGCAACCATCTCCACACACCATGAAGAAAAACCATCTCCACATACCAGGAAGAACCATCTCCACACACCATGAAGATAACCAAGAACTCCATGAGTCCTCAAGATCTAACCATCTTCACACACCATGAAGATAACAAGTGCACCATGCAAATGTCAAAGATGCTTCTGCAGCAACAGGATCTAAGACAAACCTCCAACATCTGCAAACACTCAATAAATATATCAATGCCAACAACTCCCACTCAACCGTGGTACCAAGTCACCTATGGCATCATAAAATCCATCTCCTATATGAAGATCCAAACCAAACCAGGAACTAATCCTGCATTGTCACCCCATCACTGTCACAAGCTCCCACTCAACCGTGTATCCAAGCTATCCATGACATCATGATGAAAAACCATCCTCTAACCATGAGAATCAACCAAGGCATAAAATCATCAAAGAACTCAAAAATGCACATCATGAGCTCCTCAAAAGAAACCAAATAATCATGATCCTCAACCAAGAAGATATACCACCATAACTGAATCAGAAAATCCAAGCTAATGAACATCAAAGATGTACCTGTATAACCAATCATGTCATGCAAAAATCCATGACACCATGATCACATCCATGAACCGAGCATCTGGCTCTCAAAGTATGTCCAACCTGTTAGCATAGTCAACCACAATCCTCTGCCATGACTGTACCTGGTAACAACTTTTCATCCCTTCTACATGAAGATAAAATCATGTGACTTAGGGCATAGACAACCCATAACCAAGCCATAAATGCAACCTGTAAGTATAGACCGCTTACAACACTGCACAACTTGTAGATCCAACAAGTCATCATGCATATTCAAACCAAACACTAATAACCATATCATCATGAGACCAATATGAAATATGAACTGAGTGTACAATGACATCAAAACTTAAATCTCTAATGCCATAAACTCACAATGTTACCATAGTCAAAATATATCTATAAACTATTCAGATCAATATATCAACAAATAAATCATGCCAAACCTGCACCAAATCTGAACCAATGTGTAGAGCTCTCCAAGAGCTTTCTGTTGACTACTCGAAGTCCAAAATCTGACTCCGTATGCCCAAGTTATGCCCCAATCCGTGCTCAAAATAAATAACATCTGACTTTAGGGCTCTTAAAACCTGACAAAATTTCAAAATCATAGAACCAAACCTACACCATCTTGTAGTGCTCTGAATTAGCTTTCCAACGCCTATAAGAACTCTGAAATCCGATATTCTGAGAGAAAGTTATGGCCATTTTACTAAAACTGTCTTTTTACCATTTTCAGTACGATTTTTCATTTTTTATTTTTTTCAGTGACGAAAATTCCGACGGGATTAAATTTGACGGCCATCATGGGCTGAAACTAAAAAACTCTTTCATTTCTTCTTAACATGGCCAAACTAGGGCATATTATATATCAAATTTTATGAAAATGTCGACCCGGATCCAATGGTGAGGTCTGTTTTTACCCAGGAGGTCATTTCTGCAAGCTACCCCCCAAAACCCTCATTTTAATGAACATCCAAAAAATCCTTTTGTCCAACAATTTCCCATGCCCAAATCTTTTAACATCCCATCATAACAACAAATCTAAAGCCCTCAGATCTGCAATAAATCATTCATATATCTTGCCCTTTCTTTTATCCTCTCATGCATTCCCATGGATTCAATCTAGGGTTACAATAATAAAACCATAGCTCTGATACCAATTGTAGGGCCCATTTGCCGTTGCACCAAAAGCCATGACTGTTAGTGAACATGGAACACCACATAAATAACCACCTGTGGGCAGGGGAGCGCGTCGCATCACCCAACATATCTTAGTGTATTTAATGTATAAGGATAAAGCCAATATTAAACCATTAATAAGGGCTTCATACTCAGAAACATTCTTAGTACATGAAAAGGTGAGTTTCTGAGATAAAGGAATAGGTTTCCTAGACAGGAGTATCAATATAATTCTAGCTCTAGATCCAGTTCACATCTAGGTCCATCGAAGTACAATTCTCATGTCTCATCTATATCAATATTCAAGACAAATTCATCAAGAAACTCAATAGATAATGTTGTTGAAATAGGAGAAGAAGCCTCAACCAAATGATTAGTCAAGGGTTTCCCTTTACTAGATTTATGAGAGATGAACTTTAAATCAAACTCTGTTAAGAGGATGACCCATTTCAAAAGTCATCCTAATAAATCTATTTTTGAAAAGAGATGCTTTAAAGGATCAAAATTTACATAATTATTAAATTCTTCATTAAGGAGGTAATGTCTATGTTTTTGACAAGTAAAAACTAAAGCAATACATTTCTTTTCAATTATAATGTAACGTGTATCATAATCAGTCAATGTACAACTTATGTAGTAGACATGACATTCCTTACCATCTTGATCATGTTGAACGAGACAACACTCAATGCCTTAGAAGAGGGAAAAGTATATTAGAAAAAAAAAAAAAACTTATTAGGTTGATCTGGTTGTAAGATAGGAGGATTGGCAAGATAAGTCTTGAATTATTCAAACGAGAGCTTACAATCTCCAGTCCAAAAGAAAGTAGAATCTTGTTTAAGAAAGGAAGTGAAAGGAACAATATGATCCACTAGGTGAGAAACAAACTTATGAATAACTAGTATTTTTCTTTATAAGCTACAAAGTTGCAAGATATTGTGAGGAGGCATATTGACTATAGCATCAATTTCTCTCTATCTACCTCAATACCTCTATTAGATATGATAAACCCTAGAAGCTTCCCACTATCAACCCCAAAGACATATTTTTTGTGGATTTAGATGCATATTGTACTTCCTTATTCTGTCAAATATTTTTCTAAGAGTAGGAACATTCTCATCACATTTCACAAATTTTTCTAATATATTATCCATAATATCTTCAAGAATCTTATGCATATAGTTGTGAAAAATTGAAGTCATAGCTCGTTGATTTGTAGCACCTGCATTTCTTAACCCAAAAGGAATCATTACCCAAAAAAATGTTCCCCAAGGAGTAATAAAAGAAATCTTATATTGATCATAAGGAGGAATAAAAATCTGATTATATCTAGAGAATCCATTCATAAAAGATAGTAACATATGTCCAGTAGTTGAATCCACTATCATATCAATTTTTGGCAAAGGAAAGTCATCTTTCAAAGAAGCCTTGTTTAAATCACAACCAAAACATTAGAAATCCATGGGGAATAATTTATATGGCATATAAAAATAGCGTCAAAGAGTTTTTCTATCTCAGCTTTAACAAGAAGAGTGATTCTAGGATTTATTTTACAAATCTTTTTCTTAATAGGCTTAGCATTATTTGTCAAAACTATGTTGTGAGTTACAATTTTAGGATCAATGCTAGACATATCAAAATATTTCCAAGGAAAGGTATCAAAAATTTCAAAAAGAAGCACAATAAGCTATTTTTTTTCTATTGATCCAAACATTTCCCAATCTTAATAACATTTTCATAATCATCCTAATCAACAGACACATCTATCATTTTAGTGATTAATAGGTTGCTCTTATGTGGTTCTTCTATAGAAGGAAGAGTATCAAATTGTTCTTCTAATTTAGTTTCTTCTCCAAACTATTCGTTAATATATAAATGGTAAGGTTTTCTCTTAATATGATGGAAAGAAGGTAAATCCTCATAAGCACCTAGAAAATTAGCCAAAGAATCATCAAAGGAGAAAACATTTAGAGAAGAAGATTGATCAAGTGTAGTAAGATGCAGGTTTGATAACTTCAAAGGACCATTGAAAATATTATTCACATTTAGAAAAAAGGAAGGTTTCTTTATAAGGATTAAATCCCAAACCATAAGTATGTTCATAACCATTATTAGATAAAGGAACCTATATTCCTTGTTCAAACTTTCCACATCCTCTACCATAAAACCCATGTTTAGCAAGCAAACAGTATCCAAAACTGTAACAATTAGTAATGTCAAAGATATTCAAGGAAGCTTCATAAGAATATACCTCTTGGCCATCTCATTTAATGTTTTCAATGGTTTCTTTATATGAAGCAACAATGGAGTTATTAATTTAACTTTTTAGACAGAGGAGACAAAACCATGTTTTCATCCTTGGGTTGTTTATGTGCTTTCATGAAAGAGAGACCAAAAACTTTATATTCTCCAATGAATGTTGGATTAAAGTCTAAAGTGCCCAAATCATCTTCAGATAAAGAATAATAAGGTTCTTCACTTTATTTATTGTTAGTTTCATTTTTATCCTTTAATTTATTTTCCTTAGGTTCTAACACCTTAGAAGATTCAACATTATAGCAATAATTAGGTCTATCATCCATGTGAAGAGTATACATCATGTTGTCATAGATGAACTTAACCTTATGATAAAGAGTAGAGGGGATAGCATGCATATTATGTAACTATGGTATTCCCAAAAAAAGGTTATAGTTGAGAGGTCTAGATATCACATGAATTAGGGTATCCAATATAATAGGACCAAATTTAATAAGAAGGTTTATAATTCCCAAAGTTTTCTTAGCAATTTTATTGAAGCCATGGATAGGAAGGCTACCTGACATCATAGTAGACATATCAATATTGATAGTTTTCAACATATCCAAGCTACAAATATTCAATCTAGACCTATTATCAATTAAAGTTCTTCAAATAAGATTTCCGTTGACAAGGTGAGTAACCATAAGAGCATCATATAGATCTTGAACTTCCTTAGGTGGAAAATCATCCTCAGTAAACACAATCTAAAGAGGAGAAGTCATAGCATGCATACGCTCTAAGAAAGAATTAATTTTATCCTAATTAGGTAGAGGTTGAAGAAGAGTAGATAAAGCCCTCTACAAAGCTTCATAATAAGTAAGAGATTTTATAAGAAGTTCCCATAAAGCGATCTTAGCAAGAGTAGAGTATAACTAATCAACTAAATCATACTATTTTCCAAAGGAACTGGATAAATGAGGTGCTTGAGGAAGAACTAGTTGAGAAGGTGGTAAAGATGTAGGAGCCACCAGAATATTTGACTGAGGATTATTTTGTATTTGATAAGTATGAGAAACTAAAATGTAATCAGGTTTCCCTTTAAGGACTATAAGAGGTTTATCATCTTGAGGAACTCCCTTAAGAGAGATAATGGGTTGTTGAGGTGGAAATCCTTTAAGAGTGATAATAGGTTGAGATGATTGCATAGGTTCAATAATACACATAGTATCACACATAGGACGCCATGACATAACCCTATTATAAAGGTTGATCATGAAAGATGTAGAGGAAGTTATAGGAGGAATTGGATTCAATAAAGATCTCATTCTTTTCATTCAACTCTTTACTATTAAACACCTTTAAAGGTTTCCTAATATACACATCATCAAAATAATCATGAAAGAAATCATACATCTTTAATATCACTCAAGAGCATAAATCTAAAATCTAAAATAATCCTAATAATGCAATATATATATATATATATTTTAAATTTATGAATGGAATTCATAAAAGAAAGATCTAAATACCAAGATCAAACAAAAGGAGGGTTCACCAAAATATTCAAGGGGGAAATGACACTAATGATAGACAATGCAAACAAGACTAAGCAAGTTGAACAATTTATCCCTAAGTCATTCAATACAAGAGAAAGAGGGGCTTCCAAGAATCACTCTCAATAAGCCCTAAATTTGATTAGAAAAACCCCAAGAAAATAAAGGGATGCCAATACAAAATCTAGAAACTCATCAAGGAAGTATGCCAACAAGTTCTCTTTCATACAATGGAAACAAGAGATATGACAAGTATAGATCTGAAATACCCACAAATAGCCCAACATAGATCTAAAATTAAATGTATGCTAAGAGGGAAAATAATATAAGGTACTCACCTTGATATTCAAAGAGGAATATGTAATTTTTCTCTAGAACTCTCTAACTTGACATGTTTCTAAACTTTTGACCATGAACCTCAAAATAAAATGATGAAAGGAACAAAACCCAAAATCTCCTCAGAATCTAAGATTAAAGAATTGGGTCAACTTGGGAAGACATCCAACAACTAGGTTGACATAGTGTTGTGATCCAAGACTGAGGACTCTAGAAAAATTGCAAATGGTAGGTTCTAGATCTATAATCCTTTCACTCCCACCTATAAGTCAAGCCTCCAAGGCTAAAATACTCTAGCCATCTTCTAGATCCCTTTGCAACTCCATGTTTTATAAATTTCCCTTTGAATTCTTGATGAAGAATAATAGCCTCACTTGCAATGAAGAATAAGAAATCAACCCTTGCTTTCACTTTGGAATTTTTCTAATTCAAAGTGGGATGTCCACAAGTTCTTTCTCCTTGCTCCTCTCATACCATGTCATGTCACGTTATGTTCAAATGATGGATTGAATGCCTTTGTATAGGAGATTTAATTAAATTACTTTGTAAGAGATGACTATACAAGCAAGATTCTAATGGGAGTGCTTGATGTAGTACAAGTCAAGAGAATCCCTAAAGGAGATGTCCTTGCCCCTAGTAATATAACCACATAGTGGAAACACAACATCAAGAAGCAAAAATCCACAATTTGATACCAAATTACAATAATTTGTTCATACTATATAACTAATTACATGCAATATGCCCCGCTATAAGCCTTTCTGGGCTAGGGCCAAATACAAAGAGAAATTATAAAATTAGTTTTGCAAGATCCAACAAGATCCAACTTACAAAACCAATCTCAGATAGTCCAGATACACAACTTGATGAGAACACCAAGAAGAATCCACACTTGTACGCTCATGTGCACCAAGAGATCCTCTAGTTCCTAAGCCACAACTCTAGCTCTTCAAATTTGCATCTATCCTTCATTCCATCCCAACTAAATGACTATAAGACTCCACAAGACTACTACTTATACCAATCTAATCCAAAAGTTGACCCAGAATGTTAAAGGCTAAATAAACCTAACATTAAATACTTGAAGAGCCAAAAGTTAGCCTTCAATAGAAATTAAATGTCTAAAAATTGATATCTGAGCAAAATCATGATATCTCACAACTTTAATTGAATTAGAACTCTTGCTTCAAAAAAAAGGTAGCACTTTAGGTTCTCTACAACCCCTTAATCTCACTAAGGCTGATTCATAAAGGATAACTTTAGATTCATCTTAGAAGTCACACACAAAAACCTATCACACAAACTGATAGAAATTGATACTCCAGGAGATTGCCATATCTCCCAAATTATAATGAACTAGGACTAGAGACCTTAACCAAAGATAGTAATCTAGGTCTTCTTCAATCCAAAAACTTCACATCCTATAACTCATTTTAGAAAATTAGTTACATAGCTCACAACAAGCACCCAGAAACCAAGAAACACAGTTCCAACAGTAAAGTCAAAATGGCTCAAACTTCAACTCAATCCATCCAATCTCTATGCAATCATGAGAAAAGGTTCTCCAATGTGTTTCCAACACATTCCTAAACATTAAAGCATAACTCCACCAAAATCCAAGCTCGATGCTCCTCAACACTTAACCAAAATCCCTTCAAACATGCAAGATTGCAAGCAAGCCTAGGATGCTCCTGCATCAGACACCCCACATTCAAAAAGATTTTCTAGTAATTAGAAGAACATTTTTTGGGATTTAGCACATAAATCCCAAATTGGTTCTTCACATACATGTCTTCCAAGTCTTCAACTTGCACACTCTTTCTCGTGTTTTTCTTCTTCTTCTTCACATCCACAATAGGTGTTCCATAGGTTAGCTTTCCATGCTAATCTCCAACCTTCTTAGAATCTACCAACTCAAATCAGCTACCAATACTTAGGTTCCTCCCACTGAGCTCTTCATTCTACAAAGAAATCAAGGAAAACTTCCTATTGTCTTTCTCAATAGTAAACACATTTCTACCAAAATCATGCACAACCCTGCAATCATATTACCAAGTTCTGCCAAGTAACACATGAGAACTCTTCATATCCACAATATCACACAACACTTGATCCTTATACTCACTTCCAAAGCATACTCACCTTGTAACCAACCAATCTGATAAGGATAAGGATGTCTCACTCTCTTCAAACCAAGTTTATGAACCATCTCTTCAGCAACAAGGTTATTAGTACTACCACCATCCACAATCACCTTGCAAATCCTGATGATGGATCATGTAGTGTGATCCGAAATGTTGATGAAATAAACAAACACAATCAAATCCAGAAAACTTAGTACTTCACCTTGCAAATTTTTCCATCAGACTTACAACAAGTCTTGAACAAACTAGTCCTCTAACAAGAATCCAATGTCCTCTCATTAACTAGTACTCACCAAGCTAGCAAACTCTCTCCTTGCTTAGGCTAAATGTCCTAGATTGCAACCTCATTCACAATAGCAATTATCCTCCTAATCGAACATTCAAAAGATCTATGTCCTTCTTGACCATACTTGAAATAATCACCTCTAAACCCACCTCCACCTATCCTTCATTTCCATTCAATAGGTTCTGATTCACCTTCTGCTTTTAGTTTAGCTTGTGCCGAACTATCCTACTTCTCCTTCCCTTAGGAACTACTTATTCTTCCTCTTTAGCTTCTCCTCTGCTCTCAAAGCATACTAATAAGAATCCTCAACTAAAAAAATATTCAGCATACCAATCTCATCCTAAATATTGAATCTCAAACCATTAATATACCAAGCTACCTTCTCTTTTGATAATTCTCTATGCCCAGACCGAACAGTCAACTTGTAGAACTCCTCAATATAATCCTTCATAGTCATATCCTTCTATTTCAGATTTTGAAACTTCTTAAACAACTCAAGTTCATAATTAGTAGGAATGAACTTAGCTTTTAACTTAGTCACCATAAATCTCTATCTAGTGATCATCATTTCACCTTCCTCTTCTCTATCTCTTTGTAGTTCTTTCCACCAAAGAGTAGCATGTCCCTTTAGCTTAGTTTGTACCAAACTTACTTTGAGTGGATCCTTAATATCCTCAAGCTCAAGGTAGTCTTCCAATTCACCAATCCATTCAATCAAGTCTTCAAGATTCAAAGTATGCAAAAAATTAGAAACCTTCATCTTATGCTTCAACTTGAACTGAGATCTAGGTCGAGCATAGTGACCAACCCTAATTCCAATAGGTCTGTCCACATGATTAATTCTATCCTCACTAATCAATCCAAGAACTTCAAAGTCTTTGGAAACTTCCTCATAACTACCTTTAGTACCTACATGCCTAGATACACCACCTAAAGCACTTATAATTTCAACAATCATGTCACTCTTCATCAATGTTATCTGAGATCTAAAACTGGCTTTAACCTCCTCCATCTCAGATCTAAAATCTACTTTAACCATCTTTAAGATCTATTCTTCTACAACATTATTAAGAACATCAATTACCCTAGGGTCCAATATTGTTGGAGGCATCTTCCAAAATTTTAGCAAACCCCAAGAAACAAATCCACCAATCCAAAAGATAAATCAGCCACAAGATCAACCTTCTTTGCAAATCCTGGTGTAAATTGCCTCAGCTTCAACGATCTATCAACACACTCAGGAACAACCTTCACTCTAATACCATCTAATGTATTGAAAGGTAGTGCAAGGTAGGAGAATCCCCAAAGGAGATTTCCTAGCCCCCAAAAATATAACCATACAACAAAAACATAACAACAAGAAGCAATAATGCAAGATCTAATACCAAATTACAATAATTCGTTCATAAAATATAACTGATTACATGCAATATGCTCGGCTGTATGGCCTTTCGAATTAGGGCCAAATATGAATAGCAATTACAAAATTATTTATCCAAGATTTAACAAGATCCACCTTACAAAACCAATCTCAGCTAGTCCAAATACATAACTAGATAAGAACACCAAGAAGAATCCACACTTGTACCCTTAGGTCCACAAAGAGATCCTCTAGTTCCTAAGCCACAGCTCTAGCTCTTCAAATTTGCATCTATCCTTCATTCCATCCCAACTGAATGACTAAAAGACTCCAAAAGACCCCTACTTATAGTAATCTAAGGCACAATTCATATTAGAGTGCTAAAAACTAAATAAACCTAACATTAAATACTTGAATAACCACAAGTCGGCCTTCAACAGAATTTAAATGTCTAAAAATTGATATTCGAGAAAAATTGTGATATCTCACAGCTTAGATTAAATTAGAACTCGTGCTTCAAATTAAAGGTATAACTTTAGGTCCTCTACAACCCCTTAATCTCACTAAGGCTGATTCATTAAGGATAACTTTAGATTCATCTTGGAAGTCGCACATAGAAACCTGTCATGCAAACTGCTAGAAATTGATACTCCAAGATAATTGCCATATATCACAACTTATAATGAATTAGGAATAGAAACCTTAACTAGAGATATTACTCTAGGTTCTTTTAAATTTTTGAGCTTCACATACTCTAATTCATTTTTCACATCCTCTAACTCGTTTTGAAAAATTAGTTACATGGCTCGCAACAAGCACCCAAAAACCAGAAAATACAGTTCTAGCAGCAAGGTAAAAATGAATCAAACTTCAACTCAATCCATCCAATCTCTATGTGATCATGAGGAAAGGTTATCCAATGTGTCTCCAACACATCCATAACCATGAAATCATAACTCCACCAAATTCAAGCTCGATGCTCCTCAACATTGACCAAAATCCCTCCAAACATGTAGGATTGCAAGCAAGCCTAGGATGCTCCTGCATCAGTGCTAAACATCTTGGAGCCCTTAATGGTCAACCTAGTTCAACCTCATCTAGACCAAGCCAACCTGGGTCAACCTTATCTATACTAAGTTGACTTGGGTTGACCTTGTCTAGACTAGGTTGACCTAGTCCAGAAGGTTGACCTTCAAGGTCTTCCTATCTAGATTCTAGACTAGTAGGAGTGAGAGATAGAATTTATGTGTCAGCCTGTCATCTAGAGATCCAATCTAGGATTTTTAGGTCCTAGAAAGAGATAATACTCATATATTAATTCCTAATGTACTAAATATGTAAAGAAAGAGGAAAATCAAGGAGGATTTTTTAGGTCCTACCTTAGTTTCACTTAGAAGATGGAGGAGAAAAGAAGTGAAGTGTGTGCTCAAGGTGTGATTATGGAATGCAAACACACCAAAGAGGAGCTAAAATGTCTCAAATTAAAGTGTGTCCAATTTAAGATAATACACATGCATGTATCGATATAATAAGATGTGTATGTGTTTACATGATGTTATGAGATGTCTATGATTATGGATGCAACATGCTTAAAGATGGAATAAATGAGTCAAAAGTTCAATAATTATCCTAAATGATAAAAGAATTCAAATGAGCAAAATATGTATGTAAGATGCAACTAGAATTAAATGAACTACTATGTAATAGAAATGGAACTTGTAAAATGAACTTAATGAGACAATTCAACTTAGATGAAGGTAAACGAGTAATAAAAGGAAAATGAAATTAAACTAAAAATGAGGATGCAAATGAATAAATAAATGAAAATAAACTAAACTAAAAATGAGAATGCAAATGAGAAACTAAAATGATAATGGTATGACAATGCAACTAAACTAAAAATGAGGATGCAAATGAGTAACTAAAATGAAAATAGAATTATAATGCAACTAAAATAAAAATGAGGATGCAAATAAATAAGCAAAATAATAATGGAATGAGAAACTACAATACGAATGAGGATGCAAATGAGTAACTAAAATGATAATGGAATGATATGGAACTAGACTAAAATTAAGGATGCAAATAAATAACTAAAATGACAATGAAATGATAAAATAAACTAAAAATGAGGAGGCAAATGAGTAACTAAAATGATAATGGAATGATAATGCAACTAAACTGAGGATGTAAATGAATAAGTAAAATTATAATTTAGTGAAGAGTAAATAAAAATGTCAAGATAACATAGTGGAGACAATGTAAATTAGGGTGAATGCAATGGGAATAGAAGTGACCAAGTGCAACATATTACTGATCGACAATGCCCTCAAAGTGAAGGGGGAATTTTCACAACTTTAAATATGGATTAAGGGACCAAGGTTATGATGGGGAATTATGGGGGAATCGTGGCTTTCTAAAATTGAGCCCTTAGGATAGTGAATGGGGTATGGATGGGATTTGGAAACTTTGGATTATTATGACTGATGGTTTTATTGATCTTTTAGGATTTTTCCTAAAAATTAGGTATTTTTTTTTTCTTTTATGTGATGGTGGGGGGTTGAATCCTTTGAAGCTTGAGTATGAGGTAACCCAAAAAAATGATTACCACCATGTAGTTGAGAACTTGATTTGATATAGAAATGTTGTAGATCTACCAAGGTTACTAAGAACATCAAGGCCTTTTCACCAATATTGCATAGAACTGAGTCAAAAAAGAGACATGAGGATTTGTTGGAATTCTTTAGAATAATTGAGAGGAGTAGGGGTGAATCATTTATCCAAGGTCTAGATGTACAAATAAAACTTTTCACAACTTAGTGAACCCATAACCATAAAACATATTCATCATGCATGCATCCATTAGATCATACATTCATTTAAACTTGTAGGTTATTTTAAAATCAACTTTGCAAAAATGTAAGCATGAAACATAACATATTCAATAACACATTTGACACAATGATTTTATGTGGAAACCAAATTTTGGAAAAACCACCAGTAACATGCTACTAATTCTCACTCTTCTGAAGTGATGCCCTGTGCAAGGCCAACCCTATTGACTGTTACAATGCACACTGTTAAATGTGACCTGGTTAGAGGATTTCAATCACCCTGTTAGGAGTGAACCTTGTTAGAGGACTTTAGATCATTCATTTGGAATGTCACTTGGTTAAAGGATTTACAAATGAGTGTTAGGTCAACCTTAGTCCAAAGGATTTACCTTAGACTATTAAAATGATTAGAAATTGACAATAAGGCTTGATCTAATAATAACTTACAACTCCATTTTGTAGATTACAGATCTTTGTTTCGGTCCTCCATTCTACTTGGCTTTCACACACTTCAGCTCTGATATCTTGTTCACCCTTCAAGCATACATACCCCTAAGCCTTCTTGCTTTGCTTGCCAATAACAGTCTTTTCTCTTAGGTCACTGAATGAAGCAATACCTTAGACTTCTTGTCTTCCTTAGGTTCTCATGCATGACAACCTTTTCTTATGACCAACCATCTCTATAAATAGAAAATTAATATCTTTTGTCATTCATCCTCTATTATCCATTTTAGGGTTAGGTAGGATTAGGTAAGATTCAATGAATCTACCCATCTTTTCATTTTATTCCCTTCTAGAAACTTCACCTTCAATCCTCTTTTAATTCACCTCAAAATAGTTCATCTTGAATTTTGTGTCACCAGCTCATTAAGCTTATCTTCCACACGGTTCACACAATCCAAGAAATCAAACTTGTCAACTTAGATTGATCAAATTCATGATCTTTCTCATAATGTTGACACTCGGTATTGACTTGATTCTAATGCTTGACACATACTACGTTGCTCGACATCCACTTTCAAATCACTTAGCATGAACTAAAATTTGACTAGTGCTCAACATCAACTAAACTTTACTCGGGTTATACTATATCACTTGACATAAACTGGAATTTGAATTTTCTTAGCTCCAACTAGTTTGTTATTGGACTTACACTAACTTTTCTCAACACCTACTGTCCACTTGGTCAATCCTGAAAAATTCAATTCTTCTCTCTTGTCTTCTAGACTTTGTTAGTGTATCTAACCTTTATAATCTTAAGTAGATAATTAATGCACTATAATTTCACTATCTTAACTGATCATTGTACTCCTTTTCCATATCATAACTCAACCTTTCCTCTAGGTTCTATTGTTACCTCATTTGATCAAATCATTTTCATCATTCAAGCAAAATGATAATACTCAAATCATCTAAGAAATTGTCTTACCAGCAAGTAGCAAGTTTGACATCAGTGAAAAAACAATGATTCAAAGACATATGCATACTTATACCAATCTATTTTCAATAATATCCCTCTTTGGCCTTAATGGAAAACCAAACTTAATTAGTAAAACCAAAAATAATACAAAAAAATTCCTTGTATTGAAGTCTCTCCCTCTATCAATAATTTTCATCTCTTAGATAGGTTACAAAATTTTGTTCTAATCAACAGAAAATCAACTCATCCTTATTTGTCCCTCTATTTCACTTCTTATATTTCACTTGACACTATCTCCCTCTGGCTAGGTTTCTTCTGTATCTTCTTTCTTCCTTCCTGGATTGTTGGATTGCTCCCTTTATTCCTATTTTTCTCCCTTTATTTCTACTTTTCTCCCTTTAGGATTCATCCCTCTTTGACAACAATGTCAAAGACTTGTCATCTTAATATGCAGATATGAATATTTTTTAGTTTCTCCCTCAGTCACCTAGCTTGTGACTAATTTGTAGCTCTATCTCTTTGATTACTTTAGGCAGCTCCTAAAGTAAGATCCACTGCATCAATGTGTAACATATGTCAATCATCTTGTTTGATGCAGAGCACTGCTTATGCTTCTTAAATAGCCTTGGATAGGGTTATCACCCCTAGTTTACCTCTTAGATATTCATGAGCATCCTTAGGTAATGCTTTTTTGAATATATCATCTATTTTCTCTTTTGTGTTAACATATTCCATTTTCACCTCTTTATCTTGAACTAACTCTCTGAAGTACTGACACTTGATTACAATATGCTTAGTCTTTGTATGCATCACAATTTTTTTTGATATATTTATAACACTTGTATTATCAGAATAAAGTATCACAAGTTTAGTGATTTCCTCCTTCATACCTTTGAGTAGCTATATAGTCCATATAATGTTTTTACAATTTATTATAGTAGCAACATATTTAGCTTCAGTAGTAGATTGAGATATACAATTTTGCTTCTTTCTAGTTCATGTAACCAACCTTTTTCCTAAGAAAGATGCTCGTCTACTAGTGCTCTTTCCAGCCTTTTTCCTAAGAAAGATGCTCGTCTACTAGTGGTCTTTCTATCATCAATATTTCTAGCCTAATCAACATTAGTGCAAGCTCTCAATTCAAATTTTTCATTTTTTTATAATATAGACCATAGTCTTCTATGACTGTCAAATATCTCATTATTCTCTTAACAACCATCAAATGATTCTCCCTAGGATTAGTAGAGAATCTTGCAACTATCCTAATAGATAATGCAAAATCAAGTTTGTTGTGTACTACATATTTTAATTTTCCAATCATAAACCTGTATAATGTTTGATTGACCTTAACTAAATCATCATTCTTTGACAATTTATGTCCTGTCACCTGTAGTATCTCCTTTACATTCTTTGACTGAGTGACGTATATACCATATTTCATCTAATGTACTTGCAAAATCACAAATAAATTTATCTCTCCAAACATAGACATTTCAAATTCTTTCTTCACTTCATTTGGAAAAGCCTTACATAAAGTATCTTGACCTCCAAATATGATTTCATCAACAAAACTTTCAGATAGTAAAATATCTTTACCTTTCTCTATCTTCAAGTATAGATTGATGTTATCATCAGTCCTCTCAAATCCAATCTTCACAAGATAATTATGAAGTCTTTCATACCATTCTCTTGGTGCTTGCTTCAACCATATAAAGCTTTGTGTATTCTATATACCATGTTTTTTTTATTAGCATCAACAAATCATTCTAGTTGTTCTATATAAACCTCCTCTTTTAATATACCATTTAGAAATGCAGAGTTAACATCCATTAGATAAACTTTGAAACCTTTGTATGTAGAGTAAGCAAAAAAAATTCTTACTCATTCCAATCTTGCAATAGGGGCGAATGTTGTTCCATAGTCTATCCCTTCTTCTTGTGCATATCCTTTACAAACTAATCTTGCCTTGTTCCTTGCGACTTTACCATTTTCATCTAACTTTTTTCTATACACCCACTTGGTGCCAATCACATTTTTATCTTCTGGTCTAGCAACTAGAGTCCATGTCTTATTTTTCTCAATTTGTTCAATCTCTTGTTTCATGGCTTTACTCCAGTCCACATCCTCTAAGGCATCTTTCATTATTTTAGGTTCATGCATGTTAAGCAAATATGTATCATTTCTCAACTTGTTCCTTGTCATTGTTCTTGCATCTCTCTCCAATGATTTGCATTGTGGGGTGATGCCTTTTGACATACTTTGACTATTAATATATTTTGACCTCAAATTCTTCATGATATAAGATTCAATAGGACAAGAGTGTGCGGAACAAAGAATCAGTGTACCAGCTTGCAGAACTCAGTTATCTATTTGGATCAATTTTTAAGGTCGGCCAAAGGACCCTCTGGCATTAAATTGACAGTTTGTAGATTAATGGTAAAATGAGCTTTAATTGATGTGGCATCTAGGTGGCATGCTAACGTGGCAGTGAGTAGGACCAATAATGTGGTGACATGTGGCACCCATCTATACAGACCTAAGCCAATCAGAAGATGACATGTGGTGATGGTGGTTAAACCAAGTTTTACCTAGATGGAACCTGTGAGGGAAATTTCAAAAGTTCTTTAAAAAATTAATTCTTTTAAAGATTTTTCCCTCTAAATCACATGTAGTAATGAGATTTTTAAATAAAGTATGAACTTTTAATATAGTTCAAACTATATAAAAAGATTTTATTTGTGCAATATATTGCTTTGGAAGCATATAAGCAAAGGCCTGAACTTCAAAGAGGCAAAATAGGGGCTATTTTTATCCAAAATAGGTGCTCCAATATACTGTTGGAATCAGAACGATCTAAATTTTCTGTTTCTGAGGTTGGTTTTTGCACAGGTGCTCACTAGTTTATGCTGTAAACCAATTTGTAAATTTTGGGGCGTTCTCAGCAGAATGGGAGTTTTTCATCACTGATCCTCAAAATTGGTTAAAGGGGAGATATAAAAACTTATTGAAGTCTAAATGTGGAGAAAATCAACATCAATCAGTTTTCTTGCATTTTAGAGGCCATTTTAACTTATTTTCACTTTTTACCTTGAGTTCATTTTAACATCAAAAATCAGTTATGTTCTTTCATTATCAAGTTTTTGAGATTCTTTATTGCCTTTAGAGCCAAAATGATGGGGATTTGATTTGCAGTTATAGAGAAGGTAGAGAGAAGGTTTTTTAACTTCTTGGGAAAGAATTCTAAGTGGACACATGTCAGTGGCATAACAGATCTGAGAATTCACTTCTTGCTATATCTTTCCTTCTTTCATTCATTGTAGTTGTTGAAAAATATTGGAAAGTTTTTCTGGAATGAAGATATTTAGTAGAATTGGCCCTGGAATTGATGAAGTCTGAATGAAAGATCTAAGATGTGCTGGTTCCAAACCATGAAGCTTTTGCTTTGGCTATGACACCCCCTTCCCATCCCATCATTTTCTCATTCCCACCATTTTCTCTCTTGTATGAAAACATTTGTTCATTGTATAGTCTTTATTTGGTTTTTTATGAGTTAATTTCATGCATTTTTATGTATTATTTCAAGGAAATCAATACAAGGAAACATCAAATGTTGAGTTTCAATTTAAATCTTATCTCCTTTCTCAGTGACCTGTGATGTTTTATGATCTTTGAACAAAGAGCCTAGATCATAATTGTAGTCCCTTAAGGTTGTATGTTGCTTCATTGTTGCTTGTAATTCAAAGAATTATGTAAATGCTTCACAAAAATCAACATGGTTATAGGTTTAATGAGGAGGATATCAGGTAAGAATGAGATTTAGATCGAACATTGATATCCAATTTACAAGGTAAATGGATAGATCTAGAGTCTTGGCACAAGATATGTGTTCTAGATATCCAAAATGCATGAGGGAGATTTGTGAATTGCCCAATGGATGAGGCATTGATCTGTTATAGGATCATAAGTTTGTTGTTCATACCTGGTTTTCATCCACTTTCCCCACCCACATAAATTCAAATCAAATTCAAATCATCTTTACATTTTATGTTGAAGAACTAGAACAGTCTAACCCTCACTCAGCTTATGCATTTCACAGAGTTGTAACTTGCTATTACACTTCTTTGTTACTACATAGGTCATTAGGTGATATAAGGGTTAAATCTGCTTTGTCAGATCTAGGAATATGTTTTGCATTGGTACCATATCAATTGGATCTGAGGTTCACCTACCTAGGTTTTGCAAAGCCTAAAGTAGAAGAAGGGTCTAGCCTTATAGTTGGCCCGGTGTCTGAAATAGTATGTTGAAGATGGGATTTAGCTGCCCCTAGACGTACCATATTCTCATTGGGATAATTTAAAACCTATAACATTTTAAAACACCAACACAAGGTATAGATAGTTATACTTACAGCTTCTCTCTAGTGTTTCAAAGCAACATTTTTATCCATCATGAGTGTCCTATTATAGTCCATTATAGATCTATTCCTCCTTCAGCAATTTCATTTTATGCAGGGGTCCTAGGGGTAGATGTATATCTTTTGATTCCTCTACCATTACAAAACATCTCAAACTCATATGATGTAAATTCTCCTCCTCTGTCAGATCTCAAACATTTCATACTTTTACCTATTTCCTTCTCAACTTTTGCTAAGTACCATTTAAACATTTGGAAAGCATCAAATTTATGTTTATGAAACATATCTATCATCATTCTAGAATAATCATCAACAAATAGCATAATGTACTTATCTTCTTTGTAGATTTGCACATCAATTGGTCCACACAAGTCAGTATGAAAAATCTATAATATTCCTTTAGAGGTATGAGTCTTACTCTTAAAATTTTAATTTTGTCATTTTTCCTAACTGATGTTGTTTGCAAATTATATTTTCAATTTTATTCAACTTAGGCAAACCTCTGACTCTTCTTATGTTACTGATACTAACCAAGTTATCAAAATTAACATGACATAACCTCTTGTTCCATAGCTACACATTGTCAAATTTTACAACTAAACAAGTAGCTTCCTCCATATCAAGGTAGAATAGATTACCTCTAGTTTGATCACCTTTTCCAATTAGTTTTCCATCAATATCATATATCTTAGCAATCTTGTTCTCAAACTCAACCTTGCAACTTAAACTATTTTGTTGTAACACACTCAACAAATTATAGTTATGTTCTTCAACATAATAAGCATTGTAAATATTTTCTATGAGTTTGATAAAACCTTTTCATTTTATCAAATAGGGTGCATCATTACCAAATCTTACACTATTTCCATCATAATAATTCAAGGTAATGAACTTGCTTTCATCTCTAGTCATGTGATGTGAACACCCACTATTAATGTTCCATTTGTCATTATTGTTCACACAAGACATCAATGCAGTTGCCTCATCGTCATTAGAATCATCCTTCATTGCAACATACACCACTTCATCATCATGATCATCAAATTCATCTTTAGTTTCCTCTTTAGCAATGTAGCAAGACTTCTTGCCTTTGTCTTTGTAATCTTTGTGCTTTTTTACTTGTCCCCACCTTTGTAATTTTTCTTCTCTAGACATCTAGCAGCAATATGACCAACCTCATTGCAATTAAAATATATGATATGTAGCTTACCTTTGAATTTTTCTTTTCCTCTATGAAATATCCTTACCAGTAGTGCTTCAAGTTGTTCTACATCCTCCTCATCTGTATCACTATCACTGGAAACATATTTTACCTTTTTCCTTCTTCTTCTCATTAGGTTCCTTCAATGACAGCTTGGTTTTGAAATCAAATTCAACATTGTTAGGTTTGAAATTATCAAAATTAGATAGCTCAAAATTAGTGAGCCTAACTACTACACCTTCAAGAGTCAGATTAGAACCTGGTACACATCTTAGTTCTTGTATTGTAGAAACTCTAATAACATAAATGGGCAACAATGTTCTCAAAACTTTTCTTAGTAAAATCTCATCATCTATCTTTCCAGTAGCTCCTCTTATTGCATTAACAACATCTTTTATCCTAGAGCAATATTGAGCAACATTATCACCTTCTTGCATTCTCATATCATCAAACTCTAAGACTTTCAGATTTGGCTATTAAAACATTTGTGTCTCCTTCATAAATAGTGTGAAGAGCATCTCACATTTTCTTTGTACTATCACAACCCTTGATATCATCAAACTCGCCATAACTTAGGGTAGATGAAATCTCCAACATTGATTGGTTGTGTTCTTTCTTCTTTTTTAGATCTTTAGCAATGAGGGCTCCAGCAAGATTGACATGCTCTATGATGATGGTATATTGTGCATGATGTCCAAGACCTCCTAGGTGTAGCTTCATCAAACTTTTCCATGTAGGAAAGTTATCTTTATTAAGATTGGGTACCTCTCTTTTTGATATCTTGATCTTTTGCTTCTAGTACCTTCAAACTAGTCCTCTTAAGCAGGTTGGCTCTAATACCAATTGTTGAAATTCTTTAGAATAACTGAGAGGAGGGGTGAATTATTTATCAAAGGTGTAGATGTATGAATAAAAATTTTCATAACTTAGCGAACCCATATTCATCATGCATCCATCCATTAGATCATACAATCATTTAAACATGTAGGTTAATATAAAATCAACATTACAAAAATGTAAGCATGAAACATAACAAATTCAACAACACATTTGACAATATTATTTTATGTGAAAACCCAATTTGGGAAAAACCACAAGTAACATACTACTAATTCTCACTCTTCTGAAGTGGTTCCTTGTGAAAGGCCAACCTTGTTAAAGGTTACAATGCACACTATTAAATGTGACCTAGTTAGAGGATTTCAATCATCCTATTAGGAGTGAACCTTTTTAGAGGACTTTAGATCATTCACTTGGAATGCCATCTAGTTAAAGGATTTACAAATTACTGTTAGGTAAACCTTAATCCAAAGGATTTACCCTAGACTAGTACAATGATTAGAAAGTAATAGTAAGGCTTGATCTAATAACAACTTACAACTCCATTTTGTAGATTATAGATATTTTTTTCATTCCACCATTCTACTTGGCTTTCACACACTTCATCTCTGGTAGCTTATTCACCCTTCAATCATACATACCCTTAAGCCTTCTTTCTTTTCTTGCCAATAATAGTCTCTTCTCTTAGATCACTGAATGAAGCAATATCTTAGACTTCTTGTCTTCCTTAGGTTCTCATACATGACAACTTTTTCTTCTGACTAGCCATCTCTATAAATAAAAAATTAGGTTATTTTGTTGTTCATCCTCTATCATCCATTTTAGGGTTAGGTAGGATTAGGTAGGATTTAATGAATCTACCCATCTTTTCATTTTATTCCCTTCTAGAAACTTCTCCTTCAATCCTCTTTGAATTCACATCAAAATAGTTCATCTTGAGTTTTGTGCCACCAAATTATCAAGCTCATCTTTCACACAGTTCACACAATCCAAGAAATTAAACTAGTTGACTCAGATTCATCAAATTCATGATCTTTCTCATAATTTTGATACTCGGCATTAACTTTGTTCTGATGCTTGGCACATACTACATTGCTTGACATCCACTTTCAAATCACTCGACACGAACTAAAGTTTACTTGTGCTTGGCATAAACTAAAATTTACTTAGCTTACACTATATCACTTGTCATACACTATAATTTGACTTATCTTTTGGCTTGCACTAACTTTTCTCGACATCTAATGTCCACTCAGTCAAACCTGGCAGACTCAATTCTTCTCTCTTTTTCTTCTAGAATTTGTCATTGTATCCAACCTTTGCAATCTTAAGTAGATAATCAATGCACTATAATTTCACAACCTTAATTTATCTTTGTACTCCTTTTCCATATCATTACTTAATCTTTCCTCTCTGTGCTATTGTTACTTCATTTTATCAAATAGTCCTCATCAATCAAACAAATGATAGTACTTAAATAATCTAAGAAATTGTCTTACTAGCAAGTAGCAGGTTCAACATTAGTGATGAAACAATGATTGAAACACATATTCATACTTTTATCAATCTATTTTCAACAAGATTTCCCCAACATCATACACGAATCTCCAAAGAATCTAAGCAGAAAATGACATTGGATAACCCATAGGCAAACAATATTTCCTAGTTGCACCATGAAATCACATGCGATCACATGTTTTGAACATGCAAGGATCACATCTAATTGACTCACATGCAGAACAAGAAATAGACGAAAAATTGATCAAGAACTTTCTCTCAGATTTCCTCATTCATAGTGCACCATGATATAAAATATTGTGGCAACCTTGAGGAGAGAACCAAATTTCTTAGAAAAGATAATCAAGAACCAAATTTGAAATCCCAAAAGCAAAAAAAAAAAAAAAGAAAAAGAAAGAAAGAAAGAATAAATCCATGAAAAGTAACCTTTTTCTAAAGAGATCAATAGGACTAGATGATCACGGGCCGAGGTTGGACATGAGGAAGGATGCATATGCAAGGACCTATTAGTATCATCTGGGACCATAATAATACTAGAAAATGAAACCTTTAGGACAACACTTTGATGATAGGGGATCTCACATGGGGACTTTTTGAAGCACTTAGTTGGGAGACCTATAGGTTTTGATCAGATGCAAACTAAACAAAAAAAAATTGGGATATAGACAATAAAACCAAAACTAAAGACTCATGACAAGGTGATATACAACTAACAAACCAAGTTATTTACACAAGGCTTATTGTACAAAAGATCAGTATGATAAGATAGCACAAATCAATATGATATGATACAATTGGAAAAGCTTAGGATGAGGAGGTAAACAAAAATTTAAGTGATATAGTATAAGGGATATGATACATGTAAAGTTGATTAGTGTACTTGACATGAAACTATCATAATATTGTACACTATTCTAATTTATTGTTTCCAAAATCAGAAATTGGGATAGTGGATGATGTGTTGTCATTGAGTGATGTTGGAACACCATGAGAATATGGATTAGTGGATGAGTGGAAGTGGTTTGGATTTGGAGGGATGGGATGCTGATAGATAATTAGTGGGTCCAAGTACACATGGTGCCTATTACTAGGTTTCCACCAAGGTACCTATCCAAGGAGCATGAATTGCCAAATTTTCATCGTTGGATGCTTTTTCTTTTTTTCTTTTCCTTTTTTTTTTCTTGTTATCACAAAATGCCTCAATTTCCAAGTTTTCACCATGGTGATGATTATTTTAGGACATTTTAAAGATGTTTTTGTGCTTTTTTTAAAGACTAGCAAGGTATACTAAGTTTTTAACACATAGAACTTCTTGAGGTGAATGATGTTTGTGGGATAATTTATAGGTTCTTCTTCTAATGTTAATAATCAATATGCTCTTAAGCCAAAGGATATTGTGATGACATATGAACCGATCTAGGTGGGTTCAAATTTTCCCTTCTTTTCTCAATCTTCTTGGACTTTCATGTTCTCTTTTAGCACCATGTCCCCTACCTAAAAATTTTAGGGATGAAACTTTTTGTTCAAATTCCTCTTGATTTGGTTCAAATAAAACATGAGGTGATCATAGGAATGTTTTCTTTTTTCATTGAGGAGATCTAGTTGGGTGCATCTAGAAAATTTGTAGTATTGATCAAATATTTTCCCTTACAAAGATATGTGCAGGGAGGGGAGTTCAACCTTGATAGGTAAGACCACTTCGACATCATTGAAAATATAGCCTTATTTTGTAGTCTTGGCAATTGTGTGAACTAGATTTTGAGAAATTTCTCTTTCATTTGATTGACCAACTCTTTGTAAAATAGTAGCTTTCCATCCTTGGTTTGGTACTCATTGAGGACCTACTTGATGATCAAGTGTGATTCATTGAAGATTTCTAACCATCTTATGTTCCATTAAATATCCATTTTTAGTCTTTCAATGAAGACCTCATATTCTAATATATTATTAGTGTATTGGAACCTTAAAGTATTTTGATATGTAGTCACCTTGAGGAGTGACCAATATTTTCCCTACTTCAAATCCATGAGATTTGTACGACCCATAAAAGTATATTTTCCATGGAGGTTTATCCTTTATCACACATAGGTATTCATTAGGAAACTCCATTACCAATGGATAAGCATCAAACAAGGGTGCATTGGCCAACTCATCTATGATGACTTGTCCTTTCAATATTTTTATGTCTATGTACTAGATGTTAAACTCGCTAAGAAGCATGATCAATTTCACTAGCCATCCTGTGAGTGTTGTTTATGAGAACATATATTTTAGAGGATCAATCTTGGAGATGATGTTGACTATGTGACTAAGCATGTAGTGGAAAATATTTTGAGTGGAAAAATCACTTCCAAATAGTTTTTTTCTATTGGAGTTTAGTTAAGCTCATAGATGACAAAGGTACGACTGATATAGTACATGGCCATTTCCTTTTTGTCATCATCTAGTTGAGCCAAGAGTTCTCTAAATGCTATCAAAGTAGCTGAAATGCACAAGAATAACAGTCTTCCAACAATTGGTGGAGCCAATATGGGTGGATTAGCTAGGTATTACTTTATATTCTCAAAACTATGTTAGCATAAAGGATTCTGTTTGAAAGACTAATCCTTTTTTAGCAAATGTGTAAATGGTTGGCACTTGTCTATAAGATGTGAGATGAATTTTCTTACTGATTATATCCTACCTTGTAGACTATGGAGTTTTCTTAGTATTCTTAGAGGAGGCATGTCCATGATAGCCTTGACCTTTTGGGGATCAATCTCAATGTCTCATTATTATATTATGAATCCAAGAAGTTTTTCTGATGTGACATTGAAGACACACTTCTTTGGGTTGAGCATAAGGTGGTACTTTTCCACAAAGTTGAATGCCTCTTCCAAGTTGAACACGTGATCCAATCTATCGAGTGATTTGACTAGCATGTTGTCCACATAATCCTCAACAGTCCTATAGATGAGATTGTGGAAGATGATGATCATTTCTCTTTGATAGGTTACCCTTTTATTTTTTAATCCAAATGGCATCACATTGTAACATAAGGTACCACATGGGATTGTGAATCTTATCTTATGTTGATCTTCTTTTGCAATGTGGATCTGGTTATATCCTGAAAAAATATCCATGAGAGACAACATATCATGTCTAATTGTGAGGTCTACAATCATATCTATGTTCATTAGGAGGAATTCATCCTTAGGACAAGATTTATTGAGGTCTCTGAAAGCTATACAAATCTTGATATCACTAGATGGTTTGGTAACTGGTACCATGTTAGAGATCAATTTGAGGTAATTAATTAGTCCAATGACTTTGGCTTCTAGAATTTTCTCTAGTTCTCCTTGTTGGAAACTTGGCTAGGTTAGATATTTTTTATGTTGTCATTTGTGACAACATATCAACTATATGAAGTGAGAAAAACATGAAGATAAAGTTGTGGCATGTATACTTCAAAATTATCTAAGTGTAGCATAGTTTATCTATCAGAATAGACACAGTTTTGATCAACATAGTTTATAAAGGCTATATTAGCATGTGTGCACTTAAAGAAAAATAGTAAATAGTATGAGGATACTAGAATCAAGATTGTAGGATAGTACAGCTAGTACAAACATAGTTATGACAAATTTACTAGTTTCAGTAGTATACATGCACAACATAGTATAATAAGGAAATGGAAAACTTTGGGTTCAAGAATTATTATTTTTATGAAATAATTAGTTAACTAATTTGGGACAACATCCTAGATGCTAACCCTAAGACAACAAAAGTTCATTTTGAATTTTGATAATTGTATAAAGGCATGAAGGCTGACTGGACAAATATTTGATAATTAGCAAGGTATAAAGGAAAGATTGCTAAGTTCAAAGTAATGGGAATGATTAAGCGAGATAATGTGATATTAATGATGTGAATTTTGATGTATGATTAGAGGAATGCAAATTGTGGTAAATTTTTGAAGAGCAAAAAAGGCAGTATCAGATATTGAAGATATCAACAGTAGTGTAAAGAGGTTTTTTATATATCTCTTTGTATTAAAGAACTATATTGTATATTGCATGTTTGGGTAGTGGGTTCATCTTTCATACATTTTGTAATTGTATATAATAACTCCTAACAAGGTTGAGGCTTCTAAGAAGGCCTAGTCCTCTAACAAGGACTAAGACACTATACAGATGTAGTAGACTCTTGACATTGTCAGTATCTTTTACAAGATACTTTGTATTAGTGGATCATTTTGTGGGTACCATCCCCACCAAAGTTTACCCTTGGTCAAGGTTTCCCTAGTTAACAAAATATGATGTTATTGTTGTCAATCAGGATTGCACCTATAGCAAGATGTAGAATCTAACCATCCTATTGAAACATGGAAACTTTCTCAGGTGGTGGGTTGTCCTAAAATGAGAGATGAATCTCTGAAAGCTAGATTGGTTCCTAAATAGTGATCACCTAGTCCTAAATTATACATGAGATAAGGGGTAAGAAGTGAATGACAAATAATGAATACTAACCTAAATGAGGTGATACACCAATGGTTTTGAATTTAACTTTAATCAAATCAACACAAATTATGAAAGACACAATTAATTCGCAATACTTAGAAAAACATATAACCACAAAAGTGTTTCTATGTAAGGACTGGGATCTTCTGCTTTGAAAGGGATACCCACCAATTTTCTGCAAAAAGACAATGATCACAAACATAGACCTGTAATCACACGTATCAAGATTCAAATCTGTAATAAGGAATGTAACTTAAATGAAGGAAAACACAACATTAAAGGAAAAAATTCACAAAATTGCACAAGAATCAATGAGAAGGAACAACTGAATCTCTATGACCAATGCTAAAAGATCTCTGCTACAAATGTGCTTTTACAATCAACTCAAAATTTACAATGTGCAAAAATTTGAATATGAAAGAAGATCCCTCATAATGAGGTGAATGTACAACATATAGAAATCATAACCCTAATTCAAATTCTAAGATCATGCCTAGGAAAAATCAATAAAAAATGATAAAAACTATGAAGAAGCCTCTGAAAACTACTCTCAACCACCTGCCCAACTGATAGATAACTCGAAAACTACCTCTAGCTCCTCAAAATCATGCACAAAAAACCCAAACTCAGATCCCTCAAGTAACCCAAAAATGTAGCATGTAAAACTCCTCATAATTATGCAAAATATGCATAAAATAGGCTCTCATCATGAACTGCATGCATAATTTCCCTTAACTGCTCCATAAATCGCTAAAAATAGCTCTCTACAACCCCATCACTGCATGAGAAATTGGAACTATCCTTAGCCTGCAAAAATAGCTCCTTACTTAAGTCTTCATACTGCATGTGACATTTAGTTACCTCCAATAGTCCATCTTTGCCAAAAATAAAGCTCATCTTTGCATGAAAGAGTTAACTAAACATCTCTAAAGATATCCACTGAAAGCTCCTTGCATTTAGGCATTAAATATTTGAAACTCTTCTAATTCCCTTTAATTAATTAATATAATCAACGATTTTATAATTACAACCACTTGATATATTAATTTTACAATCAAAGTTCTTTTTATTTTATTTATTAATATTAACGTGTTTATCATTATATTTTATCAATTTTTTATAACACATTAGTATTAGTAAATATAATAAGGGAATTATTCTATTAATTCTTTTATTTTTATTAGTATTAATATGTTTAATAATTAACGTTATATTTGTTAATTTTAAAACATATTAGTATTAATAAAAATAAAAGGAAATTATAAAATATAATTTTTATTAGTTTTGTATGCATAAAATGACTAATATTAGACATTATTCTTTTGATACACATAAAATTTAATAAAAATAGAGTTTTCAAAAATAATAAAACTTAACCCTATTGCCTTGCATAGACTCGAAATTTTCTAAAATATAGCAAAGGAAAGTATGAAAAATGTCTAAGGTAAAAGGCATTTCATTTTTTTTGTTATTTGTTTGATATTCTACTCACGCAATGAAGGGAAGATGAAGGGTTATCAAACCCTAGCCGCAGCGATGGATATCTTGCCATGAATTTCTTACTTTGCTAGTTTGCTTTGAAAGCCATATTGCAATTTGGGCAAGATTTTCTTTTATCATGGACAACTTCTTTCACTGCGAGTTTTATTTGCTAGTTATGGAGGTTTGGAGTGGACGTTTTCTCCTCCATGCGTGAGCTTGCTTGAGACATTTTTCTTCAGTGATTTCTTGTTTATTTCTTTCTTGGATGGGCTCCATTTCTATGAGTTTTGGCCACATGTTTCATCTTCTTCCTTGCTTATTCCATGGCCATGAGCTACTAGTATTTGTTGGACATCATTACTTGGTTGGTTTTGGACGTGGGTTTCTTCTTGTCATGAGTTATTGCTAATAATGCCATTTCTTCAAATGATCAGTTATTGGTAGCACAAATTCTTGATTAAAACGCCATATCTCTTCTATTGTGAGTTGTATGTTATGAGATCTCTACGCTATTTTTGTTGGATGGTTGTTGGTTATTCTCTTCATATGAGATGCTATAGTTTCTTACCTCAGCAAAGGTTGTTATGAAGGTTTGTACGCTGACTGGAGTGCCTTTGATTGTTGGGTTATTTAGTTCTACCTTTTTGCTGGATGGACTTAGCTTTTTAGTAGTGAGTCTTACTCTCCTTCTGATATATGAACTATTAGTAATGGCTATCCATCTTTTTTTTTTGTGTAATTCTGAAAATACAAAAAATGGTTGCCATTTCAAGCATTCTTCTTGAGGGTTTCGAATAAACATATACTTCATTGTTTTCCTTTGTTGAATATAATGACAAATACTTGCTTTTTCCTTTGAATGAGGGTTTTATTTTTCCTTTGTTGTTGTTGCAAAGATAAATCTAACATTCTTACTGGTTGGGTTTAGAATATATTGATGGCCATGATATTTAACATCCCTAGCCAAACCTGATATGGGTTTTACTTGAAAATAATATTATTGTTGTAGATGAATTTTCCTTTCATGATCTAATATGAATCTCCCAAAAATTATTTGAAATGAATTTAGAATTTCTATTGGTCTTTGAAATGTTCAATGTAAGAAGAAGGCTTTTCTAGCATGAATAGGACAACTATAAACTCTAGCTATTCTGAAAATATCACAAAGTTTGTACCTGTCTTTGAAGTCTTAGATACTTTTCCTTTTGCAGTGTTTCCATCACTTGAATTATACCAACAGAGTGACTAATTTATGGGCAAGGCAGCATTATTATGATGATCTCTGATCATTTTCAGTAGCCCTGTAGATTTTTAAAATGCAAGTTGAATCCTTGTTGATTCCACAATTATTTCTCCATTGATATGTTCTGGCTTCATTGACAAAGTTCTCTTTTGGTTGTTGGATTAACACTGAGCTTTAATTACTATCGGTCAGTTCAATTTTTCCTTTATTACCATAACTACATTTTCCTTTAAAAGATTCTTTTTGGCTTGAAAACCCTGAACTTGCAACTAATTGTGGGGAAGTGTCAAGTCTTTCTATTTCATAATCATTATTTTGCCTTTTTCTTCCATTGAGAAATAATTCATTTCTCAAAAATTGTAATGACAAGAAGTGGTTCTATTTTTTCAAAAAGAAGACAGTACAAAATCACAAACTTAAACACTTTCAATTCTAAAAAACTGTTTTAAAAGGGAGATTATAAGATTTTAGCCAATTCAATATCTAAAAAATAAAAGTATCTTTTATCCACTCTTTTCTACATTTATTTCTTGAAAATCTTTAAAGTTGATTTCTAAATAGATTAGACCCCCACTACCTATTCCTTCCATTGAGGAATAATTTAGTTGACACTTGAATATTATGCATGTTTCCTTATGTTGAGGAACTCATAAAGCACTTCATCCCAACATTTAAACCTTCATTTTCAAAAAGCCTATATCTCAGATTTGTAATGTATCACCATGTTGATTACTTGTAATCACCATTTTATTTTTCTTCATTGCTATTCAAAAGTTAGATATTACTAGAAACCTTACTTCTGCTCTTTCTAGTTGTTGTTCTTTAACTCGTACCATGTTCTGCCTATATACTTGTGAAGATCCAAATCCTTTAACCTGTAGGCTAAGAATACCATGAGCCCTACATGATTTGATTGAAAGGTTTCATACCTATAATACATGTACATCCCTTTAACAATCTCCTGCTATGGTTCAACTAGAAGGTCCCATACTTGTAATTTACATATGCCCCCTCAATAGTCTCCCCATGTCTGTAGTCTTCACCTCTACATGATTTGACCAGAAGGCTTCACACCTGTAATTTGTGCATGTCCCTTCGATAGTCTCCTCAGTCCTTCAATCTTCAGTCAAAAGGCTTCAAGCATGTAATTTATGCAAGATCCTTCAACAACCTCAAACTTCATACCTGCATCTGCACATGGAACAAAATCATTAGCATAAACATGTTTTACTTTTCATATTTCTCTTGATTTCTTCTCTTTTAACATAGTTATTTGAATAACCATGTTGTAGGAACAGTAGAGTATAGATGACAGGAAAGTTTTCCATTGCTTAGTTCATATGAACTGACCCATCTCTTCTTTCATTTTTTACAGGTTTACTCCCAAATGGAGATGCAAGCTCAACCCTTCAACATTCAGCACAACAAACCTTCTATTTTGGCAATAGATTTCTTTCCTCTTATCTATTTTCAATACTTTTCTATTTATACAATGTGTTTAATTTAGATATTATGTAAGGAGCTAAGAATGCTTGTGATATTTGAATGCATTGTATTTAAGTACTATGTAAAACTTGTTCATTTTGTACCTCCTCAAAATAGTTTTGGATATTTCAATAAAAAATGTATTGTTTTGGTACTTGTATTCCAAATAAAAGTGATCAATTTTCCTGTTTACTGATTCTTGTACTTTACTTTCTACATTCTTTTCATTCTGTAATATGTATTCTTAGAAACTAATCACACTTAGTCAGCAAATAAAACACACTTAGTTTAGCATATAACATAGAAATTTAGGAGGTATGTTAAATTGGTAACAATTATGAGTTCTCTTATTGCATGGTTATGTTTACTATTCAAAATAGTTAGTTTACTTTCTTATGCATGTTATAAAGTTGTTAAAGATACCTAATTTCAAGCCAAAGTTTGTAAAATATTGATTCACACCCCCCCTCCCCTCAATATTTCTTAATTATAACAATTGGTATCAGAGCACAGTTACTCAGAGAAGACTTAACTATTTGAGTAAAATCCCTATGGATATGAAATAGTTACAAAATAACCTAGAAGAAGCTCTTGACCAAATTAATATTCTTACTAAAGAAAGATATGAAGATGCTAAACATGACATTGGAAAGTTGAAAGATAAGATAGATCATCTCAAATCCAAGAAAGAACCTAAAGATCAAATCAAGGAAAGTGATGAAGTTTATAGATAGGAGAAAGAAAATGAGACCCTGAAGCATGAACTTAAGATTACAAATCTAAAGTTGAGCCTGAAGAATGATTATAGTAAAGTTGAATCAAATTTGAAGTCTGAGAATCTAGATCTAATATCCAACCTTACAAAAGTGACACTTGAGCTTGAGAAGTATAAAACTATTGTGAAAGGAGAGTTAACTCAGTCTGAGAAATAACTTGAGAAACTATATTCTAGTAGTGAGAAGAATGATGAACAAATGTCTTTTTAGAGATCTTCTTATGATAAGACTAGTTTCAGATATTTTATTGGAGAAAAGTAAGCTAGAAAGGAACCTAATCTTGAAAAATCATCATCCTATGAAAGAAAAAGAAGATCTGAATAAGATTGAGTTAAATCAATTAGATGATGCACTTAAGGAGGTTAAGCAACCCAAGCAACCTGAGCAAGTTGATGTACCTAAGAAACCTGAGAAAATTGAACCACCTAATGAAGTGAGATGTGAATTCAAAGGTAGATGTTATGCATGTAATGAAATTGGTCATATGAAACGGGACTACATAGGTAAGTTGTTTAAACCTGTTACTATTTTTATTGTTATAATTGTCATGGTTTTGGTCATAGAGCAATTAACTATAAGAAATCTAAATTTGATAATAGTAATAGAAATAGTAGAATTTTTAGAGCTACTAACCCTACATGAAGGTAATCTAACAAAGGAAACAATGGAATGAGAAACAACATTGTGTGTTGCAAGTACAAAAACTTTGGACATATTGCCAGAACTTGTAGAGTACCTATTAACCAGCCTTGACCTAGATTTGAAAGCAATGCACTAGTATGGCAATTATGTAACAACTTTGATCATATAGTAAGGTTATGTAGAGTGGACATGAAAAATTCAAGGAATCCAAATTTCAAAAGGAATGTGAATAGGAATGTTAGAATAAATGAGAACACCAATGATACCTAGAAAGACAATCTAAGAGAACATGTAGAAGAATTTTTAAAAGTATTTGTCAAATCCAAACATCCATCAAATTCACATGTGGTTTTGGAAGAATAGTTGAATGAAGTAGCTAAAGGTAGATTGAAGTCAGTTATAGTAATTTATTTATCCTACTTGAATTAAGCACTTTATCAAGGATCGAGCATCATAAAGGTAGAGGAACTATCAGAGAAAGAGTTAAGGTGTGCGCAACTAGTATCAGTTAGAGCATGACATGTTGAAGCTATGGTTAAGTGTGCAGATGATTTTGAATTTTTTTGTAAGTGCACAAATGAGAATAAGTCTCTTGGTAATTAGAAATAGCTATTTTTTATTGTGTACTTGCACAATTAATGCAAAGATGAATTGGATGTAATTTAAGGGTCAAAATCAAGTTATTAAGAACCATTCAATCATGCAAGAGTTAAAGAAAATATTTGGAGAAAATTTAAGGTGAATTTGAGGAGTTTTAAAGAGTGAATTAAAGCAAGCCCTGGTTTTACAAAATTAAGGTATTTATCGTGTGTGCAGTCATAACTTAAAGTTTCAATTTGAAAAATGGCAAATCCTACAGCTTTTGATATAAGTGAGAGGCCTAGGTATAAGTTTAAGAATCACCCATATATTTCCATGGAATATGGTTCCCTAGGAGCCTTTTTACAAGTTACTCATAACATTTTACACCTTGCGGGTGTTAAGGCATTCATACATTGTAAATTGGAGAGCATTGGTGATAAAAACATCCACAAAGATCTAGACCTAGTATGTAACAATGACCTATCTTTGAAACAAGGGTTTGAATATTTGAATAAATTGAACATTATCAAATACATGTTTTATATGAAATTTGATAATAATAAGTGGACCATAATCATATTGAGTAGAATTCATGAGAATATGTTTTGGGTAGATGATATCCCTGTTGTGATTGAAAAATGAGCTAATCCATAAGCTTACTGGTTTGAGAAGATAGTAATCCAATAAAAGAGAAGAATGTGAAGAAACTAGTAGAGACAAACTTGAAGACTAAATCTAATGGGAGGAACATGATATTAGACATGATGGTTGAGACAAAAGTTAGACTGATAAGAAAAATCATTGGTTATAAAATGAATTACAATTCAAGACTTAATTCATTTCTTGTTGAATTTGTTCATTCAACATACTTAATTTCATTAAAAATTAAAAAGGCAAATATGTGTGAGATTATGAAACAACAGTTGTTGGATAATATAGATAGATTGAAGAAGACAAAGAATGGGGTATTTAGATTTGAGTCCTTATTTAAATTTTGTTTGTAACTTAGCCAATTTTCCCATATGTTGTCATCAATGCATAAGGGGGAGATTGTTGTAAATTTGGATAGGTTAGATATTTTTTATGTTGTCATCTAAGGAAACATATCAACAATATGAAGTGAGCAAAACAGGAAGATAAAGTTGTGGCATGTATACTTAGATAATTGTCTAAGTTTAACATAGTTTATCTGTCAGAATAGATGAAGTTTTGTTCAATACAATTTATAGAGGCTATACTAGCATGTGCATACTTAAGGATAGATAGTATAGAGTATGATGATGTTAAGCTTAAGACCATAGGGCAATATGGTTAGTACAGACAAAGTTATGACAAATTTACCAATTTCAGTACTATATAGACAGAACATAGTATAATAAGGAAATGGGAAATTTTGGGTTAAGGAATTATTTTGTTTATGAAATAATTACTTAACTAATTTGTGATGACATCCTAGATGCTAACCCTAAGTCAAAAAAAGTTAATTTTGCATTTTGATAATTATATAAAGGTATGAAGGCCGACTGGATATATATTTGATAATTAGCAAGGTATAAAGGAAAGATTGCTAAATGTGAAGTAATGTGAATGATTAAGTGAGATAATGCAATATTAATGATGCAAAGTCTATTGTATGAACAAAGGAATATGAATTGTCTTAAAGTTTTGAAGAGCAACAAAGGTACTATCATATATTGAAGATATCAAAAATAGTGTAAATAGGTTTTTGTATATATCTCTTTGTATTGAAGAACTATACTTTATATTGCATGTTTTGGTAGTGGGCTCATCTAGCATACATTTTTTTAATTGTATATAACAAATTCTAATAGGGTTGAGACTTCTAAGAAGGCCTAGTCCTCTAACAAGGACCAAGCCACTAGATAGATGTAATAGACTCCTAAAAGGATCAATAGCTTTCACAAGATAGTTCTAATTAGTGGATCATTTTGTGGGTACAACCCCCACTATGGTTTTCCCTTGGCCAGGGTTTTCTTAGTTTAAAAAAATAGTGTTATGAGTTCTCCTTTTGCATGGTTATGTTTATTGTTTAGTATAGTTAGTTTATTTTCTTATGCATGTTACAAAGATGTTAAAGATATCCCATTTTTGGCTAAAGTTTGTAAAATATTGATTCAACCCCCTCTCATTATTTAATATATTTAACACTCCTTTTACTAGTAAGGACACTTTAGTAAACATCTTCTATAGCTTCTATTTGATTGGTTTGACTTTTGGATCCACTTCTAAGTGATGTATGACCAACTATAGGTCTAATCCTAGCATGTCCTTACATGACCATGTGAATCAACCAATATTCTCTCAGAGTACCTCTATGAGATTATCCTCTTGGTCCTATGGTAGTGATGTTGCAATGTATATAATTTAGGGAGTCTCTCTTAGAATGATATTGACTAGATTAGTGTCCTCAATCAAAATAGATGATACCTCCTATTACCTAGGGTTTTGAAACCTTAAGTATTACCTCTCCCTAAAAACCAAAAAATAAAAGAGATACTTTCAAAAAAAAACATTTATAAATTATTTTGCATTATATATAATTCTTTAAAATAATTAAATATAATCACTAAATGCAAATTAATTTATGTATCAAACTATTTAAGGTGATGTTGATTTTTCACATAATTAATTCTAGAAAGAATTAATTATTACTATTGTCATGTGACCATGAAAGTAAAAATAGTAAATTAGGTGAATTAGTGGGGGTAGGGTAAATTGGAAAGAGAATTTGAAATGATTAATTCTTTAAGAGAATTCATTATTATTGTAATAGGAGGCATTTGTGGAAAATTTGTACAGGGAGAAGCTCTTGGAAAATGGATTTTAATGAAAGGGAGTTATGGTAGTTGAAAAACTGCTCAGGTAGGATTTCTTTAAAAAGGGGAAATTCTAATGTAAAAGGGTTCTTCTCCAAGTTTCACATGCTAGTGCATTTTTGAAGGAAAGGGAAGACAACTTTAGTTTTAAAATTTGTAACATAAAAGGGAAGGAAGGAGATTGTATTTATTTTGTAACTTTTTATGGTGTAAGGGAAAATGATCATATGGTTATTTCCTTATATATTTAGAATGAAGAGAATTTTACTTTTAGATCCTATGGTTTGAATGTATGTTTCCTTGGTTCGAAATGATCTTGTGATTATTATTATTTTTTAAAGGGATAAATGCTTTGACCTGGAGCTATGAACTAGTGAGCCCACAAACAGGGGACCTCATCCCCATTGGACTTGAACCTTGATGCAAAGGATAACAACTTAACAACTTAACCATCACAACATGTCACTATTGGTTGATCTTGTGATTATTATAATCATATTCAAAATATATTTTTCTCTCATTTATCAAGATTATTGTGTTTGATGAAATTAGTTGGTTTTATTCATCCAAATATGCAAAATGAGTATCAAATCTTCATTTGATTTCTCTGTAGAGGAGAAGATTGATTAGATGGTTTGTGTGCCATAGATTTGATTTTCTTTTAAATCTCTTTAAATTAAACTTCACATTCATATTGTGTTCATGAATGGAAGTTAATGTTCCTTCTTTCCCTCTTGGTTAAAGGCGTATCAGAAAATTATTTACTATAAATCAAAAGGAGGGAGTTGTACCTTCATTTCAAAATTCAAAGAGCACCTCACAAAATAATTGCAAGTGACTCAACTGTTGGTTTCAGATTTTGTCTTTTGGTTTGGGCATTTTAGAGTTATTTGTGAAGAATTTTCAAAGAAGAAAAAACTATTTACTAACAGATTTTTGGCAACTTTGCTAGGGAAATCAAAGTACCTTGTGCAATCGATTTGTAAAAAAACTTTGAGGTACCTCCCCAAGGATGGAGGTTGGTAGCTCTATTGAAGTCAAATGCTAGAAAGTATTTTAGAAATATCCAGATATTTTGAAGGATTGAACTCCTGTAAGAAATGAAGATGATGTGGATATCTTTATCTTTATACCTTTTCTTAAATAGAATCCAATTAGAGATATCACAAGGGATTCAAGAAAACAAGTTGAATTTCTTAGATCTTTTTATGGTCCTATCCTCATTTAGAAGAAATCTCATGTGGAAGAGCTAGAAAAGGTAGAGAAAATGTTTGAGGAAAAATAAATTGGTGGAACAGAATTTTTGCAAGAAAAGGATGTTGAAGGGGAACCAAGTGATAGCCGAGAAGAAGAAAATGATCCATTTTTTTTTTAGAACCCTGCAGTTCTCCCCTCAACATCACCTTTGGAGGAACCAATGTAGCAGTCAAAGGATCAAGGTATAGAGAATTTTGTTCGAATTTTAAATATAGTTGTGAAAAATTCTATGCAAGAGGTTGGTTTCATGTTTCATTTGTAAAGAAATTCATGTTATTCGTGAGAAAACTCTTGAATGTGTGTTTATTTTTTCACCTTTACCTTGTCATTTTAATGAGAAAAACCCTACACTTTGGTTGTTTTTAGTTTACCATTTGCAAAATCCACTTCCATTCTATCAAAAGTTAGTTCAAAGGGGGTCATATTTTCTTCAACCTGTAAATGGTCACATTTAGCATTTTCTCCCCTTTCACCCTTTTATTGTAAATAAATGCTCTATTTTGCAATTTTGGCTTGCTTTATTATTGTTTTGTTTTCTTTTTTGTTTCCCTTAAAAGCTATCTCAAATTTTAACCTTGTCCCTTCCTTAATTCATCCCATATTCTAAAAATTTGAACAAAAAAAGGGGGCCCTCTTCATTGATTGAAAGGCATTGAGTGACAGGTGGAGTCTTAGATGAAAGTGGAATTTGATTTTGAAAATGGGTTTTAACATGTGATTTGATAGAAACTCCAAAAATCAGGGCAGTTATGACAGTTCTTTTTAGGAAACAAGTTATGTTTCCAAGATGGATTTTCAAATAATGATGTCCATGAACTACAACTTTTTCTTTTTTTTGCATTTGTATTTGGAGGTATTGGAGCTTTTCAAAAAAATTATGGTTGGAGGTCCTCATCATAAAGTTGTATTTAAATTTTATGGCTATTCTTTAGTCTTTTGTGACTTCATCTTAAAGCAATGGGCACAAGATTCGGACCACTGTACTTTTGGTGACAAAAAAAGTGGTTCATTATAAGTCATGCAGTATTCATCAATTTAGCCAACTAGAAAAAAAATCATGGCACACCTAAAGCACCAAAAGATGGAGTAGAAATAGTGATTCACAATTATGGGAGATAATGTTATAGATGTGTATATGCTAGTGATTGCAAAAATATCAATATATGTTGCCATCATCCAATCTATAGTAGGAATATGTCATTAAACTTGGAGGGATTCTTGTTCTTCCTCTTGTTCTTCCTTTCCCTCTAGAGTATTCTTCGAGGAAAGATAAGAATATGAAGTAATGATTGTTGATATTTTTGGCTATGGCTTAAGGTGACTAAATGTTACTTATAAAAGAAATTCACCCACGGGAGTTAAAAATGAAACTATTTTTTATACTTTTACTTGTATGAGAAACTATTCCGAATTGATGCATATATTTTTCAAATAAAAATAAATGGTTTTTGAAAGTATCAACATGACAGTATGGGTTTACAATCTTTGGTGGCATCCACCAATCTCGTTGATAAAAAGAACAATGTTGCACATGAAGTTTGATGTGGATGCTTGACACGTGGTAGTGCAATATTGCCATGGTATGTTATAATATGTAATGAGGCCTACATTACTTCACAAAATTCTAAGATTCCCATGCACACTAGGAGCACAAGAATCCAAAAAAGGCTAAAAGTGATCTCAAAAAATAGAGTGCAATGTAGTAACCAAGTCAAAATCAAAGAGGTGTGGGATAACACAAAGTTCATTAAAATGCCTATGAGTAATGAATCTAGTAGACTTGCATACAAATTTTGAGAAATGGGAAGCAGGTTCATCCAATTCTCACATCATCTAGCTATTGGACAATGGGATATTGAGCATCAACTAGATTCACAAGGAGTGACTATTAGCAGCATCATGGTGATCTCTACTTTATAGATTACAATTGTGATGGTGAATTGAAATGTTGCACCTTCATAGCCTGCGATGCAAATATAGGAAATTGTTGTGTGTCACAAATTCTATTATTTAGGCAAAGACCCAAATCATCCTCTCGAGGATTGAAAGACATGTAATGTTATCACATTCAAATATAGAGCTTCCTGATAGTCATAAAGGCCATGCACTCATTTTTTTACTCTGATTCACATAAAGGTAACAAGGAAAAATTGGATGAGAGATGTTTTTTTCTCTTCATTAGTTGGTTATGAGTTTTTGCTCTCAAATGCTAATAGATTCCCCAAACACACTAATGGTCAAGCACCTGTTGTTTCCTCTCTAATTTACATTAGTTTGCAAAATTTTATTTACATTGTGTAATGAATTTAGGGACGAAAAATTTGTGTATGTATCATGGAGGATCCAAGTGAGGTAAGTTTGTGAGTATTATTCTAATTATGGGAGACCCAAATTTTGTTCTATGTTGTGGCTAGTCATTCCAAATACACACACAATACTTTCTAAAGCACACCTTGTTGTTGAAGAACACATGATTGCACCCATAGTTGAAATTGTATGATCAATAATATAGTTATTTAAACAAACTCAAAGAGGTCCATGCATATAGGAATGAACCACCAATTCAAGGAGTCAATACTTCTATCATTCAATTATAGTAACAATGGACATTGCTTGGGGTTGATGTAATATTCTAATCCACTCATACATGAATAAGAATGAGATGGTTCCCAAATCAACTCATTCCTATCCTATGTTTTACCAATGGATTCATGAAGATCTTTCCCAGTGGCAAGTATCTAGGAAAAAAAAACATTAAGGATGCCAAGGAATTTGTTGCCTTTCAAGTGGACATTGTGGGTGGTCGATTGTATGTGGACCCATATTACACCTATGTAGTAGAATTATGTTTACAATTTGGGGATTCTTGTAGCTTTTGGAAAGGTGTTCTTGAATGGTTCCTAATGTTGATATCATGTTTGATTGCATGGATAGGCCAAAGATCAAGAGGCAAAAGTATACACAATCCAATTTCTCTCCACCTCCTTTGTTTTGATACTACATCATCCATTGAATAATAGAAGTCAAATATCAATGAAAATTTTATCATAATATTCATTGAAATTGTAAGAATTTTCCTTAAGGAAAAATTCACCCAAGACCAAGGGAACTCAAAAACAAGCACAAAATAGACTAGAGTATGATTAGAATAACAATATAGTACTCAATTCAATGTACAAGTACACTAGGAGTGCCTATATATAAAGGCCTCTAGAATGCTTCTTAAATACCTAGAAGTTAGCAACATGATAATTCATATAGCCGGGAACATGTCTACCAGGTGTAGGTTATCCTCCATTAAATATAGAAGTAAGTGTGATGATGAGAGGTTAAGCCTACAAAGGTGTAGCATGAAAAATAGTGTTGTAGACAACATGTGCTTAATTAAGAGTGCAAATAACTATGTTGTCTACATGAAAAATTAGTTAATTATGCAAACTCCAGTGTTGTAGATACCATCTATAAAATTAGAGTTGTGTACTTTTGTGTTGTCAACATGACAACTCATAAAGGTATGCAAACTCCTAAGTGTCAACCTAATAAATAATAAAATAATGTATTAACCTAAGTAAACTTAAGTAAAGTGTAAATAGTGAATACTTATTTACACCAACACCCCCCCTTAAGTGCAACTTAGGGGAATGCACTTAAGCTCACAAATGCATAATGGGTCCCAGCTACGAGGCCATGTTGGGTACCCATGTAAAAAAGTAATGCTCTACATACAATGTGATGTAATGTAATCTCTCATAAAGTGAAGAAAGAAGGAAAACCTCATGGGAAAAACCCTCATCCAGAAAGAGAGATAAATACAATAAATAAGATGAGAGAGAAGAAGACCTTAGATGAGGAAAAGATCCCTCCCAGAAGAAAGAAGAGAGAAGTCAAGGGACTCCCCTTTCTGCAATCTCGCAAATGAGTATACTTGACCTTCGTGAAGGGTTTGGTGAGGATATTAGTGACCTGCTATGCTATAGGACAATACTATAATACAATTATCTTCTCATGTATCAGCTCTTTGATGTAGTGCATATGAACCTCAATGTGCTTGGTCCGCTGATGCTGAACTAAATGCTTAGAGATCTCAATAGCACTTTGATTGTCACAATGTATGACTATAGATTTAGGTAGATCAAATCCAAACTCCTCCAGGATGTGTTGTAACCAAAGAGCCTGTATAGTTGCATTGACAGTGCCTTGATACTCAGCCTCTGTGGAAGAAAGAGCAACATTATTTTGCTTCTTACTCTACCAACAAATAGGGCCAGAACCAAGGTGAAATATGTAACCTAAAGTAGACTTGTGAGAATCAAGGTCCCCAGCATAGTCTGAGTCTATATATCCAACCAACTAAAGTCATATACCTATTGAATAATGTATCCCATGTGTATGTGTACACTATATGTAGTGCAAGATGCACTTAGCAGCCTTCCAATGAAGCTCATGGGACTCTTGCATGAAGTGATAAATCATACCAACTGCAAAAGCTATATCAGGGCATGTATGTGTCAAGTAGATAAGGCTCCGAACTAACTGTTTGTACAATGTAGCATCAACAAGTGGAGTGGTATACTTGGCCTCTAACTTGACACCTGAAAGAAAGGGAGTAGGAACAGGCTTGCAATCATTCATGTGAAATTGAGAAAGTAAGTCAAGAGCATACTTGGGTTGTGAAAGTGTGATCCCTTCTGAAGACTGTGTGATCTCAATACCAAGGAAATAATCTAGCAAACTCAAGTCTGTCATAGTGAATCTATCCTACAAAGAGGTTTTGACACTGGGAATGATGGATGAAGTGCTTCCTATAATGATCAAGTCATCTAAATAAAGCATGAGTATCAAGTGTAATTCATCCTATTGAAGAATGTAGACAATTGAATTAGAATGACACTTGTTGAATCTTGCTGAGAGTAAGAATGAATCCATCTTGGCATACCAAGCTCGAGGAGCCTACTTAAGACTGTTAATAGACTTCTTTAGTCTACATACCATAGTAGAATCTTGTATGAACCCCTATGTCTTCTCTATATAAATCTCCTTATGAAGATCACCATTCAAAAAGGCACTCTTAACATCCATCTAGTGTACAACCCAACCATGAGCTACAACAATAGCTAGTGTCAAGTGAATGGAGTTCATCTTGGTGACTAGTGCAAAAGCCTCTATATAGTCAATACCTAGAACCTACAAGAAACCTTTGGCAACTAGTCTAGCCTTATGCTTATCCGCACTTCCATCTGCTATAAATTTGGTTCAATAGATCCACTTACACCGAACCAACTTTCTTCCCTTAGGAAGGGGAACTAATTCCTAAGTGTTGGTTTTCATCAAAGATTTATATTCTTCCTCCATAGCCTTGTCCCATTCTGGAATCCCTAATGCTTCCTTAAATGACTATGGATCTGAAACAATGGCTATATAAGCATGGGAAATGATTTGTGTTGTGACCTTGTCCTCTGAGCATCTAAAGGATTCCCCACCAATGAACCTATTGAATCAAAGGTCTGTTGTGCCCAACGAGGTTTAGTGGAAGAAGAAGGAATGTCCTCAACTATTTTTGGACCGTGCGAAGGTGTTGTCCTATAAGTCAAAGTTGAAGGAATTTCATCTTCTGAGTCACTATCATCACTGTGATCACTATCCATGAAGGAGGAAAGAGGAGGAGTTGAAGAAGCCAAACTTGGACAAGTTTCTTCAAAGTGAACACTCCTCTCGTAAAATATTCCATGATTTTCTCGACCCATGAGTTTGTATGCCTTGAGATAGTCAAGATATTCAACAAATATACATGGTTTTTTTTGTGGTTCTAATGCCTTTTACTTTTGTGGAGGTATCCTTGCCCATGTTAGACAACCAAAAACTTTAAAGTGCTTGACACTTGGTTTTTTGCCATACCATGCCTCAAAAGGTGTCATTCCATCTAAGGCCTTATGGGGACTTCTATTTTGGATGTAATTGGCACAACACATGGCTTCTACCCAAAACACTTGATCTAGAGACTTATGTTGAAGCATACAAGTAGTCATTTCGTTAAGGATTATATTCTTCCTTTCAGCGACACCATTCTGTTGTGGTGTGCATGCAACTAAATGTTGAAGATCAATACCCTCATGAATGCAAAAGTCTATAAGCTTGGAGTTGACATATTCCCTACCATTATCTGTTCATAGAATCTTGATGGCTTTGCCTGATTTTTTCTCAACTTGAGCTTTGAAGGTGATGAACTTATCAAATACTTCACTCTTATGAGCAAGAAAAAATATCCAAGTGTACCGGGAAAAGTCATCAATAAAATTTAGAACATAGTGGGCCTAACCAAATGATGGTACTGGAAATGGGCCAACTACATCACTATGAACTAATTCTAGAACAATAGTAGCCTTCTAAGACTTCCCCTTGTCATATTTCTCTTCGAGATGCTTGTCTGCTTCACAACCTAGACATACACCCTCTGAATACTTGACTTGAGGTAGAACAATGACCATATCCTTGCTATTGAGTTATTGAAGATAGAAATAATTGAGATGTCCAAATATCTCATGCCATAGTTTACTCTTTGTATTTAAATGGCAAGAGAAGTGGATTTAGGCACAAAATGTGAGAAAGAATAAAGTCTTCTCTCATGATTAGTCTTACCAATCACCACCATAGAATCATCTTTGAGATTTTTCACCACAACTATATCTAGAAGGAACTCCACTTTGTTGCCACATCCATAGTGAGTTATCTGGTAGATGGAGAGAAGGTTGGTGCTAAGATTAGGAACATGAAGAACATCTTTGAAGATGCCATTTTCCAAATCAACATTTCCTTTCCCTTCAACTTCTACTTGAGTATCATTGCTGACATAGATGTAAGGTACATTTGATGGTTTCAAAGAGGAAAATTGCTCCCTTAAAACACCCATATGATGTGTTGCTCTTGAATCAAGAACCCATTCCTTAGCATTGTTTGTACTTGTGACCAAAGCTTGTCGCTTACCCTTTCCCTTATCCTTATAGGCATTTGGTACATCAATTTTGTGTTTCCTCATTAGGTTGACCAATTCATCAATTTTCTTATCCTTGCACTCATGTTCATCATGACCATTCTTCTTACAATAGGAACAAGTTTTCTTCTCCCTTTTGTTAGAATTGTTCCCCTTCTGATTATTTTTGGAAGAAGACTTTCCTTTTTGTGAAGAAGATTGTTGAGTGGAAGAAGATTGATGTGAGGAAGATTGTTGTTTTGAGGAGGATTGTTGTGTGTCATGTTGTGGCTTGGTCTTCCACTATTTCTACTTCTTGTTGGATTTTTTACCACTTGAATTACCTTCATTAGCTACCAAGGCTTTGGTCTTGGAAGACTTGAGAAATCCCATACTCACTAAATTGTCAACTTCCAAGATCAAATTTTTTGAAAATTTCTCGAATGAAGGCTTAGTGTAGGCACTACCCATCATTAATTGGTGAGTATCATAACTAGAAACAAAAGGAGCATATTCAAGTGGAAGATGAGTCATTATGTATTTGATCATCTTTCCATCCTTGATCGGTTCACCACAATCCTTAACTTGTACCCTATACATGTCTACTTGGGTAAGATAGTCTTTGATGGTGTCAAAATTCCTAGGATCAAACTTGAGAAGTTTATCCTCAATGGTGTAGGCCATGTCTTCATCTACTGTCCCATACAATGCTTCAAGTTTAGCCCATACCTCTATTGGATCAATAAGCTTCCTCACACGATATTTGATGGGATCTGAGATATTCTTCAACAAGGTTCCTAGGGCCATCTCTTGTTTGGATTCCTAGTCTTCTTTTCAAGCTTCATCAACATCAGTAGGAGGTTTCTTTGTTGCACTAGTTACATAACACAGTAAACCTTTTTCTACCAATGGTTACTTTATGTTTTCTTTCTAAGTATCATAATTATGTGGAGTTAACTTTGAAAAAGAACCCATAATGCAAGAGCACAAGATCAAGGAGACAGAATACACAGTACACCCCCCCCCCCCCCCCCCCCCCCCCCTCTTTTTACTCAATTAAAAATCCCTCCCCCCCTAAAAGAATGATTTTTTCACTTTATATGTAGTGCATTTACAATAGGCCACTTGTCAAAATGGACAAAGTGGGCTTCTGATTTTGTTGTTTACAACCTCTTTTGAAAGTACAAACTTGGAAATTTACAATGTAGCTCAAAAATACAACAATTATGAAGTAGTACAATGCAAAATAGGACCTATTTCTAAAAGTGGTATTTTTGTCCACACAAGTCTATAATCTGATAATAGATCTAGAAAGTAGACGAAAAATATACACTTTCAAAAAAATGGAACCTAAAAAGAAGTCCAGATGAGCCTATATGGAGTGTTTGAAGTTGCAAAATGTAAGATTTGATAGGTACAGTCACATAAAAACACTATTTTTGACAAATTCATGCACCAAAACTAGAAAAGAACTGCACCATTGAAAAGTTTAAGAAATTCTACTCAAATTTTTTAAAAAATTGTACCTAATTTGGAGTCTGAATGACTGAGTCATGGCCTCTCAAAGTCAGGCTATCAAATACAAGCTACATATGAAGAGGGGTCTAGAGAGGAAAATATGATTTTAAATTTGATAGTCAAACGATCATCATAGCAGTTCAAAAATACCTCTAGATGATGGTCAAATAGCCATCAATTTTAGCACAGTAGAATAATAATGTAAGAAAAAATGTAGGTCCCACGCTAATGACATCATTACTGTATGGAAAAGTATGGATGGTGATCTGGCAATACAAAATAAAATGTGGCACAGGCTATGTTGGCATATGGAGGCTGACTGGCAGTCTGACGTGGATGTACAGGTTGCTGACGTGTTAAGCTACTAAGGTGGATGGCCATCATGGACATGTTGACTAGGACGGATGGAGTTGGGGGTTCCACATGGACACTTGTGTGCTCACCACATGTTGGAAGTTCACATCAATGTGTGGCATTTGCAGATGTTAGCCTCATTGCTGGGTATAGGGCGGCTAGGATTGTTATTTTGAATCGACTGGAAAAAACCAAAAATGGACTGGAGAATTTTGAATTCCATTGGCACTAGTCACTGAGGGTGGGAAGCCCTTTAAAGATGTTGTATACGAGTTTATAGCGTCATGGTCAAAATTAAAAGAACAGCTACTGATGTTGGGTCTTTCAGGGGTGTTTGAGTAACCGGTTTGGCAGTGGTAATCTAGTAGGGGATAGATGTTTAGTCCCACATTGGTGGGAACAACAATATGCAATGTGCATAAAAATAGATGCCTGCATTCATTGAATCAACAAGCGAGCCATTGTGTGATGGCCACTACCAGATGTGAGAATGCTCGTGCCAAATTTTGAAAGCCGATTATTGGTAGAGTAAAAATATTCATAGAATATTCTTTGAATATAAAAGAAATAATATTTGCATAGGGCTAGGGTGTCACTGCCTGGTGCTTGTACAAAAAAAAATTCTCTGCACACCCAATTGGGATATTTTTTTTTGAAAAAATACTCTGAAAATGTACAGAGAAATAGCAGATCTGAAAAATCACTTAAACAGATCAAATAATGACCATACCAAATTTGCAAAATGGGCCTTTAGGTTTCGGTTTGCAAACAAAAAAATTTCCTCAAAATTGATTATGACCAAAAATGGGCAAATTTATAGTTGATTTTCACCGAATCATCGCTCTGGATGCAATGGTGAGGTCCACTTCAACTCTAGATGCTCCCAATTATTGTTGAAGCTCTAGATTTGAATCGGGTCCCTTTGAGAGATGAAGCAACAATGTCTCCAATGGCTATGTGACAAGAATCTCCCTTAGCTCTGATACCATGTAAGAATTTGCATTAGGGAAAAATTCACACAAGACCAAGGAACTCAAACACAAGCACAAAATAGACCAGAGTATCATCAAAATAATAATATAGTATTCAATTCGATGTACAAATACACTAGGAGTGCCTATATATAAAGGCCTCTGGAATGCTTCTAGAATGCCTAGAAGTTAGCAATGTTCATGATAAGTCATACAACTAGGCACATGTCCACTAGGTGTGGGTTATCCTCCATTAAGCACAGGAGTAAGTGCGATGATGAGAGGATAAGCCTACAAAGGTGTAGCACAAAAAATAATATTATAGACACCATGTGCTTAATTAGGAGTGAAAATAACTATGTTGTCTATATGACAACTCATTTAATTATGCAAACTCCAGTGTTGTAGACACCATGTGCTAAATTAGAGTTGCGTACTTCTGTGTTGTCAATATGAAAACTCATAAAGGTATGCAAACTCCTACGTGTCAACCTAATAAATAATAAAATAATGCATTAACCTAAGTAAACTTAAGTACAGTGTAAATAGTGAATACTTATTTACACCAACAAAAATGGTATAGGTCTAGATCCACATTGAGTAATGACTCTACAACCTAATGCACTATATAGCATCAACCATAGGTTCTAGAGTTCTTTGCATCCTAGCACAAAATGCAGGCCACGAAGAGAGCCAATTGTTACCGTAGGTTTTGAAACCATAAGTATTACCCCTCCCTAAAAATCAAAAAATGAAAGAGATACTTTCAAAATAAAAAATTTATAAATTAGTTTGCATTATATTTAATTCTTTAAAAGAATAAAATATAATCACTAAATGCAAAATAATTTATATATCAAACTATTTTAGGTGACATTGATTTTTCACATAATTAATTCTAGAGAGAATTAATTATTACTATCGTCATGTAAATTGGAAAGAGAATTTGAAATGATTAATTATTTAAGAGAATTAATTATTATTGTAAAGGAGGTATTTGTGGAAAATTTGTATGGGGAGAAGCTCTTAGAAAATGGATTTTAATGAAAGGGAGTTATGGTAGATGAAAAACTACTCAGGTAGGATTTTTTTTAAATGGGGAAATTCTATTGTAAAAGGGTTCTTCTCCGAGTTTCACATGCCAGTGCATTTCTAAAGGAAAGGGAATATAGTCTTAGTTTTCAAGTTTGTAACACAGAAGGGAAGGAAGGAGATTGTATTTGTTTTGTAACTTGTTTATGGTGTAAGGGCAAATGATCATATGGTTATTCACTTATATGTTTGGAATGAAGAGTATTTTACTTTTAGATCCTATGGTTTGAATGTATGTGTCTCTAGTTGGAAATGATCTTGTGATTATTCTAATCGTATTCAAAATACATTTTGCTCTCATTTATCAAGATTATTGTGTGGATGAAATCACTTGGTTTTATTCATCCAAATATGAAAAATGAGTATCAAATCTTCATTTCATTTCTTTGTAGATGAGAAGATTGATTAGATGGTTTGTGTGCCATAGATTTGATTTTCTTTTAAAGTTCTTTAAATCAAACTTCACATTCATATCATGTTGATGAATGGATGTTAGTGTTCCTTCTTTGCATTCTGGCTAAAGGCATTTTAGAAAATTATTTACTATAAATCAAAAGGAGAGAGTTGTACCTTCATTTAAAAATTTAGATATTACTTGACAAAATAATTACAAGTGACTCAACTGTTGGTTTCAGAGTTTGTCTTTTAGTTTGGGCATTTCAAAGTTATTTGTGAAGGACTTTCAAAGAAGACAAATCTATTTACTAACACCTCCAATCCATGATCTTGTAAGGGAAACTCAATCCTCATGTGCCTCAAAGAGGTTTTTATTGTCAAATACATCCTTTATTTTCTCTTTTTTTTTTTTTTTGATCTGGTGTCACTTCAGAGGAGTTTTCCCCAAGGCAGGCTTTTTTTTCACTTTTGCAACTAGAGATTTCATCTTCCCTGAAGTAACTCTTCTGATCTAGTTTGTAAACATAGGAAAATAGTGGATTTTCCTTTTAATGTGATATTTTGGATCTTATGAATCTCAGGAGTGCATCTCTAATAGAGAACTCATCAATATGGAGTATGCTTGGTTAGTCTCAATTGATGAGTTTGGGGTGGCAAAGGAGAAGGTTAATGAGATTAATGGCTAGTTCACAAAGCACAGATGCTCCTAGGAAAATGTCATCATCATGGATATCATTGTAGGCTCTCTGTTCAAATTCCTCAGGGATGTCTTTGACTTCTATGAGTTCATTTTGGATGTTCAAGAAGGCATCGTCATTCTCACTAGTGCCCACAATTATGGAGAATCTAAAATGAAGGCCTTTTGGTTTTGCCTCTTTATGTGTCTCTACTGGTGTTTTAATGCATGATTCTTTAGGGCCTAGATCACCTCCTTGATAATTCAATTATTCAATAGCAAGACAATGTGAGTTGGGATAATTTTCTTTGAAGTGGTCTAGGAGTCCTTCATCTTTGGGAAAGGATTCTTTGTATAACTAGGTACTAATATCTAGGGCCATTTCTTTCCCATTTAGGATGTCATTGGTAGAAAATGTGGATGACCTAACCTATTTTAGTTGAGGTTTGGTGTCTTTCTTCATACCTTAATATGATGGGCACCCCCTGTATATGTGGGTCAAGGGATAAGGCTCCAACAACAAAAGCATACGATAGGTTGTACTCACCACAACCTTGGTAGTTGATCTTAATGGTAGAGAGTATGGGGGAAAGGATGATGTGAAGATGATGATAAGTGCCAAAAGAAGTTGTGATAGAAGTGTCATTCTCAATCCTAGTGCAATGATTATGACTAGGGTAGGACACCTCTAATGCACAATAGTATATGAAGGGATTAAGATCTATGTGAATGGTTATCTCAATGCCCTGATGGAGAAATTTGATACATTGATGATATGTGGATGGAATGACCTTCGTTGCATGTATTCAAGGTCACCCTAGGAGGATGTTGAATGGTAGCTTAAGATCAACAACATAACACACTATTTCCTGAGTGGTCGAACCATCTTTCATAGTCAACAAGATGGTTCCTTCTATAGTTATTTCTAGGTTGTCATAGGCCTTGATGGTGATGATCTCATCTGTGATGTCTTCCTTAATATACCTTGCTTGTTTGATGAAATTTAAAGTACATAGGTTCAGGGCTAACTCATTATCTATCATGACACTTTTTACTATATAGTCAAAGACCATAACATCAATACAGAGTGGGAGGTTGTGATTTGGTTCAATGTCAGGGATGTCAATTGGTTTGAAGGATAGTGCACATGATGCAGAGAGGTGTCCCACTAGGTTTTAGAATCAAGTCGCATTAATATATGTGGAGACAAGAGATTCATGAAGTGCATTATTGGGAATCTCTCTTTGGAGTGGGTTGTGTTAGATTTATTACATTAATTAGGTTAGTTTATGTGTTTAGATTAGATAAATAAAATTAGTTCAATATATAGTTGTGGGAAGTTATTCTCGTAAGTAGTTGTTGTAAGGGAAAATAAGACTATATAAAGATGCTTAGACATCAATATAAATATTATTCATATCGTTTAATGTAAGAGTGCTTTTAATGGTCAGCATTTTATATTTTTTCTCTTTAAATTTGGTATCAAAGCCAGGTACACAGGCAATGGAGAGATAATGGTGAGATGAAAATGTGTTGTGCCTAGTAGTGACGACAATGTTTGTATGCAACAGTGAAGTTGGCATTGCATTCATTATAAATGTAAGAGGAATGGTTTTGGTTGGTTATTTTTCTCTTTCACAATAAGATCATGAGTAGTGCTACCATGTGTCTATCTGGTATTCTATGAGATCATCAATTTGGAGAGTATTTGATGTTTCTATGACACAAATTTTGCTTGGCCTTTCATAATTTACAAATTTCTTTGGTTCATATGCTAGTCAACTTGGAGAACCATTTCCTACAGTGTTGGATGCATTTTTATTTGAAAAATTGTAAAGAGTGTTGGCTTTTTCTATTGTGCATTTTACTTAAGTTTCTTGTTTTTATTTCAAAGAAATCAAGATGAAAATGGATAAAATGTCTACTATAGTTAAGTTTGAAGGTTTTGAATTCTGCACATAGAAAATTAAGATACAGTTGCTTTTGATTGCAAAAAATATGTGGGATATTGTTTGTGGGTTGGTGAAAAATATACAAGATTTTTGCTACAAAGAATAGAAGTAAATAGGAGGCTGGAGGCAATGGAGGTTGGAGGATTTTTATCATCTCGAGCTAGCTTCTCACTTAGAGATGATTATTACATGGGAAGCAATTATTTGTGTCCTTGTAAAGTTGGGGCTTGGAAAACTCATCCCTGAAGATAAGAGGGGACTTGATAGATTTGTGTCCCTAAAGAAAAGAGGGGGCTTGGTTGTGTGATTGTCCTTCTATGGAGTGAAGGGGGGTAGGATTTGAAGAATGGCGTTAGAGACACTCAGAGGAGATGTTGACTTTTAGAGGAAAGACATCCATATGAAGACATATTAGTGGTGATTGTTTCTACAACACTTGAGGAGGTGTTAGACACACTCGAAGGAGATGTGGACTTTTAGAGGAAAAGCGTCTCATGTGCAGCACCAAAGGAGGCATCAGGCACACTCCATGGAGATGTGAAATTTTGGAGGAACTATGTCTCGTTGTGTAAGGAAGGTGGAAAAAATGTTATTATTAGGTCAACTTCAGGATTTGCAGTCTGAAGTTGGGATATGAGGGCAACTTCAAGGTTAGGATTTGCAATCTGAAGTTGCAAACTACTTTCAAAGATTGGTGAAGAAGCTTCATCAAAATTTCCAGAGGAATAATATTGGTGAAGGCTTTTTACTTTTATTGGATTAATGTAATAAGGGGGAAATTTTGGACTTATTACATTAATTAGGTTACTTTTTAATAAGTGAGAATGTTAGATTGTTGAATTAGTGTAATAAGGGGGGAATGTTAGATTTATTACATTAATTAGGTTAGTTTCTATGTTTAGATTAGATAAATAAAATTAGTTCAATATATAGTTGTGGGAAGTTATTCCCATAAGTAGTTGTTGTAAGGGAAAATAAGACTATATAAAGATGCTTAGACATCAATGTAAATATTATTCATATCATTTAATGTAAGAGTACTTTTAATGGTCAGCATTTTATATTTTTTCTCTTTCAGGTTGGTATCGAGAAAATCCTAGATACATATTTGTAATGGCATATTTCTAAGGTGTTCTAGAATGTTGTATTGCACCTCTTAGGTAGAAGCATTAGTGACATAATCTAAGATAGGAGAATCCCCAAAGGAGATGTCCTAGACCCCAATAAATAACCACACGATGGAATATAAACAATAACACAAAGATTTAGATTCACAATAACACTAATTTTCATAATAGAATCATAAGATTTACATTCAACATGCCCAACTCTAAAGCCTTCTGGGTTATGAAAAAATACATCAACAATTACAATAATTGTTCTACAATACCTTGTAAGATCCAAACTCTAGCTAGCCTAGATTCACAAACTAGTAGAAACCCCAAGAAGAATCTAAACTTGTGCTTGTAAGAAACCAAACAATCTTCTTGTTTCCCAAGCCCACACTTAACTACTACCTTAGTTCAAACTTTTCTTTTCTCAACTACTTCAGATTCTCCATGCTAAAATGAATAATGACTCTAGACTAGATAAGACCCATACTTATACTAAACCAAGTCATAGATTGGCCTATCAAATTACATTAAATGAATACATCCACATTAAATACACCCTCAAGCCACAAGTTGGCTTGGCAAGAATCATTAAATACATGAAATAATTAAATACTTAGGAAAAGCCCAATGTTTGTAATGCATAACTAACTCATATGACAACATAAAAGTATGTACCCTTATCCATAGTTCCACATATTATCTAACAATCCAAATCCAAGACTGCACACACCAACTCTGTCAGATCAAAGCTCATAGAAATAACTCCAAGGTATAGTAATAAATTAGTATCATGGGCCAACAGTCACCAAAATGGCTCTAACTCGAAGATGATTAATCCAAACTCTATGTGTACTTAGGACAAGGTCCCCAAATATATCTCAAACATATCCTAAACTATGCAAAACATAACTCCACAAATCCAAGCTTGAAGCCCCTACATATAGGATTGCTAACTTCCCTAGAATGCTCCTACATCAAACACCCCAGGTGCAAAGAAAAGATGCTCTTAATGAATGGAAGAAAATATTTTAGTGTTCAATACCTATACCTTGAGCTAGTTCTTCACATACATGTCCTCCATCACATCATCTTGTACACTCTTTCCTTTTCCCTGCTTATGAAAATCTTTTGTTGTAGCTTTCATCTTCACAACTATATTTGGTTTACCACATGTCTGCCTTCCATACTGATCTTTAACCCTTTCAAAATCCTTCAACTAAAATTGGCTACCAAATCTCGGGTTCCTCCTACCAAGTTCTTCATTCTACTAAGGAATTGGGGAATGCTTCCTTACACCCCTCTCAATAGTAAACACATTCTTGACACAATCATGCACTTCTCTGCAATCATACTACCAAGGTCTACCAAGTAAAATGTGACAACTACTCATGTTTACAATATCACACAACACTTGATCCACATATTGTCCAATCTAAAAATTAAAAAGACACTACTCCCTCACTTCTAAAGAATGTTCATCTTGCAATCAACTAATCTTATATGGAAAAGGATGTCTTACCCTCTTCAAACCAATTTTCTAAACCATCTCTTCAATGACTAGGTTATCAATACTACCACCATCCACAATCACATTCCAGCATTTACCTCTAGACTTATAATGAGTTTTGAACAAATTCCTCCTTTAACAAGGTTCCAACACCTTCTTTCTAAGACACACTCTTTGAATCAACAAATCCTCCCCATCCTACTTGAGTTTTTTCACCAAATGGTCAACTTCATTAACCACAGAAACTCTTTTATCACCAACTTTCCCATTAATATTGGGACATTCAAAATCTCTATATCCTTCACCACATTTGTAGCAAGTACCTTTAAATGCACCTTTTCTATTCTCTTATGTTCAACAAGTTTTGATTCATCTTAAGCAATATGTTTATTCTTCTCAGGATTTTCTTTCTTCTCCTTCCCTCGATAGTTACCTCGATGTCTTTTTTTCAACTTCTCTTTTGCCCTCAAAGTATACTGATAAGCATCCTCAACTAAAGCAATATTTAGCATACCATTCTCATCATGAATATTGAATCTCAAACCATTAAACCACCTTTTCTTTAGATAATTCTCTATGTCCAAACTGAATAGTCAACTTATAGAACTCCTTAGTATAATCCTTCATAGACAAGTCTTGTTATTTTGGATTTTGTGACCTCTTAAACAACTCAAGTTCATAATTAACATGAATGAACTTAGCTTTCAATTTTGTTACCATCAATCACCATCTATTAATCTTCTATAGTGCCTCTAATGTTTGTAGTTTGTACCTTGTTATATTTAGATTCCAGAGATACTTGTTACTCATGTTATGTTTACATTTGAGATGACCTGAGGGTCAGATGTTATACTTTGATTTTAGTATCATAGATGCTATATTACTATGCTGTATAGTTGACCATATTTGCAGGTTGATTTCATTTTGATATGATAGTATGTTTTATGATGATATTTGTTTATCTGATATTTGGACATATCTCTAATTATGTTATATGTGTTGGATTTAAGGCTATGGTTAATTACTTCATTCTTGCTTTGATTATGCTTTATGTGAATGTGAGTGATGTAAATAGATTATTTCATTAGAATTGAATAAGTGGTTAAATTATGTATTTATTGCATTTATTTCTTTAGCTATGTTATTATATGCAATTGCAGTTGGCCATGTATTTTAGTGTATAAGATTTATATCCCTGGCAGCAGCATATGGATTTAGTAATGTAGTTGTTCAATTTTCCAATGTCATTCTTCTATGGTTGATGTATCCTATTTAAATGTTTTAAATTAAACCTTCCAATGATTTGATTAAATCTAAACTCATTTGCATCATGTGATCAAACCTATGAATGTATCTATACATTTACAGGTTCACCTTGTCGTGAAGGTTGTTAGGGAAATTCTATGATTTTTGGGTTTTCAAGATTTATTTAATTAATTCTTAATTTCTAGAAACTTTTGCATAGATGAATTCCAATTGCTTCAAATATCCTATTCTCATTTGGTTTGATTCAAGATCTAACTAGTTTAACTGGTTATTTACCCTAATCATTTATTCACTTGAAAAGTGAATAAGTATTGAAAGAGGAAATTAATTCTCACTTCTCGCTTTTGGAAATTGAGAATTTGAGAGCTTTATCCAAAATCCTCTTTTGGAGGATTGTGTTTATGTTTTTTGTGAGAGCTATGGGCGTGTGATCTTCATGAGATCAATCTTGTTTTTCTACCATTTTCAACAACTTTCATAGGATATTTATTTTATCTAGCTATTTTTCATTTCTACCCCTTTTGTTGTCAGGTAGGGCTCTCCCATTTTTGCGTCTCAACTCTATTTCTAGCTATGTTTCTAGTACCTATTTGTTAGGAGGCTGAGAACTAGTTTTCCCCTCTGTTTCTATTTGTTGTTCTGCCCAATTGGTCAAGTATGAATGTTTTCCTAGTTTTTGAGATGAGGGTTTGAGATTTTGCACTGTTATGCTGGCTATTTCGCATATGGTGTCTGAACCTAAATTTTATTGGATTTTCATGGCTTTTGTGCCCTAAGACCAAATGAGTTTTAATTTCTAAGTTTTCTAATTTTTTGGTTTTTACCTCGATTTGTGTGTCGCCCTATTTTCTCAAGTTTTCTTAGCATGATGTTGGTTGTGGACCTAGATCATCTGTCAGGATGCCAATTAGATCATTGTTGTTCTTTATGTTGCATTGGGATACGTGTTACATCTGTTCTCCTAAGTCTATTTTCATTGAGTATTATTTTTTCTTTTTTTTCATCCAGCCCTTATTTTATGATCTTTGTGATGGTGATGTGCCACACATAAGCATGCACACGTGTGCATTTATTGGGTGACTTGTGAGGCTCGAACTCTCAATTATATTCTAGGCAATTGTGTTCATTGGGGTTGGGTTGGGAATATGCATGTCTATGGGCACTCATTGTGTGATGAGTATGGGTACGTAGGGTAAGTAGTAGAGGGGCTTCTGTCATACCCTTGGTGACCATTTCCCAGAGGGTACATGAAGGAGTTTTTAAACAAGTGATAACTAATTAAATTATTGGGTAATAAAACTAAGATAATAAAAAAGTGATGTCCTTCATTTTGATTCTAAGGATACTCTACAATGGCCTTCAAGGGAGTACCTTGAGTGAGTGTCTGCATTAGTGTGATGACATTCAAGGGAGTACCTTGAGAGTATTCCCATATTTGATTTAACTTGTGAGTACTAGGTGTATTAATATCCACTATAGCCCCTACATAGTTGACCCATAAAGTGTTTGACCAACACCTAGTGTACTTGTATTGTCTCATGATCTTGGTTTTAGTTCTCTTTACTATCTAGCATGAGTGTTAGCCATGAACATTTATTTTATGTGTTTGTAGTTGGATCATTATCTCCATCAGCTCATTGTGTGAGTGGACCTACAAGTTTCACATGGTCGAGAGGCATAGCTACCTTACCACTACTAGGGACCAGTGTATAGAGACAGTCTATTATTCCAGTGTGATTGGTGCTTGATATTTCACTTGGTATATTTAGGATCTCAGATTTTTCTCCCTTGTGAGTTATGATTTCATTAGAATGCTTGGATATCATGTTTAGATGATGTTAGTTTATTTGACACATTCTATATTATGATTTTTAGCGTATGATTAGATGATGTGATTTTCTTAGTTGGATTATCTATTTCTTATTGGATTAGCATGTTAGATATCCTATTTTTATGATGTTATTATGCTTTAGTAGTGATGTCCTTATTAGATAACTTCAATGATCTAGTTGGTAGTTTGGGATGTTATGTGTAGGGGATGGCTAGGACCTTCGAGGTCTCATGATGTTATTATGGTTGGGAGGAACCATGCATGGGATTAGTGATGTTTATTTTTGTACATTACAATTTTATCTTCAGTACATTTTCTTATATTACCATGGTTTAGATGGTTTAGATGGTTATATGTGAATCTGACTTTCTTCTTTTTCATTCGAGTTTCCAAGCCTTGAATAGTGGATCCGGAACTCCCTAGTGTGGAGGTTCTAAATCTCTTTGTGCTTTTATGAATGTTCATTGGAGTGTTATTGCATTTCTTGGGTAACAATGTTCCAGCACTGAACAATATGTATAAAGTATCACATGCCCATACAAGAAGTATCATGTGATATGAGAAAGTATCACATGGCCATAGAAGAAGTACCATGCAAACTAGAAAATATCACACACCCAAAAGAAGATTATCATGTGATACTAGAAAGTATCTCATGATCTTTGAGAAACCATCATACAATACTTATAAAGTAGTGCACACCCTTTTGAGAAGTGTTGCCCAGATCCTAAACCTATCATACAAACTCTTGAGAAAGGTCGCACAATACTGGAAAGTGTCATATAGTGTTGCATAAAAGTGTCACCTAGGTCTTTGAGAAAACCTATTCAAGCAGATAGAAAAAACTTTTCAATTTGTCTAGAAGATTTCAAAAGGTGTTTTGACTACCCTCTACGGTATTCTTGAATCCCTTGGTTTTGGATTTTCAATTTGGAATGTTTTGGATTTGAAATCATTTGTGTCCTTTTATGATATTTTTTTTTGGTCAGTAGTGGTGTTTGGAGATCTGTTGGTGTTTGGATTTTTTTTAGTCTTTTGTTGTGATCTTTGTGATCCTAGTATGATGTTGTCATGTGCATCCATACTTGTTTTTGTTTTTTAATATCTTGACTTATATTTATCCTTGTTCCTGTTGATAATTGGCTAATAGTGATATGTAATTTTTGTTATTAATGACAACATATGATGTACATGTTGACAGGAAACCTCAAAAATAAAGATACTTAGTGTTTGGCTATCAAAAAATTGTCTAAGTATAGAATTTGGTTTACAACAATATATTGTTTTGTTTATAACATGTTATAGAAGTCATATTATGACAAGAAAAGTTACATGGAGATATTATACATGTTGGAGATGATGTGTATAACCTCTGAAGTTTGCATGGACTGTATGGAATAGATATAATCATGTTTTGACAATGTAGGATAATAGAATTGAAGGAAAGAATTGTTTTATTTACGAAATAATTACTTGTCCAATTAAGACCGACATCCTAGATGTTTACTCTAACTTGGAAAAGTGAATTGTGGTCTTAGCCGACCCAACAATAATTTATGTAAAGGCATGGTATTTATGCAAAAGACTTATTGTGATAAGAAGTGTTTTATCTTGATATTATGAGGAAGTGAAGTGCTTGTGAAGTTATGCAAAGTTTTGTATGAGCTATCTGGTGATCCAAGATCGAGCTAAAGATTAGAGATCAGACAAGGAAGAAAAATAATAGTAAATTACTTGTTTGAGTAGTGAGCTCTTCTTGTAGTTAAAATTGCATGTTTGGGTAGTGGGCTCTTCTTGCATACATTGTACTACAACTCCTATCAAGGTTAGAATCTCCTAACAAGGATTCAAAGTCTCCTAATAGGGACTACTTATACTAAATTTTCTCATTGACTCCTAATAGGGTCCATCCTCCAGCAAGGAACATATATATATATCTATATATTATCTAGTGGGTATCATCCCCACTAGGGTTTTTCCTAGTTAACAAAATATGGTGTTATGAGTTATCTTTGTACATTACTATTGTTATTGTTTAGCAATACTTTATTGCTTTGTTGTGCATGGTTTAAAGTAAGTAATAATATCCAATTGGCAACTAAAGGTCGTAGATTAATGATTCACCCCCGCCCCCCCCCCCCCCCCTGTTCGCAATAATCCATATCTCTAACAATTGGTATTAGAGCATAGTTACTTTGAAGAGGCTTAACAACTTAAGTAAGATCCCTATGGATATGGAATAGTTGAAGAAGAACCTTGAAGAAGCTCTTGAACAAATTGATCTCCTTACTAAAGAAAGAGATAAGTTGAAGGAAAGATATGAAGATTCCAAAGTATATATTGGTCAATTGAAGGAAAAGATTGAACATCAGAAATCCAAGCCTGAATCTACTGAATCTAGAACCATTGATGATGAATATTCAAAGTTGAAGATAGAATACAAGATCTTGAAGCATGAGTTAAAAATTACAAATCTCAAGTTAACTCAAAGAAATGATCCTAGCAAAATTGAATATGATTTGAAGACCAAAAATGCAGATCTACGAGCAAGTTTGGCAAAGAAAACATTGAAAGAAGATCATGAAGAACTCCTTAAGTACAATACTATTGTGAAAGGTGAATTGACATAGTGTAAATAGTAGCTTGAGAAACTTTATTCAAGTAGAGAAAAGCTTGATGACTCAATTTCTATATAGAGACCTTCTTATGACAAGACTAGTCTTGGCTATCTAATTAGCATGTATGCAAAGAAACCTGAGATTAGATCAAATCTAAAAGAAAAAGACAAATCTGATGACAAGATTGAATCCAGTCAATCTTCTGAGAAACCTAAAGAAGCTTAGCAAAATAAGGAAGTTGAAATCTTGGATGAACCTAAGTATGTCGAAACTCCTAAGGAAACCAGGTATGAATTTAGAGGTAAGTGTTATTTATGTAATGAAAAAGGTCATGCAAAAAGAGATTGTACTAATAAGTCATTCAATCATGTTAAGGACTTTTATTGTCATAATTGTCATGGTATGGGTCATAATGCAATTAATTGTAGGAAACCTAAGTATGATAATGATAGGAGAAATAGTAGAATATCTAGATATGCTAACCCTACAGATAGAAGAAGATCTAATGAAAGGACATCGAGAGAAGGAAGATCTTATGAAGATAGAAGACAAATCGTGTGGTATAAGTGTAACAACTTAGGACACATTGCTCAAAGTGTTCATGCACCTGATAATTAGTAGAATCCCAAAAGCAGAGCACCTATATTTCAGTTTTGCAATGACTTCAAACACACAATAAAGTACTACAGAATGGACAATAACTTCTAAGATAAAAGAAACAATGAAAGAAACTTTGGGAATAGAAGAAATGATAGAAGGAACCATGAAAGGAACTCCAAAACTAGCAAAGACAATGAAGAACAAAGAAACATTTTAAGTGAACTTTGAGAAGAACTTAATGAAGCATTTGTAAAAGGAACGGACATTTCAAAAGAGAAGTCAGATGATGAGATAGGAAGATTGAAGTTATTTGTTGAGTTTGATTTAATTAAGTTGAATTAAGCTTGTTCATAGCATCAGTATTTGAGCTATTCATTCAAAGATTGAATTAGAGGTAGAAAAGTTGGGAAAAGATGTATACAGTTATGTTTAGATGGTATCTAAGCTTGCTTGTGATTTGAAGCTCATCTAAAGAAGTTATGATAGAATTTAGAGTTACTCGTATTACAATAAGAATTGATTCTATAGTAGAAGAGAAAAGCTAAGATTTTATAGAGAATTTTGTGATGTAAAGTTTTAAGGATATTTGTCATAATGAAAGGATGCCAGAGTAAACCTCGAGTGACATACAAAGATTGGATAGATGATCTTGAGCAGTTAACTAATTGTAGAATGCAAGTGAAAATTTTTTCATATTTGTGAAAGTATGTAATTAATGCAATTTCAAGTTGAGGGATAAATGGAGTAGAGAATTGATTTTACTTCATTGCAAACATGTTCAAAGCAAAGAACACTCTGAAGCAACTTGTCAAAGTGATTTTGAAGCAAACCTTATTTTTGGAAAGAGGTATTTTATCATTTTTCTGCAAAATTTGTTTGGTAAAAGATATTGTTGATAAAGAATCATGGATATGTCAGTTGTTCATAGTGTTGAGAATGAGGATAGACCTAAATTTAAAATAGTTTCCATAAATCCTAATGAAGGAAACCTTAACTCTACATTGTCTATCACTCTGAACAACATAGTTTATCTTGAAGATGTAGAAAGTTATTTGAATTACAAGTTTGAGTCAACTGGCAGTGAATATATGAATAAGGATATGGACCTAGCATTTAACCTTGACATGACTATGAAGCCTAGATTTGAACACTTAAAAGAATTAGACTTGTTTAAGTATCATTTCTATTGTGAATTGGATACAGATGAATGACACAACTTACACTAAGTAGAATACATGATGGTAAATTGTGGATGCAAGATAATGTAGTAGACATTTATACCGACCTTATACATGAGGTAACTGGTCTTAGCAAACAAGGCAGTGTACTCAAAGGTGAAAAGATGGTTAAGAAGAAAGTGGAAAGTTATATTAAGGTAGTATACAATGGGAAAGCTATGGTAATTAGCTCAATCAAGAAGAATGATGTGAGATTTCTTAGCAAAATTATTACTTACTCAGTTTGTGTAAGTTCTAAGATAGATGAACTTTCAACTGGATTTATTTATACAACTTATAAGATATGTGTTGAGAAAGAACAGGTAAATCTAAGTAAAATACTAAGGATGCGACTCTTGGAGAACCTTGAAAAGATTAAAAGAACCAAGAATGGCATGTTTAGATTCCAATCATTGATTAATCACATATTCTTTCATGTGTTCAAGAGATTTCCCTACTTATCAGTAATAGATATAATGAGTAGTAATAGATGCACTATGGAAAAGATTACAGAGGTATGCAGAAGGCACCCTATAGATAAGATATTGGATAGTGGTAGTTTGATAATGAAAACATTCCAAAATGAGATGAAACAAAGATTTAGGATCTCACCTACAATTGTGGATAGGTTCAAGGAAGACATATGTATTCTAGTTGATACAGATTATACTTACATTAAAGCAATGGAACCTTGGGAAACATTTTTGGATCCTTTGAGCTATGAGTTGAGTGATGATGTTTTAGTTGGCTATATTGATTTATTTTTTGAACTCAGAGAAAGATAAACTAAGTACAGATTTGGCACATTTGATGAGATTACACAGCATGCTCATCAAGCAACCTTAGAGAAGGCATCTCACAAGAAGGTTGAGTCAATCATGAAGAAGGCATTATTTGAGGTCAGAATGTCAAAAAGTGAATCTAAGGCCTAAGACAGACATTGCAACAAGGTGTATTAAGCATACAACCCTTGTTAATTTTAGTTGAGACATCTTCGGAGCAGAGCATACCATATGTAGTAGTATATGATGTTCAACCCAATGAACATAAGAGAAAATTAGAGAGATTATATGAAGTAATGACTACAAAGGTAAAGAGAGTCAAACAGATGGCTACAAGACCTGGCAAGAAGTAGAAATCATTGTTGACAATTGAATCTAGTAATCATGAAGAGGTTGAGGAATAGGAAACCAAACAAGTAGAAAAGGTAACTCCACCTAAGAAAGTAGCAGGCAAAGCTCGACAACCATGGAACTCAAAGTTGAGAAGATTAACACAGTGATTGCCAATGAGGGAAACTTTGTTCAGATGAATAAGTTTTATGATCTATACAATAATTTTGAGAAGGATCATATTGATATATCTACTGTGAGATATATTATAAAAAATGATCTTAGTATGAAAGATATCAAAGGAGTAGTGTACCAAAAAGTCTATGAGAGATTTATAGATAAGAAGACTCTAGCAAGGGAAGAAGACCTTGAACTTTAAAAGTCTATGCTAAAGACTATCTGCAAGACTAATGATGAAGAAGATATTAAGATATTGTTAAATAACCTCACTCCATACTTGAGGAAAAAATTGAGGCCATTTTTGCTCATGGTTGGTGAGAAGGATAAGTTGAGAAAGGAGACAACAGTAGCTATCAGTCAGATGTTGTCATAGACAACATCTCCTCCAACTCTTAGAACCTCAAAAGTATCAGTAAGTGGTGATACTATGAAGATTGATCAAACTAATATTACTCTTAACATTAATGATACCAATCCATTTGGTGGATCTAAACCAAATGTACCTAACACTAAGGATGTTGAAGAAAAGTTGAAACAAATTGAGGAAGAGAAGAGGCTAATAGAAGTTGAAAAGAAGAAGATAGAAGAAGCCAAATAGTAATTGCTTAAGGAAGATAGAAAAAGAAAGGAAGATGAAGATAATAGAAGAATTGTAGAAGAAGAAAGGAAAAGGAAAATTAAGGAAGAAGAAAATAAAAGATCAAAAGAGAGAAAAGAGAGGAAAGCTAAAGAAATAGCAAAGTAGTAGAGGGAAGATGAGACTAAACCATCTAGTTTATCTACTTCCCTCTCTCTTACAAGTTTAGCTATTGATGATGATGATCAGACTGATATGATTTTATCCTTATCTAAACTTTTACAGAAGAATAAAATGGTGAAAAGTTCGCAAAAATCACTAATGGTAATGACTGACAAATTACATAGTACTTTGACAGTACAACACATTGAGGTTAGATCTCGAACTGAGAGCACAAGTAGTACTAAAGTCATTCGATGAAGAGTTTACTAATTTTTTGAATTTTGTAGAGGTGAAGCCTCAAATTTCCCATGATGCTAACTTGGTTAGCACCATCTGCTAAAATATCAAGAATGACTTAGTCAATCTTGATACATGCATAAAAGAACTTTAGAAATGTTAGTAGGAAGGGAAAGCTTTATATGTTAAGTGTACCTTATCATAAAAACTAACTAAGGATTTGGATAGTCACATAGAAGCAAAAATAAGTAAGCTTGTAGCTTTATCTAGCCAGATCCTACACCCTTCTATCAAAGTTGATGATTTTGAGAGTCAAGTTGCCAGTATTCACAACAAGATCAGGAAACTGGAACTTTGGAAAGAACATATTTTGAAGAAAACATCTTATTTTAGAGAATCTATTGCTCTAAAGTTATCTTTTTTAGAGATCTAACTAGAGGAATGTGTCAAGTCCAAGGACACATATACAAACTTTTTGTATTTAGACATCAAGGCAGTTGAGATTGCATGATATGCTTTATGTGCAATCCTGACATTAGTAGACTCTACCAGAGAGACATGGAAAAAAGGTATGGATAGCTTGAAGACCATTTTTTATGATTGCATGAAGATCATATCAGCATAAGGAAGGATAGTAGTTTTGACAGTTTTTGGATAGCATCTTGACAATTTGACCTTTATCATTGATGTTAAAGGGGGAGTAATAATAGAAGAAATTTGGAAAGCAGAAAATTTAGATAGTAAAGGGGAGAGATGTGAAAATTGTATACATGAAATTTTTGGGATAGATACATGTGTAGTATGAAGTATATTGTAAGGGAGAGCATATATGTAAAGTTGTAATAGATGTAATGTTTATTTTGATAGATTTTTGTCTCTTAGCCAATTTTCCCTATTTAATTGCAATCAATATTAAAGGGGGAGGTTGTTGACAATTGGATAATAGTGATATGTAATTGTTGTCATCAATGGCAACACATGATGTACATATTGAAGGAAACCTTAGAAATAAAGATACTTAGTGTTTGGTTATCAAAAATTTATCTAAGTATAGAATTTGGTTTACAGCAGTGTATTATTTTGTTTGTAACATGTTGTAGAAGTCATATTATGATAGGTGAAGTTACATGGAGATAGTATACATGTTGGTGATGATGTGTATAACCTTAGAAGTTTGTACAGACTATATGGAATAGATATAATCATGTTTTGATGATGCAAGATAGTGGAATTGAAGGAAATAATTGTTTTGTTTACAAAATAATTACTTGTCCAATTACAGCCAAGATCCTAGATGTTTACTCTAACTTGGAAAAGTGAACTGTGGTCTTAGCTGACCTAGTAGAAATTTATGTAAAGGCATGGTATTTATGCAAAAAAATTCTTGCAATAAGAAGTGTGCTATCTTGATATTATGAGGAAGTGAAGTGCTTGTATGTGCTTGTGAAGTTATGCGAAGTAAGATATTTGAAGTTTTGTATGAGGTATCTGGTGATCTGAGATTGAGTTGAAGATTAGAGATTAGATAAGGAAGACAAATAATAGTAAATTACTTGTTTGAGTAGCGAGCTCTTTTGTAGTTGAAATTGCATGTTTGGGCAGTGGGCTCTTCTTGCATACATTGTACTACAACTTCTAACAGGGTTGGAATCTTCTAAAAAGGATTCAAAGTCTCCTAATAGGAATTTCTTATATTGAATTTTCTCATTCAATCCTAATAGGGTCCATCCTCTAACAAGGAACATATATATTAGTATATTATCTAGTGGGTATCATCCCCACCGAGGTTTTCCCTTGGTCAACATTTCCCTAGTTAACAAAATATGGTGTTATGAGTTATCTTTGTGCATTGCTATTGTTATTGTTTAGCATTACTTTATTGCTTTATTGTGCATTATTTAAAGTAAGTAACAATATCTAGTTGCCAACTAAAGTTTTTAGATTATTGATTCACCCCCCCAGTAATCCCTATTTCTTACAGTTCCAAGGATCTCCAGGTGAGGCATTACATCTAGTATCAAAGCCCATGTTGCAACATTGGGATCTCTATGTTATGCTTCCACTATGTTATTGTTTTATGTATGTATGTTATTATGTTATGTATGTTATTTAGATATCTTGTGCTAGTTCATGCTTGTGATGTATGATTCTAACCCTATCTTGTTGCTCCAATAGTGATGCCTCCCACACGTAGATCTTGTGGTGGGGGTGGTAACTGATGAATTATTCAAGAAGAACACCACAAGGAGGAACAATAGGATGGTGAGGGAGAACAAGACAACAACAATCAGGGTGACATTAGGGCATTGATGTCAGTGCTACAAGGGATTCTTTCTCAGTTGGGGCCTCATGTTGATGAAAACCAATGCAAGAATGGTTGGGAAGAGGGATCCCATCATGGAGATTCCCATCAGTTATAGTGTAGAGAGGAGGAGTGTGAATGAAAACATTCTCATCCACCACCTAGTAGTAGAGGGAACCAATGGAGGGGTCATGGTTAGAATGATAATGATAACTTCACTTAGGTAGAGATGATGTATGAACTTCAAAGGTACAAACCACCACTATTTGATGGTCATGGGATAGGGCTCAAGGCTAAGACCTAGTTACTGGATATGGGGCATTGCTTCTCCTTACTACCTTATAGGAACAATGTGAAAGCTCATTGTACTATCAAAAAGTTGAGAGAACATGGTTCTATTTGGTGGGATATGGAGAGCGAGAAGCTCCATATTAATGTGGTGGATCTCACTTGGGAGATCTTTGAGGAGAGTTTTAGGGAGAAATTCATTTCTCCACAATACCGTGACGCCCATACTAATGATTTTCATGAGCTCAAGTAGGGGAATATGATGGTGGACCAGTATGAGAAGTGTTTCCTTAGGTTGGGGTAGTATTTGAGTTATCATCATGATGAGGCACTCCTTACGCAATATTTTGTTAGGGGCCTTCAGGACTCTATCATTGGGGATGTTCATGTTCACTAGCCAAGGTTGCTTGCACTTGCCATGGAGAAGGAAAGAATTCTCAAGAACAATGTGGCTAGGGGGCTCAATAGAAAATCAGGCTCTCAGAGAATTAATGCATGAAACTTGCGACACAATGTTTAGGTACCTCTGTCCTCAGGAAAGAGTCAGACCCAGTCAACACCCTCTTGGGGTGGTAAACATTGAGGGTTTGGACCAAGGGTGCACAGTCTTCATATACCTCAAGGAAGAAATGAAATAACCAGAGCCATGGAGAGAAGTCTCAAAAGGATCACCCTCCTTAGAGTAGTCATCAAAATTCTACCAAGGGTAGTGCACCATACTATAGTGCTACTTAGGGTGGTCATGGAATTGATTCTAGCTTTGTGGGAAACAATTATTCTTGTGGCTAGATCAACCATAGAGCTTTGGATGTCTTAGTAAACCATCTATAGGACCTAGTAGAGGTGTAGCTAGATTAGAGCCTACTATGAGAGGTTTAGGAAGGAGTCATCGAGCCTTTGTGGTGGTTGATAACCATCAAGCTAAGCATCAAGGTACTGTAGTTGAGGCTACATGTATGTTGAATGGTATTTTATCTTCATTATTATTTGACTTGGGTGCTTTAGATTCTTTTATTTCACCATCTCTTGTTCACCAATGTGGGCTACTTGTAGCACGTCAGGTCGATAGCTGGTAGGTTGAGTTAGCTATGGGTTCCAAAGTGGCTATAAACTCCTTGTTCAATGATTGTAGTTTGAACTTGGGTACCTTCACCACCACAATGGAACTTTGTATCCTACCCCTGGGATCGCATGACATTGTGTTGGGCATGGATTATTTAGCCTCACATTAGGTGAATATAATTTTTTTTTGTAAGTCAATACAAGGTGTTGATGACACAAGTGGGCAAATGGAACTTTTAGGGGTCTAGAGACTAGTCTCACTTTGGATGATCTTAGCTAATTAGCTGAAGTGGAGTGTGTGGAAGGGATGTCAAATGTTCATTATTATTTTTAGTGATCTTGAGGAATCTAAGAGCCATAAAATGAAACTTGATTATTATCCACTCCTTCATGAGTAGGCAGATGTGTTTCCTGATGAGATACTAGGTATGTCACCATAGTGTGACATTGATTTTTGGAATGATCTCATACCAAGAGCAAAGTTGATTTCACAATCTCCTTACCAGATGAATACTCAAGAGTTGAGTTAGCTAAGATTTTAGTTGGAGTAATTATTGGCCAAGGGCCATATTCATCCTAGTGTATCCCTATGGGATGTACCAATCATCTCAATGAAGAAGAAAGATGGATCATTGTGCTTATGCTTTGACTACCAACAATTCAATAAGGTGACAGTGAAGAACTGGTATCCTTTTCTGAGGATAGATGACTTGTTCAATCAGATGAAGGGATCACGAGTGTTCTCCAAGATTGATCTTAAGTCGAGGTACCATCAGCTTCATATCTAGGAGGCTAACATTCATCAGACACCTTTTCATACATGATATGGGCATTATGAGTTCATGGTTGTACCCTTTGGGTTAACTAATGTGCCATCAACATTTATGAGTTTGATGAATGGAGTATTTTGTATGTACCTTGATCAATGTGTCATCATATTCTTGGATGACATGTTCATCTATTTAAAGACTTTTGAGGGACATGAGGTCCATTTGCACCAAGTGTTGCAGTGCTTGAGAGACCATCAGTTGTATGGAAACTTGGGTAAATGTGGATTCTTCCAGTTGGAGGTAAAATATTTGGGCCATATCATCACTACTAATGACATTGGGATGCATCCAGAGAAAATTTGAGCTATCATGGATTAGCCAGTACCCACTAATGTCTCAGAGGTTCATAGTTTTATGGGATTGGCAGGTCACTACCATCACTTCGTGAAGGATTTTTCACATGTAGCTCATCCCATCACTTCTCTTCAGCAAAAAGGGAAGAAGTAGATTTGGTCAAACCAATGTGAGGTAGCATTATTGCTCTTAAGGAGTGTTTGATCAGTACACCATTCCTTGCAATGCCTAATCCTATAGGTGATTTCATGGTTTACATAAATGCTTTGTTGGAAGGTGTAGGTGTGGTGTTGATGCAAGATGGTTGAGTGATTGCTTATGAGTCTAGAAAACTCAAGGACCATGAGCTCAACTACCCCACCCATGATTTGGAACTTGCATTTATGGTGCATGCACTTGTTCATTGGTGACATTTCCTTTTGGGACACAGGTTTGAGTTGCATAGTGATCATAGAAGCTTGTAGTATATCTTTACTCAGCCAAACTTGAATGTATGACAACATCACTAGATGGAATTCCTGTGTGAATATGACTTCGATGTTCACAACATTAAAGAGAAAGAGAATGTAGTTGTAGATGCCTTGAGTAGGAGGGGACATGATATATCAATGTTGTCATTGGGAGTGGATTTGTGAGGCCATATCTTGGAGGCTTTGCCTAGTGACACTTGGTATCAGGAGGTGAGGGCAAAGATCGAGGCTAGGCGTACCCTTGAGGGGAGGTTTTCAACTTATTTTCTTGAGTCTAATGGACTATTGTAACACTTGGGGCATATCTATGTACCCATGTTTGGTGATCTTCGTACCTTGATTTTTTTGAAAGCACATTGTGCACTGTATTCTACACATCTTGATGTTGAGAAGATGCATGTCAACCTTAAACAGTGTACTTTTGGGTAGGGATGAGGCATGATGTTGTTGATTTTATTATTTGATGTCTCGAGTGCCCAAGACTAAAGGCAAAGCATCAACACCAGCAGGTCTTGTAGCTGTATGCCATTTCGGGATGGAAATGGGATACGATATTTATTGACTTTATCATAGGATTGGCTATGTGATCACAAAGACATGATTGTATCATGGTGATGGTGGACAAGTTGTCCAAGGTAGCACATTTTTCACCCACGAGAACATCCTACATAGCTTCCTCTATAGCACATGTTTTCTTGGAGTATATTGTTCATTTGTTAGATTATTTCAATATAGATCCAGTGTTTATTTCAGCATAATGGACGTCTCTCCAACATGCTTTGGTTGTGTAGCTCAATTTTAGCTCAGCTTATCACCCAAAGACCGATGGTCAGACTAAGAGAGTGAATAAGGTACTAGAAGATATGCTTCACATGTATGTTATGGATGAGTAGGTGAAGGAGGAGGACTATTTATACCTTTTTGAGTTTTCATACAGTAATAGGTATCATAGTTCTCTTGTTATGTCATATTTTCAAGCCTTGTACAATAGACCATGTTGTAGCCACTTGAGTTGGGATCATTTGGAGGACCAAGTACTTCTAGGTCTAGAGATGCTTCTAGATATGAAGTAGTAGGTTGTTTACATTAGAGAGCATTTGGTTACTACTCAGGATAGATAGAAGAAGTATGCAAATGCCCATAGGTTGGATTGTCACTTTCTATTGGTGATAGGGTGTTTCTGAGAGTGTGTCTAAGGAAGAGCCCCATCCATTATGGAAAAGACTCTAAGTTAGCACCATGTTTTGTCAGACCATTTGAGATCCTCAAGAGGATTGGTCCTATTTCTTATCGAATAGCATTGCCACCTAGCCTATCGTGCATCCATGATGTTTTCTATGTTTATATTTTGAGACAATATATTCTCAATGTGACCCATGGTCTTGATTGGGATGATTTACAGTTGGAGAACAGGCAACTTTCTTTGGAGCCCATCTGTATCCTTGAGCATTAGAGAATGACTTTGAGAGGTCGGGACATAGAGTAGGTAAGGGTCAAGTGGGACCCAAGTGATGAGACCTCTGCTACTTGGGAAGATGCTATACAATTGAGAGGATTGTACCCCTATTTTTTTTCCAACTTTTAGGAGCAAGCCTATGCCTAGTGGGAGAGGATGTAGTGCCCCTCATGTTTGTAGTCTATACCTTGCTATATTTTGATCTGAGAGCTACTTGTTACTCATGTTATGTTTACATTTGAGATGACTTGAGGGTTGGATTTTATACTTTTATTTTAAGTATCATAGAAGTTATAATACTATGTTGTGTAGTTGATCATATTTGCATGTTAATGCCATTTTGAGATCACAGTATGTTTTATGATGATATCTAGTTATCTAGTATTTGGACATATCTCTGATTATGTTATGTGTGTTGGATTTAAGGCTATGGTTAATTACTTCATTCTTTCTTTGATTATGCTTTATGTGAATGTGAGTGATGTAAATGGGTTATTTCAGTAGAGTTGAATAAATGGTTAAATTAGGTATTTAATGAATTTATTGCTTTGGCTATGTTATTATATGCAATTGCACTTGATCATGTGTTTTAATGTCTGAGATTTATATCCATGGTAGTGGTACATGGAATTAGTGATTCAACTATTCATTTTGCCCATGTCGTCCATGTATTGTCGACATATCATATTTAAATGTTTTAAATTAAACCTATTGGTAATTTGATTAAATCTAGACTCATTTGCATCATATGATTAGACCTATGAACATGTCTGTGCATTAAGAGGTTCTCATTGTTATGAAGGTTGTTAAGGAAATTATGTGGTTTTTGGGTTTGTGGGATTTATTTAATTAATTTTTAATTAATGGTAGCTTTGCCATAGATGAATTCCAATTACTTGGAATAGCCTATTTTTGTTTCGGTTGATTTGGGTTCTAACTAGTTTAAATGGTTATTTAACCTAATCATTTATTCACTCGAAAAGTGAATAAGTATTGAAAGAGGAAATTAATTCCTCACTTCTCACTTTTGGAAATTGAGAATTTGATAGCTTTTTCCAAAATTCTCTTCTGCAGGATTGTGTTTATGTTCATTGTGAGAGCTACAGACATGGGATCTTCGTGAGATCAATCTCATTAGATCTAGCTCGGGGAGACCTTGTTTTGTCATAGTTTTTGGCATCTTCCATGAGATATTTATTTTATCCATCTATTTTTCATTTTTGCCCCTTTTATTGTTAGGTAGGGCTCTCCTATTTTTGTGTTTCAACTATATTTCTAGTAGCTATTTGTTAGAAGGTTGACAACTAGTATTCCACTTTGTTTTTGTTTGTTGTCTTGCTTAGTTGGTTCGGTATGAAAGTTTTCCTTGTTGTTGGGATGAGAGTTTGGGGTTTCACACCATTATGTTGGTCATTTTTGCATATGGTCTCTAAACCTAAATTTTATTGGATTTTCTTTGCTTTTGTGCCTTAAGACCAAATGGGTTTTACTTTCAAAGTTTTTCATTTTTGGGGTTTTTACCTTGATTTGTGTGTCCCCCTATTTTCTTGAGTTTTCTTGGCATGATGTTGGTCATGGACCTGGATCATCTGTTGGGATGTCAATTAGATCATTGTTGTTCTTTTATGCTACATTAGGATTCTTGCCACATCCATTCTCCTGAGATTATTTTTGGTTGAGTATTTTTTTTGCTTGTGTTCTCATCCAACTCTTGTTTTATGATCTTCATAATGATGGTGCACTACACATGAGCACGTGTGCATGTGCATTTATCAGATGACTTGTGAGGCCCAAACTCTCAATTGTATTCTAGGGAGTTATGTTCATTGGGGTTGGATTGGGAATACGCATGCCTATGGGCACTCATCATATGATGAGCATGGGTATGTAGGGTAGATAGTGGAGGGATTTCTCTTGCAGCCTTGGTGACCATTTTCCAGAGGGTTGGTGTGAAGGATTTTTTAAACAAGCGATAAAAAATTAAATTACTGAGTAATAAAACTAAGATAATAAAAATTTGATGTCCTTTAGTTTGATTCCAAGGATACTCTGTGATGGCCTTCAAGGGAGTACCTTGAGTGAGTGTTTGCATTAGTGTGATGGCATCCAAGGGAGTACCTTGAGAGTGTTCCCACATATTATTTAGCTTGGGAGTACCGGGGGGTATTACTCTCCACAATAGCCCCTACATAGTTGACCCATAGAGTGTCTAACCAGTACCTAGTGTACTCGACTCTCCACTAAGCCCCTACATAGTTGACCCATAAAGTATCTAACCAGGACCTAGTGTACTTGCATTGTCTCATGATCTTGGTTTTAGGTTCTCTTTACTCTACCGCGTGAGTGTTAGCCATGGATGTTTTCTTTATGTGTGTTTTTGGTTGGATCATTATCTCCACCAACATGATAGGAGTGGACCTATGAGTTTCAAGTGGTTGGGAGGCATAGCTACCTATACCACTAATGGGGACCAATGTACAGAGATGGTCTATTATTCCAGTGCAACCGTTGCTTGATGTTTCACTTGATATATTTAGGATTTTAGAGTATACTCCCTTGTGATTTATGATTTCATTGGAGTGCTTGAATATCATGTTTAGATGATGTAAGTTTATTTGGCACATTCCTATATAATTATGTTTAGCATATGATTAGATGATTTGATTTGCTTAGTTGGATTATCTATTGCTTATTGGATTAGCATGTTATATTTCCTATTCTTATGATGTTATTATGCTTTATTAGTGACATACTTATAAGGCAACTCTGACAATCTAGTTGGTAGTTTTGGATGTTATGCACGAGGGATGGCTAGGACCTTGGAAGTCTCATGATGCTATTATGGTTGAGAGGAACCACACATGGGATTAGTTATGCTCATTTTTATACATTGTGATGTTACCTTCACTACGTTGTCTTATACTTCCATGGTTTAGATGGTCTATATGGTTAGATGTTATTCCAACTTTCTACTTTTGCACTCGAGTGTCCAAACATCAACTTGTGGATCCGATACTCCTCGATGTGGGGGTTCTAACTCTCTTTGTGCTTTTTTTAATGTTTTTTGGAGTGTTCTTTCATTTCTTGGGTGACAATGTTCTTGTACTGGGTGATATTTATAAAGTATCATATGCCCATAGAAGAAGTATCATGGGATACTAGAAAGTATCGCACACCCAAAGGAAGATTATCATGCGATACTAGAAAGTATCACATGCTCTTTGAGAAACCATCATACATACTCATAAAGTATTGCATGGGCTTTTGAGAAGTGTTTCCCATATCCTGAAAGTATCGCACATCCTCTTGATAAAGGTTGTACAATACTAGTCACACAATGCTGCATAAAAGTGTACCCTAGTCTTTGGGAAAACCTATTTGAGCAGATAGGGGACACTTTTCAATTTGTCTAGAATATTTTGGAAGGATTTTTGATGCCCTCTATGGTGTTCTCGAATCCCTTGGTTTTGGATTTTCAATTTAGAATGTTTTGTATTCAAAATAGTTCATGTCCTTTCGTGGTATGTTGTTTTTGGTCAGTAGTGGTGTTTGGAGATCTATTGGTGTCTAGATGTTTGTTTAGTCTTACGTTGTGATCTTTGTGATCCCAATATGATGTTATCATGTACATCCATACTTTTTATAAACATATATATCTTGACTTATATTTATTCTTATTCCAAGGATCTTTGAGCGGGGCATTACATCTTCATTTCACCTTCTTCTTCTCTATCTCTTTGAGATTCTTTCCACCATGATGCAGCATGTCCTTTCAACTTAGTTTGTGCCAACCTCACTCTAATTAAATCTCCAATATCCTCTAACTAAAATTAGTCTTCCAATTCACCAATCCATTCAATTGGTTCTTTAGGATTCATAGTACCTAAGAAATTAGAAACATCATTCTTATGCTTCAACTTCAACTGAGATCTAGATCTACCTAATTGACCAACCCTATCTTCCATAGGTCTCTCCATCTGATTAGTTATGTCCTCACCACTAGATCTAATAGCGTCAAAGTCTTTAGAAACTTCCCCATAACCATTTTAGTACTAATATTCCTCGATACACCAATAATAGCTCTCATGGTCTCACTCTTCATCAACTTCATCTCAAATCTGAAATATGATCTAACCTACTCTAAAATCCTAGTCTCCAAAAAATCACTGAGATCATAAATTTCCATAGGGAAGAATCTTCTTAGAGGCATCTTCCAAGATCTTCACAAATCCAAACCAACAAATCCACAAGATCAACTAGATCCAACCTTCGCTCTGATACCACTTGACACAATGCAAGATAGGAGAATCCCCAAAAGAGATGTCCTAGACCCCAAAAAATAACCACACACCAAAATATAAACAATAACACAAAGATTTAGATCCACAATAATGCTGATTGTCATAATAGAATCATAAGATTTACATTCAACATGCCTAGTTGTAAGGCCTTCCGGGTTACAACCAAATACATTAGCAATTACAGTAATTGTTTTGCAAGACCTAACAAGATCCAAACTCTAGCTAGTCTAGATCCACACTATGGTAGAAACCCCAAGAATTATATAAAATTGTTCTTGCAAGACACCAATCAACCTTATTATCTCCCCATCCCACACTTAGCTACTAGCTGAGCTGAAATGTTGCTCTTCTTAGCTACCTCATCTTCTTCATGTTGAAATTAATAATGACTCTACACAAGATAAGACCCCTGACTTATACTAAACCAAGCCATAGGTCAGCCTACCAAATTACATTAAATAAATATGCCTACATTAAATACACACTCAAGCCACAAGTCATCTTGACAAAAATCATTAAATACATGAAATAGCTAAATACTTGGGACAAGCCCCAAGTTTACAATGCATAACTAACTCATATGACAACATAAAAGTATGTGCCCTTCTAGGAATAGTTCCACATGCCATCCAACAATCTAAATCCATGAGTGCACATGCCAACTCCGTTGCCTTGATGCTCACAGAAACAATCTCCAAGGTCTTCCAATAAACTAGGAACACATGACTAAAAATCACCAAAAATGGCTCTAACTCCAAGATGATTACTTCAAACTCTATGTACACTTAGGATAAGGTCCCCAAATATGTCTTGAACATATGCCCAACTGTGTAAAGCATAACTCTAGCTCAAAGCCCCTGCATACAAAATTATTGACTTCAATAGGATTTTATTGCATTAATTAGAAGGACCTATGATATTCAGTTGAGTTTGTTGGGTTATAATAGCACATTAGTTGTTTGGGCCCTTGATATTTAGAACATTGAAGGAGGGGTCAATCTTGGATACGCACCCAATCAAGTTTCTATGGTCAAGGTATGTCGAGGTATAATCTTGTGTTTTGTCACACATCACCTTGCTTGGGTTAGGTGTTGTTTTTTTTTTTTTTTGTGGATGAGTTTCTTTCTTGAATTTTTTTGTTCTGTAATGGGAATGCATTTTGATAGATTAATAGCCCCATAATGGGAGAGGTTTGTGCCCCCATAGTTATTTTCTTGTGTTCTATAAGATTTTTCACATACTGATGCAGGAGCATCTTGGATTTACTTGGTGACTACTTTGGAGTTCATGGGAGGAGGCTTAGTAGTTGCTTTAGAGGGTGTTTGGTCTAGGGAGCTTGGAATGGTCTATGGATGGTCTAGGGAGCTCGGCATGGTCTTGGGATCTCGGCATGGTCTATGGAGCTCGGAATGGTCTATGGAGCTCGACATGGTCTATGGAGCTCGACATGGTCTTCAGTTGCTCGACATGGTCTAAGAATTTGGTGTCTATTTCAGGCTGTATAACTAATTTTTCACAATGAGTTAAAGGATGAAACTTTTAGATATTTAAGAGGGCCTAGACTTCTACCTTTGGTTTGAAGATTGAGTTCTAATTCATCCAAAGCTAGGAGATATTTTAATTTTACTAAGACATCAATTTTGGGAATTTAATTGTTGTAGGAAGTTGACTTTGGCATTTAATTTATTTATTTGCATTTAATTTGTGTTTTGGGCCAACTTGTGGCTTAGATTAGTATAAGTAGGGGTTGTGGGGAAGTCTTTAGTCATTATTCATTCACTCAGAAGAGGAGTGGGTGTGGGAAGTAGCTGAAGAGCAAGTTTTCCCGAGTCTGTGAAGAGAGCACCAAATGTGAGGCAGTTTATAGTAGGATTTTGATGGAGTTGTGAATGTGTAAATAGAGAATCAAATGTGAGGCAGCTTACACTTGGATGAAGTTGGAGTAGAGCTAGTAGCTAGGGCTTGGAAAATAAGGAGATTGCTTGGTGGGCTTGCAAGTACAAGTTGAGATCTTCCTTGTGGGTTTCTACCAAAGTGTGGATCTAGACTAGCTAGGGTTTGGGATTGGATCTTGAGGGATCTTGTAGAACTATTACTTGCTTTGTATTTGGCCATAATCAAGAAGGCCTTATAGCCCAGCACATTGCATGTAATTAGTTATATTTTATGAATATATTATTGTGATTTGGTATCAAATCTTGTGTTATTCCTTCTTGTTATTGTGTTTCCGTTGCATGGTTTTTTAGCAGGGGGTTAGGACATCTCCTTTGGTGATTCTCTTGCCTTGCACTACGTCAGGTGGTATCAGAGTGAAGGTTGTTCCTGAGTGTGTAGACAGATCATCGAAGCTAAGGAAGTTTACACCAGGACCTTGGGAGGACATGCAAATTGATCAATGGATGCGAAGATGGAAGTTTGATCTTGTTGAGGCATGATCATAGAGAGTTTTTGGATTACAGATATGTGGTCCTAGACTTGTGATGTGGTTCCTGATTGTTCATGCAAGGTGGTAGGTTGTGATCTAACTTGCAAACAATTCAAGGTTGTCACAAGGAGCGTGGGAAGGATTTTTTGCAGAGGGTTTTTGAAGATCTTGGGAGATGGCTCTGAGAGGATTGGACCCTGAGATGCTTGCAAATCTCCATGATGTGGTGGAGAGGAGGTTTGATGTAGTGGAGAGGAGGTTTTCTGAGATGACTACTCGATTTGAAGCTAGCTTGGTTGATTGTGTTAAGGATGGGGTAAGGAAGGAATTCTGTAGCTATTTGTGGAGTTGGAGTCTACCAATCTGAAAGAGAGTCGTTTGGCCAGTTAAGTGACTTGTTTGTGAGAGAAGATGGCATAACAAGGTCAAGGTGGAAGAGTTTGATTTTGGTGATCAATTTGTGGAGTCTAATACAGAACTTGCAGAATAGCTGGAAGTTGTTGCTGAAGATATTCCTAACCTTGTTGATGCTAGGATAGAGGTTGGTTTTCATGATCAGTTGGTTGAGTCTAACATGGAAATTGTAGAGTGCTTGGTCGTGGATGATCTAGTTGTTGTTGGTGGTGAGTTGTGTGTTGTAGAGCATCTTGCTATGAGCAATGAGATGGTTGGTGTTGAGAGTTTGGCCTGTGTTGATGGAGATCTTCATATTGTCACTGATGTGGAGTTGGTTGTTGCTGGTATGGATTCACTAGTTGTTGATATGGATGGGGGTTTGTTGATGAAGCATTATGTTTAGTTTATTCCTAGGAGTGAGCATAATGATTGGTTGGATGAGATTCTGGTGTTTGACAGAATGATGTGGATGTGGATGATGTGCAGATTGGTTTTCTTATCCCTGTTGGAGTGGAAGCCTTTGGTGAAGATGAAGTTGGTTGTTGCTCTTTCTTTGGGCATCAAAGTGTGGGACACATTTTTCTATTTACCTAGGGAATCTGATGCAAAAACATCTTGGATTTACTTGGTGACTAATTTTGATTTCATGGGAGGAGGCTCAGTAGTTTCTTTAGAGGGTGTTTGGACTAGGGAGCTCGGCATGATCTATAAAGCTCGGCATGGTCTATGTAGCTCAGCATGGTTTAGGGAGCTTAGCATGGTCTATGGAGCTTAGCATGGTCTTGGGAGCTCAGCATGATCTATGGAGCTCGACATGGTCTATGGAGCTCAGCATGGTCTATGGAGCTCAGCATGGTCTTTGGTTGCTTGGCATGGTCTAAGAATTTGGTGTCTGTTTCAGGCTATATAACTAATTTTGCACAATGAATTAAAGGATGAAACTTTTAGAGATTTAAGAGGGCCTATACTTCTACCTTTTTTTTGAAGCTCAAGTTCTAATTCATCCCGAGCTAGGAGATATCACAATTTTACTAAGACATCAATTTTGGGAATTTAATTATTGTACGAGGCCGACTTTGGCATTTAATTTATGTATTTGCATTTAATTTGTGTTTTGGGATGACTTGTGGCTTATATTGGTATAATTAGGGGTTGTGGGGAAGTCTTTAGTCATTATTCATTCACTCAGAAGAGGAGTGGGTGTGGGAAGTAGCTAAGGAGTGAGTTTTCCTGAGTTTGTGAACAGAGCGCCGAATGTGAGGTAGTTTATAGTAGGATTGTGATGGAGTTGTGAATGTGTGAATAAAGTGCCGAATGTGAGGTAGTTTACACTTGGATGAGTTTGGAGAAGAGCTAGTAGCTAGGGCTTGGAAAACAAGGAGATTTCTTGGTGGGCTTGTGAGCACAAGTTGAGATCTTCCTTGTGGGTTTCTACCAGAATGTGGATCTGGACTAGCTAGGGTTTGGGATTAGATCTTGAGGGATCTTGCAGAACTATTACTTGCTTTGTATTTGGTTGTAACTGGGAAGGCCTTACAGCCAGACACATTTCATGTAATCAGTTATATTTTATGAATATATTATTGTGATTTGGTATCAGATCTTGTGTTATTGATTCCTGCTATTGTGTTTCCGCTGTGTGGTTTTGTAGCAGGGGGCTAGGACATCTCCTTTGGGGATTCTCCTACCTTTCATTGCATCACATACTCTTTGAGTTTCATACACTTTGTGGTGGGATATCCCTTGATGCAATGGAAAATTTAGAAGTCCTATCATTGTACCATGGGGCCTTAGGTTGGTTCTCATCTAGTTGTTGTGTATGTGGATAGATGACAAGGTTGTTTTCACCAATTTTTCAAAGATGATGTCAAGTGATTCTCCTAATTAAGGGTGTATAAACTTTGTTTTTCTTGTTTTGGACATTTGGCTTTTGCCAATCTATGGTAGTCATGGCATTCATTCTATTTGTCGATGTTTGGTGAGAGGATTTTCGTGCATTCTATTGGTATTGTTGTTATTGTGGTTTTGAGTATGGTTGTTGGTAGAACATGACTAGCTATTGATATAGATTTTTTTGTTGGAATGTGTTGGAAGTTATGTTGACCACATGGACATGTCATGTATATGTGGCCCCATCAGTTATAGTGTTCTTGTTTTTATTCTAGTATCATGTTTTATCATTTGATTAATCCCTATCTTGGGTTTTCTTTGTAGATTTTCATGAATCCATTATTAATAAGTCCTTTCTCTAGTCCCATGCCTTTCTCTTTGATGTCTTTGTGTATTTTTAAGCAATTCATGACCGTGTAATGTGCAAGCTTGGGATTTGTGTTAATTATGAACATCTTGATGAGATATCATTCTCGTAAGTTGTAGGATGTTTAGGTTGTAAGGTTTTTCCATCTTTTTAAGAATTCAACAAGGATTTCACCCCCCCTTTTTTTTTGTGAACTAAATCAATGACTGATAATTTTTTTTTGACTAGGTGGGCATATTGTGCAACAAACACTTCAAAGAGTTCTATAAATGTATTCATAGTTCTGTGGGGTATCTAGTAGAACAACTCAATAGTAGGGCCTCTAATGCTTTTTGGAAAAAGATGTATTAGAAAAACATCATTGTAAGCCACCTCTTAGTAATGCATGTAAAACTCCTTGACGTGTGTGACTGGGTCCCCCTTCTCTCTAAATTTGTCAAATTTGGGGATTTCAAAGTGTTTAGGGAAGGGTGTTGTTGTAAAAGCTCTATCAAATAGATATGGGAATTTATTTTTAAATTTAAATATTTTAGACTTAGTTTCACTTTCAAATGTTTTGATGGCATTCTTCATCTCTTCCCACTCTAGGTGTATAGGTGTTGTAGGTGGTATTCCCAATCTTGGTGCACCTAGTGTAGGGTATGTATCAGATGGAGCGGGTGTTATGGATGGTTTTGAGGTGTGTACTATATTGGGTGAAATATTGATTAACCTTCTTCTTGGATAGTGTGTGTAGTTTTTATGGTAGTGGTTGGGTATATTGTTCTTGTGTTTGTAAGCCATACGGCTGCTAATATTATAGATACTACTACAAGATGTAGTTGTAAGATTGTTATCCATATAGATGGGATTATATATATATTTTTTGTGATGGTGGATGTTGTGGTGGTGGGGGTTGATATGTTGGTCCTACATAGAATGGATGTGCACCCATTTGAGAAGACATATGCATGTTAACTGGTACAAAATAATTCACATGAAGAGTTTCCCCCATTTGTGGTTGTTGTGGTGGTGGCACCATTTGGATACCCCCCAAAGGTGTCATGGAAAGATAGTTGGTAATGTATGGCATAGGATTTTCTCATGGTGGTAGGATTGATGGTGTATTTTGTTTTTGTACTTGGAATACTAACATGAAAAGAATGCTAGTTAGGATAGTTGCGAATTGTCTTTGTGATTGTGTGTATCCCCATGGACCAAGTGGAAATGAGGTGACAATTCCTTTCATGGGAGAAAATAGATTAGTTCTTATACTAGATGTGACAAGGAGTTGATTGGTAGGTCCTATTGGTGGCATTCATGTAGTAAACTATAGCATTGATTATGCATTATGGCAAAAAAAGGTTGGAAGCACTACTAGAAAGTATGTATGATGTGGAGGCTCTTACTTGGGAGGTGAAAGGTCCTAAAATATTGAGTAGGATGGATGCATGTTGTGTATTGGTAGATAAATTGATGGGAACATTTGTGGATGCATATGACATGACGATAGACTGTTGAGGTGTAGTGTGAACCAATAATTGTGTGATGGAGAGTGGATTGTTTTGTGGGATTGGGGTACTAAGTTGGGTGGATACCACATTTGGATTTATTGTATTTTGTATCAGCAATGGATACAAATGGGATATGCATTTTCAATCGATGTATGATTCATTATATCTATCAATATTAAAGAAAAAATTGATTGAGCTATCAACGTTTTCATCCAGTCTCTCTTCTAGGAATGTAAAATGTATCATTGGGATCAACATGACCAATAGATGGTGGTAGTATTCCAAATAGAGGATGTGTGGGGTTTGTAATTTCCATAGGTGGTGGTGGTTTCTCAAAGCCAAAGGCATAAACATTGTCTCTCTGTAAGTTTGTCATAATGGTGTCTCTATTTTTGTCAATGATGGCATTTACAAGTGTTGCATTTTTGGGTTAGTTCATGAATGCTTGTAGGGATGACTCTATAGGTCTCAAATCTTCCAAATTTTGGGGAGGTGGATCACAATCAATTATTTTTGCCTATGGATTAAGCAATATATTAACTATATCACCACTATGATTAGATCCATGTCTTTCTTCTTCCTTTTCTTTTTCTTTTTCTTTTTGTTGAGACATGTGATGGGTGACATGAAATGATGATGCACCTAAGTATGAATGTAGATGGATAAGATAATGAGTGCAAATTGTAAGTTATGTTCCAAGACCTTCTAAATATGGGATGATATCTAACTGATAATGCAAAGGATCTCTTAAGATTGAAGGATGTGTGCAAAATGTAAAAAGGATGATGTGTGATGATGATGGAGGATTTTATACTAAGGACGCAATCTCTAGAAGACCTAAAGGATCAAAAAAGTGATATCAAAGTATGAGAGGTGTTACTCTATGTGTAAGCTCAAGATGTGATAGATATGTCAACCTAGGATAAACTAATGACCCTTTGGAAGATGTGTGATGATCAAGTGTAGAACCCAACCTATAGATCAAGGTGACAAGGGACACAAGTGACAAAGATATAATACCCTAGATAATGCATGGTCAAAGGGATATTCATGATGGTGTAATGGATGTAGGATGTAGGATAGGTAACTCTAATAATAATGACAACAAGTGTTTATGGGATGATGGAGGATTTTGATCTAGGATTTGATTCGATGGTGATTGATTTTTGCTAAGGATTATCTAAGACATGCTATGAGGATGATGGATCTATGAATGCTTGTGAGTGATAGGGACCTAAATGCTTATTTCTAATGGGCAAATCTATGATGAAATAAGTGCAAAGTGTCTAAGGAAGAAGATGGATCTAATTATAGTAGTTGTAAGTGGTGGTTCTAATAAGGTTATAGTTAACACCATGTTTAGATCTTAAGTTATCAATCTTACACTCTGACTTTGCTTGTAGTACATTTTTAATGTATTCCTTCTCAATTTAATCTAGTCTAGAAATTCTTAGATTGGCTAATGCTTTCTTATGATTGACTTATATTTATCTATATATTGGTGATGGTTTGAGTCTAGCCTTTTTAAACTTGGGTTTTGGTTGATCTAACATGGAGACTCAACATGACTATTTGTATAACTTACAAATTTTAGCTTGAGGCAGTGACTACGCTAAGTATGCCTTAACCTAGGTTGGATGACATATAATTTTAGTGATAAGTGTTTCATGTAAAGGGTCCCTTCAAGGATAAAGTACTAACTTTAGTTAAATTAAAAGGTTAATAGAACAAAATAGGCTTGGGGTTGTTGTGAATGGACTTGCTAACAACCTTTTAGTATATAATGGTAAGAATCTCTGATAATGAATAGAACAAGTGAGAAAACAATCTCTCAAAGGGCAAAGAAACTTTGAGAGAGACAAAAAAAGTGATCTCTTTTAGAAAAAGGATTTGATAGTACAAAATTTGTATTTTCAACAAATGTTTTTCACGTGGTCTATTCACTATAAAGATAGTTCAAACACACATTATCCTTAAGGTCAATTTGGTTTCAATATGTTACTCAGTAGACATATCAAAAGGATCCCATCTTAATGTTTTTTGGATCTAGTGTGATACTTCCCTCTCAATCTAAGAGGTGAGTCAATACAAGAGTTAATCGACAAAAGATGCACATTAAAGAATCTTCAAGGTATAACAAATAGAAGCCCCCCTTCTGCAAGGACAATTACTCTTAGGGATGAAGTCCAATAGCCTTATGCCTTTATCAAAGAAACACATATTTCAAGTAATGTTAGAGTAGCCATATATTCTATTGCACCTTGAGTAAAATATCAAAGTGTTAGTGAACAGATTGTCCTTCGAGAAAATGCGTACAAATTTGACCCTGAGTGCCCAAGTGAAAGGACAAATCAACACCAATAGTTGGATAGGTTATCATAAGATTGATAACCTTCCTCTGAATTTTATCAGCTACAGCTCCCCGTATGAGATATTCAATGAATTAATTGTGAATTCTTTTAACTAGAAATTACAAATGGTATCAAGCATCTATCTATAAATATAGCCTAGATATGTAAACTTAATGACTGGAAAGAAAGAAAAACAAAGGCCAATAGATGACACAAGGTTCATTTGTTGAACATTGCATTACATAATGAAAATGAATACATATCTTCCACCCTCTTGAGAGAATTAAAATCAAAGCTTTGAAAAATGTTTTGAAATGATGGTGTAACAAGGAAACAATGATATCAAAATGTAATTTTAGAGAAAATTGAAAATGACGCAAAAATCATGATTAGTGGAAGGAAAAATACATTATAATCAAACTTTAATTACTTAACCTCCAACCTCCCTTCCCTGACTGCAAAATACCATAAAGACTCCTTCACATATTACAACCAAATCATTATTTAAAGAAAAACAAAAACTTCTTTCACAATATTACATCAATCACCAAAATCTTTTCTCTATCTCAGACTCAGAGTTCAAAAACAAAAAAATCTGCCCATACTCTACCTCTCCCCATCTCTCAAAAAATGGAATGATCTTATAAAATCTCCTTCCTTCCTAGAGCACCCAATCTACAATCTGAAAGTTTCTAAAGAATCGAACCCTTTGCACATTTACTAAGACACCTTTATCCTTCCTTCTTATCGATGACTGTTCAATTTTTGGTAACTAATTCTTGAGTTTACCTTTCTTTAAACTTATTTGTTCTTGTGTCCCAATAACCTTTTCCCTTCCTGGACAACTTTCTTTATTTCAAGATTGATATTTGTAATGTTTTTGTTTTACATTATAAATGCAACTTTATAATGTGTTGTTAAGGTTTAATAATGGGCCATAGTGGTAAGATTGTTCTTTTCTAAATGAATCTAAATCTGTCCAAACATTATATAATCTAGAATATATGCTTCTTTGGACACCTAGCCTATAATTTAACCTTTTAAACTTTATTTTATTGCTTTGGTATTAATTCTAGATGAAACCACCCAACTATCCATACTTCTATTTTGGTATCATGGAAAGTCTCTTGATTGACGGTGGCATAATTGTAGCACCCAGAAGCAGAATGCTTAGGCTTCATTAATGATGACCATAAACTTCTTATCATGAATAATACTATAGCTATGATCATGCTACCCTTTTTCACTAATGCTATATTACCCATTCAGAGTTGGCAAAGCCTCCCACACATTGTTCATCTCTTTTGCTCAACTATAGTTTAATGTGTCCATCATGCATTTAACATAGATCAAAGCCGATTGGAACATTTGCACTGCTCACATCTCTCAATTTGAAGGTTGTGGTTTTTGACATGTGCATTATTATATTAACACAATCTTTGCTCCTTCTTAGACTGATAATTTATCAAGTAGCCCGTCGAGCAGTTTATATTCTATTTTTCAATCTTTATAAGGCAACGACCTTTTATTCATTGATTATTATGAAGAGATCCCACTCTTTGATGATACAGGGTTTAAGGCAATTTCACCCTTCATCACAATAGCATTAGTGGTCAATTTGGTGGCTTGGTTCACTTTAGTTTTTTATGAGATTGATAGGGGAAATTATGCCATTATTAATCCCTAACTGTATGTTCAAAGATTTTACCACGTTCTTCACTTATACCTGACCCTCTATCTATTGAAATATCAAGGAAGCGTATGGTGAATCATCATTAATATGTATTAAGCTCCATGCATTATTGAGGATAATCAAAAATACTGACAAATACAGGTATGTCTCTTTGTGCCAAACATTACACCCTTGATGAGTTGAGCTCGAATGCACCTCTAGATCCGGGTGATATTAGTGTATCTTTGTGTTGAATGGATCTTCAAGCAAATCTTATCCTAGCAGCATAGCTACACATGTTCAATCTGGAACCTAGAAGGAAAATACATCCTCGGGTTTTTCTATAGCCTTTTCTTTGCACTTAGATTTATCTTCCCACGGATGTCCCTTGAATTGATCGAACTTGGTTTTTCTTTTCTTTCCTTCAAAAATCTATTCAATGGTTACATTGTACTCACACCCCTTTTTTATTATAGCTACATTGCACTTAATCTGTCATGCCAATGCCATCAATATGGAGTCTCATTCGGTCAAACGGTTGGCACATGATTTCCATCAAAAGTGTCGCATGCACATCTTACACTCCCTCATCAATGCCACCATGAAATTGAATGAAATCTCATGGCTTTCACCTAAAATATTTTTCTCCAATGGTGAATTTATGCTATGAGAGAGCCTGCACCAGTTTCCAACACCATTGTCACCTCTCATATCTAAAGGCATAGACAGAAGATTAGGCTTTTATTGCTCTACTTCCCATTGTGGCAGCTCTCTGTTAGGTTGCCATCTTCAAGCCACGAGCATCATTCTTTTTACCTTCTCTTTGTTTAATATGAAGGGCATCCATCCTTTATATTGTTGGGTAACACCATGCACCGTGAATATATGGCTAGAAAGTTATTTCCTTTAACATTTCAAAGCATCAACCTTTGACATATTTTTATTTACTATTGAACCCGAGCCTCCATGCAAATTATGAAAAGGTCTTCATTAGTTGTTTAATTGTCTACATCTTGACAAAATTTAATTAACCAAATTGGTTATATAGGTCTATGATTAAAAATTTGAAATCATACCCATAAACTAACGTGATCAAAGTAAGGGAATTCATTTCTTGGATGACAATTGAGCTTTTGAATCAGTATTTTGGAATTGTCATACTGAAACTAATCTTTTGATTAGACCTCTGAACCATTGAGCCTGAGTTGAATGAGTTAGTCATTTGTAGTTACTAGTTTGAATTTGAGGAAATGGAATTACACTTTAAGAATCCAATTTGAACGTGAACTCAAACTTTGAACTGTTGAACCTTCGAAACTACTGAACTGATGGAATCTAACCATGAACTATGAACCTTTCTTAGTCAACCATTCCATACTCTAAACAATGAGTCTAAGATTTGATTTTAAATTTGCATGTCAAACCATTTCAAACCTCTAAACCACTTCGAAGTGGGGAGCCCATAGATCATTGAACTATCATGAGTCGGAGTGGAGCATTTGAATCATTGCATTCTAAACCCATAGGACCATTCTGAATTTTGATTATGTTGAACCTACAAGATGAGTCATTTGCACTACTTTGAACTAAGGTTCAAAGTTATTCAAAAACACAAATTACAATTTTTTAAATTGTGACCATATCGGGTACTAACAGGGGCTCTAACTATGGGACTGATTTTGATATGAAATCAAAGAACACCAGTAATCTCTGGGAAAAGAATAGTATCTCATCCATTGGGAAAATAGAGTTAGCAATAAAGAAAACTAGGAGCTGCTTGCAGAGAGGGCAGAGGGGAACATGGCAAAACCAGCAAACCAAAACTCCTAAACTACTAGCAAGCATGAAGCTTGCACATTATTCCAACTACCTCTACGCACAATAAAAACTTATTTACAAAGGTAGGAAGAAAATCTACCAAGAGAACTAGAAGAAAGAATAAGGTATGAAAATCCATTTACCGGTTGGCAGAAGTAGGAGCCCTTCTAGAATAGCAAATCATACCTTAAGGGAACAACTTCAAACCATTGCTTGTTGACAACCCTTTCAATGCCAAACTTTGAACTAGCAATGTACATACACATGCTGATCCAACATTCCTTTCTGAACAGCCATAGCTCATCATAATACTCTCCTTCACTTGAGACTTGATCCTTCACATTTCCAAGTGTAGATTCCACTCCAACCTGAAAAGCATAAAGTGTAGGAAGCTCACTGAAAGATGATATGCAACACCTGGAAATGTTTCCATGAAGATTCAACTCTTGCACATGGTCATGATCAACTTGCGGCCATAGTGATGCCTCATCCAACATAGGATCAACCTTTGAGTATCTATTTTCTTGATATCTTTCAAGAACTAAATGGTCATCCAATATGCTACAAACTCCATCTCTTTCTTTTTCCAGAATGCCATCACATGTTTCAACATTTCTTATGTACTCCAAATCAGTGAAGCCATGTACAGATGGATGAAAAGGAAAATTATCAATGAATACTTCATCCTCAATCTGATTTAAACAAGTACCTAATGTAGAACCAAAATCAGTATGCAAAGAACATTAACAAATGAAGTAAACATTCACAAACCAAAAACTAAATTCACATATATGCTTAGACTAAGAAAGAAAATAAGAAGTGCAAACCTCACAAGAGAAAACACTCCATGCTTTCTTGATTCTGTAGATGTGTCCTTTTGTTGTGGATGTATGCTCAAGATGCTCAAAAGCTGCTTCAATGGAGATGGGTAATGGCAAATTGGTAGCTTTGTGAGCTCTCAATTTGGCATTATAAGGGTATGATTGATGGCTTTGATTCTCAAAATAGCATGGTAACTTTAGCTCAAAGATTGTTGATGAAATGGCTTGGGATGGGATTCAATTTATAGGCTAAGGGGTAGAGGGATGGAGGGCTTAGATGCAAGGATGGATGAAGGCTTAAGGAGGGCTAAGATGCACTCAAAGGGGAGCACATGGATTGTGCTTGTTTAGCACCAATGGGAAGGTGACACTTGTCACAAGGAGGATGAGTGTGAGAGGGTAGGGTTAAGGGTTGGTTAAAGTCATGATGAGTGGGGTTGAGTATGTAAGAGGGATGTAAGAGGAATGAGTGTGGAAGAGGGAAGAGTGTGGAAGATGGGTGTAAGAGTCATGAGTGGGCTTGTAAGAGTCTTTATGTTTTGTAAGAGCACTCATGACTTAGTGGTTGGGTTTTTTGAGGGAAGACTTTAGTTTGGATTAGGAAAGTCTTAAACTTGTTTAAGGAATGTGACAACATTAGGGGGTGGATTAGGCTTGGGTTTAGGATTAGATTAGGGATGTTAGAGATGTGCAAGTGGATGGCATTAATGAGGGTGGGTGAGTTAGTGGCTAAGCTTGGTTAGCATGGGTGGATGGGGTGGATTAGGCTAAATGGAGGATTAGAGATAGGTTAGGGGTTTTTGAATTTGAGGATTTCATTTATCAAATAGATTTATTTAATAAATGGGGATTTTTGGAATTAGATAGAAGAATAGGATTTAATTGATAAATAATAGATTACTTGATTTATCAATTAGGACTATAGATGATTAATTAAATTAATCAACTAGGGGATGACAAAGGATTAATTAAATAGAAATTTAATTAATAATGCCTTTTTAGATAACTAAATAGGATTACTAAAATAGTGTAATCAAATTTAGGTGTCTACACCTAAGGCATCATCAAAGAAATGATCTGGCTTGAGTGCTAACAAGAGTGTGTTTATGATTTCTTCTTCTTTATTGAGAATTGCATTCTCCAGCGCATCAGTTGAGTCACTGCTAGATTGAAAATCAGCTTCATATTTCTTTTTCTCAACAAGAAATTCAGCAAAGTTGTCTTCATCCCAAAGCATCTTTGTCCCATCTTTATGAAAAATTGAATCACCATCAAGAGGGCTAGTTTGAGAGAGGTCTTCTGGCTGAAGATATAGCAAGAACTCATCAACAATTTCTCCTTCTTGATCAAGTGACGTTATTCTCCATGCTTTGGCAAGAAAATCTACAAACTGATTATTAATTTTAGTATCTTTATCATGGGAAAGACACTTCTCTTCATGCACTTTCACCTTGTCATAATTGTAGATTTCATCATCAAACTCAGCCAATCTTTGCACGTGTTGATTACTAGTTTTCAAACATGAGGGACCAGCTTCATTTTTCATGAAAATAGGAAATTCTTTCTTAGGTTGTATGTTATTTTGAATCCTTTCATCAAGAAGACTTTTCAAAGAGAGGTGATCAATATCATAGGTGAAAGACTGAAACTCAGGCAGAAAATTGTCTAAATTTTCATAACTAAAAACCTCTAAAACAAGAGGACCATTACCACTCTTAAAACTGAAAATTTCAAAACATGAAGAGAAAGTTTTAGAGGCACCTTCTTTAACATTATCAACACTAATAAGGTTTGCTTTTGCATTACTTCTATAGGAGAAAGATTCTAGGGTAGGTTTGTATTCAACATTCACCTCCAAAGAGCTGATGATTTCACAATCTCTCATGACATTAAAAGACTTATTTTCAGACATGGCATGGCTAGAAAATGTTCCAACAGAATCTTCAAGCATAGAATGATCAACATGACCCTCTACTATAAAATTCTCTACATGATATGGAGAAAGATCTTTAGATAAGATTTCATTAATATTGCTTACCCTTTTTCAATTGTTGGCACAAATATTTTCATCTATTGAAGCTAGATCAACCTGAGGCTAGAGTAATTATGGTTGCACTTCTTGATCACTCATGACAAGAAGATTGAGATACATAGGTGAAACTGAAATAACAGGAGGTTCATCATCATCTACCTCCAAATGCTTCTTCAACCGAGCCACCTTCTCTTCGAGTTCTTACAAGTCTTTCAGCTTGTGAAATCTTCCACAAAGGCCTTTACATAGCAGCCAAGAGCTTGCATCATCTTCAAAGCTTATGTTTTCTTAGATACCCTTGGAAATACTTCTTCTAAAACTATTCATAAAATCATGTAACGCTTTATCAACAATTTGACAAAGCTCTAGGAGAGAAGGGTCTGGTCTTGATCTTTTCATGACTCCTATATCTGGCATGATCTTCATATAGAGTTTTTGATCTCCTACACATAGAGATAATCATAAAACTAAGGCACAAATGTTAGGCACTTGAATCTTCACTTCTTCCCCAGCAAAGTCGCCAAAAATTTGTTAGTGAATAGATTTTCCTTTGAGAAAATGTGTGCAAATCTAACCCTAAGTGCCCAAGTGAAAGGACAAATCAACACCAATAGTTGGATAGGTTATCATGAGATTGATAACCTTCCTCTGAATTTTATCAGGTATAGCTCCTCATGTGAGATATTCAATGAATTAATTGCGAATGCTTTTAACAAGAAAGCACAAAGGATATCAAGCATCTATCCATAAATACAGCCTAGATACATAAACTTAATGATCAAAAAGAAAGAAAAACAAAGGCCAGCAGATGACACAAGGTTCATTTGTTGAACGTTGCATTACATAATGAAAATGAATTTATATCTTCTACCCTCTTGAGAGAATTAAAATCAGAGCTCTAAAAAATATTTTGAAATGATGGTGTAACAAGGAAACAATGATATCATAATGTAATTTCAGAGAAAACTAAAAATGACGCAAAAATCATGATCAGGGGAAGGAAAAATACATTATAATCAAAGTTTAATGTACTTAACCTCCAACCTCCCTTCCCTGACTACAAAAGACCATAAAGACTCCTTCACGTATTACAACCAAATCATTATTTAAAGAAAAACAAAAATGTTTTTCACAATATTACATCAATCACCAAAATCTTTTCTCTATCTCAAACTCACAGTTCAGAAATAGAAAAATCTGCCCATACTCTACCTCTCCCCATCTCTCAAGAAAATGGAATGATCTTAGAAAACCTCCTTCCTTCCTAGAGCACCCAGTCTACAGTCCAGAAGTTGCTAAAGAATTTTGAACCCTTTTCACATTTGCTGAGACACCTTTATCCTTCCTTGTTGTCGGTGACTGTTTAGTTTTTGGTAACTGATTCTTGAGTTTACCTTTCTTTAAACTTATTTACAATTCTTGTGTCCTAATAACCTTTTCCCTTCCCGTACAACTTTCTTTATTCCAAGATTGATATTTGTAATGTTTTTTGTTTTACATTATAAATGCAACTTTATAATGTGTCGTTAAGGTTAAATAATGGGCCATAGTGGTAAGATTATTCTTTTCTGAATCAATCTAAATTTTTCCAGACATTATATAATCTAGAATATATGCTTCTTTGGACAGCTAGCCTATAATTTAACCTTTTAAACTTTATTTGATTGCTTTGGTATTGATTCTAGATGAAACCACCCAACTGTCCATACTTCTATTTTGGTATCATGGAAAGTTTCTTGATTGTCAGTGGCATAACTGTAGCACCCAGAAGCAAAATGCTTAGGCTTCATTAATGATGACCATAAAACTTCTTATCATAAATAAGACTACAACTATGATCATCCTACTCTTTTGCACTAATGCTATATTACCCATTCAGAGATGGCAAAGCCTCCCACACATTGTTCATCTCTTTTTCTCAACTATAGTTTAATGTGTCCATCATGCATTTAACATAGATCAAAGCCAATTGGAACATTTACACTGCTGACATCTCTAAATCTGAAGGCTGCAATTTTTGACATGTGCATTATTATATTAACACAATCTTTGCTCCTTCTCAGACTGATAATTTATCAAGTAGCCCGTCAAGCAGTTTATATTCTATTTTTCAATCTTTATAAGGCAGCAAGCTTTTATTCATTGATTATTGCAAAGAGATCCCACTCTTTGATGATATAGGGTTTAAGGTAATTTCACCCTTCGTAATAGCATTAGTGGTTAATTTGGTGGCTCAGTTCACTTTAGTTTTTTATGAGATTGATAGGGGAAATTATGCCATTATTAATCCCTAACTGTATGTTCAAAGATTTTACCATGTTCTTCACATATTCCCGACCCTCTATCTGCTGAAATATCAAGGAAGCGTATGATGATGAATCATTAATATGTATTAAGCTCCATGCATTATTGAAGATAATCGAAAATACTGACAAATGCAGGTTTTTCTCTTTGTGCCAAACATTACACCCTTGATGAGTTGAGCTCGAATGCACCTCTAGATCTGGGTGATATTAGTGTATCTTTGTGTTGAATGGATCTTTGAGCAAATCTTATACCAACAGCGTAGCTATGCATGTTTAATCCAGAACCTAGAAGGAAAAGACATCCTCAGGTTTTTCTATAGCCTTTGCTTTGCACTTAGATTTATCTTCCCACGGATGTCCCTTGAACGGACCTAACTTGGTTTTTCTTTTCTTTCCATCAAAAATCTATTCAATGATTACATTGCACTCACACCCCTTTTTTTATTATAGCTACATGGCACTTAATCTATCATGCCAATGCTGTCAATATGGAGTCTCGTTCGGTCAAATAGTTGGCACATGATTTCCATCAAAAGTGTCGCATGCACATCTTACACTCACTCATCAATGCCGCCATGAAATTGAATGAAATCTCGTGGCTTTCACCTAAAATATTTTTCTCCAATGGTGAATTTCTACTATGAGAGAGCCCGTGTCGGTTTCCAACACCATTGTCGCCTCTCATATCTAAATGCATAGGCAAAAAAATAGGATTTTATTGCTCTACTTCCCGTTTTGGAAGCTCTCTGTTAGGTTGTCATCTTCAACCCATGAGCATCATTCTTTTTACCTTCTCTTTGTTTAATATGAAGGGCATCCATCCTTTATATTGTTGGGTAACACCATGCACCATGACTATATGGCTGGAAAGTTATTTCCTTTAACATTTCAAAGCATCAACCTTTGACATATTTTTATTTACTATTGAACCCCAGCCTCCATGCAAATTATGAAAAAGTCTTCATTAGTTGTTTAATTGTCTACATCTTGACAAAATTTAATTAACCAAATCAGTTATCTGGGTCTATCATTAAAAATTTGAAATCATACCCATAAACTAACGTGATCAAAGTAAGGGAATTCATTTCTTAGATGATAGTTGAGCTTTTGAATTAGTATTTTGGAATTGTCATATTGAAACTAATCTTTTGATTAGACCTCTGAACTACTAATCTTGAGTTGAATGAGTTAGTCATTTGCAGTTACCAGTTTGAATTTGAGGAAATGGAATTACACTTTAAGAATCCAATTTGAACCTGCACTCGAACTTCGAACTGTTGAACCTTCAAAACTACTAAACTGATGGAATCTAACCATGAACTATGAACCTTTTTGAGTCAACCATTCTGCACTCTAAACCATGAGTCTAAGCTTTAATTTTAAATCTACATATCAAACCATTTCAAACCTCTGAACCACTTCGAACCGGGGAGTCCATAGAGTCATTGAACTATCATAAGTCAAAGGAGAGCATTTGAAAACTTTGAAAGAGATCGGAATAAGAACATGTTTCCTTTAGCATTTAAGATTTTATGTCTTCCTTTTAAGCCCCAAATTGAAATGTTTGTCTTGAAATGTTCATTGATAGCCCAAAATTAAGTGTTCATCACATTCATTCTTCTTACAACCTTAGGCATTCGAGATTTGTGGATTGATTAAATTTAAAAGCCCAAAGTTGAAGTGTTTGAATAAAATCAATGGCAAATTATCTTTAAAGTGTTTGAAATGTGATTTGACTAATTTTATGCCCAAAAGAAATATTTGAATTTGTTTGTCCAATTTTAACAAAGTTCAATTTTAAGCCCAAAAGTTGCAATGTGAGGTGTTGTGAGTCAAGCAAGAACCATTTTAATGCCCAAAAAAAAGTGTGAGTAAATTTTTACTTTAAAAATGAGAAGAAATCTAAGTTTCTTTCCTGCACATTTGAGCAAATAGATCAGTCAACCAGAAATGAAACTCCCATAGGGTCAACAGATATTTCTATGGTCGTGAGAAAGTGCTCAAAGCTCATGGGGATGTGGTCAAACTAGTGAAAATAAAAAGAAGACAATTTTTGAAATTTTGGTAAAATATAGGTTAGTGAGTGATTTTCTCACAAAGCGATCCCATAATTTTGCATTCCCATATGTATGGAAGGCATTCTCACATATATGAGAAACTACATGTTTGATAGGTAAAAATTTAGCTATTTTAATGCCTAAAGGCTTACATACAGTATTCTCACAAAGACATACAAGAGTTCCCACTTATGCATACAATTTTTCCTATGAAGACGAGAATGAGAAAGAGAAAATGGAAGTCAAGAGAGAGAAAATTCCATATGTCAACAGGGTAAAGGTTTTGGGCAATGTTCCCATAGTTGGGGGATTGTAGTTTTATCAGTAGTTACCTTCAATCTCGCCACCGCAGGATTGCAAACAAAAATATTTTTTGAAGATTATTGTGTGGAAATATATTAGATGACTAGGGTTGCATTGACCTTCTTTGACCTTGCAACCTAAAAGCAATGTCTAAAAACTTGACACCAATTTGGGAAAAATACAAAACGTTAGATATAGGGGTTAATTTTCAAATGAAGAAAATCAGCAAAAAGATGTCAAAATGACCCAAATGTGGGGTCCTTTAGCATTCAAGATTGTGTCTTATTTTTAAGCCCCAAATTGAAGTTTTTGCCTTGAAATGTTAATTGATAGCCCAAAATTAAGTGTTCATCACATTCATTCTTTTTACAACCTTAGGCATTCGAGATTTGTGGATTGATTAAATTTAAGAGCCCAAAGTTGAAGTGTTTGAATAAAAGCAATGGAAATTTATCTTTGAAGTGTTCAAAATGTGATTCGACTAATTTTATGCCCAAAAGAAATATTTGAATTTGTTTGTCCAATTTTAACCAAGTTCAATTTTAAGCTCAAAAGTTGAAATGTGAGGTGTTGTGAGTCAAGCAAGGCCCATTTTAATGCCCAAAAAAAAGTGTGAGTGAATTTTTAGTTTAAAAATGAGAATAACTCTAAGCTTCTTTCCTACACATTTGAGCAAACAGATCAGTTAACCAGAAATGATGCTCCCATGGGGTCAACAGACATTCCTATGTTCGTGAGAAAGTGCTCAAAGCTCGTGGGAATGTGGTCAAACTAGTGAAGATAAAAAGAAGACTTTTTTTGAAAATTTGGTAAAATATGGGTTAGTGAGTGATTTTCTCACAAAGTGATCCCACAATGTCGCATTCCCATAAGTATGGAAGGCATTCTCACATATATGAGAAACTACACATTTGATAGGTAAAAATTTAGTTATTTTAATGCCTAAAGGCTTACACATAATGTTCTCACAAAGACATACAAGAGTTCCCACTTATATGTACAAATTTTCCTATGAAGACAAGAATGAGAAAGATAAAATGGAACTTACGAGAGAGAAAATGCCAGATGTCAACAGGGTCAAGGTTCTGGACAACCTTCCCACAGTTGGGGGATTGCAGTTTTGTCAATTGTTACCTTCAATCTTGCCACCAAAGGATCACAAAAAAAAGTATTTTTTGAAGACTATTGTGTGGAAATATATTAGATGACTAGGGATGCATTGACCTTCTTCGACCTTGGAACTTGGAAGTAATGTCTAAAAACTTGACACCAATTTGGGAAAAATACGAAACGTTGGATATAGAGGTTAAACTTTCAAATGAAGAAAAAAAAAAAAAAGATGTTAAAACGACCCAAATGTGGGGTTCTTTAGCATTCAAGATTTTGTGTCTTCTTTTTAAGCCCCAAATTGAAGTGTTTGTCTTGAAATGTTCATTGATAACCCAAAATTAAGCATTCATCACATTCATTCTTTTTACAACCTTAAGCATTCAAGATTTGTGGATTGATTAATTTTAAGAGCCCAAAGTTGAAGTGTTTGAATAAAAGCAATGGAAAATTATCTTTAAAGTGTTCAAAATGTGATTTGACTAATTTTATGCCCAAAAGAAATATTTGGATTTGTTTGTCCAATTTTAACCAAGTTCAATTTTAAGCCCAAAAGTTGAAATGTGAGGTGTTGTGAGTCAAGCAAGGCCTATTTTAATGCCCAAAAAAAGTGTGAGTAAATTTTTAGTTTAAAAATGAGAACTATGAGCTTCTTTCCTACACGTTTGAGAAAATATATCAATCAACCAAAAATGACGCTCCCACGGGTCAATACACATTCCTATGGTCATGAGAAAGTGCTCAAAACTTGTGGGGATGTGGTCAAACTAGTGAAAATAAAAAGAAGACAATTTTTTGAAAATTTGGTAAAATATAGGCCAGTGATTGATTTTCTCACAAAGTGATCCCATATGTATGGAAGGCATTCTCACATATATGAGAAACTACACATTTGATAGGTAAAAAATTAGTTGTTTTAATGCCTAAAGGCTTACACACATTGTTCTCACAGACACATACAAGAGTTCCCACTTATACATACAATTTTTCTTGTGAAGATGAGAATGAAAAAGAGAAAATGGAACCTAGAAGAAAGAATATGCCAGATGTCAACAAGGTCAAGGTTTTGGGCAGCATTCCCACAGTTGGGGGATCGTATTTTTGTCGGCAGTTAACTTCAATCTCCCCACCACAGGATCGCAAAAAAAGTATTTTTTGAATATTATTGTGTGGAAATATATTATATGACTAGGGATGCATTGAGCTTCTTTGACCTTGCAACCTAAAAGCAATGTCTAAAAAGTTGATACCAATTTGGGAAAAACACAAAATGTTAGATATAGGGGTTAACTTTCAAATGAAGAAAATCAGCAAAAATATGTTAAAATGACCCAAATGTGGGGTCTTACTGGATGTGATAAAATATATGCAATTAGATATAAGTCTAAGTACATGGAAACTACAATATCAAAAAATAGAGAAAATATAATATATATGAAAGGACAAAAATAAACAAGGAGAGTGCAAACCAAGTATGGTAAGCTCCCCAAATATATCCTTGATGCTTGGATGTATCCAGATGATGGTTAGATGTGTGGTAAAGTACACTCAAACATAAAGTAATGAATTGGGATCAAGTGTGGGGGTGAGTGAAGGATTCAACAATGGAGGTTGAGATGGATTTGTGAATGAATTTGTGTATAGTAAGGTTTTTTATGGATAATGCTTGTTCTTAAAAAGAGCATGGTAACTTTTCATGGAAGGTGAATGGTTTGTGAGAGGGGAAGGGTTCAATTTATAGGCTATGGGGTAGTGGAATGGATGGCTAAGATGCAAAGTGGAGGAAATATGGGGGAGGGCTAAGATGTAAGGAAAGGAAAGAACATAGATTATTCTTGTTTGAAGCCAATGGGAGGATGACACTTGTCATAAGGGGAATGAATGTGAGAGGATGGAGGAATGTTACCTTTTTTGAGAATGTGAGGGGACAAGGGGAGTTATGAGGATTTGGAGTGTGTAAGAGGGATGTAAGAGAGTGTAAGGGATGTGTAAGGAGCATATAATAAATTTGGTTGGGTAGTGGGAGGATGTGACATGAGGGTAGACTTTGGTTTGGGTTAGGATTTCTTAATCCATGCTTAAATTTTTGCAAATGTTTAAAGAGTTTTTTATGCTTTGGTGAGGGGATAGATTAGGAGGCAAGTGGATTTGTTAGGGAAATACAAGTGGGTGGGTTAATTAAGTAGTTTGGAGTGTGTAAGGAGCATTTAAAGAATTTGATTCATGGGTAGTGGGAAGATGTGACATGAGGGTGGACTTTGGTTTGGGTTAGGATTTAAGGAATTTGGTAAAGGAGAATATGTAAAGATCATTTGAGGTATTTGGTTGGGAAGTGGAAGGATGTGACATGAGGGTACACTTTGGTTTGGGTTATGATTTCTTAATCCATGCTTAAAGTTATGCAAATGTTTAGGGAGTTGTTTAGGCTTTGGTTAGGGGATGGATTAGAATGCAAGTGGGATTCTTAGGAAAATGCAAGTTGGTTGGTTAATTAATTGGGGCTAATTAGCTAATGAGGTGGATTAGTATGGGTGAGTGGGTTGGGTTTGGTTTGAGTTCTTGGGTTAGGGGTTTAGGCCATGGCTAGAGGATTTGATTTAATTAGTTTATTTAATCAAAGGAGGAATTATGGAATCAAATAAAATAGGCTTGTGCAATTATTTATTTTAGTAGAGGAATGAGGGATTAATTAATAAACATATTATAGGGTTTATTTGGCTATTAATTAGACTATAGTGAATTGATTGGATTAGTTAACTAGGGGATAAATTTAAAAATATTGAATACTTAATTGATATTGCCTTATGTGATAATGTTGACGCTAAAGACTATCTTTCTATTGTCTATTAGTGCAAAACACTTAGCCATAATCTGGGTAATGTTGGTTAGTCAAAATTGTGATCAAGCCACTATATAAGTTGAGCAAGTATATTGGTGAAGTGTACATAATTAGTTCATACCAAGTGATAGTTAATATCGAGTATACACCATAGTCACCAACCAGTTCAGTTAGTACTGAGCCAACATAGAAGTTGAAAAATTTAGAGAAGGAAGACTATGGTTGTTAAGTGATTCAGGAGGTAACATATGTCGAGTGAAATAGAGGAACTTACGCTATAAGATGAGTGCAAATGAAGCCTAGGGACAATATAAATAATAAGCATAAATGAGAATCAATAGACTATTAGTGCCAAGTAAGCCAATTTTGTATATAAGTTTGTAATGGCACAAAATCTTATGTAAATCATTTTTTCTGATATGGAAGTGTATTTTAAGGATCAAGGAGAGAATCAAGGAGGCGATTATGCCTGCAATGACAAACCATCAATCCCTATGAAAGGTAATCGATCAATTAGAAAATTAAAATGGCTAAGTGACAAAAAAAGGATGAATCCAAATCATTGGATGTGATCTAGAAGCCTCTTAGATGGCTATAAAAGAAGCATTCAAGCCAAGGTTGTGCATAGTTGCAAATTTATTGAAAGAGGAACGTGTAAGTGTGAAGTTTAAGATGAATCAAAAAATAGAATATAGAGGCAACTGAGAAGTTAGTGAGGAGTCACTGAAGATCAATCACAAAGAGGTGATATTACATTAGATAAAGGATATTTGTATTAACATTTTAGTGCAAACCAAATGATCAAGGTACTGTAACATTTTAGTAGGTTTTTTAGGGTAAATATTAACATAGTGGTCCTACTAGGCCTTTATAAATATCCTAATAGAGTACTCACTTAGTTTTGATGTTAAATTATTTAATCAATGTAGAAGTAACACTCTTGTAAGCTCTTAATAGGACAAACCCCTCATAGAGTAGATCATCAAAACTGATCAAACTTTGTAACCTTAATAAGCACACTTTATTGCTACAGTAGTGAAGATCTTTGTGAGTACCATCCCCAATGCATTTTTACCTTCACCTTGGAGGGTTTCTGTGTTACCATATCTGGTGTCATGTGTTGATTCATAGCATATCTATGTTATCTATGTTAGATCTGATATTACATTGTAGTATATGATTGATTTGTTATAAAGTTAAGGTTTAATGAGGGTTAATGTGAAGATATCAAATATGGTTTATGTTTGATGTGGTTTTGAAGATTATGATTCACCCCTAACCCCCTGCTCTCAACATCTTACTTTTCCTATTATATTTCCAACAATTGGTATCAAGGTTGTGTTCTTGTAGAAAAATTATAACCACTTGAGGGTTAAAGATCTTGGAGAATGAAAGCTTGCAAGATGGAAATACCATTGAAAATTAGAAGTTTGATGTTCAACTTGCATTTGAAAAAGTCAAGACTAGAAAGGAGACATTGAGGAAATCCTTGAAGAGAAGGAAAGAGATGGAAATTCAACAAAATGACACACAATAAAAAGAAGAAAATATTAAAGACTTGTTTGATGAAGGAAAACCTAGTGAATCTGATGTAGCTGTACCAAATCTACTGGAGAAGAAAAACATCTCGATTGAAGAAGTAAGGGCATTGAAAAGAGAACATGAAATTCGACTAGTAAGGCTATGTGAAGTGACTAAACAAAAGAAAAAGGTTAAAGAAGACAAGGTAATGGATGAGGAAGACAAAAGGAAGAGGGCTAAAACTATTGATGAAAGGATCAATGAGGTATAGAGGTTGACTCACAATCAATTTGACATGGTCAATCAGTTCCAAAGTACTAATCATGAGAATGCTAGGAAGGTGGAAGAGATTGCAAATTTGAGATCTGAGAACAATCAACTAAAAATTGAATTTAGAGATGAGAAATAGATCATGGAAAGGATTAACGAACCTAAAGAGGTTATATGATTCCTTAATGAACAAATGAATTCATCAAGGAGAGCTCATGACACTTTTGGATTAAGCTATGTCGAGTTCCTATTAGGTGTTGAGCAAGGAGATTCATTAAAGCAACGAGAACAAAGGAATGTGACTGCTAAACCAAAAAACAAGAATCCTACATGTTATTACTATGGGAAACCATGTCATACAACAAATATTTGTAAGAGCAAAGTTGGTAAGTCAATTCCAAAACCAAAATTCAATGGGAATTGTTTCAATTGCAAAAAGTATGGACACCAAGCACATGAATGTAGATCAAAGACTAGTAAGTCACAAGCCACATGTAGATTTGAAGGATGTTATCACATATGTCAGAAGTATGGTCATAAGGCACAAGATTGTAGATTGAAAGAAAAGAACAATTGGACACCTAAAGGCCAAGGAAAAACACCTAGGCAAGGAAATACCATAAATTGGGATTACAATACATGTGTCAATTGTCAATTTTGTGGAAAGTATGGACACATTGCAACAAATTGTGCAAGGATATATCTTAGAGAAAGATCAAGAAATAAGAGGTATTTCAACTAGTGCATTTTTAGTGTTAGAAGGTTGGTCACCTAAGTAGAGACTGTATGAACTGAGCACCAGCACCAAATTTTGAAGAGAATAATGGAAAAGCAAAGGTAAATGTTGAAGAAGTAAGAACTCTTAGATGAATCAAACTTGGTAGAAGAAATTTGATGGAAGTAGTAGTGCAAATGGTGAAATTGTGGTCACCCAATCCAATGGATTAGGTGATTCCCCCACCTCAAACTAAATAAATATGTATGTATGGAATTGTGTTTCAAGATGCTATATCATACATCAATTCCTAAGATTGTATAAGAATGTTTAGAATAACTATGAGGGTGAATCAGTTACTCTAGGTTTCTAAGTACCATTTGAACTTTTAAACATAAAACTCTTATTATTTTCCTTATCTTACTATTTCTCAGTCTCTACTATTACTCGATCTCTACTGTAAACAAAATTTACTATTCCAAATATAACATGCTTTGTTGAATATAAAATATAAAACATGTAAAGCATTCAACACATATTTGACACTAGGAATTTTACATAGAAACCTAATTTGGGAAAAAAACACCAGCACCATGTCACCAATTTTTTAGTCTTTCAAAGTGAGCAGATCTATTGGGAGCCAACCGTTGTTAAAGGTTACAATACACACTATTAAATATGACCTAGTTAGAGGATTTGATCACCCTATTAGGAGCGGCCTTGTAAGAGGACTTTGATCATTCCATTTAGAATGTCACCTTGTGAAATGATTTTTGTTGGTGTAAATCAGTATTTACTTATTACACTTACTTAAGTTTTACTTAGGTTAATGCATTATTTAATTATTTTGCATTATTTTATTATTATTTTAGGTGAGACACTTAGGAGTTTGTGTACTCTCATTGAGTTACGCAACTCTAATTATGCACATGGTGTCTACAACATAGGAGTATGCATCATTCACTAAGTTGTCATGATGACAACACAGTTATCCGCACTCCTCATTTAGCACATGTTGTCTACACCATTGATTTGCGTGCTACACCATTGTAGGCTTATCCTCACATCATCGCACTTAATCCCATGCTTAATGGAGGATAACCCATATCTAGTGGACATGTGCCTTGTTGTATGACATATCATGATGCTAACTTCTATGCATTGTAGAAGCTCTCCTAAGGCCTTTATATTCAGGCACTCCTAGTGTACTCTCATCCAGTTATTGAATGAATATCATCATTCTGATCATACTATGTCTATTTTGGTCTACTGTGTGCTTGTGTTGAGTTCTTTAGTTCTTGGGTGAATTTTGGCCTAAGCCAAATTCTTACATGGTATCAGAGCTGAGGGAGATTCTCTACACGTAGTCATTTGAGATCGTTCATGCTTCAACACCTTGACCTAAATCTGGAGGATTCACAAAAAATTGGGAGCATCTAGGGCCAAATCTGACCTCACCATTGCGTTCAGAGCGTCAATTCGATGAATATCGACTATAAATTTGCCTATATTTGGTGAAAGTTGATCGTGAGGCAAAAAAGATTTTGCAAATCGGAACTCGAAGGCCTTGATTTGCAATTGGGTATGATCGTTTTATTTGATCTAATTATTTATTTTTTTGGATCTACTCTACGATTTATTTTTGAATCTGTATATTTTTGAATTTTTTAAATTAGAATAGCAGAGAAAAAAAATTTGCCGAACCGGGCAGTGACACCCTGGCTTGACTTTGTATTTGGTTTGGTCAATTATTAATCACAGGGTTTCATTATTAAATTCTAGCTGAATCACCACTCGCGCTAATTGGCTAATCTATCTCTTACTTCTAAATTCTCTTAACAACAAAAATTAAATAATAGATTATGATACTCTTTTTGACCAATTTTCAAATAGCTCAAAGTAGCATTTAAGTTTTAGGTTTGATCGGATCAACGTATTCTGCACTCAATTAAACCTACTAGGCTAATCACTTGAGGCTTTCTCAAAACCTTCACCAGTCGATTGATCTTTAAAACATCACCTATCCTCTTACTCAAACACATTCTAAGGGCATGAAAAAAATCTTTCAAACACCCACATAAACCCTTTCTACTTCATACAACAACCTTATTCCCATTCACATGCTTGTGACATTCCTGATGCCAAGCCTAGGGCTTTACAAAAAAACCATATTGTTATTTTGTTAGGCATAAAAGTAATCTCAAAACTGTGTGTCTGTGTATGTCTAACTTTCCCCAAGAGATCGACCAATTTCCATGGTGTAATTTAGGTTGAAACGCTCATTTTTCAAAACCCCCAATATTGTGAGGTTTCCTAGCATGTCATCACCAAAACCTTTCTATCTCCCTCTTGAATTGTTCAAATGACTTCAAATCAATTGTGTTATCTGGAAGCCAATGAAAAATACTATCCAACCATGGATTTTAATCAGTAAAGCACTAGAATTTCGTGAATAACAAGAGAAAGATGAAAATTCTCTATAAAGAAAAACAAACCATCTATTCTAATTCCCCAAATCATCATTACATTCCCAATCAACTACAATAGACTTATTAGGTCTCCCATTGACTGGATCACATGAAATTTAAACTAATTAGCTATTCAAAACACCTAATTGCAACTCTTCATTTTTTTACAAGTTATAATTTGACAGCATTGCAAAACACTAAAAGTTTCACTATTTGGCAAGTGGCTTGAGTCCATTTTTGCAAAATGGCAACACATACTATTTTTCCAACTCTACTTTTCCAAATTTGACCCTAATTTTCCATCCATGACCAATTAGGCCATTACAACCAATTAGGACTGAGAGATATATTCACAACATGAAATTACCTTCAAAATAAGCCAAGGAAGGCTTTAATACAAAAATGAACACAAAAGTGGTTGACCCTAGATCATCCATGAGTCAAAAGGTACTCCAACACCAATATGTGTGTGTGTGTATGTATCTGTGTATGTATATATGAATATGTATATATCTACATATATATATATATATATATATGTATGTATGTATGTATGTATGTATGTATGTATGTATGTATGTATGTATGTATGTATGTATGTATGTATGTATGTATATATATGTATATGTGTGTATATATATGAACACAAAAGTGGTTGACCCTAGATCATCCATGAGTCAAAGAGGAGGTGCTCCAATGCCTATATATATACATATGCACACACACACACACACACACACACACACACACACACACACACACACACACACATACAGATATACATACATACATACATACATACATACGTACACACATACACACGTACACACGTACACATGTACACACGTACACACACACATATACAAACATACACACATACATACATACATATATACATTTACACACATACACACATACACACACACACACACATACACACATACACACACATACACACACATACATACACACATACACACATACACACACACACACACACACACACACACACACACACACATACACACATACATACATACATACATACATACGAAAGAGCCCACTTTGCCTTAATTGTGTTATTTATTGCTAGTTTTCATCGACCTTTATGCAAGGAATATTATCTATACTGCTAATTTGCAAAATATGATCTAACAGATCCTACAGGGGTGTACCAAAACACGAGGGTTAGGATAACCTCAAACTGCTTTTTTGTTAGAGGAAAAATATATATTGAAAAAATAACTATTAATTAGTATTGTAAGTGTTAAAAAAATTCTCATAGATCATAGTGACTATGTACATTTGGTCGTAAAATTTTGAATTTTCCAAAAAATACTATTTCCAATTTGATGTTTGCCTTAAATAGGCAAATTTATATTCAAAATTTGTCAAAATGGCCTCCTAGACACAATGGTAAGGTCAAGTCTTTCTCCAGATCCTCCTAAAAATTATTGCTCTCTAATTTTGAATAAAGACCTCTAACTAACAATTTCTTTGAATAGGCTATGCAATGGATGTTAGAAAGTAAAGTCCACCAAGATAACTGAGAGGTGGGGTGAATCAACTATGCAATTAAGAAATTCTAAATATCTTTATTTTTTCTGAAACATGTAAATAGTAGATGCAACAACCATAGAAAGATAATCATGCACAATAAAACTAGATTTGTTAACTAGGGAAACCCTTGATCAGGGGGAAAACCTCGATGGGGATGGTACCCACAAAATGTTGTATTAATATAAAAATTCCTTAAAAGAGGATAGACCCTATTAGGAGTCAATGAAATACAATGTGTACATAGGATTCCATGTTAGGATACTTTGAATCCATGTTAGGAGATTACAACCCTGTTAGGAGTTGTGCCAATCCTGTTAGGAGTTAAAAGCTAGACCATTGAACCCACTATCCAAATAGCCTTTATACTATTCCTTTTGAATAATACAATGAAAAAACAATCATCAAAGTAGCAACTTGTCTTCCCAAATATAATTCCTTTTAAGCTCATTTTTCCTCAATTGCACCAAACTCTACTTTGATAAAAAGGATATTCACATTCAAGTTCACTCAACCAAACATCACAATGCATATAATCACACTAATTATTACAACCAAGGAGAGCATATTCTTTTATAGTAAGTCCTAAAAAAAATTATTTGAATTGGCCTTGAGGCTTTCCCAATTTATAATAATAATAATATAGGACCACCTTAAGACATTACAATAAACATTACTTTGCAATTTTACACTTCAACCAAGATTACAATCAATCTGTTGGCTCATAGTCTTCATAACTTTCCATCCAATGAACATCTAACCATGCTAACTTAACCAAGTCATTTTCAACATGTCTTCAACCTCTATATCAGCTCACTCAACTAGATTTCATCTCTATTATGAGATAAAAATCCAAACAATAGTACCCGCTTTCCAGAGGTAATGTGTGAAAGTTGCATTTACCAAAATATACATAACTCTATTCAATCTTCATATTTTTGAATGTGCTCTTAGTTATAGCATCTAGACATACTCTAGAACATAATCCCAAGTGGACATAAGCTAATCTTCAATCCTCAAACAATGCAAATCCAATCTCTCTTTGTTGGTCTATCAATCTTCATAGAATAACTAGTATGTTGACATCAATGACTTGTCACAGATGCAATCCATAAGCTCTGAATAATGTCTCCAACAATGCTAATGAACTCCTCCATAAGAATACCATCAGCATTCATGCTAAGAATCTCTGCCTTTGGGATTGATGGAAACATAGATGAAAAATATCTAAGCTCCAAGAATACCAAATATACTTCTACCTCATTTGCCTTTGCTCTCCCATTCATGTTGCTTATGAATATCTGATATCATCAAGTAAAAAAAATGCATAGGGAAGGTGTTAATCTCCCCCATACATTAGCATCTTTTATAAACCCTCTTCATCAATTAGGAAACTCTCTTCAATATCAACAACTACATATCTCTCCCAAAGGATGTATCAAGTATAAAGTACATATCTCTCCTTAAAGAATGTTTTTCATGTACACAAATATCTCCCAAACATACAAATACATATCTATCCCCATATAAATCAATGAATTTTTTTCATGTACATATCATCTCTCCCCCATTGACATAAATGACAAAGACATCATTGTGTCAATTCTAAAAGTTCAATTAAATTCCAAAACAATTTGTTCAAGCTCTAGTCTCAAAAGATACTATATAATACCAATACCAAGATTCCTTAATGAATCATCTTAAACACATATACTCCCCCATAGAGGCAGCATCAAGCATCTAGTCCAGGTAAAGAAATAATTATTTGCTATCATCTGGACTGACACAATATTTGCATCATCTATTCTGAAGTAGGTTGGGGCATAACCCTAAGCATACTGCTCAAGTACTCAAATGTGTCCTTTGCCAAAGGTTTTGTAAATATATGTGCTATTTGCTCCTTTGTGCTAGCATACTCCAATCTAATCTATTTCTCAACAACTTTGTCTCTCAAAAAATGATACTTAATAGATATATGTTTTTTTAAGGTAATATTGGATTCTTTAACATACTTGCAGTACTTGTGTTATCACAATGTACGATAATAGGTTCAATGAACTCTATCCCAATATCTTTCAACATTTGCTTCATCCAAATAATTTGAGTACAATTGTTTTTTGTAGCTATATACTCTACTTTTGTTGTACTATGTGAAAGGAAATCATATTTTTTGCTTATCCAAGAAACCAATCTTCTTCCCAAGAAGAATGGTCCACCACTAGTGCTCTTTTTGTCATCTACATGAAGTCCTACCTAATCAAAATCAATGTATGCACAAAGTGAAATCATAAATTAGGTGTAGCTTTCAAATATCTGAAAATTATTTTTACTATTACATAATGTGTTTCTTTAGGATCTTCTTGAAATCTTGCTACAATTCGAATTGTATTAGCTATATCAAGTATAATGTGTGTACAATATTGCAATCTATCAATCATAGATCTATACTTTTTTTGTTCAATAATAGGTGATTCATTTTTTCTAGATAACTTGCATCTAGTTACCATAGGTGTTCCAATAGGTCTACAACTTTCGAATACAAATATTTTTAGCAAGTCTTTAAGATACTTTCTTTGTGATATAAAAATGCCCATCATTGTTATGCACAATTTGCAATCCCAAGAAGAATTTTGTCTCTCCAATTATGCTCATCTCAAATTCTTTCTTCATTTCTTCTAAAAATGCCTTGCTTCATCATTTCCTCCAAAAATTATGTCATCCACATATACTTCAACAATTAATATGCCATTGTCATTCTTTCTCAAATAAAAATTACTCTCAACATTACCCTTTACAAATCTCAAGCTTGTGAAGTACTTATCCAATCTTGCATACCAAGCTCTAGGTGTTTGTTTCAATCCATACATTGCCTTTTTCAATCTACAAAATACCATCTTTATCTATTAAAGGAAAGCCATCAGGTTGTTCAATGTATACCTCTTCTTCTAATTCACCATTTAGAAAAGTTGATTTGACATCCATCTGATAAACTTTAAATTTATTGATAGTTGCATATGCCAAAAATATTCTTACTACGTCTAATCTAGCAACAAATGCAAAAGTTTCTTCAAAATTGATTCCTTCTTGTTGTAAATAACCTTTACGTACCAATCTTTCTTTGTTTCTCCCAACTTCACCTTTATTCATTCATCTTGTTTCTGAATACCCATTTAGTTCTAATAACATTTTTATGTTTAGGTCTAGGAACCAATTCCCAAGTCATGTTCTTTTCAATCTAATCTAATTCTTCTTTCATAACTTTTATCCAATAACCATCTTTACAAGCTTCATCAACATTCTTAGGTTCAACTTGAGAAATTAAACATATTTATTCATGTACCATGTTTCTTTTCATAACTCTTTTGCCTTTGCTTCCACTAATCTGTTCAGGTTGGTGATTCTTTGCCACATTTATGTTAGGTGTCACTGCCTCAACTTTGATTTCTTCTCTAGGTTCAGATCTAGGTTCTTTTCTCTATTCTTCTCCTTGTATTTCAATCTGTGAATCAATACAATTCCCACTCAACATTTTGCATATTAGTTCTTGGATTAGTCTCTACATAATAATTATAATCAAGTATCATTTCCTAAATTCTAATTTTTTCATCAATTCTCACATTAGCACTCTCAACAATAGTCTTTGATCTCTGATTAAAACATCTATGTTCTTTTATTTTCAATGAATATGTTGATCTCAGTTTGGTTTTGACAAGGCAGTGACAAAACACTTAAGTCATTACTTAACAAAACTCTATATGTGCCAAGTAAGTAGTGTATGCCAAGAAATATATGCAGTTAGTGTCGAGCACTAGTATGTGTCAAGTAGATGGCATGTGCAGAGTCACTCAAGTGTTGAGCAAGAGATATATGACGAGTGATTCATATGTCGAGTAAAATAGTGGATGTTGAGTCATTCAAGAACTGAGTTACAACATTAAGGAAATAGTGAATGTTGAGCATCAGAGCTTTCAAGTGTTGAGTAAATGGTTTTGAACATACTTTTTTGTAATGGCACAAACTCCTATGTAAACCATTTTTGAGCTAACTTAAGGATTATTTTATGATTCTAGAAGATATATGCGAAGGTATCTTGAGAATCCTTATGCAGTGCATGCAACCAATTAGATAAAGGGATGTTAAAGTGGCAAAATGGGTGAATCACAATCGTTGATTCCTACCTAACCCTAGCTCACCTTAGTCTTCTTAAGGAGGGAAAACCCTAAAGAGTTTTCATGCATGGATGAGATGAGAAGGGCGAATGCTAAGTATAGAGAGAGCACTCACGATGACTAAGGAGGTTGTGAGGGAGCTATGAATTGAAAAATCAGCTAGAGAGAATAAAGTATAGTAGTTAAAGGATAGAAGAGATACATCTAATTAGGAGGATCAATTACACATTAGGAAAGAGGAGATATGATATCTAGCAAAGAGGTGCTATCTGAAGGATCAAGGCTGAAACATTTTGATAGGTGAATCGGTGAAAATCTCTTAACTAAATAGTCCTAGCAAACTTTTGTAAATCCTTTACTAGGGTGCTTACTTTATTGTAAGTTGAATTCCTCTAATAAGAAACACTTTTAGTAGGGTGTTGACATCCTTTAACATGGTAAGATTTAACAGTATTTGTAAGCCTTTAACAAGGTAGATCACAGTTTATGATCAAACTTATTGTAACCTTCATTGGATACACTTTACAACTATAGTAGTGAAGATTTGTGGGTGTCATCCTTGCTCCAATATTACCTTCTCATTGGAGGTTTCTAGGTAATAAGTTTATTATGGTATTAGTTATTTGTTTCATGTTATGGATGAACATGTGTAGCTAGCTATTTCAATTTACATGTTAAATTGTGAGATGGATGTGTGGTGAATGTTTTTATGATTAAAGTTTTGAAGTGTTGTTTCACCTCCCCACTCTCAAAGTTTACTTTCCCATTGTTAATTCCAAAAATTGGTATCAGAGCCTTGTTCTCTAGAAAGAAAAACATTGCACCTTTGAGGAAAGATCTTGAAGATGGAAGTATGCAAGTTGGGAAAGACTATTGAGAAATAGAAGATTGAAATCTAGCTTTCCCTATACCAACTCAATGAAGCAAGCGATGAGTTGAAGCACTCATTAAAGAGAAAGAAAGTGATAGATATTGAGGAAAATGAAACACATTACCAAGAGGAAGACACTATTGAATTATTTGCAAATGGAAACTCAAGTGAGTTTGATGCAACAGTTGCAGATCTAATGGAAAAGAATGGTTCCCTAACTGAAGAGGTCAAAAATCTTAAGATAGAAAAAATGTCTAATTAGTATTTCTATGTGAAGTGACTAAGTAGAAAAACAAATTTGAGGAAGACAAAGTCATGTTTGAAGATGAGAAAAGGACACTGGCCAATAGATTGGAAGAGATGACATCAGAGGTACAAAGGATTTCTAACATGCAACTGGAAACAATGAATCAAGTGATGATTATCAATTATTAATTGAATGGAAAAGACATTGAGATCACAACCCTAAAATTACAAAATGAATAACTGAGGAATGAACTAAGAAGAGAAAAATAATTTTTTGAAAGTTTCAACAAACCTAGTGAAGCCATCAAATACTTTGACAAACTGATGAGATCTCCTAGATTTAACAATGATACTGTAATCACCTAAAAATGGTCATCTAGACTATTAGCCCCCTTTTCAACATTTTGGCTAAATTAATTTAATCATTTACCTAGACCAAATTGCTAATAATCAATTTATTTGATTATAACCTATAGTTTGACTATGCTATCCTAAGTTCATTATTTGATTAAAAGAACATGTCCCCTTTTAATTAAATAAAAGACCCCATTCTTCTAACCCACTTAAAGTGCACACATAAAGTCCTTTTTCTATTTTGAAATTAAAAGAAAAGGCTTTGTGACTTTTGTCTTATATGACAAGTCAACTTATATTCTATTGGTTGACTTGTGTGCACATTGATCACTCCTCTTTTCAAATTCCACCGTTGATCATCCACCATCTTCATCTTGATCTCTACCGTCCGTATGACTTTAAAAGGGAGAGAGCTTTCCCCCTCAATCCATTTTTTGAATATTGTTATGCTGCAAATTTTCTAAAAGGTTTCTTTGGAGCTTTGTGGAGAACTTCTCATTTCTTGTCTCATTCTCTCATTATCATTGTACACTAGTTTAGATTCATACTAACATGCTAGTTTAGTTATTTCCTTGCAATAATCTATCTCACATAGTTTAAATAACGGTATTGTAACACTCTCATTCATATTCTAGCATAGCTGCATCTTGTATTTCCATTCTAGTTTAGTCTTCCATCTTGCATTGCATACTTGAGGGATTCTTTGAGATATTTGCACTCTTGCTGTTGTCTCAAAGAACCTCCCGTTGCATGGTTTACTAGCAAGAAGCACATTTTTAAGGCTTGGCTGAGAGTCTTCATGCTTGAATACTAGCCTCTTGCACTGCATGGATAGGGAGCTCTAAGCCAACATTCAAGCATTCCAACTCATGGAATCGTTGGGATAGAATGGTTTAGAGTGTGACACATTTGTAGTGTACATTTTTGGCGCCCACCATGGGGCTTGAATCAAGTCTAGCTCCATTTTCTTTTATTTTTAATCTTTTTTTTTTACAGCAACATATTAGATCTAATCAAGTGCTTTTGTAGAATTATCACTTTGGTTTTAAGGCCAACCCATAAGGAGATTGGTTTGAAGGCCAAAAATCTAGTTGGTTTAAAGATTTGATCATATCTTTTAAACTGCTTCAATTTTGGTTTTGAAATTTTTTTGGTAGGTTGGGTATGTGTCCAACATGTCTCAGTCTGATTTTCAGAGAATTTTGACATGATTTGCAGAAGTTATGATTTTTTTAAAAATTTTTTATAAAAAGTCATTTCTGATCACAAATCAACATATTTTTTTGAAAAAACTTACATTTTCAGAATTCTTTTTGAATTCTAAGGGGGGTACTTTCTTTGTGTTTTTATTTTTGAGGTCGTATTAGGGATCAATAACCCAATTTGATAAATCTGGCCTATTTTGACAAAATGGGTTTCTAAGGCACAAATGAAGAGATTTTTTTGAATTTCTTGCATTTTTGGAAAACTCTCTGATTTTTATTAGGGGTATCTTTTTTTCATTTCTATTTTTGGATCCAAAATCATAGCAAAAAAATCTAATCATGTTGACTAGGTTAAAAGCAAAAAGTAAAAATGAGAGCATTTGTGATTAGTTTGCACTTTCTTTGCATACACTTGGTTGGAAGATAACTTGGATATTTGAGGCAACTAACCACTTTTTATTGTAGTATTTCATGTTATTTCACACTAACTTGTGATGCTAACAAGTTGTGATTGCAGGTTGCCATCCTTGTGAAAAAAATTAAAACATTGCATAAAAAGAACGCATGTCAAAGCTTCAAATGCACAAGGGCTACTAACAATTGTTTGCAGGGCTGCCCAATGCATAAAAACCCAATTTTTCTTGTTCTTTACTTTTACATGTGCGGCATATACTATTTTTTTTAGGCACATTAAAACTTACAATTGGAATCTTTTGGTGATAGGAGAGTATGCTCTTCACCCTTGTGGTGAATCAGAAATCTTGACTTACCATTTGGTTTCAAGAGTAAGAGGCAATTGAATTTTTTTGGTGTGTTTGGGGGAAGCAATCAAGGTAGGAGAGTATGCTCTTCACCCTTGTGGTGAATCAAAAATCTTGACCCTTGAGAGTGGATCCATTTTGTGGTAGTTAGGATCCTTTAAAGGGCCTGCTCTCGGACAACCTGAGAGGAACGACCCAAGTGGGGGCAAGCAGATTACCTGGCTCTTCCAACCCACTATAAAATCAAGGCTATCAAGGACACAAAACCTTGGTAGACGTAGTGTTTTTCTTCGCCTAGTGTGATCGCTTATGGGATTTTGACCATAGGGAGATCACTAGGCAAGAATGCTTAAGGTACTCTTGTGGTTGTGAGAATGGTTACTCATCGCAAGGTGAGGTGTCCCGTAATTTGGAGCAAGAGGAACACTATGAACGGAAGCCCTATCTAAACACCCTAAGTTAGTAACTACCATTTTTATCTGCTCAACTTCTTGGTGCAAGGATCAATCCTAGTGGACTACCCAGATCACCCCAAGATTTTACACTCACCATATGTGTTCCTTTAGTTGTGCTTATGGCACTTCTATGACAAAGCCAATATCTCTTGTGGGAAACCACTTGGTGTGAGGCAAAGGAGCATCAAGTGTGGGCCAATTTGTTGAGTAATGAACCATAACATTTAGGTAGATATTGCTTGATGTGTTTTTGAATGTGCTAGACCTGTGGAAATCTTTGGAACATACACATGATGATAGTTATACAACTTTCTTTTAAGACCTCACATATGCTTGTATCATGCAAGGTTTCTTTGTCCCTTGCTTGATTGTTTGAAGACTACTCCATGTGTCACTATCTTGCTTGGAAAGAAATTTCTTTTGAACATCAAACTTGCTATGCTATCAACTATTGTCAAACTTTGTCAACCAAGTCAAAACATCAAATGCAAACATTTTCTTGTGTTGCTTGCTAAGGGGAGTCTCATCATTTGATTTTTATTTTCTATGTCTCTAGTTCTTGAACATGCTTAAAGTGACTCTTTGGTCTTGGTGCTCTTGGTCTTTCTATCTTCATGGTCTATGTCCACTTGCTAGTTATATTTTTTCTGAAATGGTTGCCTTAATTTCTTGACTACACTCTTGGGTTGGAGAGTTGTTCACTTGTCACCTTGCTTGCTCTATCTATTTGGCTATTTGGGCATCTTGCCTAGCTATTGACTTGAGTCATTCATGTCGTAAGTTTCTTGAACATATTGTTTGACAAGTCACTTTAATCTCTCTCTACTATCTTGGGAAGTGAACACTCTACCTCCTATAGTTTCAACATCAAGTTATCTTCTAGGCTCTTTTATGCTTGGCTTTGCATCTAAAACTATGTGATCTAAACCTTGTGCTACCAAACCTCAACCAAATCTAGATGATCATGATATCCTCCATGTCACTAAAGAGTTTCAAGATCTATATGTGCAATACAAAGAACTAGAAGAGACAAATGATCTTTCTTACCTTCATCTCTCTAAGTGCATAACAGAAATGAAGTCTAAACTTGAGAAAAGGTTAGAGGAGAAGATTGCATCATTACATGAATTTTCCTTAAGGGCTTTACATGCATGTGAGTCACCTTCTTTGAGGTCATCCTCTTCTTCTAGGTCTACATGCTCTACTTCAAGACATCAAATGTCTTCATCTTCTAGATCTAAAGACCTCTTTAGAGAACAAGCAAGTGATACCTCCTTTGAGCCTATGCTAAAATTTCATGATGGACCTATCTTTGACCAAGATAATGATGAAGACATGGATGCATACCATTCACTTGAGAAACAACAAAAGGAATCTAGACATACTTCTAATAGAACTTTTTCTCCCTTGGAAGATTCTTATGATGACACTTTGCAAAAACTTTTTGGCAATAAGATCATCATGTTACCTAAGTCAAGCTCATATGGAAACCCATTCTTCGATATCTATTGTGCTTATCATAAACATAATGAGCATAGTACTTCAGATTGCATTGAGCTAAAACATAAAATCCAAGATCTTATTGATAATGGAATTATTGATACCTCTAATGATTCATGTGATGAGGATACTTTTCTTGAGAAAAATCATATTAATGAACCTATGTCTAGTGATGGTTTCCTTGATACCTCCACTTCTTCCAACACTCGTGCATCTCCCAACATTTCAAAGCTTTCCAACGTGCCTCCATCAAATAAAGAACCTAATACTTTTCACATTGACTATGTGTATCCTCAAGGGCTACCTCTAAAAGAAACTCAAGCTAACCTTCACTTGACTACAAACCTTTTCCATGATACTAATCCTAAACATCCTCAACCTTCATGCACTACTATGCCTAATCCAAGCACTACTCCATTCACTCTTCATTCTCCCTTGTCCTTAGAAGTGGCTCCATGTCAAGAGGACTCTCAAAAAGAAAAAGCTATAAATGTCAAGAAAGATCAAGATCAAGCACCCTTTCATCTCTTTCAAGATTTTCCCCTCCATATCCTATATCTTGTCCACCTCCTAAGTATTATGAAGATACCACTTCCATTATCTCCCTTGAGCTTACTGAAAATTATAAAAAAAGTTCTCTTCATATGCTATCCAAAGCTACTTGTCAAGATCAAAGCATCCCCTCATGTTCTACTTCTCCACATGCACTTCAAAATTGTGCTCAAGCTTCAAGTGCTTCTATTAAAAATGTTGTTCTTATGAAAGGTACTCATGAGTCTATTGATGGCTTTGACCATCTTGCTCACTCTAAAGATGTTGATATCCCTTCCCACTATCCCTTTGCATCTTCTAAATCTATCCTTGGTCCTCATACATTAAAGCTAAAGTCTTCAAACCTTCCATCTATATTGGGACCTTATGTTCCTTCATCTTCTACATTTTCCAATATCAACAAACACATTCATCTTTGATGACTTTTCACCCATCTATCCATCTAAACCAGTCATAGCAGCCTTATTCATCCACAAACCCCAAGTCCTTTGGAAGTGAGAATAAACATAAGAATCCATTGAAAAAGAAAGATCATTATATCCCATCTAATCAACATGTGAATGCTAAGAAGGAGAATGCACAAAAGAGACCGCAAAGGTCCACTATTAAAAAAGCTAAATCAAAGAAAATATGGGTTCCTAAACCCATTATTGAAGAAATATGTTTTGAAGTATCCAAAGGAAAATCTAAAGTTATATGGATTCCCAAGTCTCTTTTAAAAGGCTTGAATATTGAGAATACTTCAAATTTGACATTCAAGCTTCCAAAGGCTTCCATTACATCTTCTTCCAAAAATATTTCTAAAAATTTTCCAAAGCCTTCCACTCCACTTTTTTCCAAATCTCTTCTACTACCTCATACACGTAAACCTCAAGCTACTTCATCCATCATTCCTCCATCATTCCAATACCCTTCAAGGTGTGTGTCAATGTTGATCTTGTCCAATATTTCAACTACCCTCATGAAATCCTCTAAAGCTTACACTTACCTTCTATACATGAACTATTATCCTCCATATACTCTTCCTACTACCATTTCTCTTTCATCACCCTATCAACATATTTGAGCATACCTTTCTATGGTCTTGTCTTATCATGACTTATCTTTCCTATAGGAGCACTATCTGCATTCAAAAAGCTTGAGCTCTTTCTAAAAATTCAAAAAAAATAATAATAAATAAATAAATAAATGAAAATGTGCCTTGATGAAAACCACTTCTTGTGGCACCTTGGTAGCAAAAGTAAAGAGAAATAAATGTGTCCTATGGTGAAAACTACATCTTGTGGTACCTTGGATAAGTACCATGATGAAAACCTAGTAAATAGGCATCATGCTTAATTCTTCCATCATCCATCTATCCCCTCTCCTCTCTTTGATCTTGACAATGTTGAGCTATTTTTGCATATTGGCTATCTTATCCATGAGATTTTCTATTGTGCTCTCCCATTCACTCATAGCCTCTATCTTGAGCTTTATTCTTATTGCTCTATCCCATTACTATCCTAGCTAGTTGAACCCTGAGTCTTGATCACAATAAATAAAACATGGTTCTCATAGGCCTCTTGACATGTCTACTCTCTTGGATTGCACGCTTTAATGCTATCTTTCTCATTGGCTTCCACTACTTATCCTACATGCTATCTTACTCATTGCTTTCCATCGCTTATCTTATATGCTATCACACTTGTTGGCTTCTCCGCTTATCCTATACACTATCTTGCTCATTTCTTCCATTGCTTATCCAAAACCTACTTTATATGGCTATCTTTCCCTAGCTTGGGTACTCTTGAGGAGTGTGTCCTTAAGGATCACTTTCACTTGCTTCATACTCCTGTCTTATCCATCTTTGTCTGTCCACCAACTTTCTACTCCATCATGTCCTACACCTTGCTAGACATTGGGAGAAAATGATGTGATCTTACTTGAGAACTAGTAATCTCTAAATTATTCTAAAAATTTCAAAAAAAAAATCATATATGATGCTGAAAAAAAATTCTAAAAATCAGAAAATCAGAGCTTGCAGAACCTATCAACATCCTACACTTAAAAAAGTTCTATGCTTAGAGACTTGTTGCTCAGCTATCTTGTATATATCTATGATCCTGAAAAAATACTAAAAATCAAAAAATGCCCTGTAAAAATGATCATCTTACTGAAAACATAGCAATAGGTGCTTTGATGTATCACCAAAAAAATTTAAAAAATTCAAAAACACAAAAAAATAATTGAAAAAAGTCCTGAAAAAAATATGTCAAGAGGTGAAAACCTGGAAACAGGTGCTACTTGAAACCCTCACACCTATGTCTATCAGTCTTAATCACCTACTTCGCTACACATTTCCTGGCTTGGAATTGTTTCTTGTCCTTGTCTCAGGGGCATAGCTACTTAGCCTATTGAGGTATTCTTGTGCATTAGGGTTTCTTTGACAACTCACAAAATAGTGTTTCTCAACACTTCCTCCACCTTGACATCTAGTGTTTTTCAACACTTTTCAGATAGTTTACCTACGGTCTCCGATGTCGCGATATTTCTCACTATCAGAATCAAGTCTTGAAGAAATGGCCAAGTGACTTACACACACGCACTTTAACACTGAAACGACTGAGCTATGCTGACCTTTATCTACTTTGTGTGATGTCTATGACGATTTCTTTACTATATGTTCCATCCCTAATAGTCTTTCAAGGATGTCATTTACTAGAAGACTGGGGGCATGGGGCATGTTTTCTTGATTTCTGCTTGTGGGTATACTTTGTTTGTCTATAGTGTTGTAAGCATTTATGCTTGACCTATTCAACATTTTGACTTACAAATGTATCATCCTTGATTGTTTTGCTAGACCACACTCAGGGTTTATCTTGGCACTTATGCCTTGATATAGGTGTAATCTTGCTAAATTAAACTTAGGGAATCTAATCGTGTAGTTATCTTGACTTACATGTCTTTGATGCTTAGATTGGATTTCCACATACCTATCTGATATCGATCATATTCATATCCTCATAGTTATACTAGTGATGGTTGTATGATCTCATGATTTTCCTAATAAATGCTCAATGATGAAATTAAGAGTCTAAATGTTATGCGCTTCTTGCTGGTAAACCACTTTGCATATTAGCTTGCATTTTAGGTTCATTTTATAGCTTAATCTTATATTCTTGCATATGGGGAGAGCTCTCTCTTCATCTTTTTGTGGACATATCAGCTAACTCGTTTCATATATTTCTTTACTTTTTTCTTGTTCATGTCTTTTCACCTTCTTAGTCTTTCACTTCATCTCTTTTCTATCTTATCATCACATTATATAAAATTTTGACCTCTTAAATAATTTCAACGTCCTAGATTCATTTTCGAGATCAAAATCCAAATTTGAGTTCATCTTGATGGTCAAAATTGTCTTTTAAAATTCTGCTTTCTTCTGAGCAGTTAGCTGACCTTTTGAGGTCTAATCTCTAAATCATCATTGGGGCATCTTCATTTCTTCATGTCTTCATCATTTCCACACTTCATATCTACTTAAATTCAACATTTTCATGTCTAAAATCATCTTTCTACTAGATTTGACCTAATTTTTACACTCTATCCTTCATGGTCAATTCTAGTCAAACTGGGGCATTTTATTAGTCTCTTTAATAGTCATTCTTTGGTTCTAATCATCTATCTGTCATCTTGGACATTGCTTTATTCTGATTTTCTCATGTCTAGCCAGTTTTTGCATCCCCTTACCTCATTTCAATTTCAATCCCGAGGGGCAAAAATAGTCTATCAATACTTGCTACAACTATCTACTTCTTTGGAGCACTTGTTTGATCTTTTCACTTGCTCTTGATCTATCTACTTGGCTAGGTGCTAGTATTCTTCTTGAATTCTAACATCATCTCTATCCTACTATTTAGTACTACTGCTATTAGACTATACATTCAAGATTTGCTATCTCTTTCTGCATTTCATTTTTTGGAATCAGATATCTATTTCTATTGCTGCCTACTTGGCTTCTATTTTCTTTGACGTAATGTGTTCCCAAATCGATCACACATTAGTCAAAGAGGGGCAAATGTAATCACCTAAAAATGGTCATCTAGACTATTAGCCCCCTTTTCAACATTTTGGCTAAATTAATTTAATCATTTACCTAGACCAAATTGCTAATAATCAATTTATTTGATTATAACCTATAGTTTGACTATGCTGTCCTAAGTTCATTATTTGATTAAAAGAACATGTCCCCTTTTAATTAAATAAAAGACCCCATTCTTCTAACCTACTTAAAGTGCACACATAAAGTCCTTTTTCTATTTTGCAATTAAAAGAAAAGGCTTTGTGACTTTTGTCTTATATGACAAGTCAACTTATATTCTATTGGTTGACTTGCGTGTGCACATGGATCACTCCTCTTTTTAAATTCCACCATTGATCATCCACCATCTTCATCTTGATCTCTACCATCCGTACGACTTTAAAAGGGAGAGAGCTTTCCCCCTCAATCCATTTTTTGAATATTGTTATGCTGTAGGTTTTCTAACAAGTTTCTTTGGAGCTTTATGTAGAACTTCTCATTTTTTGTCTCATTCTCTCATTATCATTGCAAACTAGTTTATATTCATACTTACATGCTAGTTTAGTTATTTCCTTGCAATAATCTATCTCACATCGTTTAAATAACGGTATTGTAACACTCTCATTCATATTCTAGCATAGCTGCATCTTGCATTTCCATTCTAGTTTAGTCTTCCATCTTGCATTGCATAAGTGAGGGATTCCTTAAGATATTTGCACTCTTGCTCTTGTCTCAAAGAACCTCCCGTTGCATGGTTTACTAGAAAGAAGCACATTTCTAAGGCTTGGTTGAGAGCCTTCATGCTTGAATACTAGCCTCTTGCACTCTGTGGATAGGGAGCTCTAAGCCAACATCCAAGCATTCCAACTCATGGAATCATTGGGATAGAATGGTTTAGAGTGTGACACATTTCTAGTGTACAGATACTACTAGACTAGGATGCACTAGTACCAAGGAAGGAGAATCATCTAAAAGTGGTGAACAAAGAAACAAAAAAGGTAAGAACTACAAATCTACTTGTCATAAAATTGGAAAGTTAGGTCATACAAAAAATGTTTGCAGGAGCAATAATGCAAATCAGAACCTTAAGCATAAATTCAAGGGTTACTATCATAAGTGGAACAAGCAAGGACATCAGGGAAATGAATGCAGGACCAAGACCTTAAGCACATATAGATTTGAAGGATATTGCCACAATTGTCAGAAGTATGGACATAAAGCATATGAATGCAGATCTAAGGCCAAGTGGACATCAAACAAGCAGACAACGGTACAACACAATGGAGAATCTTACAATTGGGATTATAATACAAGGTTCAATTGTCACTATTGTCAAGAGTATGGACATGTTCCCGAGAATTGCATTAGAACACATTTTAGAAATAATTATAGTAGATGGTTGAGTCAAACAACATACTTTAGTTGTTTGAAGACTAGTCATATCAATAGAAACTGTCCAACAAGGTCAAAGGCACCAAGCAGTGAATTCAATAAAGGTAAAGAGAAGGTTGATGTTGAGAAAATTAAAGTGCACGTGAACATTACCCGAAAGAGAAAGGAACATTGCAATAAATCATCAATTTCAGATGAAGTCACTTCATCCAATGGATTAGGTGATCACATCACCCTCATCTAGGCAATCAAAAGGTATGTATGGGACTGATATCTCAATGATATATTTTACATTAGTTCTAAGAATATAAGTTCTAAAAATATTAAATATGCATGAATTAAGATGCAATGCAATAGTTAGAACCTGGAAGAAATCTTTAGTTTTGTTAGTTTTCATGGTGTTGTCGAGCATGAAAAGGTTTCACAGTTATTGTCAAGCGTGAATGGAATTGCAGTTGACGTCAATTTTTGAAGGTATGGTATTATTGGCCGAGCATGCTATTGTGAACCGAGCAAAGTGGAAGTCATTAGTGATTTGGAAACCCTATATTGACTAAGGTTACAGCTGTATAAGCCTTAAGCATTTATTGCAAAATTTTAAGGGTTATATAGTAGTTTCTCAACTCATTTGCATTCATTTGAGATTGAAGAGAGCATGAAGGAAAATTGCAACAGGAGATTCTTACATTTGTGAACCGAATTCAACTGCAACTTGACATATTCATCAGATTGTGAATGTATTTTACTAGTGTAGAGTTTCATTTTTTGAGTTTTTGTAAACCCTAGGTATCAAATATGGCAACAAGCTCTTCTGCAAGTGTTAGGAAAGAGGGAAAGGAAGTGTTTAATGTGCAATTGATTAGTGATGAGATTAGACAACCACCTTTCAAGGCAATACTTGAAATTGCATATAAAGGAGACTTGTTTGGTGCACTATCAACGATACCACCAAAATTCTTAATGATTCAAGATGTTGAGTGTTGTTATACATGAAAAGTTGAACTATAGGTAATGGAGGTAAGAAAATTGTACTGTCAACTTTGTGATGATGGAGTTTTAAGGAAAGAGAATAAAATCATAGAAATGAAAGGGTTGACCCGTGCCCTAGATATCCCTAATGTATTCAAAATTGAATGGATCAAGATTGAGCTCAATAAAATACATGACAACTTCATTTGGCTAGAAGAAGGACGCATTAAGATCACTAAAAGGATCATTAGTTGAGTGTCAGAGTATCCTACCCTAGATCGACCCAAGAGCATGTGAAGTGATTCAAAAGAGATAATTGAGAAGAACACAGGTGTAGTATGGAATAATAGGGGCATGTCTATAGATTCTATCTCAGACCCCCTAATTGCTTTTGTTGTGAGAGTAATAGCTCACAAATTATTTCAATCTAGCAGATTGAGTAGTGTGTCCTACATGGTTGTAGATTTGGGATACAAAATACTAAAGAGAGACCACACCTATGACCTTTTCGAATTACAACTTTAGCAATTATCTAAAAACTTGCAGGCCATAAGGAAAACTAAGAGTGCGTCTTGCAAATTTGGCTCTTTATTAGTTTGTATATTCTTTTATGTGTAGAACACATTTCCTTCATTTGACAAATTTACTTAGAAGACCAATAGGTCTATATGCAGTTCATATTGGAGAATTCATATAGCAACTTGGAGAGTAATGACAAGTTATTTTGAAGACTTTACGAAGTCTATGAAGCAGAGACTAAGGATTCTAGTATCACTAGTTGAGAAACATTATGATGATGTTTTCTTTCTAGTTGATGTTGATTATACATATGTGCGGGAAGTCCTACCTAGGGTTAGATGGCTTAAGCCCTTGCCATATGAGATAAATCTTGATGAGGCATCAATAGCTATTATAGCTTTACTGGTAGAGGAAATAGATAAAATTGCTACCTCATTTGGGAACTATGAGGAAGTCAAGTCCATAATTACAATTGACTTGAAGACAACTTTTGTGCTAAGAAAGAAGAATAAAATTGTGAAGGAGCTAAAGGAGAGATTTGGCGAGGGGGGAGATGAAGAAGAGGAAGAACAAATCCAAGCCCCTTTGGCAATTACTCAAGGTCAAGGAGAAGATGAGGGAGCTCATGAAGAAGGTGCTAAGGGAGAAGTAGCCAAGGAAGCACCCAAGCCTATTGAAAATAACATAAAGGCTAAGGAGCCTGTAGTAGAGAAACCCAAGAAGAAGGTTGTGAAACTATCACAACATAAGCCATCAACTCCTATTAATAGGGCTAGCACAAGGGCAACCAGTAAGCAAGTCAAGGTTGCTAAGAAACCTAAAGGTAAAAGCATTATTGCTTCAACAGAGCTGAGCCAACCAATGAAGAAGATATATGAAAGGAGAAAATATGTAGCTTCAGCTAAGTCAGATGAGGAGAAGATAGAATCTGATGACATGAGTCAATTCAAGGTGGTAAGCCTCAGTCCCTCCTCTGATTTAGATAATTTGTGTGAAAATATAAAATCAAATGCAGATCTTTTTGGTTTTGCATGCATTGATTTTGATAAGATAGGAAAAGTTGAACAAAATACTATAGAGGAAGCCATATATGTGATGATGGCTACATTCAAAGAAACTCCTATAAAGATTGCCAACTCATTACCTGAGAGTCTCTATAACCGAGTTGAGTAGAAATGACAATACAACCTTCAATGTAGAGCCCACGGATGAAGATAAAAAATTCGCCTTGAAGGAAGGCTATAAAGTCATGGTTGCATGCCCATGCCAAGAATCTAAAAGCCATACCAAATAATCTGGTGCATCAAATGAGACTGGTAAATTGGTCAAATGAAAAGTAAATCAAATTGAATAGTTATGAATTTTTTTTTGGTGTTAGTTTCCAACATAAATTGGCTGCATAACAATGTGCATAACATTTCACTACAACCTTCAAATCCTATCACAGAACCTATGTATGATAAAGGCCATGATGTGCATCATAATGGTGGAGGTATTAATTTGCTATTGGAAATTAATTACGCAATTATGAATATAATTTAACATCTTCAATTCCAATTAACGTGTAACCTTTTTTTGAATATTTTATAGCATGTTGAACATCATGTGAATGAGTGGAGCATGTTTGAAGTGTTCATCATGTTGAGGTGCCAACAGATCAAAATGTTACTGTACATGATGTGGCATTGTCAGCTAAGAAAAATGCATTTTATGTTCTACTAATTAATGAAATACTTGTAACAGTAAAAGAAAGAGTATGTCAATTTAACTCATTTACTTGTTATTGCAACAAAGCCCCCTTTAGTTCAGCAACCTCATGCCCCTCAAAATAGGAGGAGACATCATAATTTGACATACATGTGCCACAAGAGGAAGAGAATGAGGAAGATATTGATGCTCCTATCAACCTTTTCCTCAAGAAAGCTAAGAACAACAAAAAGAAGAAAAGATTTTTAAAAAATGCTCTCTGATAAACCTTGTTTGATAAACTTTGTTGGATAATGAAAGAAAGTTGTTTTAAGTAATTATCTATGAATGTTGCATATTGATATTGATTTTTATGTCATGCTAATGCATATTGTTATGTGTTAATGAAGTCATGATTAGTATTGTGTATTAATGAATGTTATGTGATTGTATTGATTGAATGTTATAGTTCATAAATGAATGAATGAATGAATGAATGAAGTATGTAATTAGATGTTAATGGGGAATTTAGATTGATGTTAGGGGGAGGGGGGTGAGGCCAAATGAGCTTCCACCTTCACATGGTTGGCCTTGTTAAGTAGAGAATATTAAAATATTCTCGAAACCAAGTGAAGCTCAAACTAACATGCCTTCATTAATTGATCAATTTCATTCATTGTAGGACTAGAATGATGGGACGATACTCTATGGTAAAACACTTTAAAATATATTAGGTAGAACATTTTTTTAACATATAGCAAGTATTATCTCTATTGTATTATGTGAATGATGTGAGATACCTATTGGAGCATACATCATTAACAATTTAGAACTCTTTCATCAACATCATATGTAGAATTAATGCTTGAGTTTCACAATTTGCAATCTCATGGAGGAACCAAATTTGGTCATACAGAAAGAGGCCCCTTTATTACTACAAGCTCTGACTATGATGCTCCAATTGATGAATATGGTATGTTATTTCTTCTAAATAAGGGTAAAATATCAATGTCCAATTTTTTAATGGGGATGTTTTTGTTTTTGTTATTGTTATATACCTTAATAGTTCTTCACATAACTAGAGATGCTAGAATTCAAGGCAGTGTTACTACAGAAAGGAGTGATGAACACTTTGAATTGTATCAGGGGAACAATGGTGGTATTTACAAAGAAAATGTTGTTGTAACAAGTCTCAAACCATATACAGTTTTTGATATTGTTATTGGGCAGTTAGGTTAGGTTTGGTATCTTGATGAGTGTTTTTGGTCATTATGAGTATTATTAAAACCTTACTATAGTTTTATCCATATTTTGATATTGTTAACGAGTCATAATATCAAAAACACATAATAGTTTCATCCATATTTTCATTATGTAATCCAATACATTTATATGCATAATAATTTCATCCAAACCCTGCATTAACTTCTCTGTATATTTCTTTGATGCCCCACCTCACTCGAACCATCGAATAAGCATCATAATCCATCATTTGACATTTCGTTTAATCGTTAATGAGATTTATTTGGCATTGGCGCGTCAGAAACCTCAATTGATAGAAATGTTGTTTCTTCATTCGATATTTCATATATTGCTATAGTTACAACGTTTAGGCTTCATGAGTTGGGATACACTATAGCAATCATAGTATGGTCAAAAGAGATTTTGGGTACTATATCACTACAGAAAATAGCGAACTCTTCTATAGCCATACGGAGAAGGTCTAATCTTGACATAGCGATGAGCGATGAGGGCAGTATATTGCTATGACATATAGTGATCCCTTTTATCGCTATGTGAAAAAAATACAAAAATAATATAGCAATGAGCCATAAAGGAGGCTTATCGCTATAACATATAGAAATCATCAACAAATAGAATACAAATATAATCATTACAAGGATGAGCTATAGAGATGTTGTATCAGTATAAGTCATGGTGATGAGTGTTTTTGGTGATCAAAATGGAGGAGATATCGCTATAGAATATAGTAAACTCTTTTATCGTTATACGGAGAAGGCATAATCTTGACATAATGATTAGCAATGAGGAATGTATATCACTATGACATATAACGATCCCTTTTATCACTATGCAAAGAAACTACAAAAATAATATCCCTTGATATCTATTTTTTCAGCTCAAACATGTCTGTTTTAAATTTGTTTTATGCTTTCAAAATGAAGGTTACAAAGTGGTGATTTCCTTCTATCTCTACTTCGCAATGGTTTATCATTCTTATTTACTTCTGGCTGCTACCATGTGAAATGGGCTATCTTCAATGTTTTGCAGCTTCATTATCCTTTTTTCTAACTGCTAGGTCAACCTTGCGATGTCGTGATTCATAACAATTGCCACTTCATAGCTTTATTTCTTTGTTGACCATGCTGACCTGCGAGACTGTGATCTCTTCATTCAAGCTCTAATTGATTTATCGCAACTGTTTGTTTTTACACTTTAGTGACCACAACAAAGTAGCGATGACATCACCATTAACTATTTTTGCAACATTGCTACCTCAAGAACTGACTGCATCCTATCGCTTGCGAAGGCACAAAAATGCTCATCGCAACATCATTGTCTACATTCTTTACTATCACTTTCACCTGCGAAGTAGTGAAACCTTTTAGACCAACCTTTTCGCAACTTCTTTGTGGTTAAGGACTTAACATCTTCATCTTTTGTGATGCTAGGATAACTCAAACCCTAACCTCGTCGCCTCTTCGCAACCACCAAATATATAATATTTTACACCGTGCGATGATGCAATAGCTATTGGAAATATTCAAGACTATGCTAGGTTACTGAAAGGGGAGGGGTGAATCAGTAACCTTAAAAACTTTACCAATTTTAGATCTTAATTGTAATATCCAATTACCATTTAATCCATTAAATCAGATCTAACTGCATGCATGAGAAACTGAAAACATAAAACATTCATAACACTTGAACACAATGATTTGGTGACCTAGAAACCTTCCAGATAGAAAGTAAAACTGGGGTGGGGATGATACCCACAAAACTTCAATACTGTAGCATAAAGTTGGTCTGTTAAGGCTTACAATGATCACTTCTGATGATTTTCCCTGTTAGGAGCAATTAGGACTGCAAGGTCCACCTTGTTAGAGGTTTCACAAACACACAATTAAGTATGCACTCGGTAAAGAGATTTGACAAAAGACCGTTAAGTCTACCTTGTTAGAGGTTTTGGATTGGTTCACCTGTTGGGATGAAATAGTAGATCTCTGACTTACAACTGATTTGCTGATAGAGATTCTTTGAAGTACTGATCACCTTTATGTCATAGATATGACTGTGTTGCTTCTTTGTTGATATGGCCTTACAATACACTTTGTCTGCTATTGATTCACATTTGCATGCTTCTATTTCATATTACCATTACACTTTCATACTTTTTCATCATCTCATACTCATTTGGATATGATACAATACATTACATATATATCAATCCAATTTACATAATTAGAAAGTTGGCCAATATACAACACCAATATTACAAAGTTGGCCCAAATGAAGATACTGGGGTTCTAAAGACTGACTTGGTGAAGTTTTGATACATGGCATCCATTGTCACTACTCGACATCATCATGCATTCTGTAGAAGTAGAAGCTTGGTCCATACTAATCATCTCAGAGTAGTCTCGAAATTAGTCTGCATTGATGACTTAGTAAATACTGTGTAACTCGGTAGAAACTGAATTACTCGTTTACCATGACTGCACTTGGTAAACGCTACTCACCACATAGCTCGATTAGCACTAACTTCGCTTCACATGAACTGCTAGCTCGGTAGAAACTACAAAGCTTGGTAACCATTGAATTGCTCGAGTTGAACTGCTAGACTTCACACTGCCTGATTCTACTTGGTTTGAATTGTTGTACTTCACACTAACTGAATTCACTTGGTAACCACTTAAATGCTCGGCTGGAACTATAAAGCTCAGTGGCTACTGAATTACATGGCAAACACTGTAGATTGTTCAATGAGCTCGATAGCCATATAGAATATGAATAAGTGTTGTCACTAATAACAAACTTGACTAAATGTCAACAATCTCCCCTTGTGGCATTAGTGACAAAAACACTTATCAACCAAAACTTATATATATATCATTGTGTGGTACTAGCTCAGTATGGTATATTGTTCATTTCTGACCCTTTCCTTGCCTTGTTGTTGCTGCTTGATATTGCCATGGCTACTTGGTAAGGCATGAAAAACTTTACTACAAATTTCGCTCGAAATTGCTTGATTGCTCTACATTTTGCTTGATCACAATAACACTTAGAATTCTCGGTGAAAATGAATGTGATTTCCTACTTTTTTTGTTAAAACTTTGCCATTAAAGCTCGGTACGAAGTAGCTATGATGACATCATTATGTGCAATAGGCTATCATCCACTATCTGTTCGAATTTCTCGATGAATGCTTTGTAACTCGGTAACCATGTGTGAATTGTTACTCCGAACCTTGCTCGATAGAATCCATGACCCAACCTTGTTAGAGAAGGTAACTCGATGATAACTGATACTGATCTTCCTTGATGATCCTTCTGTATCTTGAATAATGATTTGGATCTTTGCTTCCTTTCAATTAGAACTGTTTGGATGTGATCTTGATAACATAGTTCCAGTTCTTCATTAAGAATTTAGTTAGAAATGGTGGAGTCACCCACTTCTTGAGTGACATGATCATCATTGCTTGAACTAGCTTCCTTGGTGGATTTAGGAATCCATTGCTACCTCATCTACTTTTGAATGTTGTCTGCTTTTGCTTTCTTTTCATCTTCAATTCTACCTGTATTCATATAATTCTTCGCTAGATGACCAAGTTCTGTACAAGTGAAACATCTTATTGTGGTATCTCTCTTCTTTGTGTGATGTTTAACACAGTTCATGCTAATGTGTCCATATTCTCCACAATAATGACATCTACACTAGGTGTTATAGTCCCAACCAAATATTGCTTTCACAATTTGCTCTACTAGATTGAATGACTTGGTTCTGCAATCTAATGCCTTGTGACCTTGTTTCTTGCATTTGTGACACATGCCTTCAAATTTTAGTTTCTCTTTGCATTCCTTAGCCTTGTGACCATGTTCATTGCAAATGTAGCATTTACCATTGAATTTTGCTTTACCATTACTCCAACATTTGTTTGATGTATGACCTATCTTACCACAGTGCAAGTAGGTCTTTGATTCCTTTGAGCACCTTGTTTGGAGGATTCACCTTCTTCTTTGTATCCAATTCCTACTTTTCCTTTTTGTCTATAGAGATTCTGCTCATTCAGTTGATTCAGTTGATTCATGTTTGCTTGGGATTTCATCATTCTCTCATTGATTTGTTTTTCAATGTTTAGGTCATTTTTCAATCTTTCATTGATTTACTTTTCAGATCTTAGCTCACTTCTTATTCTTTTATTGATTTGTCTTTCCAAATTTAGATCATTTCTTAATCTTTCATTAATCTGTCTCTGGCTCATGATTTCCTCATTTGCATTGGAGATTTGATCCATAAGATATGCATGCTGAAAGGATTGGTTTCGAATCTCATTCATTTCTTCTTTCATCTTGTTCCTTTGTTCCAAGATTTCACATAGCCTTACTGACTAAATTTCTTGTTCTCTTTTGAGCTTTCTTACTTCTTCTTGCAGGAAACCATTCTTCTCTAAGAGTTCTTTGATTGCATCATTTGCTTCATCTGAACTGCTTGAAGTGAAAAAAAAAAATTCAATCTTTTCTTCAATGTACTACTAATTACTCATTTAATTTGCAAGTTCCTTCCTTCTTTTCAAGGATTGGGAAATTTGCTCCTTAGCTTTCTTGAGTTGTGCAATGACCATCTCTAGATCTAGCTTTTCATTATCAATTGCCTTATCAAGTCTAAATATCTCCATTGCCCTTGATCTTTGCTCAAGTTGTCAAGCTTTATCCTGAGAACCACCAAGGTCTGATACCAATTGTTGGAAATATTCAAGACTATGCTAGGTTACTAAGAGGGGAGGAGTGAATCAGTAACCTTAAAAACTGTACCAATGTCAGATCTTAATTGCAATAATTCAATTACCATTTAATCCATTAAATCAAATTTAACTGCATGCATGAGAAACTAAAAACATAAAACATTCATAACACTTGAACACAATGATTTAGTGACCCAAAAACCTTCTAAATAGAAAGTAAAACTGGGGTGGGGATGATACCCACAAAACTTCAATACTGTAGCATAAAGTTGGCCTATTAAGGCTTACAATGATTACTTCTTATGATCTGCCCTGTTAGGAGCAATTAGGACTACTAGGTCCATCTTGTTAGAAGTTTTACAAACACACAATTAAGTACGCACTTGGTAAAGAGATTTGACAAAAGACTGTTAAGTCTACCTTATTAGAGGATTTGGATTGGTTCACCTGTTAGGATAAAACAATAGATCTTTGACTTACAACTAATTTGTTGATAGAGATTCTTTGAAGTACTGATCACCTTTATGTGATAGATATGACTCTGCTGCTCCTTTGTTGATATGGCCTTACAATACACTTTGTCTGCTATTGATTCACATTCGCATGCTTCTATTTCATATGACCATTACACTTTCATACTTTTTCATCATCTCATACTCATTTGGATATGATACAATACATAACATATATATCAATCCAATTTACATAATTACAAAGTCGGCCAATATACAAGTTAACACCAATATTACAAAGTCGGCCCAAATGAAGATAATCGGGTTCTAAAGATTGACTTGGTGAAGTTCTAATACACGACATCCACTGTCACTACTTGGCATCGTTATGCATTCGGTAGAAGTAGAAGCTCAATCCATACTAATTGTTTGTAAACAGGTTTGTCCTCTCCAGAAACACCTTTACAATTGACTCTTGAATACCCAAAACAAAGACAAACACTAAAACTAACAATAGAATCACTTGCAATTATCTTGTCAAGTGCTCTCTAAATTTTGAAATGAAGGTACAACTCGCTCCTTTTGATTTACAATAAATGATTTTCTGGTTATGCCTTTAACCTAGAAGGAAATGAAGGAATACTAACATCCATTCATCAACATGACTGAATATTAAAATAAGAAATAGATGGACAATTTTAACTTCCTCTCTCAGAACCTTTAACTCAAAAACACATTTCCACTATGCAACAAAGGAAAGCTAAACTTTCACATGCAATTAATATCCACAAGAACATGAATCATAGTAGAGTAAACAATAGTATCTACTCCAGAAAGTTTGACATAACATATAAAACTGTAGAATTTTATATACTTTGCCACAACTTCAGAAAATATATTCAAAGTTTTAAAGCATAGAATACTTGAGCAAAAAAAGTTTTGACTCAGTAGTCTATGGAGAGATGAAATTTTTCTGATACAAAATTGAAAACTTAAATTCTCTTCCCCTTCCTTCAGAAGTTTAAACCTCTTCAAAAATGGGAGGAACCACCGTACAATAGGATTTTCCCCTATTTAAGAAAATTTTCCGAAGAAGTTGGTAACTACCACAACTTCTTACCGAACCAATATACAATTTATTTCCCTATGTTATCCCTCCACTTTTAATTAAGTGCAATGTTCATATTACACTTTACAATATAATATTAATTCTTAAAGAATTAACTTATCTCATGTATAACAATTTGCCTATTTTCCAGTCACGTGATAATTATCATAATTAATTCTTGGTAGAATTAATTATGAGGGAAATAAAATGTTACCTTAAAAGATAATATTTAACTATTTTGCATTTAGTGATATTTAATTATATAAATAATTAAATACAATGCAAAATAATTAATAATGTTTTTTATTTTTATTTTTAAGATATTTTAATCTTTTAAATCTTTGGAGGGGTAATACTTAGGTTTTCAAAACCCTAAGTAACACTAATCATCTTAGAGTAGTCTCAAACTCGATCTGCACTGGTGACTTGGTAAATATTGTGTAACTTGGTAGAAACTGAATTACTTGTTTACCATGACTGCACTCGATAAACACTAATTACCACATAGCTCGCTTAACACTAACTTGGCTTGACATGAACTACGAGCTCGGTACAAACTGCAAAGTTTAGTAACCACTGAATTGCTCGAGTTGAACTGCTAGACTTCACACTGCCTGATTCTGCTTGGTTTGAACTATTGCACTTCACACTAACTGAATTCACTTGGTAACCGCTGAAATGCTCCATAGGAACTATAAAGCTCGGTGGCTACTGAATTACATGACAAACACTGTAGATTGTTCAATGAGCTCGATAACCATACAAAATCTGAATAAGTGTTGTCACTAATAACAAACTTGATTAAATGTCAACAATAGCTATTTCTTTTAACTACTAAATTCTCTTCGTGGCTTCGCAACTCCAAATTTTAATTCATAGCTTAACCATGCGAAGCTACAATTATAAGCTTTCGCTACTTCATTAGCTTGACCTTACGTCAAACTTAATCTCTTACGAAGTTGCAATTGCTTAAACTTTAGTTGTCCTAGCTCTTTGTCACTCTTTCGCAACTTAAAATATCTTAAAATATCGAAAAGGAGGAGATATCGTTACAAGTCATGATGATGAGTGTTTTCAGTGATCAAAAAGGCGGAGATATTGCTATAGAATATAGCAAGCTCTTCTATTGAAAAGGAGGAGATATAGCTATTAGTCATGGCGATGAGTGTTTTCGATGATCGAAAAGGAGGAGATATTGCTATAGAATATAGCAAACTTTTCTATCAAAAAAGAGGAGATATAACTATAAATCATGGTGATGAGTGTTTTCAGTGATCGCAAAGGAGGAGATAGCGATATAGAATATAGCGAACTATTCTATTGAAAAGGAGAAGATATCACTATAAGTCATAGCGATAAGTGTTTTTGGTGATCGAAAAAGAGGAGATATCGCTATAGAATATAGCAAACTCTTCTATCAAAATGGAAATATCCCTATAAGTCATGGCGATGAGTGTTTTCGGTGAGCAATAAAGAAGGCTTATCGCTATAACATATAGCAAACATCAGCAATTTGGTCGAAATTTCAACCAAATTGCCGATGATCACTATATGATATAGTGATCATCGGTGAGCAATAAAAGAGGCTTATCACTATAACATATATCGATCATCGACAATTTGGTCAAAATTTCAACCAAAGCAAAATTTAGTCAGATTTTCAACGACAAAAATAGCAACAAAACAATTGGTTGCCAATTCAACCAACATGACTCAATAACTTGACCAATTTTCATTGAAAAATGAGTCAAAATGTATTAGTGGGAGTTTATTTAATGTGAGTGTTTGTTTGAAGTAATCTTTCTAGGCCAACTTGTGGCTTGGATTAGTATAAGTAGAGGGTCTTGTGGGGTCTAGAGTCATTATTCAGTTCAATATGGAGTAGCTAAGGAGCGAAGTTGAGCAAAGATAGTAGCTAAGTGTGAGCTTGGGAAACAAAAAGATTGATTGGTCATTTGCAAGCACAAGTTAAGATTTTTTTAAGAGTTTTCTATCAGATTGTGGATCTAGACTAGCTAGTGGTAAGATCTTGTGAGGTCTTGCAAATTGTTATTGCAATTGCTTATGTATTTGATTGTAACCTGAAAGGCCTTACAACCGAGCATGTTAGATGTAAATCTTTTGATTTTATTATGAGAATGGTGTTGTTTTGGATCTAAATCTATGCGTTGTTTACATTCCATTGTGTGGTTATTTGTTCGGGGTTAGGACATCTCCTTTGGGGATTATCTTGCCTTGCACTACGTTGGTACTATTCCTTCTAAATAATAATGAAACAACAACTATCCAATCAACCACTTGTCTTGCCAAATACAGTTCTTGTTATGCTCATCATGCCTCAATTGCACCAAACAAAGCTCTAATAAAAAAGATATTCACATTTAAGTCTGCTCAACCAAACATCACAATGCATATGATCACATTGATGATTACAAACAAGGAAAACATATTTCCTTTATACCAAATCCTAAAACAAATTAGTGAGTCAGCCTTGAGGCTTCCCAATTTACAATAATAATATAAGACTGCCTTAAGGTATTACAATGCACATTACATTACATTTTTATACTTCAACCAAGATTAGAATCAATCTGCCGATTCACAATTTTCATAACTTTTCGTGCGATGAATGCATGATCATGCTAACTTAACCAAGTCATCTTCAACATGTCTTCAACCTTTGTCTCAACTCACCAACCGGATTATCTTTGTTAGGAGATAAAATCCAAACAACAATACCCACTTTCCAAAAATGTTGTCTGAAAGTTGTCTTTACCAAAATCTACATAACCCTCTCCATTCTTCATATTTTCGTGTGTGCTCTTAGTTGTAGCATCTAGACAGACTCTAAAACATGATCTCAAGTGCGCATAAGCTGATCTTTAATCCTCGAACTGCATGAAGCCAATCTCTCAATGTTGTTCTGTCATTCTTCACAGAATAACCAATATGTTGACATCAATGACAAACATTGTCATGAATCCAATAATGCTAATATACTCCTCCATATGAATACCATCAACATTTGTGCTAACAATTGATGCTCCAACGACTTTGATACCATGTAAAAATTACTTTGATGCAATGAAAAAATATGCTAAGATATAGAAGCCCAATGCATAACTCAAAAGAGAGACCAAAAGATATGATCAATTGGATCAATCAATCATGAATGAATACAATGTAGATGTGTTTGTTTATGCAGATAATGCATTATAATTAGGAGATAAACAATAGCTAACCAATCACCCATAGCAGGTGTCACATGTCCACAAAATGTGAATCATCCTCCATTGTGTAATGAAGTATGTCCAAACATGTGCAACAATGTGAGGATGATATTATGATAAGTGCACTAAAGGTGGATCTCACGCATAAAATAGAATATAATAATGACTATCACCACATGAAGTGAAGTTTTTCTTGCCTTAAGATGCAAACTCTCAAGTGTCTAATAAACAAACTACTGTTTGATTTACAAATTTATGCTATTTGATAAATTTAAAAAAATAATTTGTAGATGACTTAATATTACAATTCATTGTTATTATAGTTACTATTATGGAAGTAATTATAATTGTCATTCTTTATCTTATATAAAAAGCAATAATTTCTGATTAATAGAACTCACATTGATTTAAAATAAAAGGTGCTTGATTTATTGATAATATTTATATTATACACCAATATGATACAAAATTCATATCCTTTGTATAATCAAAATCCAAAAGAAAACTAACATGTTTTCTTCATCAATGTTTTTTTGCTAACCACCATGCTAGACGCCTACTTCCACACATACCAAAGGGCTCTGATGTATTATGCATCTGTGCTAATCTAACTGTACACGACAACTGAAAAATAGCAAAATAAATTGACCTTTCTAGCTCAAATCATTTCTACAATGGTCACCCACTATTATCTATCACTCGACAAATTCCATTTGATTGAGGCTTTCTTGATGACCAAAAGAATATGGTATCTACTATTGCATTCTAAAATGTAGCTTTTACAATTTAACATCTTGAACGTGCTTGACTATTGAATTGGGAACCAGAATAGGATGACGAGAGCACCTGCAGAGAACAATTATTGCAGAAGCTTCACATGCTTGTTTTAAATTATGTAATCTTCACCATCAAAAGAAAACTAAGCAAATATGAGATTTTTGAACCATGCTATTCAACAAATTTTAATAGATGATTTTAGTTTTTGCTAATATTTGCTCAAACATCTTGCAACTCTCAAGACGCGTACACACGTACAACTCAGCAATTGCAGTACAATTGAATACAATTTGAATTAAATACAGTGGCTAGTAATAAATTTATGATCAGACAACTATTTAGTTAGTCAATACTAACATGAAAATCTCTGACATATTTCCAACAAAACTATGGAGCCATTACTTACATATTTAGTTGCATACAACATTTGCAATTCACAACATTTTGGATAGCGGTTCGTTAATGCCTAGTTACATCCGACGGATGGAAAAATATAAAAATAAGCAAAAAAAAAGTATTGCACTTAACAGAAAGGATTGTTACTACTTGTGAAAAATCTTTGAAATTAAATTTAATAGAAAGGATTGTTACAACTTGTAAAAAAAACCTTGTTGAGGAAGGGATTTGAAGTTAGCTTTAAAAAAATTGAAATTCATCTTTCTTATAAACAATGTTTCATATTGTATGGTTCTAACATATTTAGAACGTGTCCTTGGGTACTTAACGTGTCTTGGAAAAATAGCATTCACAAAAGATGAATGGTGTTATTTGGAATGGTAGAAGTGATTTGTGAATAAATATTTCGTTGATATTTTTTTCAATTGTAGATATCTACTATGTGTTGAGACAATTGAAGGCCAATGAAAACCTTATATGTTCTTTCCAATTGATGACTCTTCAACTTATTTAGTTGTAGGATGTCTATATAAAGTCATTAAATTTGTTCATATGGTATAATTCCTCTGCTCAGTGTGGATGTAGCCATATTTATGGTGAACCACAATAAACCCTGTTGTCTTATTAGTCCTTGCCTTATATAAGGCAGGGAACTAATGTTCTTGGTTGACCCCAATATTAATTCTCATGGCACGATTAATGTTGCAGACTAAAGTTTTCCAACATGTATTTTTTAAATCAATTATGAGATTCAAATTTCAAATTTGTGATTGGTTACAAACTAATTTCTTGAACATTTATTTATTTTTCTGAGTTGAAAAAATCAGGAAAAAGGCAAAGAGATAAGAATGAATTTAATGTGTCAATCTGTCATAGAATTTGGAAAGTTACCTATCAGATACCCATCAGCTTGTGACAAAGGCAAGATTATTAATTAGTTTTCATCAAACTTCATGCCTTATCGCTCATTTGCCTTTTGTCCTTTCTTTCAATTGGTTTGGTTGATCTTATTGAACATGGATTTTTTCAATATATGTTAATGCCAAGGACACTAAAAAAACTTTTTAACTTACGATAATATTAAGTAAATAGTTTATAGATTTTAAATTCTTAATAATTTTGATAAATTTAAAACTATCTTTCAACTTTTAAAAAAATTGTGATGCTTTAAAATATAAATATAATTGTATTTCAATAATTAGAGTTCAACACAATTTACTTATTAAAAAAATTAAATAATATTTTCAGATAAATAACATTAATAATTTTTTTTATATAAATAGACTATATTATAAATTTTTAATTAATAAAAATCAATAAAGTATTTTGAATATTGTTTCCATATTCTTTTAAAACGATTATAATTTATATATATATATATATATATACTTTAAGAATGTAATTTTTTTAATTTATGATTTTAATTGTGTGATCAGTTTTTGATCAATATCTCAAATATTTATGATTTATGATCTTTATGACATGCAAACTATATTCAATTATTACATAGTTCATATAGACTTCTCAATACTCTTGACTGGCTAATTTAGAATAACATCTTTCTGTACTCAATGTGCTTGGTGTAAATTGTTTTATGGAATTTTTTGATGGCTACTAGTGGTTGTTTTAAAAATTAAACAACTATCATAATAGTCAAAGTTTCACCAGCTTTTTCCATTGTTCTATAAAATAGACCACATGATAGAAATCGAACATTCTAATCTTATTCTCAAAAGGCAGGAACTACAACTCACAATGAACTCTTGTTCTCTCATGAATTTATTCCTGTTTTTTTTTCTCTACTTTTGTTTTCATTCTTCTGTATCTACAGTATGGACTGGTGAAAGACAAATGAAGAAGAAAACAAGGTGACTGATGGGCTTCTTCAAGTGGGCATTTGAAAAGATTGAATAGGTGCCTCTTCTTATTTTTTTATCTGCGGCATTTCGTTGGATGTATTTTCCAAGTTTGGATGCCTGAGTTGGAGGAAAAGCCTTTGGAGTTGAAAATTGTGTCCTGATAAATCCCTAGTAGAAATATCAACGGATGAAATGACGGAATGAAGAGACATCTTTAGGCGCCAATTTTGGTGCATAAGATCTCTTTTCAACTCTACAGATTCAGCTCCTTGGACATGAAAAATGTGGGGGTCAGTTGAAAATAGAGTTATATTGTACGAACAAGAACCCAAGAAGGAACAGGTTGAAATGCAAAGAAATTGCTTATCAGTACACAGGTGCTACTATTGGAGGCAAAGAGAACATAAATGTCTGACAAATTGTGATCTTGTTTTAAAGAGAATGCATTACAAGTCTCTTTTCTAAGTAGAGATTTTTCCTGCAATCTTCTCCACATAAAACCTGCGCAATGTGATGCTTTTATGTTGCTGATTTGTTTCTCTTTCCTATTATCTTATGAAGATTTAGTCTTTAATTTATTGTTGTTAGACATTCACATAAGATGGTGTTTTAGATATGTTATCATGGCTGATTTTAGCATCATAAATAAGATGGATCTAATCATGGTAATTCCACATTAAGATTGTTTTGTAATAGTCCAAGCCTGATATCTCACGAATTGGTATCATAACATGGGACCATCATTGAATAGAGTAGAAATTTCCGAACAACAAAGCCGCTAAAAGGGTGCCTAAAAGGTCAAAAGGTAGCCAAATGGTACATGCTGGATAATTCTATTTTGTAATAAACTTTCAATACTTCTTCAAAGAAAGAGTAACCAAAAGACACATTAAACTTTCGATTAGCACGATGTTATATCGAAGTTTAATTGTTCATGAACGAAAGAGATTTTGTTCATGAACGAAAGAGATTTGGGATAATGAAGAATTTTCAACTGGTTTATTGTTTTTTAATCTAGGATGCTGATTATGTATTTCCAATTGGTTTTTTATTCTAGCAAATTTTAGACCAGCAACTTCTAATCGCCTGATAGAGAGCTTCGTATCTATTCTGGACCTTACTGACACTCATGAACCCATCAAGAGCATATAATCTACATATTGGTTAAGTTTATTTAGCTGTGGATGCTATCACGATGATAAAAAAATATTGTGCCAATAATCAGCTTGATGCGCCTGGGTAATTGCAGTTTGATATGGCCTATTCTTTGGCATAGGGTTGAATAAATGCAACTGCATTTCTGTTCTTTATAAGTCAAAACAAATTACCAGAGAGTTAGCGTTTTATTATACAGATTTCTGTCGCTCTTTTGACTGATTCATTAGATAAGTTTATTCTGCTAGTCATTATATCTGAATCACAAGGCTGCTGTTGATTTTGTCATTTAAAAGGAATCGAGTCATAAATTGATTGCCAAACCTTATGGCTGTGACATGGGGAAATCAATTTAAGTTTATATATTTTATGATTGTCCATTCTCAACAGTGTGAGCCAGGATTCAGTTATTTTGAGGATTTAGTTTTCTTTTGGTAATTATAGGTCTGTAAAAGTTTTTTTTGTAAGTATCCATATTTCTGAATTATAAAATCAATTATATATTATTATCAAGAATTCCTACATATTGTCACTATTTAAATCAGGATTTAGTTTATCGAATCTTTTTTCCTACATAAGATTATGGTTAAAGGGGGACCTCCTCACCATTCAACATATTCAACTTAGAAATCATATAAACTACTTATTCAAAACTTTAGCAGCCAAATTCTATTCTTCTGAAAATACATGAAATTTAAAACAATTTACAAATCTAAACCTTATATTTCAAGAGTTCATCACAATCAAAATTAGCAGGATAGTATACTAGTATAGTGCTGAGTTTTCTATTTGTCATTTAACTTTGTTTTTAATTCAGTCACAAACAGAAAAATGTACATATTTTCAAATTTCTGAAACACAAGAATATTTGCAGTTTTATTAGTGCAAATGATTTTGCCAGCCTGTTTGGAATAGAATACTTGGATATAAACCTAGTTCCATGCATGGGAGCATTAGGTAACTAAAATATTATGATAAAAAGGAAAGGGAGAGAAAACTATGCATAATCAGGCTCAGAAAGAAGAGCCCGACCTCCAAGGAATCGTTAACCAAGGTAATGGAGTCTCAATCAAGGATTGATAAAAGAATCCATGTTAGAAATAGCCCAAGCCTTGAGGAGATGAGTTGATACTTAAGACCTTCAGAACACATCATATGTTGGGGAAGGTAGTAATTCAGCCGAACATAGAGTTTTAAATTTTAATCAATCTACTCACCAAGATATATTAAGTCAACCTCCTACAAAGAGAAAATTATCTTCAGGAATAACAATAATTCCAGTCTTGCCTAGAAAATGATAGTGGCTAGATATCAGTATAGTGCTGTTAGTCGAGCATTTCATTGTGACCTAAACTTTAGTATATATTATAACACAAGGACAAGGAACAAACCTAGGAGTAAAGGGTACCATCCTGATTGACTCCAGAGAGCGATACTACACGAAGTGGGAAAGATTGAGTTACCTTTATTTTGTAGGACAAACATGTGCTCTGCTAGTGCTAGGGCATGGTTGCAAAAACTAGATAACTACTTCCAATTATATCTTACATATGAAGAGTTCATTGAATTCACTACCCTCTATCTAGAAGGTCTGGCACATGATAATGGAAAGAAGATGGATACCATACTCATGTACTTCTAGGAAGCATTGGGCTACTTTCTTTGGAAGTTGTGTGTTTGACAGTCACAATTGAAAGATCCATATTTACATGGTAAAAAACTCTGATGATGCACTTTTACCTGTAAAGGACGAAACAACAGAAAAGAACCAAAAAATCAAGTTCAATTATGTTACTAATTTGATAAATCTCTCAGTTTCATGTATTCATGAATGTATGAAAGTTAATTTTTTTTGTTTTTATTAAAGAGCAATTGTTATCTCTTTCATGTGAAAGCAGTTAGTAACTACATTTAAATGTTAACTGTCATTGTTTCACACTCATTGATTATTGTAAGTTAAATGTATTCAGTTTTCATGTTTGGTAATTAAAGTTTTATATTATTTTATTATGTTAGTAGGATTCAGTCATTACATAAGCATAAACAATTATTATCAACATAAGATACCTCCTCGTAGTTGATTAGATTATGATTGATCTGGTCTGATATATGGACCCTCTCTCAATTGATTATTGCTCTTTTAAGAAATTGGTTTTCTCCCTCCCAAGCCAATCTACAATCAATAATCGGATTGTGGCTTTATGCGATCCGCAATTCTCCTGTTGGAATGATATTTAATTCCTCTATCAAGTGAAGAGTTTGGTTGTGTACAATCCAAATCAAAGACTTCCTTTCTTTGATCGATGACTCAATTGTAATCAAGAAATGGACTTACTTGAATTTATGGTTGAACGAATTGAGTCCAATGACATATTTCTTCGTTGCTGGAGCTCAACTGCTGGTTACTTGAGTGTTGATTGTTTGATCATTGATTTTTAAAAGTGATCGAATGGATTTGCTTAATCGATGAAATAATCGCTACTATGATGCCCTCTTGAGTAGTATTTCTGTAGAAACCTATGCATCCATGACTTCAAAAATCACGGTATTTAAATTAAAGGTGTAGATCCAATGAGATAATATTGCAAGAACCATCTTGAAAGTTACCTCAAGAATGATCGATCATCCCAATACTGAATCTTTCATTGTGTTCGATAGTAAGAGAACAAATGTAATGCTCTAACAAGGAGAATCAGCTCAGTCTTTTGTAGATAATATTGGCTTCAATACCAAATATAAAGCAATGCCAAATACTTTAGTTTATAATTCCCCGTGCCTATGGAATCTAAAGAATACCCCACTGAAGCCAAGATAAGGATACTGAATCTTTCGTTGCGTTCGATAATAAGAGAACAAATGTAATGCTTTAACAAGGAGAATCAGCTCAGTCCTTTGTAGATAATATTGGCTTCAATTGTAATAACCCAACTGGCTCTCAAACAATCTGTGCTAAAGAATTGATTTCTTTTTTCTTGTTCTTGAGGTTCTGTAATTTTGATACAACAATATAGCAACAAACTAGAAGATTTTGCAATATTAATTTCAACTCAAATATTTAGATATTACATAGGGAATATACAGCTGAAAAATTTCAGATTTCAATATCAACTTAAATACCGAGTATTTTCACAAAATGCCAACAACTCAGCTGATAAAATATTCCCTATTATCTAAATCAACAATACCTAGAAAAATTAAAAGTTACAATCCATGAACTTACAAGTAAGACATGCCTTGAAACCCTCTAAAATGAAGACTAGCAGCAACAAAGAATTCTTCAACAAACAAATGCAACTGCAAATTTGGGAAATGCTGCTCCCAAAATGCAGATAGAAAATAACACCCAACAACAGATATAAATTAGCACTCAACCAACTCCAGATTAACCAGCAAACAATTTGATATAACAATTCCAGTGAATCCCTTCACAAATTTCAGAACAACCTCCAACAGCGAGAAAAATTAAACTTTTCCTTAGCAACAATTAATACAGTAGGAGAAATGACAAATTGTATACCTCAGCACAATTTGCCAAGCAATCTCAGAATTGAATCTACAATACTTCAGCTGTAGATCTCAAACCCTTATACTTCAGCAAGGGCACAAAATATCAGAACTTCAGAAGTGTCACAAAGACAATGAAGAAAGATAAGATAATCAAATAATCGGATGCTTTACTCATCAAAAGGGCTTATATTTATAATCTCCAAATGTCACAAAGTTTCCCAAATGAACTTCACTTAAGAAGCTTCCCACACACAACATTAAAATATAATAAAGTGTCATTAATATAATTTATTAATTACTTTTGGCTCCAAAAATGACATTTTCCACCATAACTTAATATTTTGACATGCAATGCCACTATTTCTTGTAACCATGATTTAAAACTTTTCTTTCTGGTTCCAACGAGCTATGATATTGAGGTGACCAACCAACCACACCAACAAAAATAGCAACCTCAGCGTATTTAGATGAATAATAATAAGAATTACCTGTCATGCAAAAACAACTGAAGAAACATCAGAATCGAAATCTGACAACACCAAAGTGATCCTGATGATGAAAGACAATGAATAAACCTGATAGGTTGACTTACTATAAATAGAGACTCCCTCCAAGATTCTTGGAGCCCAAACTAGAAGCCCGAAATAAAAATTGAGAGCATCACACAACTCCTCTTACTCAATTGAGCTCATCAAAACCAATAGTTTGACTAACTATAAATATTAAGTCCCTCAAATGGAGCCAAAACACACCATAGGCTGCTAAAAAGCCTATAACCCCACAATTGAGACCCTCAAATCCCACTATCAGCTCATGAGAGTTGCGATGGTGAACTGACTAAGCCAACTGCAGAAACTTGCTAAAAATGGGGACATTACATCGATACCCAATATACATCAATGCCAAATACTTCAATTTATAATTCTCGATGCCTATGGAGTCTAAAGAATACCCACTAAAGCCAAGATAAGGAAGTTTCAGAGTTACTGCAAAACTGACATGAATCAAGGCTCTCATCCTGGCAAGGAATTCAAATTACTAACACCGAATATATCACAAAAAGGAGATGAAGACTATATAGTCAATGTGCATAATGAGTTCAATATGAACAATACTTGAGAAAGTTCATGTGATTAGATGAAAAAATGATACCATTGATATGCCAAATTGATATTGTTCGCATTCTAATGTACTATTTGCATTAACCTTTGACCAAGACTATAGGGATTTCTACCCAACTAATTTACTAGGGTGAATGTCCCCTCTCCCCTATGTCCATGGCTCCTCCCTCCTCCCTAACGCTTCTTTCTTATTAAATGGATGTATCTCTTCCCAAATGAGAGTTACACCCCTTGGTAGTAAGTACTCCAAAGACAAATTATTTTATGAAGTTTTAATTATTCACTCTTCATAAGCCCCACCCTTTATTAAACAACATTACCATCTTACATTCTATGTTGACTGAATCATGAAGAAGTTTCTAATTTGCTGATTCCAAGTTGTTTGTCATAACATTCACTACTTTCGGTGAGTTCTTTTAATCACACCTTTTGAGAATATTAATGGATGCCTTAATATGGTTGTTTTAATTACTCTTTTTAAGATTGCTTACTTGAAGGGCAATTATGCCTCCAATCTTATATGTATGCCTTATTGTTGCAACTTCTGGATGATATAACTATATCTCAATACATATGTGAATCAATCATTCCTCTTATAATTACCAAAAGCCTTACTCTAAATAATCGCCAAAACCTTCATAATATTACGATTTTATTAAACTTATATTTTGATTTTATTTGTTAATAATTTGATTTCATTTATTTATTTTATTTTTATTTTACTTATTTTATATTTTGATATAAATATTCATTAGTAATCTCAATCTTTAAAAGTGTACATCACAGTCCTTCCTTCCCCAAAAGTGCTTGTCTTGAAGCAATTATATGTTTTCTTCTTATGGTCTAGTAGTAGAATGTGGCAATTTGACTTAAGTTTTCCCTCATCTTCTAAAGCCACGGATCAAAGTCTTCTTCGAAATAGCATCAAAATTCATCTAGTCGTGTCTAACTTCTTGCCTATATATTCATATATTGAGTTCGCTCTAGTTATTCTCTTATTATGGTTTAGTTCCTTTTATCAACTACAATGATTCATAGATTCATTTACATACCCTGTACGATGGCAAGATGATGCTCTAATACCAATGTAATGTCCCCACTTCCTAGATTGATTACAATCATGTTCCTTCATGCGTAAGCCTTCAACAAGTGTTCATAGATTTCATACATAAATTATATCTGTATGTATGTATGTATGTATCTTTCAAGGACTCTACATGTTCCGAGGCAAGGTTGGGAGCCTCTTGCCTCTGACTCGGTCGAGTCATGGGACTCCCCAAACTTTCTAAGTCTTGTTGCCCTGACCCTACGCCAACCAACGTGTAAAAAGAGGAAAAAAAACATTTTTTTAACAATTCTTCCTTTCGTTTTTGGGTATGTCTTGCATATCTCAGACCTAAAAAGGTCATTCTATCAATTGCAAACACAAAAAATAGAGAAAGAAGGCTTGAGAGAAGAGTATTGAGGTTTTAGGAGATAGATTGACAAATTGGTTCTCTTATATATTGGTTGTTGATTGTTTGTGCCACTTTGTAGGTTGCATCTAAGTATTGAGATGGGTTAAAAGAAGCATTTGGAGGAGGCTTCAACAAACTTGAGAGAGGATAAATCTAGATTATTTTGTGACTTATCTTAGGCATACTTGTAGGAAGACATAGGCTACTATGAGGCATACTCATAGGAGGAAATTTGACAGTGACATTATGTTACTATTGTAATATTTATTTGAACTTAAAGTAATTTCCTTCAAAAATCTGCATTTTTACTTATGTGATCTATGCAAAGTTGTGTATGTGTGCAAGTAGTTTCTATCTATCTCAATTATTGTGATTTTGATGTTAATTGGCTAAATGATGCATGAAAAAAACTTTAAATCCTTAAAAATCTTTGAATTTCATGACTTTTTAATTGTTGAGTCTAAGTTCGAGCCTGAGCCCGATTTGGGCTTTGTCAAGTTTGAGGCTTGTAACATTGGTATGTATGTAAATGAAAGAAACTATATCCTAATCCCCAATTACCTCCCACCTAATCCTTAGGGAGATTCTAAATAGGTTGCTAGCTCTCTAGTGAGGACCTATAGGAACTCTAGATGCCTTATGGCCAAATCTAGAATGATCCTTAGCTATTTGTAATCTTATTTCGATTCACCTCTACTAAGACCTCAAGGATAAGCAACATATGGTTTATCCATTGTTTAAGGCTTGGGATGATATTTCATCTCTTTTCAAGCCTTATGAATACCCATAGAGGCATATCAATCTCAACATATGTATATGTATTTTCCACTATCAGTATATATGGTCTCTAAGATATTTTTAGAGTCTCTTGTAGGATTTTGTTTTGGAGTCACAACATTCATTAAGAATGCCATCCACTAACCATAGTTTACATCAGTCTTGACATTCATTAAGATTGTCTTCCACCAAGCATGGCTTGAATCAATCTTGACATTCACTAAGAATTATCTCTACCAAGCATGGATTGGATTAATCTCAACATTCACTAAGAATGCCCTCTACCAAGCACAACTTAGATCTTGTTTCCAATAAGTAAACATAAACAATTGTTATCAACATAAGATACCTCCTTGTAGTTGATTACATTCTAATTGATCTAGTCTAATATATGGCCACTCTATCAATCAATTATTGCTCTTTAAAGAAAATCGGTTGTCTTGCTCCTAAGTCAATTTGCAATCAATACTTGGATGGTGGCTTTATATGATTTATGATTCCCTTGTTCAAACTGTTGTGACCTTTTCACACCGTCACGTTATTGTAAATGGAAACCCCTAGTTTCGCTTGGTGGTAGAGCAGTTATCCCAAATATTTGTAGGCTTAGTGGCAGTTTAGGTCTCTAGTGTCCAGAGTTAAATTTTGGGCAGCATGATCCATTCATAGAGCCAAGATTTGAAGTGTCAAGAGGAGAGCAAGATCTAGTTTTTGAGAGTTGAAAGGTAAAGAGAAAAGTGGGAAGCACCATCAAGAGTGATGACCATGAAAGTTTTTGATGAGGAACAAATTCAAATGGAATTCATGTGGAGATTGAAGAACGAATTTTAGATGAAGGTTATGTTGGAAGTCTTAATTGGGAAACGGGGTGAATCAGGATCTGTAACACTTAAAACCTTTCAATAGTTTTTTCTTGCATTCACCATATTTACTATCTCATGTCCAATGCATGCATAACTTGTAAAATCAAACTGTAATAACATATAGATCTAATCTATCAATTACATGCATGAAATGTAATAATATGACACAAAGATTTCGTTACCTAGAAACTCTCCAAGGTGAAGGTAAAACTAGGGCAAGGATGACACCTACAAATTTTCACTACTACAGTAATAAAGTTAACCTGTTAGAGTTACAATGTTTGACTATATCCAATGATCTACCCTGTTAAAAGTTGTGAAGACTATTAGGTCTTAGCCTGTTAGAGGATTTTACACTTACAACATAGTAAGGACTGTGTTAGAAAATTTACAAAGATATGTTAAGACCACTCTATTAAGAGATTATCTCTGACTCAATCTGTTAAAACTGATTTAGTACTTGATCCTCGGTTTTTTCTGATAAGTTGGTTTTGTATCTCCTCTCTTCAATCTAATTTGATCTTCGATCTACTGTAGCTTTATTTTCCTTCACCGCTTTCACAAGGTTGCTTGCTCTGTTCTGGAATAACCAAACTTAACTCGTTTGCCTTCTTTGCAATGCTCGCACTTTCACTCTTAATCTACTTTGTGATCGCACAAATACCTTGTTCGCTCCTCACCACACCATAAACTAAGTTTAGATCTGCTCCATTTAAAGATTTCATAAAGAGTTTTTTAGATGCTTCCTTATTTCACCTCTTCATCTGATTGGTTAATCACAGCACATAGGGATCCGTGATTCACATCAGAAAACGTGTAATAACCTCTATAACAACCTCTACAACTATTAAATATCTTGACAATGTCGACATGAAACGGTTTATCTCCAAGTTTGTATCATTCATGACTTGAATGTCAATTCGGCATTGCTCAGCACTAACTGTCTCGAATACTCGGCATTCACTGTACATGTTGCTGACACTCGATCTCTACTGTGCTCAACACCTTCTATGTAACTCAGCATCAATATGCTCGAACTGCTCGGTAAACATTACTCGGCTCATATTGAAAATACTCAGTGGGCAAAGACTTGCTCTGCTCCTATAGAGTTTGATATTTACATGTTTATTTACAAGTCTATATATGACTCGGCCTATATAGAGTAGCTCGGTCGTAGTGATGACCTTCTAACTCTGCCTAGTATATGACTAAGTGTTTGACACTAATAGACAACAATTAGTGTTCAAGAGGTTCAAATCTGATTTAGAGTCAAGATAGGAACAAGTAAACATGTGATATCCCAATATTATGAAATAAATAATTTTGGCAAGGAATCAACATACCTTATTGATTGTACATAATCGGTGTTTTATAGCAAAGAAATAAACTTGTGATGATAGATGGAGCTTGGCTATCAACATGAAATCTATCCACCATGTAGGTAACATGGCTATGATCTTATCTACAAGTGGCCATAGATGATCATTTGTAAACACCACCATAGCACATTGATTATATGATGGACTGATAGCTTGATGATCAGTTGTAGCAACCATCGTCTTGTAATCACCATCATGATATGCATTACATTTAGTTAGTAAAGATGCATATGCAAGTGCCATCACCTTGCATACATCCATCCATGATACCATCATACATTCCGCCATATACATATGCATTATAGCCATCACTGTCACGCCTACGTATACAGTAGTAGCATAATAATGGAATACATACATGCATCTGGATTGATGTAATTGCATTCATCATTCAATCCATAATATATAATCATGTCATTGCATTCATACTGAGCATTGGCCCTGCAAATGACCACATCATGCTAGCGACAATCAGAGTGCCAATGTGTTTGGCCAAAAATCCTATGTAGCATTCTCATACTAAACATGTTGATGTTCACTATCACTTTGTGCGAGAAATGGTTGAAAGTGGACAGGCCTTGATTGAAAAAGTTGACTCTTTGGATAATGTCGCAGATTCTCTCATGAAGCGAGTGACCATAGAAAAGTTCTCTTGGTGTAGAAAGGCCATGGGCCTTGATCACTGTACTTGATTTGTTTTTTGTACGTCTATGGGGTAATTTACTATGCATGATGTCAAGTGGGAGAACATTAGGATTTAGGTGCCATCAACCTTATAAATCCTTATTTTACCCATTAGATCTTGAACTGTTTAACCAACAGTTGTGAAAGAGACCATGTAAAGAAAAGTCAATTTTTCCATTTGTCTCATTTAGGAAATTGACAAACTAGCTAGGTGTCCTCTCTTGGAATCCTCTATTTTCAAATATTTGGACACTTGTTAGAGGTTGTAAGAGCATCTATGACTGTTATGACAGCTGCCATAAGATTCTATGAGAACACTTATGATGGTTTATGACAGATTCCTTATACGGGTGGACATGCATGAGAGATACCTTATGAGAGCTATAAGAGCATCTGTAAAAGGCTATTTTTGTGGGTGGGGGGTGGGGTTGAGGTTTTTCCAGGTGGTTTTGTTATCTGTTGTCTTATGATACCAAAATGGTATTTATCCTCACAAGTTCCTATAAATTGGGGTCCTAGCTGGAGTTATTTAATTCAGTCTTGTTTAGTTTCCAGGGTAACGGAGTGCTGTCAGACTTCTACACAGGTCTACAGATTGATTGTAGAAACAAATATATTGTAGATTGAAACTCTGTAAAGTTTCCAAGGACCTTATTGTATTTAATCCTTGTTGATTCTAATCATATAGCTATCAAATCTTTGTTGGTGCCAAGATTAGTTTTGTCGTCAAGGGGTAGTTGGCTGCTTGAAAAGAACCATTACATGTGGCCCCCTCTCATAATTAAAACTGTAAATACTAAACAATAGTCGAACACAATATGTAAAATGCAAAATAAACCAGTCATACATTTGAGATCAATGTGGTCATAAAGTTGAATTTGAGATTAACATTATTTGTACTGGACTTATATTTCGAAGTATAATATTTTGTATGTTAACATAATGAAAGCCAGAAAACTAAATAACAAATACATAATATGGACTCAATTCTACATAAACTCCACCATATCTAGAGTAGCTTATTCATTGTTTTTCAAGTAGCATATCCTCCTCATGTTTCCAATAACAAATCTCTTAAAATAAAATGTTTTATTTAATTCAGTCTTGTTTAGTTTCCAGGGTAACAGAGTGCTGTCAGACTTCTTCACGGGTCTACAGATTTATTGTAGAAACAAATATATTGTAGGTTGAAACTCTGTAAAACTTCCAAGGACCTCATGGTATTTCATCCTTATTGATTCTAATAATATAGCTATCAAATCTTTGTTGGAGCTAAGATTAGCTTTGTCGTCAAGGTGTAGTTGGCTGCTTGAAAAAAACCATTACATGTGGCTCCCTCTCATAATTAAAATTGTAAATACTAAACGATAATAGAATACAATATGTAAAATGCAAACAAAACCAGACATACATTTTAGATAAACATAAATTCCACCATATCTAGACTAGCTTATACATTGTTTTTCAAGTGGCATATCCTCATTTTTCCAATAAAAAATCTCTTAAAATAAAATGTCTTATTTTTAGTGATGACCTTGATCTCAATGTTTGCAAGTGCATGGTTGTCATGAAACAGAAGTTGTCAAGCATATTTGGACTTACCATCTTATCTATCAAAAGATTTGCTATGATGCTAGTTATCATTAACTTAAAATAAAATAAGGGTGTTGTACATAATGTACCAACCTGGTAGGTTTTGTTTCCTTTCTTAAGCAAATATCCAGCGCTATTGAGATTTTCAATGAGCATATCTACGTCTGGAACTCTAAGGCCTATTTCATCCGCAAGAAGATAAAGCTCCTAACCACCCATAATGAAAAAGATAAATAAAAGATGTATCATACTCAATATAACAGTTACTATGATTTGAATAAGCATTAAAATCCACTAGAAAGAAAGCATGAAAGTCAATCAACTGCGAATCCTATTAATTGAAGAATGTAAGCCTAAATGTAAAAACGAATGAACGCAAGTGGTTAAACACTAAAGTATCAAGGATTTCATAGTGAATCTCTATGATCAAATTGCAGAATGGACAAAATCTAGAAATTGGGTAACATACACCACACAACTCCAATTAACAAGAATGGGCAGAAGTCCAAGTCAAATATAGAGAAGGCCGTGCTTCTTGATTGTGGCAACTAAACCATAGGTTACACAAGAAAAAAGGAATCAACCAAAGTAAAGAAAAATTGCATACATATACCATCTGGTACCTCATATTTTGCTATTGCTGGGTACAACATGCACATTCCATACGTTTGAAAAAGAGGAGGTAGGAGACATGACAAGATTATGTATGGTCATCCAGAAAATTATCATTCCAGAGTTTTAGTGAACATTGGAAAAATGATGTTTCGCATTCCTATCTAAGGTGAAACATTATTAAGACTTGTTGAATACAAGTGACAGACATGATTTTCTCCAAAGACAATCCATACAAAAAATATATATTAATATAATAATACTTACAGAAACTGGAAAGCAGGCCTTCTGCTGCAATTCAGACCGTCTCTGAAGAGCACTCAAAAAGCGTTTTCCCTCCTTTTGTTGACTCATTCCACCGCTACGTCCGAAATCAACACATCCATTCTCATCTACAAGTTTTTCATATAAAGACTCCTTCATAATTTCTACAACATCCTGCAAAAATCATTTGATGATGATAACTTAGACACAAATCGCAGTATTTCAAAATCATTTCGTGCAAAACAAATATGCAAGAAAATTTTAAAAGAAAGTCAACTAAAAGTTCAGTAGTGTTCTGAGGACACATTGCTTTTGCAATGCATGTTTGAATCTTGTGGAGAACGTGCCAACTCTATGGATCTTTTCTAAGGACACAAATTACGAGTTTATTATGTCAGATATATACTGCACTAAGAAAACGAAGACATATCTATGAATTCATGATTTATTTACCTATTCATAGTGTTGTTATCTGTTATGGACATATCTCTCTTTCTCTCAATATATATATTTTGAAAAATTATTGTGCATGTGCATATGTATATATTATATATATACATATGCTGTGTGTACTATGCATGTATGCATATGTATATGTATTTACATAGACAATGATATATATATATATATATATATATATATATATATATATATATATATATATATATATATATATATATATATATATATATATATATATAGGGAGATAGAGAGAGATATGGCCATAACTGATAACAACAATATTAATACACACACACATAGATATATATATGAATATACATATGTATTCATGATTTATTTACATATTAATATTGTTGTTATCAGTTATGGCCATATCTCTCTCTATCTCCCTATATATGTGTGTGTGTGTGTATTGTTAGTATTTTTCATTTCTTCTTGGATGAGTAACTTGTATCCACGGGAGAATGGTAGTCCATAGGAAAATGCTTGTTCGCTTGTGTCTGCACGGGAAAATGGTTGTCCACTTGTGTCTCCATGGGAGAATGGTAGTCCACGGGAAAGTTGTCATCCATCATGTCTCCACGGGAGAATGGTCATTTGCATGTGTCTCCAAGGGAGAATGGTAGTCCATGGGAAAATGGTTGGTTGCATGTGTCTCCACGGGAGAATGGTAGTCTATGGGAAAAAGGTCGTTCACCTGTGTCTTCACAGGAAAATGGTCGTCCAGTTGTGTGTCCATGGGAGAATGGTAGTCCACGGGAAAATAGTCTTCCGCCTGTGTCTCCATGGGAGAATGTTGTTCTCAGGAGTATAGTTGTCCACAAGGAAGTCTTTCATCCAAGGGAGTATGAGGTTGTCTATGGGGACATGTTTCATCCACGGGAAATGGTTCCACAGATGCCTCGATTCCTTGGTAGTTTGTTTCTTCGAATTTGCATATTTGCCAAATGTTTCTATCTATTGTGCTCGGGCCTCTACATACTACATGCCGAAATTGATGATTATTTGATTAAGCAGTGTTACATTCTCAGTTGCCTGGAATAAATAAAATGTCTACACATTAGGTGAAGCTATTTAGAGAAGCATCAATTATTCTGGAACATAAATGCTAGCGATTAGACGTTGGTCGCATGATGAGTTCTTCTGTCCTAAACTCATTACTAATAATCAATGATAATAATGACTCAAAAATGTAACTGCTTGAAGAAAAAATGGGATGAAGGCACCTGGAAGAGGAGTCTTGGGAGATTTTTGAAGTGCAGATCATCATTTTTTATAAGTGATAGGAGAACATGGACAGGTGTGTATAGGATGAGTACAAGTTTTTTGTGGACTGAAGACCAGATATTTTTGGGGATTCGTTATGAAGTGATGTCAGTTGCTTGGGCGAGTTAAATATAGGATGTAAACAAGGGATTACACACTCGGTGGGATAGGCAAATTTTTGAGGAAGGAGATCTACAACGGTGTGAGGAACACATCATTTGTGTGGTGAGGTCTGCTACAAGAAGTTCATCTATTGTACTTGAACTCATTTATGTGAGAACAGTATGTTGCTGCATTTGTATTCTAGTCTACAACATTTTATCACTTTATGATAAAACAAGACTTAAACTAGTTCTAATATTGTTGCTTCATCAGTTAGCTGAAGATTGTGGCCTTTAGATGTAGTTGGCTCAGTCTGATCAAGTTGAAGCCTATTTTTTGTTGAGAAGGTTGGAGCCTTAGATGTACTGGGTTGGAGCCCACATTTGCAATGATTAGTGATACCATGGTTTTTACCCAAAAGGGTTTCCCCAAGATAAATCCTTGTATCTCTATTTCCTTTGTGTTCATTCAGTTGTGTTTACTTTTGAATTTTTGAAATATTGATTCACCCACTCCCCCTCTTAGCATTTCTTAAGTTTTTCAATTGGTATTAGAGCCGAGTCTCTCCTTCAAAGCTTAAAAGAAAAGTAGATCTGTCCTGTGTCTCCATGAGTGCTTTACAAGGTCTTGCCACAAACTGCGCAACCTTATTTGATGGAACCAACGATGTCTTTTGGGTTGTACGTAGGAAAACATACATTATGTCTTTAGGCTATGATGTTTATCTTAGTATGATTAATGGCTACACCATTCCAGCTCAACCACCCACTGATCCCAATGACAAAAAGGATTTTGAGAACAATGCTAAAGCAATGAATGCTTTATTATATGGACTGACTATATCTGAATTTGTGAAAGTCATGCATTGTACCTCAGCAAAAGAAGTATGGGACAAGTTGTTCACTGCCTAAGATGGAGATGTCAAAGTTAGGAATGCCAAGGTTCAAACACATAGGGTTATTTTTTAAAGTCTTCACATGAAAGATGAGAGCATTGTTACCGTTTTTGTTCAGGTTGATGAAATTGTAATGCGTTGAAAGGCTTGGGAGAAAAAATTGTTGAGAAAATACTGGTTCAAAAGATTATTCGCTCTCTTACTATGAAATTTAATGCTAAGGTATTTGTTGTTGAAGAAATGTTTGATTTGGATACTCTCACCATTGATAAGTTGCATGGTATTTTAACTACCTATGAGATGAGAACAAATGTTGAAGGCACCTCCAAAATTGAGATGGCATTCAAAGCCTCTAACACCAGTAAGGATGAAGAAAAGAAACAAGGTGAAAGTTCAAATGAAGGCTCAAATGACGAAATTGTAGATCTTGTGAGGAAGCTGAAAAATGGTCCTAGTAAGAGCAAAGGCAAGATCTCTCTTGAGTGTTTTAGCTGTGGGAAACATGGCCACTTTGCTTCAAAATGTCCTTTTGATAGAGAAGATGACAGCCAAGAGGAAAAGAACACAAAGGCTAGGAGAACAAGAAGATTTGCTAAGCAACACTGGAAAGGTGATAAATAAAAAAGGGTCTTATATTCAAAAGATGACTCTGCAAATTTTTCCAACAATGAGGATGACCCTCAAAATGATGAGATCTTGTTCATGCTTGTTGATAACTTGAACCTGGAAGCGCATGAACATTGTGGAGTTCCTCAGTTTGATGGTTCCAACTTCACTATTTGGCATTTCAGAATGATGATCTATCTCAAATCTCTTGGATTAAATGTTTGGGAATGTGTTTCAGCTGAATATTTTCTCCTATCAATCCCCCTAGTTCTAAAAAAACAATGTCAGGGAATGCAAAAGAAATGAGTGCTATTTTGAGCTGCCTTGTTGATTCCTTACATGACAAATATCTTCTTCTCAATTCAGCTCAAGAAGTTTGGGAGAAATTACATAATTCTTTTGGCATGGATCTTCAAGAGGATATGGCTCGTATAGCTACAGAACATGCTCAGCTTGAAGACCAAGAGTTTCTTGAAGATGTAGTTATGGATGATGATGGAGTTGACCTAGAGCTTGAACTAGTCATTGCCTTGGCTGAAATCAAAAGGCTCAAAAAGAAAAATTAGAATCTTGTTGACCTGTTGCAAGTTGAGAGTGAAGAAAAGATGAAGATTGCTATGGCTCTTAATGAAGCTGAAAAGCACTCGACTGATCTAAAAATTCAGAATGAGGAAGGCAAGATGTAGTCGGAATAAATAAATGTTATGTTAGTACTTGTTATTGTTAGTCAGATTGGGTAGTTAGGTGGTAAGGAAATGCGTCGGTTGGTTTCCAACTAACTGACCCTTTATAAATATGTGGAACATTGGTATTGTACATTTATGAATTTTGGTATCAATAAAGAAATCATTTCCTTGCCTACTGGTATTGTGGTATGAATGGTATGTTCTATATTTTACTTCTTATGTATCGGTTGGATTATTCTGTATGTCTGTGAGAAACTATGATATCCCTATCTACATTTTTGGCATCGCTACCTAAGTTTGGATCTGGAGGTACGGGGTGACAGCGTGGGAAGTTGCGGTCGAGCAATATGTGCAAAAGGAAGCCCGCGAGAGGACGGTTCCTGAGAGCACGGTACGCAATGAACTTGCCATGCCACCGGCGGTGTACAATCTCCTAGGATAGATTCCTCAGCTTTTGGCAAGGAATCTTGTACATATTGAGGACGAAAGAGCACAAATTGAGAGGGAAAGAACAAGGCAACAAGTTCTTCAACGATTTACTGAGGAGGCACAAAATTCTAAAGGAGAGGAACCCAATAAGAAGCCAAGAGAGGGAGATAGGCACTAAATTACTTCATGACCTTAATTCCAAATATATATCGGAGGACAATACCAGAGGAGCAAACTGAGAAGGAAGTAGCCATAAGAACCTTACGTCTCCAGCAGCAAGAAGAGAGGCCTTGTAACTGGAGAACACAAGAAAATTCCCATCAAAGTCAGGAAGGGTGGATTGAACATACTATTGAGGAACTAGCCAATTTGGTTATTTCAGACACACCGGAAAGGTAGTCCGCATGCCGGAAACCAGAAACCCCTGAACCGCAAGAACTCGCTCAAGAGAAGAAAAGGGGTCAAGAGTCTAGTCCATTGGGAAGTAGCATTCCATCTAGAGGTAAACTTCCATCAGGAAGTGGAGTTCCATCGAAAGAGGGTGTTCCCTCTGGCAGTGGACTTCCATCTAGCAAGGGTGTTCCATCGGGAGGGGGAGTTCCATTAAGAAGTGGTGTCTCATTTGGGAGTAGGGTTCCACTGAGTGGTGGTGTCTCTTGGGGAGGAGGGGTTCTGTTGGGAAGGCGGCAACAAGCAAAGAAAATGGCAATTGATAAACAAAAATTGCCCAAATTTATGAGAGACGGATCAGAGGGTCCTGCTCGCCATTGCAAAACCTGTATAACTATATGGCAAGCGAACGGGGAGAATGATAGAAATGAATGGTTAAAGGCATTCCCTGCCACATTAAGAGGGATTGCCATAGATTGGTATGCAAACTTGGAGGCTGGAAAGAACACGTGGGATAGCCTGCGTAGAGCATTCGAGGAGGAATTCAAATTGTTATGAGATGATGATGAAATTGTCACAGAAATTTATAACAATAGGCAAGACAAGAAGGAATCAGTAAAGGCCTATACGAGGCGACTGAAGGAACTCATCAGCAAATTGGACAATAAGCCTACGGACGAGTTAAAGAAAAGATGGTTTATTGAAGGACTCATCCCGTCCTTAAGGAAAAAAATGAAGATAGTTCCACCATCCACTTTTGGAGATGCTTGCATGTGGGCTATGGACATTGAAAGTGAAACTAAAACCTCGAAGAGGAGACGACATGGAAGCTCTAGTAAGAGTTCCGAGGAGAGTGAGGAAGAGTCAAAAACCATCCAACCCTTGAGGAAGGACCTCAAACGGCTAATGAAGGAAGTGACCGGAAATAAGGAGGAGAGGAAAGAAGGTAAGGACCTATGGTATATAGACTGCCAAAAAGAGGGTCATACCAAAGAAGCATGTCCTAGAAAGATGTTTTGCGAGAATTGCTAGATAGGGGGTCATGCTATCAAGGACTGCCCTTATAACTTAAAAACAAGGAACACCTAGGTATTGTTTGTTGGAGAACAATCTACACCACCAGCAACTCCCCCAAAGAACAATCATACAGAAGCTTCCCCAAGGGGGGTACAGGAGTAACCATTGAGGCAATGCCAATAACAGTAATAACAATGGTAACACCAACACACCCCGAAGGGCAATCCAATATGATTCTAGAGAATGGTCCATGATCCAATGCCGGAGATGCAACGAATGGAGCCATTTTGCCTAAGAATGTCAAAATGGAGGGGGGCAGAATGGAGGAATGCTCTGCAAATGGTGTGGACCGAGCAACCATGAGGATACGAATTGCCCAAGGGAAAAAGGTGTGAACATGTTCGATATTGAAGGATCAAAAGAGGAGGTACTCGCAATAACAAGGATGCAAGCCAAGAAAGCCACATACCTGAAGGCCATGGTGGAAAAAGCAAGATTTGAGGAGGCAAAGTAGAACATCCAAAATGAGTTGAGAGGGGAAACAACAGCTAAGCCAGCCAAGAGAAAGTATTAGAAACTTCCATTCCAGCTTCCATTGGGGAATTACTGGATACACTACCCTAGTTACAAGTTGCCTTGACACAAGGAATGTGGCCAACTGAGCAGGAGGATTCCTAGGAGGAACCAAAAACAATAGAACACGTGGAACCAGAAGAAGTAAAGGGGGTAGAAGAAGGAAAAACCTCAATGGAAAAGGAAGAAAATACCTTATTTACAATAGGTTTGGGGAGAACGCCAGCAGTGGTAGAGATGGAAATAATGGGGTACAAACTCTCAAACACAATAATTGATGGAAGATCCAGGGTAAATGTTCTACCCGAAGATATTTAGAAGGCGATCGGGAAACCTACCTTGTGGCCGCCCAAATTTCAGCTTGTGGGAGCAGATCAGCATGGCATCAAACCGATTGGCACCTTGATAGGGCAAAAGGTAATAATAGGAACTCAACAGTTTCTTTTAGATTTTGTGGTTATTACCTTGGTGAAGAAAGGATATGATGCTTTATTGGGGAGGGGATGGCTGGTAGTAGCAAAAGCCAATCACAACTGGAAAAGAAACACCCTCTCTATTGAATCAAAGGGAAGGAAGTACATTATTGATCTCAAAAACCAATTGGTGAGTCAAGACTTGGCATCTAATTCGAAAGAAGAAGAATATGAAGGAATGGAACCCGATGAGGAAGGAGTACGCAGGTTGGGGGAGTACTTGGAGGATGACACAGACTCCGTTAAGAGTTTATTGCACTGGCAAATGAGCGATTATGAAGTCTTCCAAGCAGACTACAACATGTTACAAGAATCAGAGGAATGATATTCAAAAGGGTATATGGAGTACAAAGAAGGTGGAACCGCCCTGGATACGACACCGGCCCACATCTTTGACCAAAAAGTGGAATACAAAGAAGCTAATCTCCAGGCCCTAAACCTAGGAGAAGGGCAAACCAAAGAAATCTTTATAGGTGATGATTGGGATCCTATGCTCAAAGCGGCAGCCCTCAAAATCTTTATGGGATACAGAGACGTTTTTGCATGGACATACAAAGACTTGAAAGGAGTACCACCAGAGGTGTGTGTCCACCGAATTCCACTCATACCTGGAGCAAGGCCAGTACGGAAACAACCCTATAGAATGAATAGAAACTATGACGAGCGGGTAGGAGAGGAGATCACAAAGATGTTGGATGCAGGGATAATATTTAAAGTTCAGACAAGCGAATGGGTTTCTCCCATTGTGATATCACTCAAGAAGGATGGCACTCAAATTCGGATATGTGTAGATTTTAGAAGCCTAAATGCTCTAACCATAAAAGACCCATTTCCCATTCCATTTATAGACAGCATTTTGGAAGAAGTAGCCGGCCATGAGAAGTACTCTTTTATGGACGGATTTTCGGGGTATAACCAGATTAGTATCGCAGAGGAAGATAAGCTGAAAACTACATTTGTAGTGGAAGATGGTGTGTACGCGTATAATAGGATACCTTTCGGACTATGTAATGCATCGGCTACCTTCCAGTGGATTATACTAAACATTTTTCATGGTATGTCAGTAGGAAATTTTAAAGCATTTCTCAATGATTGGTCGGTTTACAGCGGAAGCCAAGGAATGGATAGCAAATTGTGACACATGCCAGCGAGCAAGAAAGCCGCTCAAAAGAGACTTCATCGCGCTGTTTCTACCACAACCACGGGAATTATTTGAAAGGTGGGGACTGGACTTTGTGGGTCCTTTACCGACTAGCAAAACTCATCGGTGTAAATATATAGTGGTGGCCATGGAATACCTCACCAAATGGATAGAGGTACGAGCCTTGCCAGATAATACGGCTCATAGTACCACTAGATTCCTCTATGAACAAATAGTTACCCGGTTCAGGATTCCACTACGGCTCACCAGTGATCGAGGGGTGCGTTTTGTGAATCACATTATTAGAATCATGACCATTGAATATAAAATATTTCATTCTTTCTCTAGTCCCTACTATCCAAGGGCGAATGGTCAGGCATAAGCCATGAACAAAATATTGGTTGCTATTCTCTACAAAACTTGTGGTGTTGAAGGTCAAGACTGGGAAGAGCATATTCCAGCAATAGTATGGGCCTATAGAACAACCTATAAAGGTACTACGAGGCATACCCCCTTTCAACTTATGTATGGGCAGGAAGCAGTAATGCCAGTAGAATATGTGGTTCTAAGCTTAAGAATAGGCATTCAAAACAGACTAAGTGAGGAGGAAAGTCTCAAGGAACGCCTACATCAATTGCTCCAGTTGGAAGAAAGAAGAATAATGGCCCAATGGTGTACAAAGGTGGCTCAGAAGCGACACAAATTTTGACATGACAAACATCTGAAAATGATGAATTTTCACCCGACTGGTACTACAATACAATGGAAAGAATGAAATAAAGCCAAGTAAGTTTCAAATTTGTTGGTTGGGGCCTTATAAAATAATGGAAATAAAAGAAAATGGAGCCATAAAGTTAGCTACCCTTGATAATCAGCCAATTAAAGATTTGGTGAATGGGTCCAAATTAAAAATATATAAGGAACGAAAAGTTTGTACCTACCTTATAAACATCCAAGACTTCAACCAAAATCATTTTTCCATGAGGCAAGCAAAGGAAGACGAGTAAAGTCCAAAGGATTGGACGACGTGTCTAGATAGAGGCGAAAGGCAACATACGGCCTATCAGATCGTACGGCAGGGAAAGGATTGCAAACGTACTTGTCCACGTACGGCCTATCAAAAGTACAAGTAAAAGAGGATTCCGTACAGAGGGTAGAGTACGGCATTACCATTTGCATTCTCCTTCCAATTGTTTTTGTACGGACAGATTTTTGCAAGAATAGTCCAACGTATCGTATCCAGGTAGGAAGCAGGCTGCCGACATACAAAGTCAAAGGCAAGGTCACATACGAAGTCAAAGGCAAGGTTACATACGGCTTCCAGCATATGGAGGATTGATGAGGAGGGACAATCCACTATACAGATGATGGATAGAGGACATTGCACAAAAGGGTGGCCATATGCAGAAGCATAAGGAGAAGCCGTACGGAAGTTTGACAGTATGGAGCAGTGGTCGTACGGATGTCGTACATGCAAATTACATAAAGTGCTTACAAATTGGAACGCCAACAGTGATTTTAGGTCATTGGGGTTATTACCGTACACGCTGGCAGTTTGTAGAGTGGTCATATTTTTCTAACATGGTGAAGTTAAGCATGGGAAATCCCAACCAAGGCCACATTGTGGAATCCAAGGGTACTAAAGCAACTGCTATATAGGCAAGAACTCAGAAGTCAATCATGACGCAGGGCAAGATTAAACTGTCACGGAAGATCAATGCTTCCACTATTAGTTTTGAAGGTGTGCTCAGCAGTGAGTGTAGGGCATGGTGGGAAAAATCAGACGAAGATCATCCTCTCCGGGAGGCATTGGTCACAGTAGAGGTAGACAAGATTATCTTTATGCCAATCTTTGATTTACACGAATTTGAACCCATTCTTTGAGACTTGATTACAGGGTACGATGGAGCAGGCCATTAATCTGTTATACAGTATGCTCAACACCAGGTGGTGGTTTCTTATTCTTCTGAAGTACTTAGTAGGGTTTTTGGAATCCCTAATCGAGGTCAGGAGTTGAGTAAAGGCCCTATGACAGGAGAGGATAAGCGAAAATGGCTCAAACTCCTGTGCCGCTCAGATGTTACCAATAAGGAATGGGAAGGTATTCTGAAAAATAGCCAGGGGCTGAGAAAGGTTTTCATTGCAAATGAGGAATGGCGTTGAGTGGTGGATTTGATAAAAAGTAAGCTCACGGCGAGCAGTTGCATCTCAGATATTGCTCTTTGGCTATTGCAAATGGTGGAGGGCCTATCCCAAGGACAGGTTTATAATTGGGCCCAACTCCTTTCTGATAGACTGCAAGAATTTCTAGAATTGGGGCATAAGGCTTTCTACATGCCCCATCATGCAGTGGCTTTGTTCTTGGAGGTAGTTCGGCTGCAAATTAGTAGTGAACATCGTGGGACATTGGTACCAGCAAGTAGAGTGGAACCGTACCGCCCAACAATGACTTATTGGCTACATCTTGACAATCTGGGTTGTGGTGAACCTGCCAAAAAGAAAGTACGCCAGATTGTAGTAGTGGAAGAGGATGAGGATCAAGCCAGTTGGAAGTAGTGGTGGATTTGATAAAAAGTAAGCTCATGGCAAGCAGTCGCACCTTGGATATTGCTCTTTGGTTGTTGCTAGTGGTGAAGGGCCTATCCCAAGGACAGGTTTATAACTGGACCCAACTCCTTTCTGATAGACTGCGAGAATTTTTGGAATTGCGGCATAAGGCTTTCTACATGCCCCATCATGCAGTGGCTTTGTTCTTGGAGGCGATTCGGCTACAAATTAGTAGTGAACATTGTGGGACATTGGTACCAGCAAGTAGAGTGGAACCGTACTACCCAGCAATGACTTATTGGCTACATCTTGACACTTTGGGTTGTGGTGAACCTTCCAAAAAGAAAGTACGCCAAACCGTAGTAGTGGAAGAGGATGAGGATCAAGCCAGTTCTGAGGACTCCGCAGGTGATACAAATTCCTCATCTTCTAATTCCCAAGCAACCGAAATTTGCCTTAGTCACTTACAGGGCACCCCGAGTGAAGTAGTGTTTTTGCCACCTGCAATAGGACCCCTTCCTATTGGGGTCACTGAGGTTCCTTAGTCGGCTTCCTCACCTAATGACGTTGAGGTACCACTAATTCCTTCCACCGAGGATGCCAGCTCCAGACACTTTCCGACATGGGGGGCTTCTAAGCTATCTATTCCAGTAATCAAGCCTCTTCTCTCGCCGGACTAGCCCACTCGCACTAGGGTGATTAATTTAAGAAGACAACCTCATTGTGGACACAAGGTACGACTACAGATACCTCTCGGGCCCGAAGTGGTTGAGCCTATGGCTCTTGTTGATAAGTCGGCCGTAGGGGAACAATCTAAGGACCCTTCCTCTCCAGGCACTCAAGTGACAATGGTAGGAGTAGATACTGTTTTAGACGAGGCTGACAAGTTGCTAGAAGAAGAGGGGTTGGTGTCGTCCCCTGTACTCTCGCGACTAGAGGAACCAATGGAAATACCGAGGGGGCATGAGGAACCTTTGTTTCCAGCTTCTTTTACAGCTCAAGCAGAAGGATTTCTTACGAAGTTATGGGCTATGGAGCATTCTACTTGTAAACTCCTTCAACAGGCGCAGACATATAACTTGGAGGGTGTACTCACTACAGCTGCAGCATTAGCCCAATTCATGCGAACTAATTGCGACACAGATTGGGGTCTCTTGGAATAGAGTAACTACAGCCAGGAAGAAATTGCCTCTACTTGGATTGGTCGTGTTATCATTCCTCAGACCCAAGTTGCTTCTTCCCCTCTCATGGCCTCTCTAGCTGCTATAGAGACAGCTTTTCGGAGTATTTTTGTGGAAGCCCAGCGAGCCAAACATCTTCATCAGCAAGCCCAAGCAGAAAAGAATGCTCTGTTAGCAGGTTGGCAGTTGGAACGAGCTAAGTTGGAACGCAAGTTGGCAGCGGCTGAAGCCAAAAAGATGGATGCTTTGCGAGTCCTTCAGGGCGTTCGTACTAAGCAGAAGACAGAAAAGCGGGAGTTGCAACGGTTGCGAGGCACTCCAGGTCCAGGGATGTCCTCCAATCCTTCTTGAAGTTGATGTTGTTTTGTTTCATGTTGTAAAGCCGTCTGGAAGACGACTTCTTGTTTTAGGGGGGATAGATGTAGTCGGAATAAATAAATGTTATGTTAGTACTTGTTATTGTTAGTCAGGTTGGGTAGTTAGGTGGTAAGGAAATGCATTGGTTGGTTTCCAACTAACTGAACCTTTATAAATATGTGGAACATTGGTATTGTACATGTATGAATTTTGGTATCAATAAAAAAATCACTTCCTTGCCTACTAGTATTGTGGTATGAATGGTATGTTCTATATTTTACTTCTTATGTATCCATTGGATTATTCTGTATGTCTGTGAGAAACTGTGATATCCCTATCTACACAAGATAATAAGTAAAAATCTTGAGAACCAGATTCAGCTAAAAGAAGGCAACATAGCCAAGCTTGAAGATGAGATTGTCTCATTCAGAAACATTGGTAAATATACTACCTTATCTAATTTGAAATTCTCAAACATCAACAACAACATATATTTGGATGACATTCTTGCCTCTCAAACACCAACTCTTGACAAGAAGGGAAATGGTTGGGATGAAGGTGAATGCTCTTTGTTAAAAAAGAAAGGAGAAGCCAAACTTTAATGGTGAACAGCATATTGCCACTCAACAAAATCAAGCCATTAAGGTGAACAAACCTTTTTTCTATGGGTACTGTTTCTGATGTAATTACTTTGTTCATAAGGCTATGGATTGCAAGAGTGGTCCGAGGAGAAAGTTGTATAGTTTTGAAAGGAATAGTTTAAATTCTTTTAGAAGATTTAATTTAATATGCTGCAGCTTTAACAAGTTTGGTCATACTTCATGGTTTTGCAAAAATAATAGAGTGACTTCACTCTCTAGGCTAAAACCAAAAACGTGCCAAGGATTGTTAAGGTATGGAAGCTGAAGAATCAAGAGGCTTCCCTCAAGGCTCTAGTTGTCATAACTGCTCTTCTAACTAAAAATGAAAAGGATATATGGTATATTGACAGCGGTTGTTCAAGACATATGACGGGTGATTTAAGTTTCATTCCATTAAACCCATGAAGAATGGAAAAGTAAAATTTGTTGGTAGTTCCTCTGCTAGAGTTGCTAGTATAGGTAATCTCTTGTTGAATAATGGTCAAACTGTTGTAGAAAATGTTCTCTATGTTAAAGGGCAGAAACATAATGTATTGAGTGTGAGTCAGCTATGTGATCAAAGATATGATCTTAATTTTGATTCAAATTCTTGCACTATTAAGAAAGGGAAAGATGTCATAGAAAATGCAACTAGGGAACTAAAAATCGCTACATTCTTGAGGACTCTAATGCTAAAATCTGTTGTCTAAGTAGCATGGATGATGTTTGGCTTTGGGACAAGCGTCTTGGGCACATTAACTTTGACAATATGGTCAAGATCAGCAAGAAAGAAGTTGTTAGAGACTTACCAAAGATAGAGAAGCCAGCTCATATTGTTTGCAAGAGTTGTCAAGAAGGGAAGCAAACTAGAGTTTCCTTCAAACCAAAAGAATATACCAGCTCTAAGCCACTTAAGCTAATGCACACACATCTTTGTGAACCAACTAGAACATTAACCTTCAATGTGAGAAATACTCTATGTTGCTGATTGATGATTATACTCGCATGACATGGATGAAAAATCAAAAGCATTAGATATATTCAAGGTGTTTAAAGCTCCAGTGGAGAATGAAATTGATTTAAAAATCAAATGTTTACGTTCAGATAATGGTGAAGAGTTCACTTCTAATAAATTTATAAGCTTTTGTGAACTTCATGGTATTAGAAGATAGGTTTCAACCCCAAGAACACCACAACAAAATGGTGTTGTGGACAGAAACAATAGAACAGTCCAAGAACTAGCACGTTGCTTAATGAACAAAATAAAGGTGAGTAATACCTTTTGGAGAGAAGCTGTTCATACAGCTGTGTATATTCAGAATAGGAAGTTGTTGAGATTCAAGTTCGATAAGACTCCATATGAACTTTGGAAAGGTGAACCAGCAACAGTCAAGTATAAAAGAGATGAAGAAAACTTGGGTAAATTTGATTCTAGAGTTGATGAAGGGATCTTTCTTGGCTACTCCTCAAAGAGTAAAGCATTTAAATGTTACAACAAAAGGTTACATGAAATTGTTGAAAGTGCTAATGTTTAAATTCATGAAGTCACTAACATTTCTCGTGACAATGTGGATAGTCGTCTCAACTCATACAAGCTGGAACAACAAGCAAATATGGTGAAAATGCCAAAGAAAAGAATCAAACATAGAGTAGAAGTGAAATTTCTTCACATGATGAAGCTGAAACCTCACATGGACATTTGAAGCATGATACTCGAGATGAAAATGATGATTCCTCTTCTTTTAAAACTCCGTCTAAGTTGTTTCAAAAGAATCATCCCACGGATCAAGTAATAGCTGAAAAGAGATCAAGAGCTACTAGAAGAGATATAAATTACTTCAAGGGTGATGATTTTTCATTAATGTCTTTGTATCAGCCTAAATGCAATGAAGATGCAGCCAAGGATGAGAATTGGATAGCAACCATGAAGGAAGAGTTAGAACAGATTCAAAAGAACAACACATGGGAGCTTGTGCCTAGACACAAGGACAAGAATGTAATAGGAACAAAATGGGTATCTCGTAATAAGGTAAATGAAGAAGGTAAAATCATAAGAAATAAGGCACACTTGGTTTGCAAAGGATATTCACATGTTGAAGGTGTTAATTTCTATGAGACCTTTACACCCATGGTTCGAATGGAAGCCATTAGAATGTTTCTAGCTTTTGCATCTTTCAAAGGTTTTAAAGTGTTTCAAACGGATGTCAAATCTGTTTTCCTAAATGGTGATTAAAATGAAGAAGTTTATGTCGAACAGTCGGAAGGTATTATGTTAACTAATAATCTAGACTATGTGTGCAAGCTGAGGAAGGCACTCTATGGTTTAAAACAAGCTCCTAGAGCTTGGTATGACAAGCTGGATAATTATGTACAGCAGCAAGGTTTCAAAAAGGGATACATGGACAGCAACTTGTATCTTAAGGAGGAAGATAACAATATTGTTACATCCCAATTTTTTTACCCAATTTAAAATGTTCATATAGCCATTGAGGTTCACATGAAGTCAGTTGACAGTTAAATTTGTTATAATCTTACGAAATGGTAAGATGGTTAGTCATATGAAGATAACATGCTAGTTGATTATTTATCATGAATTCATCAAATTAAAAAGACAGTTAGCCATTATGACTATTTATGATTAATAACTTGTTATGGTAATATGATTTAACTGCGGAGAATTTCCTTGTAGAGAGCACGTCAAAAGGGTGGAAGCATTGTCAGAAAATAATTGGGCACAAAAGAATCATCATCATTGGGCAAATGGATATGAATCGTGAATCACCATGGTTGAGGACCTAGCGAATGCATAACAGGATACACACATTAGACATGCATGAGTTATTAAATAAACATTTAAAATATTAATCATTTTAACTTAATTAATGCGTACCTCAAATGGGCTTTGGTTGACTTTTCCACCACATCATTATAATACATATTTATGTACATACACATAGATATAAATTAAAAGTGGCATCATAATATTATTTTTATACAAGATTTTATCTATTTAATATGTGCATTTAAATGCATGTACACGAAGATGAAATAAATCTTCTAAGACAAAACATATATTTAGATATACATATTTAAAAAGTATGACCTTGGATAAACTTTTACCATGTGCCATATTCATAAGATATATTTACGTGCAAGTAAATAAATATGTTTATAATATCCTTTTGATTTATAACCTTCAAATTATTTTCCTTATTTATTCAATTCTTCACTTGAAACCAAAATGCACACTTGGCATATTATATCGGCGTCCAAGAAGGCGAAACATTTCTTTAAGAGTTATGGCTTCTTGGAAGCCTTTGAGAAATCGAATGCCTCCCTGTATATTTGGAAGCCGTGAGAAACCAGGGCTCATATTATGAATTGTATTCTTCTCCTTCATGAATTTAATTCTAAATTTTTGGCCACATTATTTCCCTCTCTTTACTACACTGCAAATCGGGATTGTTAATCACTTTGAGATTGTGTTCAAGATATTTTACAAAGGGACTGATTGATAGCGTCTAGCAAAAGCTCTTCTTTCTCACAAGCTAATCAGGTTATGTGGTCGGCATACCATTTCCAAATGAAACATAGTATTATTTTCTATATTACTGTGCGTGTATTTACAACAATAAGGATTCTTTCCATAGGATGTCGTATATCATCTATGTTATATAAAATTGAATAGTTCCTTAGAGAGTCTAAATTTTCCCAAGCTGAGAGAAGGCAGGGGATGAATATTGTCTCCGCACAATTTACCGCTGCATATTTTTCCATGTTATTACTTTATGTTCTACCCCCTTGTTGAAGGTCAGAAATTAGAAATATTCTGGAAATTGCATATGGATTGCTTCTGTGAGGGAACTGGCTGTTTAACACCAAGCCAAGGCTCACGTTTCCATTAAATTAGACCAGGTTAAGTGATCATTTCCTTTTCAAGTGATACATCTTCATTCCTTTATTCCTGCATTTGAAACTATGGCAGAAGGAAGTAATTCCATGAGAAATTTGTACTGTATTATCAATGAGACTAATCTTTTCGTATTGAGTCAAGAACAACTCTTCATGATAAGTCTAAACATCTTTATTTTACTACTATAAGACAGAATTGAATTGCACTTTTGCAAGTCTTAAGATTATTTTCTCAAGTCATAAAAATCGTGATATACTGAAACATGTAATATTCATACACTAGCTAAGGATTAGCAAAATGAGTTGGTCTATTCTGATATTTAAACACCTAGGACTCACTCGGCTGTATGGCCAAGGAAAAGGGTGAAGAGGTGAGATCTACAATAACATGAAACAAAATCAGATGTGACATAACAATATATATTATTTTTAAAAGGAACATTTAATAGCTCATGCATGTCCAATTCATTCTCTGTTGCCAAATCGAGTGGTGTGTTTAAGTACCAGGATGCTCATTTGCTGACAAGGTGTTACATGTCTATTCCGGGTAGGGAGGGTATTTCTAGTTAGAGAAAGTGTGGGGATAAGTTTGAGGTCCGTGGTTAGAACGTTAAACCCCTGACAATGTTTCCCCTCTTCACGAGATGTCAAGACGTGCATCAGATAAAGATAAGTTGAGCATTCAAACATTTATTGGTAACAGGTATTTTTACTTTTATGATATTTATACAAGTAGAAGATATGGATTAATTTATATCATTGAATTTGGTTATTTCTTTTGATGAAAGCAACCTTTCTCGTCAATGTAATTGGTAACCATTTAGATCGGTTGACCTTCCAACTAAATATGGAATATATCTATAGGATTGTTATTTCAATCTTTCATTTATAAGATTAATGATTACGAGCATATCTTCTAATCTTATGTTATTGCCACAATTAGCTATAAGAAAAAGAGGAATGAAATTGAGGTATTTGATGCCCCAAATGATACAGTGGTATCTGATGTCCTAAATGATACAACGATATCTGATGCTCTAAATGATACAGTGGTATCTGACGCCCCAAATGATACAGTGGTATCTGATGCCCTAAATGATCCAATGGTAATTGATGCCCTAATTAACACGGTGGTATGTGATGCCCTAAATGATCCAATGATAATAGATGCCCTAATTGATACAGCAGTATGTGATACCCTAATTGATATAGTGGTATTTGATGGTAATTGTCATTTGATATTGATATATTGGTATTTGATGGTAATCGTCATTTTCTTTTGATAGTGGTATTGGATGGTAATCGTAATTTGATCCTAAGTGGTATTTGTGGACTAACCTAGGTGTTTGCAGAAGCATCCCTAGATTGATTTTGGTTTCGAATTCCATAGTATGTAGATTTTAATTTTCCATAGTAAATTCATTGATGATGTTTTCAATTCTTAGTTATGAAATTTCATTTAACTAATTGTAACCGTTAATCCCATTCACATGAATATAACTGATATAATTGTCTTCCTATGAAAATGAAGTAATAACTGTATTTCTTTGATATGTTAGTTGTTAGTCAAGACCCGGGAAAAAGTGGTTATTACAAGTATGCTTATAGTTGTTTTTTATGTTGATCTGATTTTTGGTAGTAATAGCCTCAAAATGAACAAGGAGTTTGCTGATTGCATGAAAAGTCAATTTAAAATGCCTATGATGGGGGAGTTGTCTTATTTTCTTGGGCTGCAAAGTAGGCAAACAGCTGATGGCATTTTTATTTCACAAGCAAAATATGTTAGAGGGTTGCTTAAAAAATTTAAAATGGAGGATTGCAATCCGGACAGCACTCCTATGGAAACCGGGTGCAAACTAAGTAAGGATGATGTGTCTCCCTTTGTAAATCAAACATTCTACAGGTCAATGGTAGGTAGTCTGTTGTTTGTTACAGCCACTAGACCTGATATTATGCACGTTGTTGGTTGCGTTGCAAGGTTTCAAGCATCACCAAAACAAACTCATGTTAATGTTATTAAGAGGATTTTAAAATTTAAAAGGAACTGTTGAATATGGTCTCTAGTTTCCTAAGAGTTCTAATTTCTCTCTTACAGCCTATATAGATGCAGACAGGGGTGGGTCAGTGGATGACAAGAAGAGCACAAGTGGTTGTGTTTTATTTCCAGGCAGCTAATTGGTTTCATGGCTCAGCAAGAAACAGTCTTGCATTTCCTTATCTGCTGCTGAAGAGGAGAATATTGCAGCAGTTTCATGTTACACTTAGGTAATTTGGATGCAGAACACCTTGATTAATTACAAGATTCTGTTTGATAATGCCATCTGCATATATTGTGATAATACGAGTTTCGTTGATGTTTCTAAGAATCTTATTATGCCTTCCTGCACCAAGCACATTCCTATTAAGTATCACTATCTGAAAGAGCAAGTTGCTAAAAATGTGGTCAAGCTAGAATATGTTTGTTCAAAGGAATAAGTAGCTGACATTTTTATGAAATCGTTATCCTTGAAGCATTTTGAGTATCTTCGAAACAAGCTCGGTGTTCTTTTGTCTCATTAAATGGCATATGTTCAAGGGGAGAGTTTCATTGCTATATCTCATGGTCAATGATGTGAAAAGGGGAGTTATGTCATATGCTTGCAGGGGGAGTTGTACGCTCAGCTTCACAACAACTCAGTTTCAAGAATATTGTGGTATTAATATGGATTCCATTAATGAAAAATAGGGGGATATCCAGACGGGTTTCAAAAATATTTCATGTATGTGCATGTACGTGTATATATGTATATATGTACATATACATATGTAGAACACAATCCTTCTACTAAGAGAGAGGGTGAATAAGTGGAAGATATCATTTCAGATCCATATACAATCAAAAACTTTGATAACAATAAGCACAGTAACTGTAATGGAAAGAGAGCAAACATAAAAAGAGATTACAATACCTGAAGTATATGGAAAACCCAGAATGGGTCAAAAAAACTATGGTGAGAAATTCTGGTAGGGTCTATTGTCCTAATTCAGCCTCACGAATAAAAATGTGTACTATGCTTTAAGGACACCAACCCTCACCAAATTCCTTGCTTTAGAGCAAAAACTTCTTTAAACTGAGCACCAACTCAGCATCTTTGAGGCACCAACCTTCTGAATAACAGGACTCTTTGTTTTCTATTCATATTCTCCAACTAGTAAATGTAATACAAAACATTTCCCTCAACTATATGACTAATAGTTATCAAACAAATTAGACTCACTTTCAGGAATCCTCAGAATTTGCAATATCATTCATTGTTATTCTTGGTTTAAAAAAATTTACAGACTATACATGCGTTGGCACAAACTTTCTACAAATCTGCAATTTTATTACTTCACATCAGAACTAATCTGTATCAATCACACTCACTGCCCTTTTCTTCATCAAACCTCACCATCATTAAATATATCTCTTTCACTCCATTGGTTGTGTAGTTTCACAGTTTACAGTTTAAACCAGATAGTAGTTGATTAGCAGTTACAACCAAATCTTCTAACCAAAACTAGACTGCTAAGCATCTGACGCAAATAAATTTGAATAAAATCAACTTCAATACTCTGTATGTTGAACATAAGACCTCAGTAGTAAGCCCATTGATATAGCAGCTTGCTAATATAACTAGAAACAACAAGATATATCAGAATTAATCTCTCTACTGTCACGATTATATCCTTTCCGAATAGGTCTGATCAAATCCATACTTACAAAGACATTAGGAGCTACAAGTCTCCGCAAAATAAGATCCTAGATATTCTTAATACGGATGGTACCCTTTTCATATTGTATCCCCATCTCCATAGTGGGAAACTTGTCCCTTGGATATGTTTGGATCCCTATAGCTAGCACAGTAATCATGAATGAAATCTCTAGGGTCACTACCTACCCTAGCTCATTTTCGTGAGCCTGTAGAGCCCGAAAGCCAATCAATCACCTATTCTTCACCATAGAATGGTAGGGTCCTCAATTGGAAAGAAGGTGACTTGGTCGTGGCTAATTTTGGTTATAGGATTTAACAGTGTAAAATTCCTAAAGAATCCCTCTAGGGCTCTAGTCTATATTAGATAACAAGGATGCATAATTGTCATAATGTACAAGTTGATCAGCAATAATTTAATGACTGCAACCAATAGTTATTTACCAAAAACAATAATTTGTCTTGAAAATTAAAGATTTATTAATTGGGACATTGCAAAACTAATGAGATGCAACTGAACAATGTTTAATATTTCATCATAATCGTATATAGGAAAATGAGAGTTCTGATTGTTGGGTGGATATTTTGCAACCAACAGTTTTGTGAAAATCCAATCGCAAAATAGGTAGACTAGCCACAGTGTATGAGACAAAGTCTCTCCTACATTAAAGGGATGGCTCCCCCTTCTCACCATTCCTTGGATCAACTCATGGTAAGCAAGAAGCTGAGAGATTTATGAAGGGCGTTACCAATATTATTTCCTCTTAGCTTTTAGGAAAAAATCTACCTACCCGCGGAGCGAGTAATGGGCAAGATGAAATCTCTAATTACACTTCTATCTAATAGATAAAAACAGTGATACCGATAAACTCACACCAACTCAAAGGCTGATTGAAAGTGTACCAGTTTGGCTCTAAGTCTTGTTTTAACCTATTCTATAAGAATAACCTCTACCATTGGGATGCAAAGATTTCGAAAAATAGGGAATTCTTACTATTTTTTGTGAATTTGAGATTGTAATACAAGCTACAATCAAAGCTCCTAGTCTATGTATCACCAGAATTGCTCCTAGCCAAAGCTTCAGCTCTGATTGCTTCTTAATTCGCTATGCTCTATTTTTGAACACACATTAATAACATGAATTAAAGATGATAGGCACAAATTACAGTCAAAGCTTCTGCTCTATCACAATCGCTTCCAGTTAACACTTCAAATCCAATTGCTTCTTTTATTCATTTTTCTCCCAAATTCGCATTACACAATCAAACTTGTGCTTGCACAAGTTTGGCAAAGCTTTCTTGCATACAACAAAAGATGATTTTTACAAAGAGAGGGCACTCCTTTAAATAGGCAAAGGAGTTGAAAAAAAGTGGGAGCAACTCAAACCAACTTTCACCCGATCAAACTAGGTGAGAAATAATTGGATTACATGTCATAAGGACATGAAAATTGAATTACATGTAATTACATATTTTCATGCAATTCATTCTCTCCACCTATAAACATGAAAACTAAAGAAGGAAGAAGACAGAAGAGAATTCAAACAATCCTAGGGATTGTTCTTAAAGGCCTTGTACTTAATGATGCAGTTCCGAATGATCACAGGATCGAGAGTTCCTGTATTTTCATGCCACTGCATTCACCTTGATAATCATGGTGTTACGGCTTTTGATAGCCTCTAACTCTCTTTGATGAATTTCTTGTTGTCATTTGAAAACTTGACATGATCAAGCTTTTTCTCATTCAAGTTGTTGTGAATTCTCCTTTGTAGATTGGCACACTCTGGAATCTTTAACACTTTCAAAACCTTCTCGATGGTGTCTGAATGTAAACTCGGAACAACTTTTCATTATCACCTTTAACTCTTTTATCTCTTTTTTGAAGCAAAGTGCTTGACACATTCCCACACGAACTCAGGCTCATAGACAGCCATTGGGAAAATGGAGACCCAATGAATTATTGCTTCTTGAGGATCAAAGCATATCTTCTTGACGGGATGTCTCCATTCTTTGAAGACGTTTTGACATATCTTGAAGAGTTGTTGCTCAACATGAAGATGAAAACATCTTCCAATGAAATTGGATCCATGAAAATTTTGGGATTTGAGTTACAATGACGAATCCATGAGGGATGAGTGTTTGAAGTATGGATTAGATACTTATGAAACACATATGATGGCTGGAAACGAACCAGAAAGCATATGCAATTGGGTGAAAAGGGCCAAAGTTGGACTTAGAAGGATGGATTGCATATGGACAATGATGAGTTTTTGTGGAATAACCAAGAATGCAAGTTGGAATGCATATGGATGTGTGCAAATCACGACTTCGGTGTTTAAATAGTGACCTTCTACCAAAGTTGGATTCTCCTGATGCAATTACATGTAAAGTAATTGACATGTAATCATGACTTGATGTAATCATGTAATTAGGTTCGAAGGATAAGATTACATGTAAGTGGGTTTGGAAAATGCATTTATATGTAAATGCATATGAAAGATGGAGTTATATGGAATTGAGAATGTCATGACCCTAAGAAAATAAGGCAAATATTCGTAAATTAAACAAGCATTTCAACAAATAATCAATTATTAATATCTGTATTCAAATTCATTGTTAATATCTATTTTTATTTATTGAAATTCATTATTAATAGCTATATTTATTAATTTCAATAAATAATCATTATTAATGTCTGTAATTGAAATTCATTATTAATATCTATATATTTATTGAAGTTCATGTAATGCCCCAACTTTAGCAGTCGACCAAGTGTGTGTGTGTTAGCCTTGTTCTACATAGTCCCGAGGGCTAGCGAAGGGTTTAAAGCGATCTTAGAGTGTTTTGGCCTAGTCATCTCCGATGTGGGCCAAAACGGAGTTGATTTACTTAGTCTCAAGCATACTTCACATTTTTATTAAGTCAACAAGACACAAGGGAGACTAGTTTTGGTGATTGAATTTGATACTACTCAGCAAGAGCTTTCCGACAACCTATAACTGATGCTATTCAGAATCCAATAGCTAATATATTTTAGTGCTTGAAGTATGATTAAAGTAACAATAAATTTAGTTGTAAAGTATTAAAGTGTTACTTTAATATTAAATTTTATGGGAATGTGTGCAAATCAAAAAGTGGCACCTAAAGGAGACATAAGCGATTATTTTAATATGTTTTATATTGCACATCTTTTATCCCATATTGCTCATGTGAATTGAATTGACTATTGGAGAAAGAATAAAAGGGAGTGTTAGTGGCTTCATTCGGCAGGTTGAATATGAGAAGAAAATTGATGTGTGAGTTGCAGATCCGTTCTTGGAATTAGAGGACATCTATCCTCTATTGTGACATTCTAGATGTCATTCCCTAGAGGTTTGTGTAATATCCCCACTTTTAGCAGGCTCCTGTAGTTGGCCCGGCTAGCTCACCATTGCGACCCTTGTGAAATGACAGTAGGATTTGAGGGTCTCAGTTGTGCAGTAATAGGCTTTCCAACAGCCTATGGTGTTTTTGGCTCCGTTTGAGGGACTTACTATTTATAGTAAGTCAATCTATTGGTTCTGATGAGCTCAGTTGAGTTAGAGAAGTTGGAGGATGCTCTCAGTTTTTATTTCAAGCTTCCGATTTGGGCTCCAAGAATCTTGGAGGGAGTGTCTATTTATAGTAAGTCACCTCATCAGGTTTATTCATCGTCTTTCATCATCAGGATCACGTTGGTGTTGTCAGATTTCGATTCTGGTGCTTCTTCAATTGTTTTTGCAAGACGGGTGGATTATTATTATTATTATTCATCTAAATACGCTAAGGTTGCTATTTTTGTTGGTGTTGTTGGTTGGTCACCACAGTATCATAGCGCGTTGGAACGGGGACGAAAAGTTTTAAATCTTGGGAACAAGAAACAATAGCCTTACCTATCAGAATTGGAAGTTATGGTGGAAAAGGTCATTTTTGCCGCCGAAAGCAATTAATAAATTAGTTTATGATGGCACTTTATTATGTTTTAATGTTGTGTGTGGGAAGCTTCTTAAGTGAAGTTCGTTTGGGAAACTTTGTGCCATTTGGAGATTATAAATATGAGCCCATTTGATGAGTTAAACACACTTGATTTTATATTGACTTTGTGCCTTTGTGGTTTTTTCCTGAGTTCTTAACTGTATGCCCTTGTTGATGTATAAGGGTTGGAAATCCTGAGAATTGCACTAGCAATTTAGTTGCTGACGTATAGCTAAGATTGCCTAACTTCTCTATTGTTCATCTCCTTCTGTGTGTTTTGTGTCTTAGAGATTGGTTTGTAATTACTATTTGGATAATGAGGAGAATCGAATTTGCTCATCCATTTTGGAGATGGTCTTCTAGAAATTCGATTCGTTACTAAAGGCTGCCCATTAATATTCAGTGACAGTGTCCCATATAGTAATACTTGCTTGGGTGAGCTTGGAGTTGAAATTCTCTACCAAAGTGTTGGACGGCATTAGTTTCAAGACCTGCAATATACTACCACACATGTGGGGAGTCCAACCTTCAGTCACGTTGACAATTTGCAAACCTGTGGTACATGTTGCCAGCATGCTGATATATTAAGGGAGTGACATTACAGCCCATTGCATGTCAACTGCTCCAATGTTTTGCATTTGCTGAGGACAACCAAGGATATCAGTCATTGCGGCTGAGTTTGACAGTAAGGGAAGTCATTTTGGGTGGCATGATTTGGCAAATTACCTACAGCCAAGTGCTATTGTGAAAATATATATTTCCAATTTGTTGTTCTTCATATTAAATGCAAAGAATCAGTTTCCAGTTATAGTCAAAATTCATTATATTATTTCAAATTTATTATAATTGTTATCACTTATCAAATGAATAAAATTGAAAAACAATTAAATATTGCAAATAAGAATTTGTGCATCATTAAACCAAATTAGGAACCAGTTCAGGTTTTTACAGTGGTATCAGAGCAGTTTCCTACCAACCTGCAGGAATTGGGCTCAATTTTTATTTTGTTTGGTGCCAACATTGAAGATTTTCAGATCAGATTACTAGAGTGACCAGCACTTCAATTTCTCCAGCTATGGACAGACATAGAACTGGCAATTCTATAAATCGATGGAGTAATGAGGAAGTTAGTGTAAAAATGAATACTTTGCAAGAGAGAATGGAGAAACGTAAGCTTCATCAATAGAGGTTGGTGGAGAGCTTGTCGGATCCAAGAACAGTTGAGACAGTAGCAAGGTATATGGTTTGCACCTTTAGAAGCCGACATCAAGGTTGCAGGGAAGGAATCTTGAGTTTTCCCCAACAAGTGTCCATGATGATGATGTACCTATATTTAATACAGCACCTACGAGTCCTAACCGCAATGTTGATGATGGACTCGTTTCACAGGGACATGTGGATGTGCCCGTGAGGGATAGCAGTACTAAGCTTCAGCAGATTGAGGCTCCCAAAGTAGCCGCTATGGTTAGTTCAGAGGCAGTTGATGACGTAGTTATCACTGACTTTTCAAACTCCTTGGAGGAGGGAGTTGTTATTGGCGACTTATATGCCAACTATTGTAGTGTTGCTCCAATACAAGAGGCAGTTGCTTCGTTAGGTGGGACCGAGGCGCATATGGAGTCACCTAACTATGATGTTAGTGAAATAGGTGTTATAACGAAGTTGGGAGATGTTGATGCAGATGGTATGGACACATTTGATGACACTATGAGTTGCACCGAGTATGATATCACTTATCAGATATTGGGTGATGAGTTCGAGGAGGTTTTTGATGAGTCCCAAGATTGATGTTTTCATGATCTTACATTTGAGATGGAAGCTAAGACATGCGAGAAGATTGATATTGTGAGGGCTTCCATTTCTTTGGATGAGGAGTTGTGCGAGGATGATGGCACACGTTTGAGTGATCTTGTGGTGGGCATTTCTGATTCAATTTCCTATTATAGTGCAGTTAGTGAGATAGAGAGACTGCATAGGAGTCAGAGGTTACAAAGACATCATGTGATCATCAGCTGAAGATGAGTGATAGTGACATTTCTTCAGCTCTTGGGCATCATAATGTTGTTCGTCAGATGCTAGCTACATCTGGTTTGGAAGCTCCTATGTTTGATGAGCGCGGTGATTGTACTCTTTCTCTAGCAAAGCTTCATGTGCTTCGAGAGGTTGTCAAAATCTTGAAGCATAATTACTTGCAGCTAGTTGCTGACTGGGATTACCTTCCGAAGTGGGGAAGCACCTATCATGAGACATTGTTTGAGAACGAGGAGGTGGTAGAGCTCACTCAAGAGCTTCAGGTGACTGTGGACTCTCTTCAGTTTACTTAGTGGGCTCTTCAAGAGTCACAATCATTATTGGATGAGGTGACCGTGGAGTTGCAAAATGTTCGGACCACACTTGCCCCAAATCCAATTCAGTTGCATATTGTGGTTGTTAGAAATAGGGATTACTGAGAGGGGGGGGTGAATCAGTAATCTAAAAACTTTAGTCGTCAACTAGATATTATTACTTACTTTAAACCGTGCATAACAAAGCATTAAAGTAATGTTGAACAGTAACAATAGCAATGCACAAAGTTAACTCATAACACCATATTTTGTTAACTAGGGAAACCCTAGCCAAGGTAAAACCCCGATAGGGATGATACCCACTAGATAAATATACTGATATATATCTTCCTTGTTAGAGGATGGACCCTGTAAGGAATTAATGAGCAAATTCAGTATAAGCAATCCCTGTTAGGAGTTGTAGTACAATGTATGCAAGAAGAGCCCATTGCCCAAACATGCAATTTCAACTACAAGAAGAGCTTACTGCTCAATCAAGTAATTTACTGTTATTTTCCTTCCTTGTCTGATCTCTGATCTTCAGCTTGATCTCGGATCACCAATTAGCTCATATAGAACTTCGTATATATCGCTTTCACATATAATCGTAATTCGCAATTCATACTTGCACTTCGCTTACAAGATAGCACATTGCTTATCATAAGAAGTCCTTTGCATAAATATCATGCCTTCACACAAATTACTACTGGGTTGGCTAAGACAACAATTCACTTTTCCATGTTAGAGTAAACATCTAGAATGTCGGCCCTAATTGGACAAGTAATTAAAACAATTCTTTCCTTCACTTCTGTTGTCCTACTTCATCAAAACACGATTAACTCTGTTTCATACAGTCTGTACAAACTTCCGAGGTTATACACATCATCACCAACATTTATACTATCTTCATGTAACTTCGCATCTCATAATATGACGTTTGCAACATGTTATGAACAAAACAATACATTGTTGTAAACCAAATTCTATACTTAGACAATTTTCTAATTACCAAACATTAAGTATCTTCAAATTGAGGTTTCTTGTCAGCATGTACATCATGTGTTGTCATAAACGACAACAGTTACATATCACTATTAGCCAATTGTCAACAATCTCTCCCCTTGGCAACAAAACAAGGAAAATTGGCTAAGTGACAAAAACTTAACTATCAAAATAAACATAAAATCTATTATAACTTATTCAACTTAACATATATGCTCCCCCTTACAATATGCTTTACATTTTTACAATCTTCACATGTATCTCTCCCCATTGTATCTCTCCCAACAATCTCTACTTTTGTCATCTATACATTTTTCACATCTCTTCCCCTTTGACATCAATGACAAAGGTCGAAATGCCAATATTCTATCCAAAAACTGTCCAAAGATTGCCAAAACTATTGTCTTTCCTTATGCTGAAATGATCTTCATACAATCATCGAAATTAGTCTTCAGACTATCCATATCTTTGGTCCATGTCTCTTTGGCAGACTCAACTGATGTGAGAATTGCACATAAAGCATATGATGAAATCTCAACTGCATTAATATTCGAATACAAAAAATTGAATATGTGTCCTTGGCCTTGACACATTTCTCTAGCTGCTTTTCAACAAAAGATAACTTCAGAGCAATGGATTCTCAGAAATTAGATGTTCTCTTCAAAATCTGCTCTTTCCGAAGTTCCAGTTTCCTGATGTCACTGTGAATATTGGCAACATGACTTTCAAAATCATCAACTTTGCTAGATGGATGCTGGATCTGGCTAGATAAAGCCTCAATCTCACTCACTTTTGTTTCTATCTGAGCGTCCAAGTCTTTAGTCAACTTGTATGATAAAGTACACTTAACATAGAGTTTTCACTTCTTGTTGACATTTCTGAAGTTCTTTTATACAAGTATCAAGATTAACTAAGTCATTCTTGATATTCTGGCATATGGTGCTCAAATTTGAGCCTTTGCCTCTACAACATTCAACATATTTGTGAATTCTTCATCGAGTGATTTTAGCACAGCTTGTGCTCTCTATTCGGGATCTAACTCAGTATGTTGAACTACCCATTGTACTGTGCAGTCTGTTTGTTACTTCCACCAGTGTTCTTTGTAAACTCTTCACTTTCCTGTTTTTCTCAATTAGCTTGGTTAGGGATGAGATCAGATCTGTTTGATCATCACCATTGATAGATAAATTGGCAAGAGAGAGCGAAGTAGATGAACAAGATGGTTTAGTCTCATCCTCCCTCTATTTCTTTGTTGTTTCTTTAGTTCTTCTCTCTTCCTCTTCTTTCTTTTCCTTTTCTTCTCTTTCTCTCTTCTCTTCTGATCTTTTTTTCTCTTCTTCCTCTATTTTCTTTTTCTTTCCTTCTTCTGCAATCCTTCTTTTATCTTCATCTTCCTTTCTTTTCCTTTCTTCCTCAAGCAATTTATGCTTGGCTCCATCTATCTTCTTTTCTACTTCTGGTAGTCTCTTCTCTTCCTCAATTTGCCTTAACTTATCCTCAATATCTTCGATGTCAAGTACATTTGGTTTGGAACCACCAAATGGATTGGTATCATCAATGTTAAGAGTAACATTGGTTTGATCAGTTTGCATAGTATCACCACTTACTGACACTTCTAAGGTTAAGGGAGCTGGAGGAGATGCTGCCTATGATTCTATCAACATTTTACCAATACCTGTTGCAGTCTCCTTTCTCAACTTATCCTTTTTACCAACCATGAATAGAAATGGTCTCAACTTATTTCTTAAGTATGGCACTAGGTTATTCAACAATCCTTTTATTTCATCTTCATCATCAGTCTTGTAGATAGTCCTCAGCATAGACTTCTGAAGTTCAAGGTCTTCTTCTCTTGCAGGAGTCTTCTTATTTATAAGTCTCTCATAGACTTTCTTGTTCAATACTCCTTCAATATCCTTCAAACTTAGATCATTTGCTATGATATATCTTATAGTAGATATATCAATCTAATCCTTCTCAAAATTATTATATAAATCATAAAGCTTGTTCATCTGAACAAAATTACCTTCATTGGCAATTGTTGTATTTATCTTTTCAATGTTTGGCTTCCAAGGTTGTCGAGCTTTAAAAGCTGCTTGTTTAGGTAAAGTCACCTTTTCTGCTTGTTTAGTTTCCTATTCCTCATCTTTTTCATCACTTGACTCAATTGTCAACAATGTTTTCTGCCTCTTACCAGGTACTGTGGCCAGCTGTTTTATTCTCTTAGTCTTTGAAGATACTGCTTCAACCAATCTTTCTGATTTTCTTTTCTACCCACGGGGCTGAACATCGGACACTGCTGCATATGGTATGCTCTGTTCCGAAGATGTTTCAGCAACTAATACTGACAAGGGTTGTATGTTCAATACACCTTGCTTCATTGTTTGTCTCACAGCCTCCGATTCACTCCCTGTCATTCCGGCCTCTGATAGTGCCTTCTTCATTATTGATTCAATCTTCTTATGTGATGTCTTCTCCAAGGTTTCTTGATGAGCACGTTATGTGATTTCATCATACATGCCAAATCTGTATTCAGCTTTATCTTTCTCTGAATTCAACAACAAATCAATGTAACCAACTGCAACATCATCACTCAATTCATAACTCAAGGGATCAAGAAATGTCTCTCAAGGTTCCACTACTTGAATATAAGTGTGATCTGTATCAACTAATATACAAATGTCTTCCTTGAATCTATCCACAATTGCAGGTAAAATCCTAAATCTTTGTTTCATCTCATTTTGAAAAGTCCTCATAATTAAGCTTCCACTGTCCAATATCTTGTCTGCAAGGTGTCTTTTGCATACCTCTGATATCTTCTCAATTATGCATTTGTCACTACTCATTATGTTTGTGACTGACAAGTAGGGAAATCTCTTTAGTGCATGGAACAATATATGATTTATCAATGATTGGAATCTAAACCCACCATTCTTGGTTCTCTTAATATTGTCAAGGTTTTCCAAGAGTTGCATTCTCAGTATTTCACTCAGATTTACTTGCTCTTTCTCAACACATATCCTATAAGCTGCATATATAAATCCTGTTGAAAGTTCATCAATCTTAGAACATGCACAAACTGAAAAAGCAATAACTCTACTACGAAATATTGCATCATCTTGCTTGATGGAGCTGATTAACATAGCCTTCCCATTGTATACTGCCTCAGTGTAACTTTCCACTTTCTTCTTAACCATCTTCTCACCTACAGGTACACTGCCTTGTTTGCTAAGACCAGCTACCTCATGAATAAGGTCGGCAGAAATGTCTACTACATTATCTTGCATCCACAATTTGCCATCATGCATCCTACTCAATATGATTTGAGTCCATTTATCTATATCTAGCTCACGGTAGAAATGATACTTAAACAAGTCATATTCCTATAAATGTTCAAATCCAAGCTTCATAGTCATGTCGAGGTTAAAGACTATTTCCATATCCTTATTCATATATTCACTGCCAATTGACTCAAACATGCAATTCAAATAATTTTCTACATCTTCAAGGTAAACCACATTGTTTGGAGTGATAGACAACACAAAGTTAGGGTTTCCTTCATTAGGTTTTACAGAAACAATCTTAAACTTAGGTCTATCTTCGTTCTCAACACTGTGTACTACTGACATATCCATGATCTTTATCAATATGAACTTTTACCAAGCAAATTTGTGGAAAAAACAATAAAATACCTCTTTTTCAAAATAGGGTTTGCTTCAAAATCGCTCTAACAAGTCACTTCTAAATGCTCTTCGCTTCGAATGTGTTCGCAATGAAGCAAAATCAGTTTTATACTCCATTTATCCCTCAACTTGAACTTGCATTAATTGCGTACTTCATAAATATGAAAAAGTTGTTAACTACGTTCTATAATCAGATAACTGCTCAAACTCATCTGTTCGATTTTCAAATGTCATCTAAAGTTTATTATAGCCTCCTTCCATCATGACAAATATCCTCAAGACTTTGCATCACAAAATTCTCTACAAAAACATACTTTTCATCTTCTATTACAAAATCAACCTTTACTGTAGTACCAGTAGCTCTGAATTCCTTCATAACTTGTTTAGATGAGCTCCGAATCACTAGCGAGGTTAGGTACCATCTAAACTTAACTAGATACACCTTTTCCCAACTTCGCTACCTCTAATTCGGTTTCGGACTAAAGTTCACAAATTGTACTGCTATGAACAAGCTTAATTCAATTTAATTGAATGAAACTCAACAACTAACTTCGATCTTCTTGTCTCATCATCATCTAACTTTTCTTTTGATATATCTGTTCCTTTCACGAATGCTTCATTAAGTTCTTCTCGAAGTTCACTCACAACGTTTCTTTGTTCTTCACTATTAGTTTCAGAGTTCCTTTCATGGTTCCTTCTATCATTCCTTCTGTTCCCGAAGTTCCTTCCATTGTTCCTTCTGTCTCCGAAGTTTCTTCTATTGTTCCTTTTGTCTCTGAAGTTTCTCTCCATTCTGTAGTACTTTGTTGTGTGTTCAAAGTTGTTGCATAACTGACATACAGGTGCTCTACTGCTAGGATTTTGCTAATCATCAGGTGCATGACAATTCTGAGCAATGTGTCCTATGTCGTTACACTTGTAACACACGATTTGTCTTCTGTCTTCAGAAGATCTTCCTTCACTCAATGTCCTTTGATGATTAATATATCTAGACATTCTACTATTTCTCCTATCATTATCATACTTAGGTTTCCTACAATCAATTGCATTATGACCCATACCATGACAATTATGACAATAAAAATCCTTAACATGATTAAATGACTTATTAATAGAATCTCTTTTCATATGACCTATTTCATTACATAAAAAGCACTTACCTCTAAATTCATACCTGGTTTCCACTTTCTTTGGTACATCCAAGATTTCAGCTTCCTTGTTTTGCTCAACTTCTTTAGGTTTCTCAGAAGATTGACTCGATTCAATCTTATCATCAGATTTGTCTTTTTCTTTCGGATCTGATCTAATCTCAAGTTTCTTCGCAAATATGTTAATTAGATAGTCAAGACCAATCTTATCATAATAAGGTCTTTATATAGACATCGAATCGTCAAGCTTTTCTCTACTAGAATAAAGCTTCTCAAGCTATTGTTTACATTGTGTCAATTCACCTTTCACAATAGTATTGTACTTAAGGAGTTCTTCATGATCTTCTTTCAATGTTTCAAACTCAGATGTTCTTTTTGCTAGACTTGCTGTCAGATCTGCATTTTCAATCTTCAAATCAAATTCAACTTTGCTAGAATCATTTCTCAAAGTCAACTTCAGATTTGTAATCTTCAACTCATGCTTCAAGATCTTGTATTTTGTCTTCAACTTTGAATAGTCATCATCACTACTTCTAGATTTAGTAGATTTAGGCTTGGATTTTAGATGTTCATTTTTTTCTTTCAATTGACCAATGTATACTTTAGAGTCTTCATATCTGTCCTTCAACTTATCTCTTTCTTCAATAAGGAGATCAATTTGTTCAAGAGCTTCCTCAAGGTTCTTCATCAACTATTCCATATCCATAGGGATCTTACTTAAGCTATTAAGCCTCTTCAAAGTAACTGTGCTCTGATACCAATCGTTAGAAATAGGAAATATTGAGAGGGGGGGTGAATCAGTAATCTACAAACTTTAGTCGTCAACTAGATATTATTACTTACTTTAAACCATGCATAACAAAGCAATAAAGTAATGTTGAACAATAACAATAACAATGCACAAAGATAACTCATAACACCATATTTTGTTAACTAAGGAAACCCTGGTCAAGGGAAAAACCAGGTGGGGATGATACCAACTAGATAATATACTAATATATATGTTTCTTGTTAGAGGATGGACCTTGTAAGGAGTCAATGAGCAAATTCAGTATAAGCAGTCCCTATTAGGAGACTTTGAATCCCTATTAGGAGTTGTAGTACAATGTATGCAAGAAGAGACCATTGCCCAAACATGCAATTTCAACTACAAGAAGAGCTCACTGCTCAATCAAATAATTTACTGTTATTTTTCTTCCTTGTCTGATCTCTGATCTTCAGCTTGATCTCGGATCACCAATTAGCTCATATAGAACTTCGGATATATCGCTTTCACATATAGTCACAATTCGCAATTCATACTTGCACTTCGCTTACAAGATAGCACACTACTTATCGCAAGAAGTCCTTTGCATAAATATCATGCCTTTACACAAATTACTACTGGGTCGGCTAAGACCACAATTCACTTTTCCAAGTTAGAGTAAACATCTAGGATATCGGCCCTAATTGGACAAGTAATTTAAACAATTCTTTCCTTCACTTTCGTGGTCATGCTTCATCAAAACACAACTAACTCTATTTCGTATAGTCCATACAAACTTCCAAGGTTATACACGTCATCACCAACATGTATACTATCTCCATTAACTTCGCATGTCATAATATGACGTCTGCAACATGTTATAAACAAAACAATACATTGTTGTAAACCAAATTCTATACTTAAACAATTTTCTAATTACCAAACACTAAGTATCTTTATTTTCGAGGTTTCCTATCAGCATGTACATCATGTGTTGCCATAAATGACAACAATTACATATCACTATTAGCCAATTGTCAACAGTTGTTGCTAGTGGGTTTGCTTGTACGATTGGGGATGATGAACATAATGATGTGGCCGACACATCCGTCCAAGATATGGGTTCAGTAGGTATGGATGAGATGAGAGTGGCAGGGGAGTTGGGTTCTTATGCTGATTTGCTTCCTTCTGTTGGAAGCTAATCTATTTCTTCATCTCATACAACTGATAGCATCGTACAGTTGGTAGTGCAACATTTTCAAAGGGATTAGCTGTGGGTTGCAGGGGAGCAGGTGGATGCTTCCAAATATAATTTATACTGTATAGTCCTTCATGGAGTATTCGTTGGAGAGTTCGGATGTAAGGGAAGATTCATACAGAGTATCTAAGGGTACTCTCATTGGAGGCTCTCATGCTATTTGGAGGTTGGTGGGAAAGATTGTAGAGATTATCCACTATGCTTCCCCATAGGGATTTCGAGGTTGGATTTGCTGAGAGGATTGCCCAGGATCTTGGCCGACCAGTAGTTCAAAGTCAAAGATTGGAGCCATCTCCTGGTTCACAAACTGATACTTATGAGCCCTTGACAAAGATTGGGAGTTTTTATCGCCATTACACTATGAGGAGTGCTCATCACTTTTATTTTGACCCACAGGTAGAGGATTCGGTTTCACGTCAATGTGGGTTGGCTCCAATTTCATGCCATCCATTATGGGATGGGTTAGCACCATCTCTTGCAGATGGGATTGATGACTGCAAATTAGATCCTTTGCAGTATCTACACACCAAGGACAGTTTGGCAAAGATTGGAGTTGGGGATAGTGTTTCAGGTACCTATGGTTGTTACCATCTCCATAGTGCAATTGGGTGTGAGTATCAGTTTGATGGGGACTCAGGTGTAGACGGAGTTGGTATTTCAGTTGGGTTGAGTCCCGATGAGTTGTTGCCTTCATCAGCACCTCGGGTTAGTATTCAGATGATTATGATGTTGATGTCCTTTATTTGGGTGTTGATGCTATAGGAGTTGCTTGTACACAGCAAGGATAATACACAATTCCACCTTTTGGATCCAAGTGGATTGTGATGTCCATTTTGCTCCAAGATTGCTTGGGGCCAAGCAATCTTCGGAAGGAAGGACTGTAATGTCCCTGTTTTTAGCAGGTTCCTATAGTTGGCCCACTCAGCTCACCATCGCGATCCTCGTGAGATGACACTAGGATTTGAGGGTCTCAATTGTGTGATTATAGGCTTTCCAACAGCCTATGGTGTGTTTTGACTCCGTTTGAGGGACTTACTATTTATAGTAATTCAATCTGTTGGTTCCGATGAGCTCAGTTGAGTCAGAGGAATTGGAGGATGCTCTCATTTTTTATTTCGAGCTTCCGGTTTCGGCTTCAAGAATCTTGGAGGGAGCCTCTATTTATAGTAAGTCACCCTATCAGGTTCATTAATCGTCCTTCATCATCAAGATCACTTTGGTGTTGTCAAATTTCAATTCTAGTGCTTCTTCAGTTGTTTTCGCAAGACAGGTGAATTATTATTATTCATCTAAATACGCTGAGGTTGCTATTTTTGTTGGTGTTGTTGGTTGGTCACCTCAATATCATAGCTCGTTGGAACTGGGACGAAAAGTATTAAATCTTGGGAACAAGAAATAGTGGCCTTACGTGTCAGAGTTTGAAGTTATGGTGTAAAAGGTCATTTTTGGAGCCAAAAGCAATTAATAAATTAGTTTATGATGGCACTTTATTATGTTTTAATGTTGTGTGTGGGAAGCTTCTTAAGTGAAGTTCATTTGGGAAACTTTGTGCCATTTGGAGATTATAAATATGAGCCCATTCGATGAGCTAAGCAGGCTTGATTTTATATTTGATTTTATGCCTTTGTGGTTTTTTCCTAGGTTCTCAACTGTATGCCCTTGTTGATGTAATCACTGTAGCTGAGAAGTGTTTTTTCATTCCATTGCTTAAGTATAGTGGATTCGATATTTGTTTGCACAATCTCCTTCTCTGTGTCCTATGTCTTAGAGATTGGTTTGTGATTACTGCTTGGATAATGAGGAGAATCGAATTTGCTCATTCATTTTGGAGACGACATTCTGGAAATTTGATTTATTAGTGAAGGCTGCCCATTAACATTCAGTGACAGTGTTCCATATAGTAATACTTGCTTGGGCCGCGGAGTCAAAATTCAGCTACCAAAGAGTTGGACGACATTGATTTCAAGACTTGCAATATATTGCCACACGTGTGGGGAGTCCAACCTTCAATCGTTTTGGCAATTTGTAGACCTGTGGTACATGTTGGCAACGTGCTGATATATTAAGGGAATGACATTACAGCCCATTGCACATCAACTACTCTAGTGTTTTGCATATGCTGAGGACAGCCAACGATATCAGTCATTGCAGCTGAGTTTGGCAGTAAGGGAAGTCATTTTGGGTGGCACGATTTGGAAAATTACCTACAGCCAGGTGCCATTATTAAAATATAAATTTCTGATTTGTTGTTCTTCATATTAAATGCAAAAAATCAGTTTCCAGTTATAGTCGGAATTCATTATATTATTTCAAATTTCTTGTAATTGTTATCACTTATCAACTGGATAAAATTCAATATAAATTGGAAAACAATTAAAGATTGCAAATAAAAGTCTATGCATCATTAAACCAAATTGGTAGCCAATTCAGGTTTTTACAGTTTGGCCTTTGCAACTCATTGCTATCATCTTCATTAATAGGCAGATTGGGCGCGTTTCCAGCTATAGGCGGATTGGGTGTTTGCTCATCTCATTGTCGCTTCTTGTCCGATGCATATGCCATTATGAAAGGATGATTTTATAAGGGTCTTGGACTGATTGAAGGCAGATTTTACTGTAGCAGCACTGTAGCACGACACTATTCATATTACTATAGCAGCAAGATGGTAAGTCATTACTGGAATATTAAGTTATAATGCTGGAATAATTAATGAGTTGAGAAGTCTGCTATGTATTTGATTTTATTAGTTTGAAAATTAATATTATTTCAGCAATAGTTCAATCTTTAATTTGCATATTATTATAAATTCATTTTTGTTCATGTTATGTGGTTCCAAATCTATGCAAAGACATTAAAAAAAAAACATTTTATTTCCGGAGCCACAATGGGGTTTAAACATTTAACGGAGAAATTAAGAGTTGGATGCAAATTATTTGACTAAATTCCTATCAGCAATTGGTTTAGTTTTTGGGCATTTCTAGCGTGTCCATTGCAATTCATTATTAATATCTATATTTATTTATTATATATATAAATTCAAATAACAACCATTATTAATACTTTGAAACAATATAAATTAATAAAGTCATAAATAATAATATTATTACTGACCCTTTATAATGTAATCCATGCAAACATAACCCAACAATTAAATATTTCAAATGATCAAATCCCTTGCAAACCAAACGACACGACTAGTAAGAACAATATATATATCAAGCCGAGCAAAGAGAGAAGGCATCAAATGGAAAGGAAGGAGAAAAGGAGGAGCAGCGTCAAAGGTATCAAGCATAAAACAGAAAGAGGTCCTCAACACAGGAGGGCAAGCACACAACAAGCACATTAGAGACATACGACAATAAACTGCACCCATGAAACATCTTTCATGCAAGACTTAACAACACAAGGGAGCCAAGGACAAAGCATAACCAGGTACACCAGGTACCATCCGAAACTAACAAGTAGGAGCAAGTAACGGGTGTGAAATCGAATCTCGTGGGAAGTCCAGGCAAAACATTGCTCAAAAACAAAAAGAGCAAGAACTGCAGGTAGACAGGAAACAGGAATCCACAACTATGCACTGAGATTCATAGCATTAGCACACCCACATTGAACACCATCAAAATCGAAAAAGAAGGCAAGGTAACAATCCTTGAAAGTCAGCAATGCTTAAAAAATAAGGTGAATCTACCTTTGTTAGATCACCAGGCTTAGGAGGGAAATTCTCTCTCCTGAGAAGGATGGATGCCTTGATCAAGCATCCATAAGGCTTATTGAGAGGATTGTAAAATGAAGACACTTAGTGGAGAGTTGTTCCCATTCGGGAGCCCCGGGATGCTCTCTCCCAGGAGCTAAGCATCTGATTGCAAACTCTCATTAAGAAAGATATATTAATTTATGAAATAGAATCTATATTTTAAAACTTAATGAGAATCAGGTGTTATGCAATGATCCTTACGAGTATTGAGAATTAATATAATTGCAGGTTGTCAGCCTGGAAATTTGGAAACCAAGAACTAGGGGCATTACAATGGTATCAGAGCATCGATCTTGCCCTCCTGAGGGCAACACATGCAAACCTACGAAAGGAGAACTAGGAAAATGACCATAAATGAAATGACCAATGAATTAAGAGCTTTTATGGAACAAACCAATCAAACCCTCATGAGTCAAAACAAGAGATTGGATCAATCCAACAAGGCACTTCTAGAAGCCTTGTGAAATATGGGAAATTCAATTAATAACCTCAAGAATAATTCCTCCGGCGGGAGAGACGGAAGTTCAAATGAACCAGCCATGAATGAGTCATCATCATCTAGAATTCAAGGCCCCCGTTCTTACCTAGACAAGACGTACAAATAGAAGAGGAAGTAATAAACCAACCCACCAATAACACCGTAGAAAATGCAAGAGCCTATGCAAACCTTGAGCCCAAAATTAGGGAACTCATAACATTTGTAACATTCTGTGAAGGACAAAAACACGAGGCCCCTAAAGGAACCAAAAGCCAACTTAACAAAGAGCTTAAACATAAAGTCAATAAAGTAATGCTTCCCAATTTTGGTGGATCAAAAAAAATAACCCATGCATGGCTCCAAAAGCTAAACACTTATTTTACCCTTAGCCCAATGAAGGAAGAAGATGCACTTCAATTTTCTATACTCCACTTAGAGGGAATACCGCATGAGTGGTGGCACAATGGGCTTCTCTCATTAGGCCATCAGAACATAATTTCTTACCAAGAGTATTCTCAAAAGATTACCAAACAATTTGATCCAATTGAGCCAGAATGGTACTTCAAAGAATTAGCCCATTTAAAACAACAGGGAACCGTAGATGAATTTTCTAATGAGTTCCAAAAACTGTTGGTCATGGTCCCTGACTTATCCCAGAGAAGGCTTACATACATATTTGTTGAAGGTCTAAAGGACTCTATCAAAAATATAGTTAACCCCTTAGAGCCTCAAATGGTGGAAGAAGCCATCCAAAAGGCCAGGAAAGTGGAATCTAACATATCAAAAGAAAGATTTAGAACTTACCCCTCTAAAAATCCAAACAAACAAGATGGAACAAAGAAGGAAAGTAAAGCATGTTACTATTGCAAAGAACAATGGAACCTAGGACATCAATGTCAAGGTAAAGAAATGATGAGAAATAGGGATGAATTATCTAAGAAAGGGTTGTGTTTCAAGTGCAAAAAACCATAGGCTCGTGTTCACCAATGTAATAGGGGACAACTTCATAGAATGGAAGAAATAAATCAGGATGAGACACCAAACAAAAGAATTAAGGTGGATGAGAAAGAATTTGGGACACTAGCCAGAGTCACCCAGGAGAGTGGAACGAGACCCTTTCAGGTAAAAGGAACATTAAAGGGACAGAAGGTGATTGCGTTAATAGATTTTGGAGCCTCTCACAACTTCATCAACTAGGATCTAGTAATTAGAAGAAGGTTAAAGACACAAAAATTTAAAGGCTTTGAGGTGATAATAGGCAACGACACCATTGATCAATGCATGGAGATCATTCCCCAACTGGAAGTTTCCCTAAATAACTACAACATAAAAGCAAATTTTTTTGTTGTGAAACTACAAAATAATATCATCCTTGGGATGCCTTGGATTGACTCCTTAGACTGTTTCACTATTGATAACCACAATTTGGAAATATGTTTCAAACATGAAGGAAAAGATATAACATTAAAAGGACTACCTGATGGATCACCCAAAGTAGTATCTTGCGATAGAATAGAACACATCCTTAGACATGATCAAGGAGAGTGGTTAACCGAATGTATGATTCTTGATAAGTCACTCATTAATGAGGCAATAATACATACCGATATATGTCCCATCCTGAAGAAACACAAGAGGATTTTTGAAGACATTCCCCCAGGTATACCACCCAAAAGGGGCTTTGAGCATGCCATAGAATTAGAGGAAGGGGCAAAACCTGTCATAACCCCCCCTTACAAACACCCCCGTAAATACATAGAGGAAATTGAAAAAGCAATTAAAGAACTATTGGAAATGGGACATATTCAACCTAGCAGCAGTCCATTCACCTCTTCAGTAGTACTCGTCAAAAAGAAAGATGGAACCATGAGAATGTGCATTGATTATAGAGCCTTAAATAATAAAAATATCAAGAACAAATATCCAATCCCCAAGATAGACGAATTGATGGATGAATTACATGGCGCAATATTTTTCAAAAATTGATCTAAGGTCTGGATATCACCAAATCAAAATGAGGAAGGAAGATGTCCCAAAAACAGCATTTATATGTCACTATGGACACTTTGAATTTCTAGTACTCCCTTTTGGCCTTACAAATGCTCTAGCCACATTCCAATCATGTTGAACCATATTTTTAGGCAGCAATTAACGAAGTTTCTCCTCATATTTTTTGATGACATACTCATTTATAGTAAAACCTGGGAAGAACATTTGCAACATATTGAAGAAGTCCTAAGTATTCTACAAACGGAGTCATTATATGCCAAGATCTTGACATGTGAGTTTCGGCTAAACAAAATCCTTCACTTGGGACATAAGATTAATGCAGAAGGAGCAAACGTAGATGAAGAAAAGATCAAAGCTATTAGAGAATGGCCAAAGCCAAGAAATCTAACACAACTTTGAGGATTTGTTGGGTTATGCAGTTACTACAGACGATTTGTAAAAGGCTTCTCTAGGAGTGCGGCCCCCCTTACAGACTTACTATGAAAGGTGCTTTCTCATGAGACGAGAAGGCTCAACAAGCATTTGAGCAATTAAAAGAAACAATGAGTTCATGTCTTGTTCTAGCCATACCTGATTTTACAATGTGATGCACCAGGAGAAGGGATTGGGGCAGTTCTCATACAAAGGAAACACCACATAGCTTTTGAAAGCCGCAAAATCACAGAAGCTAAAAAAACACTTCCATATATGATAAAGAAATGCTAGCCATAAAGCATGCTTTAGCTAAATTTCGACAATATCTAGTCTACGAGAAATTCATTGTTAAAACTGATCATAACAGCTTATGCTTCTTCTTAAACCAAAAAGATCTTAATGATCGACAACAAAAATGGGTGAGTACAATTCAAACATATGATTTTGATATTGAATACGTTAAGGGGCTGAATAATGGAGTCGCAGATGCTCTATCTCGACGCCCCCACCTCAATATGGTTACCAATATTTCAGGAAATTGGAAGAAAGATATCGTTGCTAAGCATGCAGGAAATCCAGAGGCTAAGGAAATATTAGAAGGAAAAATCCCAAATGAAGACTTCAAAACCCAAAATGACATTATATTTTATAAAGGAAGAATATTCCTAATTCTGCAATCAAAGGTTAGAAATATTGTTTTACAAGAGTATCATGATAATCCCTTCGCCGGCCCTCAAGGGTATTTCAAAACATATAAACAAATAAGGGTGAAATTCGAGTGGAAAGGTCTTAAAAAATATGTCCAGAAATATAGACAAGAATGCATGATCTGCTAGTAGAATAAGGTAGAAAACACACACCCTACAAGTTTACTACAACCATTACCCTTTCCTAATCAAAAATGGGAAAGCATTTCGATGGATTTCATAACCGGCTTACCCAAAGTTCAAGGGGAGAATAGTATTTATGTAGTAGTGGATAGACTCACCAAATACGCTCATTTCTTGCCCGTCAATATTGAGTCATCAGCACATCAGATAGCTGAACTATTTTTCAGAGAAGTATTCAGACTCCATGGACTTCCCCAAAACATAATCAATGATCGAGACAGAAAATTCATCAATCAGTTCCGGAAAGAGCTATTCAAACTAGCAAGGACCAGTTTAACCCCCAATACGAGTTACCACCCAAAGACAAATGGACAAACGGAAATCGTAAATAAGTGGTTAGAAGTATATTTGAGAAATTATGTAACAGGACAGCAGAAAGCATGGATCAAATGGCTATACTTAGGTGAATTTTGCTATAATACAACCCATCACATGTCCATTGGAATGACCCCTTCAAAGCTCTATATGGATATGAGGCACTCACATTTGCGAACCTAATCCTACAAGGGAGCAACCAAGTGCACAAGACTTCGTCCAAAGCACATTTATCTTGAAAACTCTTAAAGAAAATCTACAACAGGCCCAAAATCAACAAAAGATCTATGCTGATAGCAAGCGCATTGAGAGAACATTTGAAATTGGAGAATTTGTGTTCCTAAGACAACAACCATACAACCAAACTTCAATTAAGAAAAATGGAGCTGAGAAGTTAAAACCACGATTTTATGGACCATATCAGATAATCAGGAAACTTGGAAATGTAGCATATAAACTACAACTACCCGAGGGTAGCAAAATCCATAATATATTTCATGTTTCGAGGCCTAAAAAGGTATTAGGGAGATTGATAGAACCTTGTACAGAATTACCACCGCTGGACGACCAAGGCCATCTTGTTCTAGAACCTAAGATTATTCTAGACACACGGAAGAGGAAGTTGAGAAATCGAACTATCACCGAGTATTTCATCCAATGGAAAAATTTACCTAAAAAAGATGCCACTTGGGAAAGAGAAGAGAGTATTAAATTGCTTGAGGACAAGCAAAATTAAGTGGAGGGGATTGTCATGACCCCAAGAAAATAAGGCAAATATTTTAAAATAAAACAAGCATTTCAATAAATAATCATTATTAATATCTGTATTGAAATTGATTGTTAATATCTATTTTTATTTATTGAAATTCATTATTAATAGCTATAATTATTAATTTCAATATATAATCATTATTAATGTCTGTAATTGAAATTCATTTTTAATATATATATATATTCAAATAACAAACATTATTAATACTTTGAAACAATATAAATTAATAAAGGAATAAATATTAATATTATTACTTACCCTTTATAACATAATCTATGCAAACATAACCCAACACTTAAATATTTAAAATGATCAAATCCTATGCAAACCAAATGACACAACCAGTAAGAACAATACATATATGGAGCTGAGCAAAGGGAGAATATATATATATATATATATATATATATATATATATATATATATATATATATATATATATATATATATATATATATATATATATATATATTCAAATAACAAACATTATTAATACTTTGAAACAATATAAATTAATAAAGGAATAAATATTAATATTATTACTTACCCTTTATAACATAATCTATGCAAACATAACCCAACACTTAAATATTTAAAATGATCAAATCCTATGCAAACCAAATGACACAACCAGTAAGAACAATACATATATGGAGTTGAGCAAAGGGAGAAGGCATCAAATAGGAAAGAACGAGAAAGGAGGAGTAGCGGCAAAGGTATGAAGTATAAAATAGAAAGAGGTCCTCAACACAGGAGGGCAAGCACACAACAAGCACATTAGAGACATATGGCAATAAATTGCACCCGTGAAACGTCTTTCATGCAAGACTTAAGACACCACAAGGGAGCCAAGGATAGAGCATAACTAGGTACACCAGGTACCATCCGAAACTAACGAGTAGGAGCAAGTAACGAGTGTGAAATTGATTCCCGTGAGAAGTCCAGGCAAAACATCGCTCAAAAACCAAAAGGGCAAGAACTACAGGTAGACAGGAAATAGTAGTCGACAACTGTGCACTAAGATTCATAGCATTATCATGCCCACATTGAACACCATCAAAATCGAAAAGGCAAGGTAACAATCCTTGAAAATCAGTAATGATTAAAAAATAAGGTGAATCTACCTCTGTTAGATAACCAGGCTTAGGAGGGAAATTCTCTCTCCTAAGAAGGATGGATGCCTTGATCAAGCATCCATAAGGCTTATTGAAAGGATTATAAAATGAAGACACTTAGTGGAGAGTTGTTCCCATTCGGGAGCCCAAGGAAGCTCTCCCCCAGGAGCTAAGCGTCTGATTGCAAACTCTCGTTAAGAAAGATATATTAATTTATGAAATAGAATCTATATTTTAAAACTTAATAAGAATAAGGTGTTATGTAATGATCCTTATGAGTATTGAGAATTAATACAATTGCATGTTGTCAGTCTAGAAATTCAAAAACCAAGAACTAGGGACATTACAAAGGATGGCGAGTGAGATTATGTAAATGTGGATGGAGAGTGAGACTACATGTAATTGCTCTCAATATGTAATTGCTTATGAAAGGAATGGATGTAAATATGTTTTGACATGTATTGTGGAATACGGAAAGATGTGATGCATTTGCATGGAAAGATAGAAAGTGAAATGGATGCAATATGAACTTGCATTCTTGGGAAAAATTCAACTTTCTTCCAAAACAAGCAAGCAAACAAAAACACACCCCTTGCTTTGACTCAAACTTGACAAAATATCAAGTTGTTCTTCTATGTGCAATTTCAAAATTGAAATTTGGGAAAATTCCAAACATGTGAAAATGAAGGTTTTCATCTTATTTAAAGGAAAAATGCACTTTCCATGGCATGTCTTTGATATATGTACAACAACAAGCCATAATATGAAACAAAATAGCAATATAAGCATGAATTAATGAGCAAGATTGAAAATGTCCACTTACTTGGAGATCAATGAGCCAAAATAGCAAGATTTATAGACTTGAAGACCAATTCTCCTCGAAATTGAGATCCACAAACAACTACCTTGACTCTTTCAATCTTGCAAGTGATGAATATTGATGAGCATTTTACGAATTTTTTTGGGATGCAAATGCCAAAAAACATGAACTTTAAACCCACAAATATAAAAACATTTTTGATGAAATGCATCTATTGGGACATTTTTGGGCATCTATTGGGACATTTTTGGGCAAATATGTACCCTCCAAATGCATGTAAATGAGTCATTTTTGGCAAGAAATGGCAAAAAACGTGATCTCCAAATGCATATGCATGCATTAAAACTCAAAAATGCCCCTTCCTAATGCATATTTATGGGTTGGAAACATTGATTTCTGGGCATTCTTATAAAAAAGCGTGCCCTTTTCAAGCAAACATCTCGATCATTTTTGCAAAAGCATGGCTCACAAATGCAAAAACGACTTCTTCAAATGATAAAACATGGATCCAAAAGAAAAAAAGTGGAAGAAAAATGCAAAAACGTGGATGAAAAACCCAATTTTCTGGGTGCTTTTAGCAAATACGTAGCCAAAAAAATGGAAGTTGTGAAGTGTTTTGACTTAGGAAAGCGAAAACAGGTTCTTTAAATGCATTTGCATGTGTTGGAATGCAAAATCAAGGTCTATGGATGCATCAACATGTTTAAACTACATTCATATGATGGTTGGAAATGCAAATCGCACTCTCAAGACCTCATTACATATTTAAAATATGTAATATGTGCCATGTGTTTGGACATTTTTGGCTTTGGAGTGCAAAAACGAGGTCTTGGAGGGTGATTACATGAGTTTTGTATGCAAAATCAAATTCTGCTAGACACATTATATATAAAATCCATTGGTTGGAAGTGCGTTTATATGTAAGTGGACTCTTAGAAATCCATTACCTATTTCAAATATGCATTTACATGTTTAAAATCGCACTCTACAAGGGCATTTGCATGTTTTAAAATGCATGAGACTTGGTCTCTTATGCAAATCGCACTCTAGAAGTGCCTTTGCATATTTTAAAAACTTGTCAAAATAAGCCTTTAGTGCAAAATCGCACTCTCCAAGGGTCGCTGCATATTTCTCAAAGGCTCCAAGATGCAAATCGCACTCTTGGAGACCCATTGCACATTTTGAAATGCATGCATTTACATGTTTAAAGTGTTTTAAAATGCCTTTTTAGTGCGAAATCGTGGTCTCTAAAGGTATTTGCATAGTAACATGTAAATGGGTTGAAAGACATGTAATTGAACAACTTAAGTGATCAATCAAGCACATGTCTAATTGATTTTTGACAAAATATCACTTAATTGGGTCAAAAATAACATTTGCATACTAGAATTAACATATTATGAGCAAATATCATTCCAAAAAGTAATATTTAACTTATATGCTTTAAATAAAACATTAAAGTACTCCAAAAATAAATCAAACTATATAGTTAATATAGTCACTTAAGTGAAAAATTAAAAAGCAACTCAACTTAAAAATATAACATAATGTGCTCTATAGTTACTTTAAGTGATAAATTTAAATGATAAAATAACTTTAAAACATAACATAAAGTGATTTTGAGTTATATTTTTCAAAAAGTGAATGTGAACATTAAAATATAACATGATTTTTTAAATCATGCAGTTACACCTAGAGAGTCCACTTTTTGGGCACTAAAATGATCACATCATTTGATTGCCAACTTCGATTAAGCCCTAAGATAGACTTAATCGAAAAGGAAAACCGAAAGTAGTGATTTGAGCAAAACCAAAAGACGAAAAAGCTAACAAACACACTTAAAAATGAGGAAAAAGGACATTGAAGGCTTCAAAAATCAAGCATAGGCTTAAAAAACTAAAAAACTAAAAAGACTTAGAAAGCCTTCAGTAAAAGGATTCATTATATCAATTGGGGTTGATTGATTAATCAATACTAAGCAATTAAAAAATGAATCAACTTAGAGAAATGTGAAACTAAGTTGAAAATGTTTCGTACTATTACCAACATTTTGTGGTGAAAAAATGCAAGATAACACTGATAATATAACACTTGTTTATATCATGAGCAACTCCAATCACGTTCTCACTGGGATGTGGTGAATCCCTTCAAAAATATAGTTACACCCTTGGTTGTGGCCCTACTTCTTGATTTTGGTGTGAATAAGTCTTCCACTACTAGCACCAGTCGATAGTTCTTCAATTGCCATAAAGCACTTCTAGCATCAATCGATATTTCTTCTATTGTCGTAAAATTATAGAACTTGTACTAATCTGACAACTGGCTTGTTTCTTAATCTTATCATCACAGCCTTGACAATTCAATTCCTCATTCTATATACTACAGTGAGCAAAACTTTTGTTCTCTTCCTGCTCGATAAAATCTGATATAATCAATAGGACAATTCCTTATCTACATGGGAAAAATTCCTTCTTTTGGTTGCGACAACACCATTAATTTTCACCTTTGAATTTGGAAGAGACAAATCCACAATGTTGTTTCAGATTCTTGTGAAGAGGCTCCCAACAGCGTACAAGTAGAGACGTGGCCCTCTTATCTATTGTGTTTCTTTGCATAGAAAAGACAAACTCAATGAATCTTGTTAATATCATCCACTAGCTCAAATTGCATACGCTCTAACGAAAGGTGATTGAATTCCCAATCTGCATCTTTGATACTAATTAACTTATTGAGTCTTCTATATTCCACAGCTTTCCTCTCACGCAATGCTTATATAAAAATATGAGATATGAGTAGAAATCCCGTAAAAGGCCAAACAACTATCTTATTAAACAGTAGTTGTTTATTACTAATATTGCTTATTATTTTATTCACACTTTATATTAATTATTATATATTAGTACATAAGACTAATATAAAATATTTAATATAATTATCATATTGCCTTCAGAAGGGCATTTTTAATGGAGGATCATTCCAAATTGATACTTCCCATGTTGTTGTAAATTTGGATGTTGTAACACATGTTCGCCTTCCATGTAGCATCATACAGCAGCAAATTCTTCCATTGTATCAAATATTCCTTGATGGATTAGTTACACAAATGCCTTTCTCGTATATCCAAAAAAAATTGCGGTATGATTTCCAATTTTCCTTCGGAATCCAAGGGTGGTAATTCTTTTGAGACTATCCCATGTTTGCCTAAGGCCTTTTGAGGCATGACACATGAAACATATTATGTATGCAACAGCCCTCTGATAAATTCAGTCCATAAGCGACTTCACCAACTTTCTTCACAATCTGATAAGGCCCATAGAAACGAGGCTTCTACCAGCTCCACTATGTTTGAGAGAAGACTAACGAATGGCCATAATCTAAGGTACACCAACTCGCCTTCCTCAGAACTGCGCTCTATACGTTTCCTATCTATAAAAACTTTTTGTTGATTCTGAGCAGTTTGCAGGTTTTCCTTAAGTGCTCTTAAATAAAACCTGACATTCCTAATGCTAATATTGTAATTTGGGTACATTATTGTGGCCAAAAGCAAGATCAAAATAAGATATAGCATCATATCCATATAGAGCCTTGAATGGAATCATACAAATAGACATATGATATGTCGTATTGTAACAATATTCACCCAAATGTAACCATCAAACCCAAGCTTTTTGGTGTCCAGCAACATAATTGCGAAGATACCCTTTAACCCATTTGTTTACAATTTTAGTGTGATCATCTGTTTGTGGGTGGTAGTTGGTGTTGTGATTCAATTATGTACCTGTTAATCTGAACAACTCCTCCCAAAAGATGCTAAAAAATCTACTGTCTCAATCATTCATTATATACATTGGTAAGCCATGTAAGCGGAAAACTTCCTTGTAAAATATTTCTGCAATCTGAACAGTTGTAAACTCTGTAGTGATTGCAAAGAAGTGTGCCAATTTTGTTAGTCTATCAACTACTACAAAAATGCAATCTTTACTATGTGCCCGAGATAATCTAGTAATGAAATCCATGAATATACTCTCCCACTTCTATTCTGGAATGGGTAATGGTTGGAGTAATGTTGTTGGATATCAATTCTTAGCTTTATTCTACTAACATGTAATGCATTCCTTCACATACCTCAACACATCATTCTTGAGCCCTTTCCATTTGAACCGTTCACATATTTTCCTGTAAGTTTTGAAATAACCTGGATGTCCTACTAAAGATAAATCATGAACTATTTGCATAATTCTCAATTTTAATTTAGAGCTGGGTACTTAAAAAATTCTATCCTTGTAGTAAATAACATTATTTACAATCTTATATCCATCATCCTAAACATTTCCATTCAATAAATCACATGCAAATGTATTCTTCAAATATTCCATTGATAAAGGAGAATTCCAATCAACTGTTACTCTTGATATAGCATTTATGTCAAATTTCTTGGATAATGCATCGACAACCACATTGTTTTTACCTTTAACATATTCAATTTCAAAATTATAAGCTTGCATTTTAGTGATCCACTTTTAATGCCTATCATTAAAATCTTTCTGACCTAAAAAATATTTCAAACTGTTATGATTAGTTCTAACCAAAAATCTACCACCAACTAAATACTAACGAAATTTAGCTCATGCATGCATTATGGTCAGCATTTCTTTAGCATAGATTGAAACAACCTTCCAACATTGTTGAGTTTCCTGCTCTCATATGCTATAGTGCTTATTTTGCATTAAAACTGCTCCTATTCCTTCACGAGAAGCATCACATTCTAATACAAAAGGCTGATTAAAATCTGGAAGTGCAAGAACTGGACAAGAGCTCATTACCTCCTTGAGTTTATCCAATACTTATTCTGCTTTTTCAGTCCTGAAATGCCCCCTTAACTTAATCTAATGATATCTTAACCTCAAATCAATTTTAGAAAAATACACAGCACCATGTAATTCATCTAACAATTCATCAATTTGGAGAATTGGATACCTGTTTTTTATGGTTATTTTTACTAAAAGCACGGTAATGTATACACATGCGTAGAGTCTCATCTTTCTTTTTGACCAGCACTACCGATGAGGCAAAGGGACTCGAACTGGGCCTGATATGTCCCATATCCAACAACTCCTTAATAGTTTTTTTCTATTTTATCTCTGAATGCTTTAGCATATCTGTAAGAAGTAGTGATAACTGGCTTCGCTCCTTCTAATTCAATAGTATGTTTAAAACCTCTATCCGGAGGTACTCTTGGGGGTATATCACTTAAAACCAAACTATGTGAATCTAAAATCTGCAACAAGTCATCTCGATAATGTTTAGATTCAAAAGCTGTTACCTTGGTGGAGATAAAACATTGTGTTGACCAGGCGGCATTGCCATGATGGAAAATAGCCTACATCCTATTAGCAAAGTTGACTCTGGGTCCATCATTCAACATTCCCATGAGAATTTATTTTTTCCCATGAATTTTAAAAGTAACCTCCATGTGTTTGAAACTCTACGAGTATTTATCCAGAGTCTCCAACCATTGAATTCCCAAAATAGCATTAGTGTTAGCCAAATCAACATAGAAAAATCATCTATTATTGTATAATTACCAAGAGCAATACTTAGGTGAGGGACCTTATGTTTGCTAACTAAAGTAGTACAACCTGCTACTCGGACATCAAATCCTTACATTCTTTACTGTGAGTAAACCATGTTTTTTTAACAAGAGCAATATTAATGAAATTATGTGTCACACTACCATCTATCATAACAAGAACTCATTGTGCCTATAAAACCCCTCTTATTCTAAAAATATTGTAATGCGGAGTCCCTATCATGGATGCTATTTAATCTTTACCTTGTGTATTTTCCTGAGCCCGTTATATGGTCTTTTGGCTATGTTCTGGATTCGGGTTTATATTTTCCTCTTATTCAATGTCCAATACTACCTCAATATAATGTATTTTCCCTTTTCCCAAACATCTATGACCAGGTGCTAAAGCTTCTTTACAATTAAAGCATAACTATTTTCTCCTAAGTTCATCTTGTTCCTCTTTATCCAGCTTATTTCAGAAAGGTGTGTCGTTCATGAAAGGTGATGCAGGAGCATCCAAAGGTATAAGGGCAATCCTGTGTCACCCAAACAAAAATGTACTTAGACTTAGTTTCTGTTTCATGTGTTTTCATTTTTGGATACCCATTTGGGCCAAATAAAGGTTCCAACTCTCATAGTTCCACTATCAGTGTGTTAGAAAATCCCGAAAAAATAGGAGCATGTAATTGGGCCATCATTTTGGTAAACTAGAAGGTGTGAATTGGCCAAATGAATGTAATTGTGATTTAGAACATTTCAAAAAAAGAATCAGGTCAAAAGGCCCCACGGTTTGAAAGTTATTGCAGTTTTTTGAGTTTTGAAGACCTCCTAAGAATGCTTCAAAGTCAAGTTAGGGGCATTAAATGACCTCAAAAAGGGCCAAAACATGGGGGACGAGCGAACCTGGTCCATAGGGCTATAGAGCGCTTCGAGAGCTTTTCGAAAATGTAAACGGTTCGTCAATCGAAGCTACAGTTCAAAAGTTATGCCTCCCGGAAGTTCGGTTACTGTTTCTGGATTTTTCTAGATTTGCACCGACTTCTAATGCAGCTTCTGGAACCTTCTATTTGGTCGGTGGATGCCTACTAGCACTTTCTAGAATGTACTCCTAGTCCTTAACCCTCCGGGGTCTATTTAAGGAGATTTCTGGCATTGTAAAAGGCAGTTCGGAGTGGAGTTTGAGAGAAGGTACTGAAAGGAGAAATTATCTCCAGATTTATGCTATTGTAAGCCCTTAGGGCATGTTTTGAAGTTTATTTTCTCTGTACTGAATGTACTAGCTTATTTTTCAATTAATACAATTTCCCTTTTCTGTTGTGTCCATTATGTTCTTGGGTTGTGTCCCCATCAAGTGGTATCAGAGTTGGTTTTCCTTAGTGTGTAGACAGAGCGCCGACTGTGAGGCAGTTTGCACCAAGACTGTGTAGTTGTGGGTTCGAGTTAGAAGATGCCTCCATGAAGAGAGCGTGGTGGAAGGGCCAGAGCTATTAATCCTGAGAAGGTTAGAGCCCTCCAAAGGCAGGTACAAGGATTGCAAGAGGAGCTCCGTAGAGGAGCAAATGTTGCCGCTAGTGATGACAGTGAGGATGACAATGAAGAAGAAGTTATGGGACCAGAAGGGGAATTTGACAGGGAAGTTCTGAATCATGCAGAGGAAAGGCTTTTTAGGGCCATTACTAAGGTTGGGAAAAGACCTACAATTGAAGTGGGTGTATTTTCAGGAAATCTGAAACCAGATGAGTTGATCGATTGGATCAATGAACTGGAAGAATACTTTGAGTATGAGGATATCAGGGACCCAGATAGGGTTAAGTTTGCAAAAGCCAAACTGAAAGGCCATGCCAAAATCTGGTGGCAAGAGGTTCAATTGGAAAGAAACAGAAGAGGAAAGGAGAAGATCACAAGGTGGGATCACATGGTGGACAAACTGAGAAGCAGTTCATTCCTGTGGACTATGAGCTTGATTTGTTTAAGAAGATGCATGGGTTAAAGCAAGCAGGAAGATCAGTCCAAGAATATACAGAGGAATTTTATCGACTCTTGATTAGAGCGGGGCATGCAGAAGCAAATAAGGAGAAGGTTGCTCGTTATATCAGTGGGTTGCGACCTAGCATCCAAGAGGAATTAAGTCTGGTAAGAATGACCAGCGTTGAAGAGGCATACCAGTTTGCCCTACGAGTTGAAGAGAAGCCAAATAAAAGGTTTGAAGGAAGACAAAGAGGGCGCGGTCAAGGAGGAAGGGGAAGCGGTAGATCATCTAGAGGCTGCAATGAAACCCAAAAGAAAAATGAAGATATGGGTACTAGCAAGAACCAGAGGAATGAAGGTTTCAACCGCTCCCATGATCAAGACTTTGGAAATCAAAGAGAAAGAGGTAGAGGACGTGGACAAGGAAGAGGAGGCTTCCGTGGTACCTGTTTCCATTGCAATGAAGAAGGTCATCGTGCCTTTGAATGCCCTCAACGACAAGGAAGGACAGATAGGAGAGTTGAGGGCCAAGCTAGGGTTGCTCATGTGGATGAGGATGCACAATCATCACATTCAGAGGATGCAGAAAGAGGAGAGACCTTGGTAAATGAAAGAGTCCTACTAAGTGGTGAGATTGAACCAGGACAACGGAGGAGTTTGTTCCGTACCAAATACAAGTGTTAGGATAAATGTTATGATGTGATCATTGATGGTGGTAGCACTGATAACTTGGTATCAGAAGAGATGGTCTCTAAGCTGAAGCTCAAGAGGGAGAAACATCCCCAGCCCTATCGGATTGCTTGGGTAAAAGATGATCATAAGGTCTTGGTAAGTGAACAATGTTTAGTGAAATTCAAAATTGGGAGTTACCATGATGAAGTTCTCTGTGATGTTATTTCGATAGATGTTTGCCATCTATTGTTGGGCAGACCATGGCAGTTTGATAGACATGCAGTACATGATGGACATGCAAACACATTCTCTCTGGCAAAGGATGGAGTTCGCCACAAATTGAGGCCCATGAAAAAGGAAGGTGAAAAGGTATGCAGTAGTGCTAGGATTTGTCTTGTTGATGGAAGGAAATTTTTAGATGGCATGAAACATCAACATATGTGCTATGCTTTGATTCTTAGGAAAGATAAAGAAGGTAGTAGTGAAATACCATTTGAAGTTTCAGATTTACTAGGGGAGTTTGGAGATATTATCTCTGATAATGTTCCAGATGGATTGCCACCAGTAAGGCAAATCAATCATCAGATAGATTTGATTCCAAGAGCTAGTTTGCCTAACAAGGCTGCTCACAAGATGACTCCTACTGAAACAGAGTAGCTAAATAGACAGGTTCAGGAGTTGCTGAGGAAGGGCTTGATTCGAGAGAGCCTGAGTCCATGTGCAGTACCTGCAGTACTCGCACCAAAGAAGGATGGAGAGTGGAGGATGTGTACAGATTCTCGAGCTATAAATAGGATCACCATCAAGTACCGGTTTCCTTTGCCAAGGATGGATGATCTTATGGACTGCTTGAGTGGAGCTCAGTACTTCACAAAGATAGATCTGAAGAGTGGTTATCACCAGATACGGATTCGAGAAGGAGATGAGTGGAAAACAGCCGTCAAGACCAAGGAGGGTCTTTATGAGTGGTTAGTCATGCCCTTTGGTTTGACAAACACCCCAAGCACCTTCATGCGGCTCATGAATGAGGTACTTAAGAAGTTCTTGGGAAAATTTGTTATTGTTTATTTGGATGATATTTTAATTTTCAGCAAGATTTTGGAAGAAGATTTACTGCATATTCGTAGTGTCCTTGAAAGGCTAAGGGAAGAGAAATTGTTAATTAATCTGAAGAAGTGTATCTTTGCAAAAAGGGAGTTAGTCTATTTGGGGTTTGTTATATCACCTGAAGGTTTGAAAATGGATCCAGAGAAGGTAAAAGCCATCATGGAATGGCCTACTCCGAGGTCTGCTACTGAGGTAAGATCATTTCATGGTCTGGTTAGTTTTTACAGGAAATTTATTAAGAATTTCAGTGGCATATGTGCACCCCTAACTGATACAATAAGAGGGGATAGAAAAGAGTTCAAATGGACTGCAGCAGCTGCAAGAAGTTTTGAATTGCTGAAGAAGAAGGTGACAGAACAGCCTGTGTTGGCACTTCCAGATTTTAGAAAAGTGTTCCAGGTGGATTGTGATGCAAGTGGAAGTGCTATTGGGGCTGTATTAAGCCAAGAAGGTAAGCCTATTGCATATTTTAGTGAAAAATTGAATGATGCAAAGAAGAAGTATTCTGTTTATGATCAAGAGTTCTATGCAATAGTTCAGGCCTTAAAGAAATGGAGGCATTATTTATTGCCAAAGGAATTTTTCTTGTATACTGATCATCAGGCATTACAGTACCTAAATAGCCAAGGTAAATTGAATCAGAGACATATGAAGTGGGTAGAGTTCTTGCAGAGTTATACATTTGTGTTGAAGCATAGAAGTGGAAAATCTAACAGGGTCGCAGATGCACTAAGTAGGAGACAGTTGTTGCTTACAGTAATGCAGGTTGAAGTAGTTGGGTTTGATGAACTCAAGAATTTGTACCCCGAGGATCCCGATTTTGCTGAAGCACGAAAAGCTTGTAAAGAGCCTGTTGCTGTAGATAGAACCAAGTGGTTAGACTATTTGATTCAGGATGGCATGTTGTTCAAGGGTAGTCAATTGTGCATTCCAAGGAGTTCCATGAGGGAAAATCTGATTAAGGAGAAACATAGTGGAGGGATGGCAGGACATTTTGGTCGAGATAAGACCATTGCCATTCTTAGAGAACATTATTTTTGGCCTCAAATTTCATAGGATGTGAAGAAGTTTGTACATAGTTGTCAGGTTTGTCAAGTTGCCAAGAGGTTTAGTCACAATACTGGCCTATATCAGCCATTGTCTATTCCATCAAAGCCATGGCAGGACATAAGTATGGATTTTGTTCTTGGATTGCCGAGGACACAAAGGGATAATGACTCAGTATTTGTGGTAGTTGATAGGTTCTCCAAAATGGCACATTTCATTCCATGCCACAAAACTCATGATGCCGTCCATATTGCAGACTTGTTCTTTAGAGAGGTGGTGAGACTACATGGTCTCCCAAGGAGTATAGTTTCTGATAGAGATACTAAATTTGTTGGGTATTTCTGGAGGACATTGTGGAAGAAGTTGAGAACAGACCTAGAATTCAGTTCCACGCATCACCCACAGAGTAATGGCCAAACAGAAGTGGTAAACAGAAGTCTGGGCAATTTGCTGAGATGTTTAGTTGGGGATAAGCCCAAGGGATCGGATTTGATTCTACCACAAGCAGAGTTTGCTTATAATAACTCTGTAAATAGGAGTACTGGAAAATCACCATTCCAAATTGTATATGGGAGTAGCCCAAGGATTGCACCAGAGCTGAGGAAGATAGAACAAGGGGAGAGGACAAGTGCTGAAGCTGAGGAATTTGCTGAACATATCAGGCGTCTACATGAGGAGGTTCAAGCACAAATTACCAAGATGAATCAAGAGTATAAATCTAGGGCTGATCAAAGGAGAAGACATAAGGAATTCCAAGGAGTTTTAGTCATGGTGCACTTACGAAAAGAAAGATTTCTAGCCGGTACTTACAACAAGAAGAAATTTGGCCCCTGCAAAATTCTGAAGAAACATGACTCAGGAAATGCATATGAGGTGGAGCTGCCAGATGGTATTCACATTTCTCCCATTTTCAACATTGCAAATTTAACAGAGTATCATGATGATGGTGCAGATGAGGAGCTGGTGTTAGAGCCATGTCCAATTCCTGCTTTTAAGAAGGAGGAGATAGAAGACATTCTAGATCATCGTGTGGGTAGGAGTACCAGAAACAGGCAGTATGAAGAGTATTTGGTCAAATGGAAAGGACGACCGATCGAGGATTCAACTTGGATTTCAGCAGCTGAGGTTTCCCATTTGGGATTTCCTCCACCATTCATAAAGTGACAGGGTCACTTTTCAATCTACCCTGGGTGTCTGATGGAGGAGCATCCAGAGGTATAAGGGCAATCTTGTGTCACCCAAAAAAAAGTGTACTTAGACTTAGTTTTTGTTTCATCTGTTTTCATTTTTGGATACCCATTTGGGCCAAATAAAGGTTCCAACTCTCACAGTTCCACTATCAATGTATTAGAAAATCTCGAAAAAATAGGAGCATGTAATTAGGCCATCATTTTGGTAAACTAGAAGGTGTGAATTGGCCAGATGAATGTAATTGTGATTTAGAACATTCCAGAAAAAAAATCAGGTCAAAAGGCCCCACGGTTTGAAAGTTATTGCAGTTTTTCGGGTTTGAAGACCTCCTAAGAATGCTTTAAAGTCAAGTTAGGGGCATTAAATGACCTCAAAAAGGGCCAAAAAATGGGGGACGAGCGAAGCTGGTCCATAGGGCTATAGAGCGCATCGAGAGCTTTCCGAAAATGTAAATGGTTCGTCAATCGGAGCTACGATTCAAAAGTTATGGCTCCCGGAAGTTCGGTTATCGTTTCTGGATTCTTCTAGATTTGCACCGACTTCTAATGCAGCTTCTGGAACCTTCTATTTGGTCGGTGGATGCCTACTAGCACTTTCTAGAATGTACTCCTAGTCCTTAACCCTCCGGGGTTTATTTAAGGAGATTTCTAGCATTGTAAAAGGCAGTTCGGAGTGGAGTTTGAGAGAAGGTACTGAAAGGAGAAATTATCTCCAGATTTATGCTATTGTAAGCCCTTAGGACATGTTTTGAAGTTTATTTTCTTTGTACTGAATGTACTAGCTTATTTTTCAGTTAACAATTTCCCTTTTCTGTTGTGTCCATTATGTTCTTGGGTTGTGTCCCCATCAAAAGGTTTTCTATCATTTTTTGATTTTGGTGCTGTCCCATATTAAAAAAATTTCCCTTAGAAGAAGCCTCTAATTCTCTTTACTTTTTAATGGTCATCTGTAAAGGAGGATTTAAAGATTTGACCCCACCTTTGAGAGCATCAGATAACCCATTTATGAATATCACAATTTTTTGTCTCTCTGTAATTTCAATTACTAGGACTACTAATTTTTCAAATTCAGAGATATATCGTTCCATTGTCCATGTTTGTTTAAGCTGGGTTAAATCCTTAAGATGAAGTTCAGGATCTTTAGAATCAAACTTGTCTATGAGTCTCTAAGTGAAGGTAGCATACATGATGATCTAACCATGACCCAAAGTTATTTGTCCACGGTGCCACCACTCATGTGCCAACCCTTTTAAATGTAAGGCTACATATTTGATTGTTTCATCTTCCATCATAGGATTCAATTGGAACTATGTATCAAGTTTTTGCTCCCAAGCTCTAGCTATTGTTTTTCTTGATCCCTCAAAATAAATGATAGACATCTTACCAATTTTTTTCTGCAATTCATTGTTGTAACCCTATTGTCCCTTAGGCCTATGTTTCATCCTGACATCCAAGTATTCTTTGAAAGTCATTGATGATCTAAATTCATCCCTAACTGTAACCAATCCTGATATATTTCTTCTTGTAATTCAATAATGGAAGGCTCTCTTTCAGACTGTGGATCTCTAGGTGTGAAGGTGGGCATGGATGTAATGTTCCCATCATAAAATAAATAAATAATCAAAGCATTGTTTATGGGCCGATTGATTTTGTGTATGTCAGATCCATTTTTATTGTTTACGTAGGTGTTGCTATCGGCTATGTTTGTAAACCCTCGAGAGTTCCTCCAAACAGTATTTAAGCACAACATGTTGGTAGTAGTTGTCATGCAATTTGGATTATTTTCTTCGTACTACGGATTCTTGTAGGAGTTATTTTGTTGTTCACCATTTCGGAAGTGAAAGATCTTCTCTACTTGGCTAGTTTTGTTTTGGTAGGACTCAACCCTCACCCTATTCTAGTTCTCTATATTACTTTGCTTCGAGTCTGGCACATCTAGAGTACCATCATTGTCTGCTAATATATATTTACAAGATTTAGATTGCCCATCTTTGTGTTGATTTATGTTTTTTATTGCCGATTGTCTTAACTTGTATTGGATTCGGCATCGTGGAAGGCACACACTTCACTATTCCTTGGTGTAGATCTATCTCCATCCATACAGACTAGTAGCTGTACGACCCACAAACAACCATCTCCCTGTCATATGCTAACATCTCACATTCCCTAGTCGTACGATCATCCTTCCACATTACCGTACGACACCTAGCCAACATCACCGTACAGTCACATTACCTCCACTATACGAGACTTACACTCCACCCACACGGTCTGAATCTTTCTATCATAGGGGCATACCATTCCAACTTCACTGTACGGACAACTTGCTATCATTGTACACTACTCGCTGGTCTTGGCTACCATACAAACAAGGAAAATTCCAATTGATCCACCGCATGCAAGGAACTATATACATTCTTTAACCAAAAATCTAAGGTTGACAGGCATAGGAACATTACAATGGAAGGCCTTGACGTTGTAGAACCTTAACCAAAAATCTAAGGCTGACAGGCATAGGAACATTACAATGGAAGGCCTTGACGTTGTAGAACCTTCAGGCTGGTTATTTACTGAGTGATCCTCTCAACAACCATTTGTCCCTACATTATTTTGATTTTGATTAAGATTATAGGTCATAAACTAAGTCATCAAATTAGTCATACGATTAACATTGTTTTGCATATCCTGTTGCCTCCCAAGCAAGGCTGCAATAAGATTCCTAATATCATATGCTTCCCCCATGTTATTCTTTTGTTGAAAGATTATTTCTTAGTTTGTTTTTGTATTACTATCATCAATTTCAACCAATAAGGATGAACTAGATGATTCTATTGAAGTGTTAGAATCCCTATTTCATCTAACTTGGGTATTACAAAAATTATAATGTCCTTTTTGCATATGTTTGGACTATGTGATTTTCCCCACAGGCTAACGAGAATGATAGGTCTAATACCAATGTAAAATTCTGAGAGAATCCCTCTAAGGCTTTAGTCTATATTAGATAACAGGGATGCATAATTGTCTCAATGTACCAGTTGATCAAAAATAATTTGATGACTGCAAACTATAGTTTATCTACTAGAAACAATATCTATCTTGGAAAATTACAGATTTATTAACTGAAATATTGCAAAACTAATGAGGTGGAACTGAACAATGTTTAATATTTCATCATAACCGTATACAGGTTAATGAGAGTTCTGATAATATAACACCTATGTATTTCATGAGCAACTCCAATCACATTCTCACTGGGATGTGGCGAACCCCTTCAAAAATATAGTGACACCCTTGGTTGCGGCCTTGCTTCTTGATTTTGGCATGAATAAATCTTTTGCTTCTAGCACCAACCAGTAGTTCTTCAATTGTCGTAAAGCACTTCTAGCATCAGCCGATATTTCTTCTATTGTCGTAAACTTATAAAACTTCTACTAATCTGAAAAACTAGCTTGTTTCCTATTCTTGTGAGGACGGCCTTGACAATTCACTTCCTCGTTCTATATATTACGGTGTTCAAAATTTGTGTTCTCTTTTTGCCTATTAATATCTTATATCATCCCTTATCTATGTGGGCAAAATTCCTTCTTCTGGTTGCGATAGCACAAGATATTTGCACCATTAATTTTCACCTTCGAATTTGGAAAGGACGAATCCACGGCGTCAATTCAAATTCTTGCGAATTGGCTCCCAACAGCTTCCAAGTAGAGACATGGCCCTCTTATCCGTTGTGTTTTTTTGCCAAAAAAGACAAACTCAATGATTCTTGTTAATATCCTCCATTAGGCTAGATTGCATACCCTCTGACGAAAGGGGATTGAATTCCCAATCCATATCTCCGATACTAATTAACTTATTGAATCTTCTATATTCCATACCATCCCTCTCGCGCAAGGCTTGTTTAAAAATATGAAATACGGGTAAAAATCCTGTAAAAGGCCAAACAACTAACTTATTAAACAATAATTGTTTATTACTAATATTGTTTACTATTTTATTCACACTTTATATTAACTATTAATAATTATATATTATTACATGAGACTAATATAAAATAATTAATATAATTATCATATTGCCTTCAGAAAGGCATTTCTAATGGAGGATCAGTACAAACAGAATAATAGGGCACTTTGTAGGGTTTCATAACTTTGGAGAATTTTAACAATTCTTCCCTAAGAAGTAAATTTGCAATACTTCAATTGCCACTTTGATTTGAATTTTAACTAATGGTGAGCAGACCATTTGCATATCCATTATTGTGTTAGGAATATCAAAAACTCATACATTTTGCATTATGAGCTGAACTAGGGTTATTACAAACTGTCTATATAGAGTGAGATTCACTAGATTTGACACATCTAATGTAGATAATTTAAGTCCAACTTCAATAGGTGTCACAAGTGGTTTGCTACTCTACATCTGAAGTTTTTTTAGAATATCTAAAGCATATTTTTTATGAGAGATAAAAATTTCATCTTTATTTTGCCATACTTCTATACCAAGAAAGTAGCGCATTTGTCCCAAATCTATCATTTCAAACTCGATAATCATTGTTGTATTAAACTCTACAAATAAAGTTCAATTATTCCTTGTGTAGATAAGGTCATCAACATAGAGAACTAAGATAAAATTATCTTTAGCTGAGCTTTTGATATAGAGATTTGGATCTGACTAACTTTGTTAAAAATATTTTTTTGTAGGTATGAGTCTATTCTTAAACACCATGCTCTTGGCACTTGCTTGAGACCATACAAGGCTTTCTTTACTTTGCAAACATAATGTTCCTTAGAAGGCATTTCAAAACCTTTAGGTTGTGAAACATACACTTCCTCATCAAGTTATCCATTCAAAAAAGCATGCTTCACGTTCAGTTGATAAAATATCCAGCTCCACTAAGTTATCAATGCCAAAACCAATTTGATAATATCCATTCTTGCTACAAGTACAAATGTCTCAGTATAATCAATACCCTTATGTTGAGTGTACAATTTGGATACCAATCTGGTCTTATGTCCATCAATGCTTCCACCAGATTTATACTTAGTTTTGTCTACCCATCTTGTACCAATAACTTCCATATTAGGGGGTATCTAAACCAAATCCTACATGTCATTTCTTTCAATTCTGTCTATTTCATTGCTTCAATCCACTCTTCTTTTTCTTGAATTTGTTCAAACGTTTATGGCTCATTATTTTCCATGATTTGAGTCATTAATGCAAAGTTCACTTTTGCTTGTGACCTTGTTATTTTTTCAAAATTTGAATTCAACATAAGAGTTGATGGATGATTCTTTTTCGTCCTCCTTTGATATTTTTAATATCTACTTTCTCCTGCACAAGATGATCCTGGTACATCTTCTTCTTCCTCCTCTTCAACCTCATCAATTGTCATCTCTTTTTCTCCTCTTCAACCTCATCAATTGTTATCTCTTTTCCTTTTTTCATTTTCTTTGGTACATTCTGCTAATTCATTTAATATCATCTCTTTGCTTATCGCAAGCTTTTTCCCTATCAGATCATACAAACTGTATGCTTTATTTTCAGTTCCATAACCAATGAAAATGCATTTAATACCTTTATCATCTAGCTTAGACCTTTCTTCTTTTGGTATGTGTGCATAAGCAACACACCCAAATATTCTGAAGTGGTCAACACTTGGCTTTACCCCAAACAATGCTTGTTCAAGAGTCATTCCTTTAACTTCTCTTGTAGTACTTCTATTCAGAAGATACACTGTTGTGCATATTGCTTTTGCCCAAGAAATTTTATCCAAATTTTTCTTTTTCAACATACTTCTTGCCATTTCAACAATTGTCGTGTCCTTCCTTTCAGCAACTCCATTTTGTTGTGGAGTGTAGGAAGTGGTGGACTCTCTTGATTCCATAATTTTTGTGAAAATCAATAAACTAATTTGACCTGTACTCACCTCCATTGTTTGACATTATCGATTTGACATACTTACCACTTCCTTTTTTAACCAAACTCTTGAACTGTACAAATTTTTTAAATACTTCTGATTTTGAAACTGAACAATACACCCAGTTTTTTCTTGAGTAATCATCAATAAGGTTAGAAAATACTTGGATTTTTTCAAAGAAGGTGTTTCTAATGAGGGGAGAAGGATTTTGATACTATGCATTATTAAGGGCTACTACCAAGCATTTGGAGATCCTCTATTCTTCATGAAAATTTGTTCAAGATGGCAAAAAGGTCTTCTACAACCTCTCTAGACCTCGGATCCAACATATCCACTTTCAACCCAGTTTTTCCTTAGGTTCTATAGAGAAAAGCTTCCAATATGTTAGGGGTTTGCCCACCAAAACCTCACACCAACACTCCAACACTTAGGATTGTTTTCCTTAGGCCAAATGAACCAAAACTACGGTGGTTTCAAAGATCAGATGTGCCCTAACCACCCGATTTATTCCAAGGGGCCTAATAGGTCTGTGAGCCCCCAATTAGGCCTCCCTAACTGGTATTCCTACTGCCACTTTGCCTAACTAGTGATGTTCTCAGACAGATCATAGATTCAAGCACTCATTTGACCTTTCTAACAAATTCCAAGGTTTCAAGTCTACACACCATTTGAGCAAAGTTGCTTCTTTATGGCACCTATTAGGCTTAATGGCCTAATTGCTTTGTATGTTGATAGTAAAGGGTTCTAGTGGCTTTCTTCTTGCAACCCATTACTTCTAACAATTTGTTCACATCCTACACAATGTGTCAAAGTTGTTCAAACCCCTCCTTATCTTCAATTGTGTCTCCTAATCACCATTGTTCATGCAAGTCTAGCCTGTCACATTGAGATGCCAAGTCTGAGGGCTGGCTACCAAAAATGGCCATTTAAAGTGGCAACAAAAAGGATTGCAAAATGTTGATGTACATCCTTGGACCTTGCAAAACCCTAGTTTTCAGAATTTTTCAACCGTGGTTGTAGGCCCAAATTTCATGGTCTGTCACCAAACCCTAGGTTTGAGAAGTTTTCATACTAGCGATAGAAAAATGGCTATCAAATCTTCTTCTTGGCACTTCAGACTCTCAAACCAAATGCATTATAAAGGTAATTCAATACACTAACAGGACCTACAAATATATTCATCTTACCAATCCATATTTATGTAAATGTACGGCCTGTTGCACAAGAAATACTGAAAATCTCCTTTGGTGTTGCTTTGAAAACTTGCCAAATCCTCAACAAAAATTGCTCGAGCCATTACAAAGTTATTTAAATGGTTTCCTATCGGTTCCCAACCAAAATTCAAAATTTGGTGATCGTTAGTAACCAAATACAATATTTTGCAAAAAGTTGTCAATGTTGTCATTGACAACATTGTGACAACTTGACAATGTTTGCACTTTTCATTCTAACTCTTAAACTAGGACCATTGACAACTTAGATCCACTTCATACATCATGAAATGACACTACTAGAATGGCGAAGAGGTAACCATATTGATTTGACCCCATTTGATCTTACAATTGCAAAATTCCCTAATAGGTGCTAAGTTACAATTTGGTGCCAAATTTGGCTTACATTATCTCACACCTACTACATACTTGGCCCACACAACCTATGTGGCCTTATTCCATTCGTCCTATCCTACTTGGAGCCCAATTGGTGTAATGTCCCCATTTTAGCAGTTGACCAAGTGTGTGCGTGTTAGCCTTGTTCTACATGGTCCCGAGGGCTAACGAAGGGTTTAATGGGACCTTGGAGTGTTTTGGCCTAGTCATTTCCAGTTTGGGCCAAAACGAAGTTGATTTACTTAGTTTCAGGCATACTTACTATTTTTAGTAAGTCGGCAGGACACAGTGCAAGTCAATTTTGGTGATTGGATTCGATACTCCTCGGTGAGAGCTTTCCGATGAGCTATCACTCGCATTATTCGGAGTCCGATTGCTAATACATTTTAATGCCTAAAGTTTTATTAAAGTAACGTCTAATTTAATTGTAAAATATTAAAGTGTTACTTTAATATTTATTTTATGGTGATGTGTACCCAAGGGAGACATAAGGGGTATTTTAATATATGTTTTATATTACACATCTTTTATCCCACATTGCCCATAAGAGGTGAGGGGACCCGTGGGAATAGAATAAAAGGAAGCATTTGTGGCTTCATTAGACAGGTTGAATATGAGAAGAAATTGGTGTGTGAGTTGCAGCTTTGTTTTTGGCATTTGAGGACGTCTATCCTCTCTTGTAACATTCTAGACGTCATTCCCTTGGGGTTTGGCCTTTGGAATTCTTTCTTATTGGCTTCATTATCAGGCAGTTTAGTTGCATTTCCGGCTACAGGCAGATTTGATATTTTGCTCATATCTTCTTCACTACTTGTCCGACGCTTATGCCGCTTGGAGGGAATGGTATTATGAAGGTAGTGGACTGATTGGAGGACAAAGTATTGTAGCAGCAAGTTCGTAAGCATGGGCTGGAGTATTATGACAATATTGCTGAAGTAATTAGTGAGTTGATAAATCTGCTATGTATTTGATTTTATGAATTCTGAAAATAACATTTTGTTAGCAGCAGTTCATTTCCACTTTGCATATCATTGTAGTTGCTTTCTTGTTTATGTTGTATGATACCAATTCCATGCACGAAACACAACAAACAATAAATGTTTGATTTCCGGAATTATAAGGGGTTTAAAACATTAAACGGAGAAATAAGAAGTTGAATGCAAACTGTTTGACATAATTCCTTTCAGCAATTTGGTTTAGTTTTTTGGGACATCCAGGGGTGCCCATTTCAATTGGTTTGGGTCCTTAGTACACTGTTTGGGTGTCCTTGCACTAGTTTCCACATGACTACACAAATTTGTATGGATTTTAGCTTTGTTGGATTTTCCAACTAAAAATTTTATCCTATGTTATTTGCCAACGATACACTTTTTACACACTTCTTTTGTGTCTTTAATTAACGTTAGACCTTCAACCATTTTTAATCTTTTAAGTGAAATCAACCCATTAAAACTGAGGTGACCATAGCTTTTGTGCCAAATTTTATTTTCATTCATTTCACCAGTCCTTACTGTTTGGTTCCTATGAGTCAAATGAATAGGAAACATCCTATCACTTGTCATTTATGCTCTTGCAACAATTGCATTCCTTTTGGGATTTATCTCTTGTTAGTTACTATGCACTCATTCTTATCAAAGACACTTGATAATTTTGCTCTATGTAATGTCCCCATTGGTTGTCAACATTGGAATTTCAGGGATTAGCCTAATATTGGATCCTCGTAGGCTAATGAAGATGGTTAGAGAGTCTTCTAAGGATTGATTCATCTCCAACATTCAGCAATTTATGGATTTGGCCTTCGTTCGATGTCATTTGGACTCCATCTGCCATACTTACTATGCATAGTAAGTCGAGGGTAATAGAGATGGACCCTTTCTAATTTTAGAAAGTGTATTTGGTCACATGGGGAGTTATGAGGAGAGATTCCTATTTTAGACAGCACGGCAATCAAACAAGTATTTCAAAAAATATTGAAGTTCAAGTGACTTAAGTGATTTATTTAAATATTTTAATGTTATAAAGTTATAAAGTTACTTAAGTGACCAAAAGACAAAATAGTTTTTTATCCCACATTGCTAAGATGTCTCTATCTCTCCACAAATCAAGGTTATAAAAGAAGGCTTCTACATTGGGATTAGAACCATGAAAAAGAATAACAATATAATACTATTGAAAACGGTTGCCTAGTTGTGACTGCTTGTCAAAGGACGAAACCCCTAAGGCATCGGAGTAGTGGGACGTAGCCCCCAATTGCTCAGATTGGAATTGGATTACATAGATTGTGTTCAAGTTTGGGTAGACGTATCTTAATTATCATCTTGCAAAGACGTTTGTCATCACTTTCGAACGTGCCTAGAAGGAAGTCTAAAGTTAAGTCGTGGAGGTTAGACTAACATGAGTAAGAAGATTATCTGAGTTACAGTGAACAAAAATTCCATGGGTCACATATACAGAGGTTATTTGAACAACAGCAAGAAGAGGTGTTCGAGTTGCAGTCTAGTATAAGTCTGCAAGTGGTTTGAGCCGAGTTTGGCATTTGGATGATTCACTAGGGTGTACGGGAGAATATTTGAAGGTTGCGAAGAGAAGCATTGATCACAGCAACAAGGTTAAAAGACACTCATGAACAATAGTCGACTTACCAGGTGAAACGTAGAAGACAAAGAGTTGGATAACCACCATTATTACATTGAGTTCTTGTGGGTGTGAGTACTACAACAATCTATTCTGCAAGTCAACAACATCCATTTACTGACGGCATACCAAGTTCTTGATATGTATTACATATGTGTTTGATATTAAATGTGAACGAACTGTATTATGTCCAAACTGTTACGTCCATTAAGTTCGGTTCAATAGTAAACTATTATGTGTAATGAACAGTAGATGAGAAATCTGAAAATCCGATGATATGCTAAGGTTCAAACTAAACTTAATATAGTATTCTAGAGAGTTTATTTAATTTTAGTGATATCATAATTTGACATTTGGGCTACACACCAACTGTTTGATAAAATTCATAAGTCCAGATTTAAGATTTTTTTTATCAGATTAAGCAAGGAATATTACACTCTAACATCTGTTCAACAAACAACAAATTCGTTTTGAGTGTTGGAACTAATAGTGTTTCATTATTATGCTTCACTTTACCATATACTGTTGTAACTACAATAGTTCCCTTACCTTTTCTTCCATGAGAATTATTATCTCCTAGTACTACAAAACTTTGATACTTCGATCCAAATTGACAAATAAATTCTCATTAGATGTTATATGTGAAGAACATTCGGAGTCCATATACCACATTATTTTTACCGACATTTCTATTGAAGCAAGAAATGAACAAAGTTTTCTTATTTTCAATAGTGCTATTGCGAGGCCTCACTCGATCCGTCATAGTATAGATGACATATTTGCATTATGACACTTCTAATCTGATGTTTTGATATACTTTCGAGATTATAGGGTTATGTTATCTTAATATTTGCATTTTTGACAATCCGCACTTATGTCTGCACATTAAGACCTAAATGATATAATTCATGATTTTGTTCATGTACTAACCTTTTTCAATTGCTTTGATAGAAGCTGAATGGCAGAAATGCTTGTAATGTAATGTTTAAGTGGGGATATGTTACTTGCTTTTTGATATTCGGGATTTGGATTTTTTGACATTATTCAAGACTTAGTAGGACAATGGCTTATTTTATCTATTGATTTTGATATTTACAGTAGCATCAATGATATGTACTATGAAACTACTATTGTGAATGGAATGATCAAACACATATGGATGCAACTTTTTGACATGATAGAATTAGATTATGATATGATGATTACGATGATTTATGCTTTAATGTGATATGTAGATAAATGTTAATTTGATAATGATGATCTATAATTTAATGTGATATCTACATAAATGTTAATTTGATAATGATGATGGGTTGTCAAAAATCGAGGCACGCAAAAAAATAATGACAACCCAATTGAACTCTCGAAAAACCCATCAAAAACATTAGGCAACACATTTGAGAGATTCAAACAAAACCTTAGCCAACTGGGGAAAAAAAACCCAAAAATCGTAGGTTTCACTGTGAAAAAATGTGGAAAGACCCAACACTTTTGACTGCAAATCAAAGACAAAGTACAAACCCTAGATGCCTCCAATAGGGCAGAAAATGACCATGATTAGGATAAAAAATCTTTAAGAATCAGCTACGATGTTGAAAAAAATGGCTTAAGAAACTGTCGACTGTAACTTGCCGTCAAATCTCTGCTGATTGTGGCCCAAGAAAGACGTCAATATAGGCATGACTTGTAGAATATTTGGTCGCGATCTAGACTTGTAGAAAAAATGCCTCAAAAAATGGAGGATTTGGTTGCGTGGGTCTTTCACTCTTTTTCAATAAAAACATGCTATGGCATCTTCGACAAATATTTTGCTCGGGGGTAATAAGATGTTCAATGGTAGCAATTATGGCACGTGGAAGCAACAAATGCTAAAAATCTTTGAATATCGAATACTAATCAAATTGCTCTAGGAATTACACAGCGTCTGACTACAACTAGTACAAATCAAGATACATATGATCAAAATAATTGGAAGGCGATGATGCTTGTTACATCCCCTATTATGTTGAATTTGGAAATTTCATTTAACTGTTGAGATTTCAAGTGGTTAGTTAAATTAGTTGCTCATTTTTGAAGTTCATATAAATGGTAATATTCGTTAATCATTATGTTTCCTGTGAAGAGGAAGATGTTGGTTAAAGTACCTAATTAATTTGGTTGTTTGTTATGATTACTAATTTCAATTGAATGATATGAAAGTATGCTTTCACCATGCTAATTCTTCTTGCAGGAAGAGCGGCAAAGCGGGGAGCATAGCTAGAGAGGGAATAGGGTACAAGAGCACCAACCTGCCACCAAGGCTAACAAGTATGAATCTAAACGACCATGGTCAGGGAACACAGACTAGGACAAACTAGACATATGTCAAGTGTTGTAATGTACCAATCCTAGAGCTTGAAAATAAATTAATTAATTAAATAATCAATTAGATAATTGAATTACATAGATATGTAATAGTCATTAAATAAATAATTACTAGTTACCAAACATCATTTGATAAATATACAGGAATAATATATAATCATATATAATCAATTTTTCTATTTTAAATACTTAACAATACTATATCAATATCTAAACAATTATTGATAAACAAAATGTATAAAACTACAAACAAAATAACTAAAGTTGTAAGGAATAAACAATAATCTACTATTATTATTTACATAGCGTGGGATCCATACCCCAGACGTCGTGTTTCTATCATCACCATATATTTAAGGGGGCAAGTTGAATTAGAGAAAGTACCAATACAGTCTAATAATATCTACCTTCATTTTGTTAATATAGTCCAACTAGACTCATCGATCAGGAGTTTACCGTAGAACATCAACCAAAAAAATAAGTGAATGAAATCATACAAAAAGGCAGCTACTTTCCTATTGGTCAAAACCATGCTGTAAAGTCCCTGCAGAATGGGTCCCATACATGCCATGTTAGTGATGTACCTACACCCAAACCAGGAAAAATGATTGAATGGTCTAAGACTAAAAGGAAGCGAATTAAAAAGGGAGATACCCATCTGTTTGACCCATTTCGATTGCAAAAATAACTAGTTTACATTATTTATTTTTTATTTGTACCACAAGAGATGGTAAATCAAAGACAAGTCAATTCCATTTCTAAAAAGATAGGAAACTGATCAAGTCATCTTATTAGTGAAGACTTGGAATAATAGGAGAGGGGATTATGCCATCTTAATCTAAACTACGAAAAATACATAAATTGGTAAATAGTTACCATCTTAAAGGTATAAATGCTAAAATATTTTTGTCCTTATTTTTTAAACCTTATAATGTTATTATAATATGACCAATAGTCAAACACATAAAGATAGCTAAGTAAATAATATCATGGCATATAATTGAAATGATAAAATCATGATAAAAATAAATATGTTCATAATTATATGAAACATATACATTATTTGTTTTGAGTTCTAAATTGTAAAGGCATTACAATTATAAATCTTAAAACATAAAATCCATCTCTTACTCCATACTAAGGTATTTTAAGATAGGGATTTTTTGGAAGGTAAAGGCGAAGTAATTTCAGGCATATGGCAAATTATCCCAATATTAGGGTTAGGCCTTGAGGGACATTGCATGTAGTCTGTTTCACGCGAACTTTGCACAGTATGTCTACCATCTGAGAATGACCTTAGTAATTAGAATAAGTAATGGGATTTTTACACAAGCGATTAAATTATATCTAATTGATTACAATTCAAAATCGATAATATGTTTAATGATCCTATAATACAAATAGCCCTAATTGGTAGTCATTATGACCTATAAAAAGGTATTATTACAAGTGTCCACCATGAGCTAACTAGGATGTCTAATAAAAAATAGATGCATAATATATATTCACTTGAATGATAAGCGGAGTAAAAATAAAATTGCTACCTTAATTTGAGAATTTGGATGAGCTACAGTTTCTTCATGTAACATCACGCATGATTTACTATAATGGTAGTTATGGTATCTAAGTACATTTGTACATGTTACCTACATGTATATGTACACATATATTCAAAGTACCTCTCTCTCTCTCTCTCTCTCTCTCTCTCTCTCTCTCTCTCTATATATATATATATATATATATATATATATATGTAGACATATATTTAAATTATAACGTATACGAAGTAATACGTGTATTTGAATTATAACGTGTATTTCCATATATGTGCAGATGACACATACAAATATATGTAAATAATATAAGTGCCATTATAGTAAATCATGGTGAACATTTTATTATTTCTATCTTATGAAAAATTAAATTAATGCTTAGAACCCATCCACCAAATTTCTATTTACTCATTAGTTTGGCTTTAAATTTTAATTCAAGATTGTTACTCCTTCTCGCCCACCTTGCATTTTCTCCATGCACGTAACTTATCTTGATCAGGCTCATACTACAGTGTAATCGAGCTTCATTCTATAAGATATCCAATCGCAACCATTCAAAGGTCTCTTTTGAGAGCTGTGCACTTACATTTTCACTCTTATTCTACTGTATTTTCTTGCCAGTACGGTATCACTTTTAGAGAAGCAACTAAGAATCATGAAGAGTCCTCTTATTGGCATAGCATTTCCTAGCAACCTCCATTATAGAAGCACGCAATTGGAGCATTTCGATCACACTTACTGCATCTCGTATTCATCGGGTTGAATCCCTAAATGCTCATAATCGTTCATTGTTGATATTGTGATGTCTATTTGAAAATTGGCTTTTACGAGCCTTGCAAATATTATTGAATTTTACCTGTATATTCTAATGGAAGATCCGATATAGAATGACATGATTTTTATAACCAGTTCTGTCATAAAAATCTGAATGACACTGTGGGTGTCAAACCTTGTTGTAATATATCATGGCCATGTTTCAATGAAACCTTGTATATTGAACAGCTGGGAAAGTTGCAACAAAGACATCAAAGTATATGCATGTCTCCGAGACTAAGTAGCTTATCTCCCAGCATTGTATCATCTAACACTTTACTCATGATATGAACCATGAAATAATCTCATAATCACATGTAAGAACCCCCTTAAGGAGTGGGGAGACTTGTTCTACAAAATAGAAATTTGTGAATAGTGTGAATGTTGGATGAGTACACCAATGATCAAGGACAGCCAACTAAGGTTGAGATTAAAAGGTGTACATCATGGAACCATGGACTGTGTGGGAATGCCCTATAGAATTGAGACTCATATCAGTAATATATAAAGAAGAAAAGTGAATCTGAGTCTAGAAAACTATAACCTAGTCATCTCATCGTGATTCATTAAGGAATGTCTTGTTTGTTAAGTAGAGCAGTGTGTGATCGAGCAAACAATGTCCATGTAAATCCCTGGCCAAGGTAGGATTGGTGGCAATTGATGTTGTGATATCTAGAGGTTAGAATAGCCACCGATCGGATGGATAGGATTTTATAAGGGATTCCAAGGTCTAGCCGACTTTGTGGTTGACACTCTAACACCGAGATGATCAAGTGGCAAGATGAGACGGTGTTCCCGTGCAAGGTAGGGCCATTCTTATATGAGAGTGAGGGGGAATACACTAGGTCTGAGGTTGGGTGGTTAAGCCTCTGTCGATGATTTTCCTCTCCACCAATTCCAGGACCTGCACAAGACAGATCGGGATTACATTCTTAGCCTAATGTGGTCAATGGGTATCTTATTTCCTTTCTGTGTGCATCCAAATTCAGCTAGACATGTAGTTATTTATGTTGCATTATTTCCGTTATGTATATGAAATTAAACATAAGTGTATCAACTAGTTAATGATCCTTCAATTTCATCTATGCATCAGTTAGATAATGATCTCTCTTTACCACTTATTAGTTATGATATTTCACAAGAATCAGTTAATCTATTATAACAGCTAACCCCTTGCTTATGAACATGTACATTTGCTTTCTTTTTAATGTTACCTAGGAGTTAACTAAAGGTTAGGAATTTGGGTCATCATAGATGGTATCAGAGTGTTAGATTTGACACTTAAACTTGTTTTTATTTACAAGGAAAATGAATGCAATGTTGAATTAGGAACAAGATGAGAACCCAAATGACACCTCGGAAGAAACCCCATCACCGCATCCATCTCTTTCTAATAAAGAACATGCCAAAATTTGACTATACACATTGTTCCATACCCAAGGATGATGAGACATTAGCCCGTGCTCTAATCAAAATCAGGAAGGAAAGAGTCAACTGGACTCCTGCCAAGAAGGCAATCACAAGAAATGAACTCATCCAAATCCGAAATGCTAAACAAACTGACCCACTAATGATATATCATGTACCTTGTTAAGGGAAAGATAAGCGCAAAGAAGGAAACGGACAGGATACACAAGGATAGTATGTTTGATTTCCTTAAAGAGTTATGGATAAAAAAAATCATTGTAGCCACAATAGATGGGATTTTTTGTAAATAAATATAGTTGCAATTGCAACAAAAACTCTTTATCTTAATTAATGAAATCAATAAGAGCTAATGGCATTGTGCACTTATTCTTCACTTTTCTTAAGCAAACAGTTGTTATCTTTCTTTCAAATGATAAACATATGCATGCAAATTGTTATTGACGAATGGATCAACTATATTTCAGGAAATCTTATTCAAACAATATATCAAATAGTGAAAAACAACCATGTGCAAAATGAAATATCTAGGGAGGCTAACTCTCAAGATTCCATGGACCACCTGGTCAAAATTTTACTTCACACGCAAACCAAAAAGGAGAAAATGGAAAAGAGAATAAATGATTTAATAACCCAACTTGGGCAAGGGCAAGAAGACACTCACTCCTCACCTCAACCTAGAATCAAACCAGAACCATCAACCCATAGTGAACAAGAAAGTAGAACCCCTCCAACACAATTGAAAATTCAAAAGAAATAGCAAATAGTCAATAAGTTGTCTCTCAATATTAAAAAAATCAAGCCCACAAAGTTCTCAGGACCTAAGTCTGAAGATGTTGTTGAAGCATAGTTGACTAAAATAGAGAAGTATTTCAATATAAGAAGCTTCTTTGAATTCTCAAAGGTTCTTTGGGGAATCTACTAGCTTACTAGAAAGCTGCTATGAGGAGGGAAAAGCCCAAGTTGGTTGTCCATGATTCTTGATTAAACTTTGTTATTTACAAACATGATTTCACTGCCCAACCTGGGCTTTTAACAAATTTATAAAAGAAAAGTTGCTTGGCATTTCATAAATATTACCAATAACTCACTGATAGTGCCTCTCCTTATCTTAGAGACATGGATGCCAATATAAAAGATTTGCACAGAGCTGTAATCTTCCTCATATATTTTAAGTTTTGGAGAGAAATTATAACAGTATATGATAGATGAATCCGATCAATTTTATGCACTTAAGCAATCAACTATGTATCATATCATTTATTTTGGGGCACTAGGCTGTCTGGCTTTACTCATGATATTATAATTCATTTATGCTCTGTGCTTTAAAACTTAGAGCTTAAAATCATAAATAATGAGAAACAGATGCCCAAAAAGAATGCATGACCTGGTTTGCAAACAGAGGTAATTGTCACCCTCGACTATTGATGGATCTTGTAAATGCCCGGCACAGCTCCCTGACTATATGCAACAGAATCTCAAGCTACAAGTATGAGTGTTGGTTGCAAAAGAGAGAGAGAGGGAGGCTTGGAACGATTTGCAGCTGCTAAAAAAATAGAGAGGCAATGGTGATACAGAGGTAATCGCAGATAAGAAGTGATCAGTGATATGTAAGCAATCGCAGGTATGAAACCATTCACCGATATGGAAGCAAACGCATATATAAAAGCAGTCACCAAGATGGATGGAAATTACAGATAGGAATGGTGCATGCCTTGAACATGCTCGGTTCACAAAATATACTCTCACGAATGGAGTTACGAGTAAGATAATAGAAAGGCGACAAAAAGGAATTACGTTCTTGATTAAATATTCAAAAGCCACAACATTTTAAAGGCTAATAATAACAAAAGGTGGATGGAAATTTAATATATAAACCTTGACGTAAGATGGAAATATTAATTCCTTTACCCTTCATGTTTTATTATAATGGTGCCTATTATAGTTACATATATTCGTATGTGTTTGTACACACATACATACATATATATAGACACATAATATGTGAAATATACGTATTTTGTGTAAACATTATATTTTAAGTTTAATGTATACATGTACATCATTTTTTAATACACGCATACATACATATGTATATACATGTACGAGTGTACGTAAGGATTGTGGGTACCATTATACTAGAACATGTCTGATATAGAAAGAAGGATTAACCTATTCTTAAAGGTAACAATTGTTCTTAGTTCATTCCATTCTTAGTGCATAGTTTTTATCTTATTAAATGTGTTGACTTGGTTAGCTCATTGTGATCACATGGTATACCCTTGCTTGCCTGGTGTAGTTTTCCCTTGATCAAGGTGGTTTTACCGTTAGCTCAATAGCAGGTGATGCCCTCACGCCCTTTCCCTCTATGGTAATGATTTTGCCCTTCGTCGTGTGACTGAAAAAGCAATTGACCCCCAGTAATAACATATTTTCAAGTCATTTTAATCAAAATTAAACAATCATTTTGCTAAACCATTTATATTCGTATAACATCATAACGAAACCAATATTTCTATTTGTCATGAATTATAATGAAACAAATTTTTGGTATGCAAATGCATGTGTTATGAGAAAAACACACTTTAAAGGTGCGTATACATGCTTTAAAAACATGTCTTGAGCTTCTTTTTATCCAAACGCACCTTTTGAGTCCATTGACATGTTCTAAAAATATGCATTTTGGTCAAAAATGGCTTTCCAAGATTGATATGCATGTTTTTTTAAGCAAAACGCACATTTTTGGTGTCTTTGCATTTTTTTGCACTATGCATATCACACCTTTTAGGTGTGACTGCATGTTTTAGCAATATGTATTTGCATCTTTTTTATGCATTTTCATTCAAAATCTCACCTTTTAGATGCAATGACATATTTTGAATTAAAATGTGCTTGTAGACATGTTTTGCACAACTTAAGTGATGAAATATTACAAAAATGGGTCATAAATAACATTTACACTATCATATTTAAAATATAATGTGCAAATATCATTTTAAAAGTAATATTTACTAGAACATTTGATTTAAAAATCAAAAATTAAATCAAACTATACAGTTAATATAGTCACTTAAGTGAAAAATCAAAAAGCAACTCAACTTAAAAATATAACATAAAGTGCGCTATAGTTACTTTAAGTGAAAAATCAAAATGATAAAGTAACTTAAAAACATAACATAAAATGAATTCATGTTATGTTTTTCAAAAAGTGAATGTCAACTTAAAAATATAACATGAAATTTTTTTTTCATGCAGTTGCACCTAAAAGGTCCACTTTTTGGGCACTAAATTGGTCATTTTTTTAATTGTCAACTCCAATTAAGCCCTAAGATAGATCAAATCGTAGGGAAAACCGAAAGGAATGACTTGAACAAAATCAAAGGACTAAAAACCAAGAAGCATACTCAAAAACGAGAAAAAGGACTTCAAAGGCCTCAAAAATCAAGCATAGACTCGACAAACAAAACAAAAAACGATTTGACGAAAGCCTTCAATAAAAGGATTCATTATATTAATTAGAGTTGATTGGTTGATCAATACTAACCAATTAAATAATGAACTAAACTCAGAGAAATGCAAAATTAAGTTGAAAGAGTTTCGTATTGTTACAAGCATTTTGTGGTGACAAAATGCAAGACAACAAAGTAGGCCTTCCAAACTTCTCCTCTAAGATTAACCTATTTGTAGCACCTCTAAGATCCTATAATATTATCATGGGATTAAATTGGCTTAGCGAACATAAGGCGAAAGAGGATTGTCTGTCAAAGATAGTAGAATGCCTAGATGACTAGGGAAATCCTGTAAGCATCAAGGAATATTAGATGAAGTAAAACTATGTCAAATATCAACCATGCAACTTAAAAGATGTAGAAGAAAAGAGTGTGAAATCTATGCAGTAAGAATAGAAAATCTAAGGGAAACCCATGAAAAAGTATATCAAGATGATTACATTCTAGAGGATGGTGAGATTAGGGAAAGAATGAAAAAATCCTTTGTAGAAAAGTACCTCTATCTTAGGAACTATCAAGACAAGTTTCCAAAAGAACTGCCTGGCTTACCCCCTTCTAGAACATTTGATTTTACCATAGTTTTGGTACCAGAAGCAAAGCCCATAGCACCATATAGAATGACTAATATAGAACTAATGGAGTTGCAAGTACAGTTGCACGAACTTAAAATAAATGCTCTATCCATGGAAAGTAAAAAGCAAAAAACTCATACGCAAATTTATTCCCCAACCACAGAAATTTCCTTTCGTACTAGCATAGTAATAAAACTCTTTTGCTCAGATCCAATATCTTTGGTGGCAACTTTTCTTCACAAACAACTTTAGATTAATGCTCTCTTCTTTTCTATTGGAGCAATCCTTCCAAAGTGACAACACTTGCCCACACAACAATTTAATTCCACTCAGTTATAATCTTCCTCAAACAAATCTTCTTGCAGATGCAAACATGCTTGCAGACTCTTCTGATTTATACTCTAGAAATTTCCTTTGTGTCTCCAAATTCTTTAGAGATAAATCTGGCTCTAATACTAGATGAAGGCTACTAAATCAATCAAATAGTGATATGTTGACCACAAAACAAACAAATAAGCAAAAGCCCCAAATTAGCTTGAAGAAATGAGAGGCAGGGCATCCAATATATAGAAAAATAAAAAGGAAGACTACATTATGATATTAAACCATATACAACAATCATAAATATATGCAAATATCAACTACAAAGTAAATACATTCAATCATATATTTAACATGGGACTGCAAAGACAATAAGGACTCCAAGTAGTCTCAAAAGGCTACCCCTAAGTCAAGACAGGTTGCTAATGGGCATTAGTGTTGTCAATCAAGCATGTTATAAACCACCGAGATATGAAAAAATTTGCACTATGATTGATGAAGAAAATAAAATTGACAAGAGCAACAAGCTATAACTATAAATGTAGCATATTGGTAATGTTTTTGATTAAGTAAAATAAGTTTTGATGGGACCCTGAACCCATTACACTCAAATTTTGAAAGGGATCTGAAACCCAACATAAATGAAACTCTACATAAAGATATTCAACAACCAAATAGCAGAAAAAAACCAGCTAGGGGCCAACAAAGAGACATCAGCTAGAAGATGGGAAATAAGAAGCATCGGCTGCAAACAGAGTCCCAAAAGGGCAAACAAGGATCCAACAAGATCCACCATATCATGGGAAAAGGGAGGGACTACCCCCTAATCCCACAACATAACAAGAATCATTAAGCTTGATATGATCAAACTCCTGTGAGTAACAATACTTGAACCAGTTGATACATTAAGGGATAAAAGTCTTCTCCATACACATCCATATTCTTGAACCAGTTGAATCCACAATGGAGAAGAAAATTCTCCACAACCATCCTTCCAACACGATACCCTTCCACCACAAAAGTAAAAGATTCCAACTCACAAAGAAGATGGGAGGAAGAGAATCCACAAATAAAACCACTTTTGAATCTTCCCACCATCCCATCAAGGCACAAAGAGAGGGCTTGTCCTACCACTATCAGCTTCACCACAGAGAATATCACCATCTCCATAGATGATTCCTCCTCCTCAATAAGGACTAAGCGCTGAAGAGACAACAACAACAAACAACCCTCAAACCTGAGAGCCACTTGAAGGGGCCGAAAAGGCCTAAAAACAAGCTACATCTCAATAGAAGCCCACGAGGGAAGAAATCGAGAAAAGATTGGAGTCGACCAAAAGATAACTAAATAAAGGAACCAAACTCTAAAAAGGGGAAAACCTCCCCAAAAAAACCTTTCACTTAACCAAAAACAATCAGGAGCCAAGGAGGGCCCTTGAAAACTTATAGCATCCACCTCTGGCACCAAGGCCAATCCCGCCAAAATCCCACAACAGGGCCTAGCCAGCCAGACCAAAGTCCAAGTTGGCCAAGCAATAACGTAGAATGAAGACCAACTATAGAACACCCCCAGCGTCGTCAAAATGAAGCACAGAGTGGTCTCGTCGCACCCAATAGCAAAAGGGTCAATATCGATGAGAGCCCCCCACAACCTAGAGGACCCAACAAATCTGAAAACAAAAGCCCCAAGCCAAGGCTGCGAAGGCCGTAGACACGGCAGCAGAATCCTCTATCACCATAGGCACCAACAATCCTTGGCCAGCCCAAGCAGACCAAAGGGGAACAAGCATTTCCCTCCAGTCAAAAGGAGAATTAATAGGAACATCAACACCGGAAGAGTCACAACCATCGCTTGTCCCAGCATCGCATGAGACCTTAGCAGCCACCTGCTGCCCCGAACCGCACCCAACAGCGCCGGTCCCAAAAGCATCTGGCCAAAAAATGAATGATTCCCCACCTCTAACACAAGAACAATCAAAGAAGGGACCCCTAGAATCACATCCTGCCTGCTCAGCATTCAAACTACATCCCCCGCTCCTCTTCCCACCCAACTCCATGTGACAAGGAATTAGAATTTAATGAATCTAGACAGCATACTGGTAATGTTAATGGCAGGGAGATTCTTTAATATCAGTTGAAGTAGTGTTATCAGTTATAGAAAACTTATGCAATTTATCCCCATGATGATATATTTCTAAAGTGTTTTTGATACCACTACTGGCCACTAGCAATATAGAAAATATGGTAAAATAAAAGACACTGGAAGATTATCACTCATAAGAGATTCTTTGCGGATATAACAATGTTGAACAAGCACAGTTCAATTTATAATTCAAAAAGTACCACAAATTTCAGGCTTAGTCAAAAATGACTCACCAAAGCATCTTGCTTTGTTATCTCTTCCCGAAGCTCAAGTCGAGCACGAGCTTCAACCAATCTGACAAGACTCTCTAGTTGTCTTGCTGTTATTGGAGTTCCATCAGCTCCACTACTGTGGTTCCTCAGTTTCAAATAGAATTCTTGTAGTACTGCTGCTGCAGCAGTTGAAATTCTGCAGAAGAACATTGGCATAAGCTTACCTAACATTTGTCATTAAATTTCGATTATGCAATTACAAATCCTATTTATAGCCTAAAATATTTGGAGTTGTTTGATGCATGAACTAGAAAGTTTACAAGATGCATCCTATCCCAATTACTTTGGAAAAACAAATTGTTTTGCATAAGCAATGTATTTGCGAAGAAGTGGTCCTGGCAAAGGAACAAAATCATGATCTTGAACTGGATTCAGTCTCAGCCTTGCTGCTAGTGATCCACTTCTTAAATTGTCCTCCCCTACACTTTGATTGACTTGAAATACTGTAAAACAGATAATTTAGTTACTAGCGATGCTCAAATAATTTTAATCTAGCTCCATAGCAATGCAGACATAATCAGAACACATCTTACAGGATGCTTTTGAAGAATTGAACCGATCTTCAGAACCAGAATGAAGCTGAAATTTTTACAAAATTAAAGATTATTTATCTCACTTAAATATGTGTGTGTGTGTAGAAAGCAAATAATGATAAGGATAACAAAAGCAGACAGATAAAATACATGGCTTGACAGATTACCGCCATAATATGTTCAGACACACGCTTATCTAAGAGCTCATCTGGTTTATCCAGCAAAATAAACACAAGATCAAAACGTGACAACAATGCTGCACTCATCTTCAAGTTCTCATTAACTGTTTTTGCACGGCTGTATTCAACAGTCAAAGCAATCAGTTCTATATTTGTAAAGATAAAATTTCAATGATGAATAAAAAGATTATGAAAACAGAAATATCAAGCTAACAACTATATAAACAAAATTGAGAATTAATGGTAATGGCATCTACACCAAAGGAAAAGATCCACCGTAATAAAAGTTGCCCATTTACCAATCAATAAATATGTCAGATTGTAAATCCAGGATCCATACCCATTGGAAGAGCACAGAACACCAGAAAACAATAAAAATGACTATGAAGTTTGAACATAAGTTAGACTACTATTCAATGTTTATTAGATTGTCCAACATTTGTGGTCTAGATTCAGAAGGCAAATGCTTCCTTATGACCCAATTTGAATAAAGATTGCAAAGATGACAAATGAAGAATTACTTGTAATGACCACCAGCAGGATTTGCTGCTGCCAAAACAGAAGTTCGAGCTGATAAACTAGCTACCAATCCTGCCTTTGCAACAGATACACTTTGTTGTTCCATAGCTTCTAGGAGAGCCTGCGAATCATTGTCCAGAATTTAGATATACTACATAGTATTACCATCAAGTGTTGATTGCAATAACATGCACCAAATACCTGATGCTCAGCAGACATTTTGTCAAATTCATCTATGCAGCACACTCCACCATCGGCAAGAACCATTGCTCCTGAAAGAATGTCATTGCACTACGAGGTTATCTTTGCTAGTTATAGGAATGACCAGAAGTTTTATATCTCTTTTATTGAAAAAGACTAGTATTAAACTATCACGAATGTTTTAATAGCAATATAAATAATCACCTCACATGACTCTTCAAGAAAATAACAAACACTATATATCCATTAAATATTGACTATCTAGTAGGATAATCAGGTAACTATTATCTCACACAGAGATTTCTACTTGGAAGATGTTAATCATTAGCATCATTGGTCCCACATTTTGCAGTAAGCATGTCAAGCCTACAAATATATTCATGCTAGAAGAAGGAAAAGTCAAACAAAGCAATGCCGAAATCAAATTTTACATCAAAATCTGTCCACTAACAATCAAGTTCAAAAAACATTAATGCAATTCATAAATAGCTTCTAGCGAACAAGCTCCCAAATCATTACCTGCTTCAAAAGCATAATCGCCTGTCATAGCATCTTTAACTACTGCTACAGTGAGACCAGCATTAGTAGTTGTGTTACCACAGACATATATTCCCCGTGGTGCAACAGATGCAGCAGCTTGCAGAAGTTGGCTCTTCCCCAACCCAGGATCACCTGGAATAGAAAACTATCTTCTGTTTCATAAATAATTTATTACCATACATCTATGCAGTTTCTAGAAAATATCAGATTTGTTGTTCTCTCTCTTTAAAGCATAAAATTGGCAGTATTTACAAAATATCAAACTTGCTCTTCTCCCTTAGGCATAAAAATGGCATTAAGCAATATAAACCATAGCAGCCATGGGATACTAGATGAAAAGTATTGAAAGCTCAAGCACTAAAAAGATTCATACATGATGCTACTGGTGTAAAGCCCCTCGGAATAATTTCACTTAACTCACTCACCAACAATAATTACATGAATGTCACCTCGTACAGGAACTTTATTTTCATCCATAAGATGCTTTTGTACACCTCCAAAAAGTGCCAGAGTTAATCCAGCTTAACCAAAAAAGGGGCACAAGGGTTAGGTATTGAAATAGGAATATCCAAATATGTGCTTATAATTTCAAATTTCTGAAATTCTGACTTTAATTATGATTAAAATTAAAAATAACCAACCCAGAAACATTACCAAGAATAGATGAAGCATCCAAAATGTATAAATTTACTTATCATTGCGACTCATAGCAGGATTCATAAATAAAACTACAATATTACTTCATAGAGCTGCATTACTTATGCACGAAATAAAAAGTTCAACCTAAATCACTCCACAAATATTGAGGTCAAGATAATTTCCTACATCATTATCAAGTGAGGAACAATTTCTCATATGAGCACAAGTTATTATGCAACAAAGATTTAATCCAACCATTCTGCAAGAGAATTGTTTTTCTATTTATCTTAATATTTGTTGGAGGAGTACACCCATAAACACCGCTAGATTTGAAACTAAAACATATGTTGCATGCAACTCAAAAACACTCGAAATGTAAATCACCAATGGACTTGCAAGTTCCCCAAACACTCTGGAAGTAGGGTGAAGTCCCAGTAAACAGCTATGTTAAAAACTTAAAATATATATAAAATTTTCAGTAATCTATGCTCATGCATGCTCTATATATGCTTCAAAAAACCACTACAAGATAAAATCAAGCTAAGAATATTGGGGCATCCAGGATATGGTAAATAGTGACAGTACACTCTTCCAGCTCAGATGCTATCAAGAATACACCTACCTACAATAAGATCATCCAGAATTTATGCCAAAAGCAAACACAAAGTCCAGCAAGTACTTGAGTGACAAGCATAAGAACTGCATAGCCATGATGAATGAAAACAAAGTCCACAATCAAGAAGCAAGGCACCCTCGAAATAAGAAACATTAGTAGACATTAAACAGACATGATTTCCAAATGAAAAGTACTCATCCAAGGAAATCAGTAAATAAATTACAAAATTTCTTAGCAACAGCTCACTAGTATCAAGAAAATCCACCCTTCACGGCTCACAATATCATGGACTATATAGTTCCACAATAGAGAACCAAATAATATTTTTCAAAGTGGTGGAAGGCAGAAAAGATTTACAATAACAAGCACAGAAAACCAAAAACAACAATGCAAAAAGAGAGACTTCCACAAAAAGACACAAAGCTAAATCATCCTTACATTGAGTAAACTGCATGTCAAGGGCACCTAGAAAATGTTGAATAGTTCTGTTGTATTTCTCTTTCCGAAACACTTGCACCTTTAGAAACATGGGAGCATTGTGTTTCTCGCTGTAAAAATAGTGTGCATAATCATAAGAGTAGAAGGAAGATATTTTATATTTTTTGTAGTTACTAGCCATAATAGAAGCCAAATAGTCAACTAGAAGATGAAATAAACATAATTTTTCATATGGGTAAAGTGTAAACAGGTAATTTTTTACTGAATGGAATTAACATTCATTGAATATTTTTCGGTTGTCTAATTCCTCTGCATTTTATTTGTCAATAGTTTTCATATTTCGTTCCCCAGTCTGACACGAGAGAAATGAAAATACTGTCATTTTCATTTCCCTTTGTTACCAATTTCTCACTATGATAAGACATATACTTAAAGAAAATGATAGGTAAATTGTTTGCACATGCTCCCTATATGCCATGTATCTCTCTACTCTCACATGCTTTAACCTCACTTTCATGCAACAAAAAGTATATATTGCAAGGACAAAGGCATATCAGAAAGGAAATCATATCAAGATTTTAGCATATCAATCTGGTTGTAATATAACAAAAACTACTGTAGTGATAAGGAACCAAATCTCTATTTGACAACAAAAGCCATTTGGTGTCGCAAATTTTACTGCCTTTAAGCATTGTTGGTGAAACTTGACTCAAATGTGTGTGTTATATTTGTAATCATGTACATATCATGCACCAACAACATGTTATCTTTGCAAATTAATGCCACTAACAAAAAAGAAGCAAAGATAATATCAAAATATTAGTGTCAATAGAAGCCTTTGTTTACAAAGCTTTGTAACAATAAAACATGTTATGGTGAGAAATCAACAAAATGCAAGACCAATTGCAAGATCAAACACACAAGACTTCACTAGAAAAGAAAGATGATGTCAAAAGTGATTTTCCTTCTTCCAGAAATTCAACTCAAAATGTGGCTGAAGACAAAAAGTAATTGAAGAAAAGTGTTAAGCCCCCTTGTAAGCCTAAATCCAAATATGTGTTGTCAAAATCCATCAAGGATACAATATCTATCAGTCCTCCAACTATTGAATCTTCACCTATTGTGTGTATTGGAGATAATAAAACTCAAAAAACATCATATTGGTCTAGGCTCTAGGGATGCATGTACTGCGAATTTTCATTCACAAGAATATCAAAACCTATCAAATGTGTACAAATATAAAATATAAAATTAAAGATCAGTTTAATGAGACTCAATCAAAAGAAAGCTCTGCAACCGTACGGTTCCCTCGAGGTTGTTGCCTTGCCTTTTGCAGTCGTACCTGTTGCAAGCTCGTTGATCACACATTTGTTGCCTACATGTCATTGGTTCATCCTACTTGGGCTTTGTGCTTTTTGCTTGCATATGTTGTGTGTTTCTTTTATGATTTCATACTTCTTTTTTGAGTAACCTTGGTTCATTCCTATGCTTTGGTTTTTGGGATTGGGATTCTAGTTATTTGATGCCCTTAGAGCCAGGTCGTCTGGGTTCCCAACTTGCTTCACTCATGCGAGGGATGAGCCCGCCAAGTAATAATGGAAATTCATCCTACAGAATAGAAGTTGATATCATTTATAGGGATGGGAAGATTGATAACAATACGATTAAAAATGCAGATGAAAAGGGTAGTGTTGAAGAAAGACCCTCATACAAAGCAGTGATATTTGAACAGTCCTGACCTGGGTGTCCTTCGGCCGTATTTAATGGCATTTTCTTCAAAGAAAAGGGTGTTGTGGGAGGACCTTCAACCTGTTGAGTTTTCGAGAATCGCTGCAAATGTACTAAGCACTGCCATATTCTTGGTATGTGTTTTCCAATTGGCCGCAACCTCTTATTTATATTGATAATAAATCAAAAGGAGACATGTCCTTTCATGGGACATGTCTATTCATTAAAATGATAACATGATTATATGTATAATATCTCATATATATAATTTATTATTTAACTAACTACACACAATATATATATATATATATATATATATATATATATATATATATATATATATATATATATATATATATATATATAGATATATATATAGATATTGATATATACAAAACATACATGTAACTTCAGTTTAGTCTCAAAGTTTATCCAACTAAAGCTACCAAACATCAAGACAACCGATGGAAATCAACTCAACAAAAGTGATGTTGGAGACCCGGGAGGTGCAGGAGGAGGAAGAGATGGTGAGCATGTCTCTCATGGCCTGAAAGCTCTCTTCCTCTCTCCTAAAAAGGACATGATTAGGGCAATTAGAAATGACCAATCTCAACTAAAAGATATTGCAATTGTGTTTTGTTTCTATGGATAAAGATTCTCTTCCATCTCAAAAAAAATTTGATGATTGCATAGCTAACATATGGGGAAGGATATTGGGTATCGATGTTAGCTTTTGCAGAATGATACAAAAAGGCATTTTTGTTTTCTTTTTTTAAAAAATCATAGTATGCAAGAACAGGTCTTGAAGGAAAAAAATTGGAATGTGGGTTGTACCTTATTTAGGGCTTTACAAGGGTCTGCTGAAGCGAATGTCGAGCAAGTTATTTCTCGATCCTCTCCTAACTGAACAAAATTGAAAAACCTACAGCCAAAATTCTGGCCTTTTCTTCCATAGTTTATTAAACCCTTAGTATTTGTGTTGCAATTTAAGGAGTCTAAAGCTACTCTACCTCATCGTAGTGCTAGAATTTTAGTTACCCTTGACCCCAAAATTGACTTCCCTGAGGTTATTTCTATGAACCTTGAAGAGGAATCCTTCTCTTGGGAAGTCGCTCCATTAGGTAATCTGGAATCATGTTTTCATTGTAAGAATAATGGACATACAAAAAAGGAATGCCAAGCTCTAAAGAGCATGCAAAATCCCAAGTTTAACATTAATGCTAATGGTTCAGCAAATGGAAAATCGAACCTTGTTGATAAAAGTGATGGGTCTAACCCCCAAACGAATTCCCCTAATACCAAAGTGGGTGGTGATGGTGTTGAATCTAATCATGATATTATAGACAATGGAAGTGTTTACTGTACAAGGTAAAAGGATGCTTAACGCATGTAGTATAGTAAGATATAACACAAAACAGATACTTTATTCATATATGCAATACGCACATTACAATTATTCCAATGATGATTACAATGATGATCCAAAGTCCATTCCGAATGGTGTACATATACTTTCCCGAAGGGGTGACTCAACCGTCATATGCCTTTTCGGATACTATTCTACCCGTCAACTACAATACAGATTTTACCGACAACATCATCCCCCCAAAAAGTAAAGTCGTCTCTAGATGACAATTACAAAATATCCAAGACAAATTAACAAAATAGAATACACTAATTGTGATTAACTATAACAGGATAGATTTTTTTTTGTCACACCACTTTCACATTCGTCCCGTGCCTGCACCAAACTAATCTCTAAAACACGTTGCATTTGTAACCTCCGCTAACACAATACTATCACCTTAGCCAAGCTGACATTAATAGCCACCAGTGCCGCATTCTCTGCTTCCAACTCCTAGGTACGTTGAGCCAAGTGTCGCTCTACTGCCTCCAACTAGATGATTAGCTCCTCTTGAGCTCTATATGCATTCACCAAGATAGCTTCACATCAAACACCTAGTGCCTCAAAGCATAGCACCTCTCTCGAGAGGCTTCTCCAGTGCCCTCTCCACCTCTGGCATACAAACACTCCATGCCTGCAATAGCTCCAAGTCTCATCAACTGGTCACACTTACCACGACTAATAACTGAACTGACCGGAGGTCTAGGGGGCATCACCCCCAATCGAGGGGCAACACTCTCAAACCCACATAAAAATCCATGGAACACACCATTTTTGTGATTTTCTTCCAATCCCATACTATTTATGCCAACCGTTTATATTTTCTTCACTACCTGTTTATGTATTTCCCTTCGGCACCATATGTTATTCATTATGAACATTTTGTATCTGTCATCATTTTTTATTTTTTTTATGGCACCTACTTCCTGAAGAGTACAGCTCCTTCCTCTTTAATGCTCTGGTACAGCCTCCAAAGGGTCATTATTGTACCTCTATTAGTGCAGTATCTCTGATCCCTTTTATTATATCACAACTTAACTCTATGTAGCGTACGGCCACCTGATGCAGTGCTTTTGCAATGTTGGCAGATTATATTATTGTCCTTGTGAGTCATACAGTCATTTCTTTTGTACGCCTTAAACCCATATGTCCGTACAACACTTCTACATGTGTTCTCCTTTGTCCGTACGGCCTAGTTTGCTTCTCGCTTCTTGCTCGACCATACTGTATGGTGTGGCTGTCAGATTTATACATTCCTCAAGGTCGTACAACACACTTTATTGCTACCTCACATCCGTATGTCCGTACGATGACTTCAATCCTTTATTTGATGGCCATACCTTTTCCTCTACTGGTTGTACGGCTTACCTGCTTCTCCTCTTGTCCTTCTTTTATGTCGTACAAATTTTATCTCCTATGTATGAAGCCTACTTTATGTCTGTACAAGTTCCTTCATGGTCGTACGGTCAAGATTTTTCAAATGTTTGTACGGGTTCTTTTGTTATGTTACCATACGGTGCTTTCGTCTTCACAACTGAACGTAATCAATGCTCCTTTCTAATGCTTCCTTACGGGCCGTACTTATCAATCTTATTTCCTACTTGGTGATTTTTTCCAAAGGCCGTACGATGTGGTCGTTGTTACAAGTTTCTCCTTCTGTCCATACAATCGTACTATCCCCACTTTACTCTTCACGATTTGTATAATGGTTTCTCTTTTAACTTTTCATTCCCCTAAAGGCCATACATCTTTTGACTACTGTTCTCCTATTTATATCTTATTACGTCTATCAACTTAAAATAAAAAGATTTTATTTTACACCTAATTTACATATATACATTAATATTGCTTATTTATTCTCACTTATCCATTGTTCGTCCACGGAGGTGCATTATTTCATTCATGATAGATTTTCAGCTTCAACCCATTCACAGCATCGACTACTTCCTTCCTGTCGAGTGTCCATAATTTTATTGCTCTGTTATCGCCCACTTCGTAGATTTTATATGGCCTGACCCACTTTATTTTAAATCTCCCTAGTTTGATCTCATTGCACCTCTTATACTTCAAAACTAATCGTCCCGACTGAAATCTGTTCAACTTCAAGTGCTTGTCGTGTCATGCCTTCTGCTCTATGTAACCTTTGTGGCCCATTGTGCCTGCAATCCTCACTCATCTAGTTTATTCAAGTTAAACCAATCTTTCTCTTAGGCTTTCCATATCTCCTAGCTTATTTTCAATTGCAATTCTCAAACTTGGTACCATGAATTCCGTCGACTGCCACACCTTGTCATCAATAACTGTATTCTCGATTCTAGAACCTTCACTCCATACTACTACAGTTCTTATTAAGCCCTTCCTCTTGTTTCATGTGCAGACCATACGATGTGTTTTCCTTGTCGTCGGTATCTTTTTACTAAATCTGTGGTGTGGTTTAACCTTTTCATTCCACGTGGTCCATTCACCATGTACTGTACGGTGGAATCTTTCGTTTTGTTGGGTTCGTACGGTATGTTTTTCCCTTCAGCTTCAACCATAACCACCTTTCCTTCTTCCGTTTCTCTGTATTCCTTTAGACATTCATTTTCCTCTCCTTTCTCACCTTCGTCAACCCTTAACATATTACAGCTTGGAAAGAGCTCGTAATCCTCCATCTGCCAGTGGAAAAGATCATTCATCGAGTCTAGGTCGTCATCATTTGACCCTCCTAATCTCAATACTCCTTTCTCTAGTTTCATTCTCTTCTTTCCTTCATCGTCACCTTCACCTTCTAAGTTTGACGACGCTGCCTCCTCCCCTACCATTTCTGTGTGCAGGTCGATTATGAATCTTCTGCGTCCTCGTTCCATGGATAGGGTATTTCTTTCTAGTCATGTTTCACTTTTTCTTGCACCAACCAACCTTGTCTAAGGATAGCGTCATACCCTCTTCTTTTCAGCGGAATGACCACAAAATCTAATAAGAATGGTTGCGTTCTAATAGTTTATGGTTGTGCCATCAAGGTTCCCAACGGTTTGATCCCATGCTGATTTGCCGTGAGTAACTGGAATGTAGGTGGCTACAGCGCAGGTTGTCCTAACTTTTTCTATATATCTTCTGGTAACACATTCATACCTGACCCTTCGTCCACAATATTGTATGTCAGTACAGTTCCCAAAATACCCATCTCGACTACTGTCGGATGCCTTCATGTCGTGACTGCCAGTAGCATTGGGTTTGCCGCCATCGTTCCACTACCATCCCTTCCTGTTTCCTCTGTTGCTTCGGAATCAATGTCATATCCAGAATGGATGTCCGTAACTGTGGCATTGTGAGAAGGTCATTTAATTTAATAGGGACTTCTATTTGCATTACCTGTCTTATCATGTTTTGTTCAGCTAAGTTCCTTTTCGAGATATCGACAATGTCTTTTACTTGCAACCTTCCTGTTTTTATATGTCTTTCCAACTCTATTTGTGCTTGCTGTAACCTCTCATTTTCTTCTTCTAAAGCAGGGTATTTCACCTTCTTAGCTTGCTCACGTGTAATGGCCAGTACCTTCTCATCACATGCTTCGATACTTAGCAAATTTACCCCTTGCTTTGGGCATTTTGAATCATCGTGATCTCCCGGACCACACCATCTACATAAGAGTTATGGCATCTCCTTCGTGGTACAATCTCTAGTGAAGTGCCCCTAGAGGTTGCATGCATGGCATTGTATCATTGGTCGTCCACTAGCTGTTAGAAATAATAATTTCTACTAAGAATTAATCGTCCATCATTAGATGTTTCTAGATTATTAGGTTTAGGTTTAGGTTGTGTCGGTTAAAGTATTTTCTAGAAGTTTGAGTTGGCTTTACTATTTTCCAGAAGTTTGTAGATATTTCGTCTTCTCGGCTAATGCTAGATTTCTCTAGAATATTGTATGCATGCCTATAAAAAGGCAATATCTACTCATTTGAGATCATGGTGAATGAAATATAATATATTTTATTGTGCGGCAGCACATTGTGTTGTTCTGTGTTTTTTGTTATTTTTCCTGCTGCCCATCCAAAAGATTGGTATCAGAGTGAGGGCAAGAAAATCTTGTCCCCATTTTGGGACAGATGAATTAGAGTCGAGTTAATTGGGAGCATCCTGTCATTATTTTTTGACAGAAGTAGCTAATCATTGGATAGCTGAAGAAAGAAGAAATTTGTTTGTCACCATTTGTGATAGCAAAGAGAATTTTGTTTTGTAGAGCAAGGTTATTTGGAGAACCTTGTCACCATTTGTGGCAGATGAAGCTATCAAAGGGTAGCTGAAAGAAGACATGATTTTGATCAAGGTTATCAGTGAATCTTGTCACCGGCATTTGTGACTGATGAGGCAAGATATTTTTGGAAATTATAGGCCGCAACCTTGAAAGACACTATTCAGATACGAAGATTATCAAAAAATGGCATTTTGGCATCAGGCCAAAAAAAGGATTTGGATTTGTATGCAACGGCATTTGAGGTTGAAATTAGGGGGGAGTGTTGGAATGTGTAATTTCCCCCTCAAATGAAATGTAAAATCATAATAGACGATTCCAAAGATTCCTGGATAGACGAATAGGGTTAGGTAAAGTTCTAGAAGTCATAGATAATTCTAGAAAAGTCTATTTGTGCTTTGTCGGCTAATTTAGATGTTTTTAGAAATGATCTAAGACCTCTATAAATAGAGGCATTATGTAATGTAATTGATATGGACAAAATGGTTATTGAAATATATTACTGCCGCAGCAGATTGAGTATTTTTCAGTTTCAATTTGTTTTGTAAGTCATAGATAATTCTAGAAAAGTCTATTTGTGTTTTGTCGGCTAATTTAGATGTTTCCAGAAATGATCTAAGACCTCTATAAATAGAGGCATCATGTAATGTAATTGATATGGACAAAATGGTTATTGAAATATAATACATTTTATTGTGCGGCAATACATTGTGTTGTTCTATGTTTTTTGTTATTTTTCCTGTTGCCCATCCAACACCCGCGTCATATTTTATCCGACTCCGGCCGTCATTATTATTATTGTTGTTATTGCCACCCCTTCCGCGTCAATTATTGTTGCGATATCCTCCTGAAGTTGCATCGTTGTTCATTTTTGTTCCAACGGATGCTTCCTGCGTCAGTAATACTTACTAGTGTCCTTTTGACTTTATATTAAACGGGCACTCCTTTATGGAATGTCTCGCCACCTAGCAAATATCACAAAATTGTTTCTTTAGACATGAATCCTTTGTGTGGCCTTCCTCCTTACAGTCCGTAGACCACAATTCTCCCTTCACCGAGTCTAGATTCTTTTTCAAATTGTTAAATTATTTCATCATTCGTAGCATATCCTTCTATAACGCTCAGACTTTCTTGCTTGATTCTTCATCACTGCTGCTACTTTTGGACAATTAATCGTCTGAATCCGACAATTTGTGCCTCTTCTTCTCACTTGTTTTCTATTCACTTTCCAGATCCATTGCTCTATTATTAGCATATGTGTACGATGTTGGAGGCACAATCTTCATTTTCTTCTTCAGAGCCAGCCGTAGCCCCTCAACAAACCATCGTTTCTTCAATCCGTCAATTGGTTGACTCTCCATCTTCCCAACCAATTCTTTTAGTTGTCTTGCATAGGCACGGATCATTTCGTTTTTTCCTTGCTTTGTGTTGTATATCTCTGCTACAATTTCATTGCCGTCTCTTAGCAGTTGGAACTCTGCTCTGAACTCTTTTCTAACTTCTGCCCATGCAGTTAGCTTTTGAGGATCCGCGTCTGCAAACCAATCAACTACTACACCCCGTAGGGTTGCTAGAAACTACCAAACCCAATCATCTTCATCTATTACACCATTTGTTGTCCATATTGTTTCACACATCTTGCAATGTCTGATTGGATCTGCCGTCCCATCTCCATTAAACTTTGGTAGTTTCTCCTTTGGTCCTGCCATTGTTACTTTCTTATGATTCTAAGGTACCTGTTATGTACCCGCGTTGTTCTGAGTACCCACACTAACAACCGCACTGTTTTGTACAACCGCATTACCTGGTGAAAGAAGATCTTCCTCAAGCGAAGTTGTTCAATTCTTCGCCTATATCTATTCGTCGAGTGTATTGGGAACGAAGAGTTCACTCCATGCTCGTGCTCCCTCGGCACTTCGAGTCGTGTGAGTTGCTTCCCTTCCATTCGAATGCTCTACCCTCGGCGTATACAGGTTAAAGAACTCCTCACTTGTTTCTTCCACCAAATTCAATCGCTATCGAGTCCCTTCCAGCAATTCCTTGGCCTGCTAAGTGAATGCACTCCCTCCATTTGCCCCTTTCACCCCCTCGGTGTCCTTCAACAATCTGCTAAAGCTTCTGTCTGTGCTCCGCCTGTTGTGCTAAAATCAAAACTTCTTGTGCTATACGTATTTCATCCTTATCTTTTATCTTATTTCTATCCTTGTTAAGAAAATTTGGCATTAATCTTCATAACATTTCCTTCGTTTCAAATTCGTCTGGCAATGGCTCCAAATGTTTACCATACAAGGTTAAAGGATACTTAACGCATCTAGTATAGTAAGATATAACACAAAATAGATACTTGATTCATATATGCAATACGCACATTACAATTATTCCAATGATGATTACAATGATGATCCAAAGTCCATTCTGAACAGTGTACATATACTTTCCCGAAGGGGTGACTCAATTGTCACGCGCCCTTTTGGATACTATTCTACTCGTTAGCTACAATATAGATTTTACCAACAACAAGAAGGACATAATTTGTTAGTTTGAATTAATCCCCTCTTCAAGGAGGAGTTTGAGGTGGTTCTGGCTTCTGCTATTAATGGTAAGGCCCCAACCCTAGTTGATTGTCCATCATGAAGAAACTGTATAAATGTTAATATCGAGGGTTCGAGTAAATCAACACTACCCCCAGGTTGAATGCACAACAACTAGCTCTTAATTATATTTCTAAAAAAACAAAGAATATTAGAAGGGCCTCCAATGTGTCTTTAAATAAGAATAATTCTTTGCTTGGGACATAAATCTATTATTGTCCATAAGGATGATAAGAGTGATCCTTGTGAGAACATTATTGAGCAATTGGACCAATTCATTGATGTCATCAACAAAATATCTCAAAAGAAGAGGAAAATTTTTGAAAGGCAATCTCTTTCTAATGATAGTATGAAAAAGGATAATGATATTCCGGACTGTTTTAACAGATTATATAAAAATGCCAAAACCCAGCAATTGAAATTATACATCTACGCAATTGGAATGTATGAGGTCAAGATATGTCTGATAGGAAATATCTAGTCTAGATGTGGCGCAACAATCTTAAATTTAAAGATTTAATTTATCTACAAGAAATTAAGGCTGTTGGATTTCAGGCCTACACTATCCAAAAATTTTATGGGATCAAGCCACTGGATTTCATTCTAACTATTTTAGGGGAAAGGGGGGCATTACTATTTTGGTTGGTCCACATTGGGGATGGTGTCTCTCCATGTCAGAGAACTTTATGGGTCCTCTTTAAACTCAATGAAAAGACTGTTGGAGTTTGTAATATCTATGCTCCTAATGACTACAGAGAGAGGTCTACTTTGTGGGACTTGTTAATTTTGGGCCTATCCAGTGCACATTGGATATTTGTTGGAGATTTTAATATGGTGGAGTATAAAGAAGCTAAGTGTGGGGGTAATTTGCATAATTGGAAAGGTAATGAATTTATTTTCTAGTCTAATTTTAATAGGAAGCTCGGGCTTGTTAATACCCTAACTTCAAAAAAAGGATTCTACCCAGACATTTGGTATACTTGGTGCAACAACCAAGGAGCTCATCAAAGAGTCTATTGTCGATTCGATAGAATCTACGTTGAAAATTCTTTAATTTTCATTCTCAGAATGGACAAGCTCTTGTTTGCGTTTCTCCTGCTTCTAATTCTGATCATTACCCAATATATGCTAGCATATGCTTCAATCCTAATATTGATAGTGACTTTAGGGGGAGGAGAAAAGGATCATTTAAATTCAATACATCTCTTCTCCTTGAAGAAGACATTGGGAATGCTATTAGAATGGTAACCTATTTGAGTAAGTTCTACAAACATGGCTTGAGGCCTAGAGAGATGTGGGAATCTCTAATTGAGTCTCGGAAGATGTTCCAAAGCATAGGTAAAAAGAGGCCTTAGATTGAACCAAAGAGGGAAAAAATTTGCAGAACAGATTGAATATGTTAGAGAAAGAACTACAATTCAATGGATTTAAAACCCCCTCAAGAGGAGCAACTTGCATGGGTCAAATGCCACTTGAGGAAGATTCAACAGTATAAGATTAGAGGTCAAAAGACTAGGGTTAGAACGAATAGGCTGAAGGATGGTGATAAAGGTTCTAAATATTTTTTCAACATTATCAGGGCTAAACACAAAAGGGAACTCATTGATAAGATTCAAATTAATGATAACCCTTAGAGGATATAGCTGATATTAAGGAAGCTTTCTTCAATTTCTATAAGGATTTATTTTCTTCTAAGCATAAGGAGGCTAATAAAGCAACACTTGAACAATGTATTAAACTTATCCCTAAGAAAACTCAAGAAAGTGAAGCCTTGAACATTGACAAGGCTATTGGTCTTGATGAGATAGAGCCAACTATCCTCTCTCTTGCTAATGACAAATCTCCTAGCCCTAATGGCCTTCCTGCTGAATTTTATAAGCACAATGTGGAATGGATTGGTCTTTGAACTCTTGGCTCTCTATGAGGATGTTTTTGATCAGGGATCTCTAGGCCCAGATATCAACAAAGGGATTATCAAACCCCTCCCTAAGGGTGGTGACAAGACCCAAGTCAAAAATTGGCAACCTATCACCCTTTTATATTTGTCATATAAAATTATTGCTAATGTGTTAGCTAGGAGAATTGGTGTCTTACTAAATAATTTTATTGGTTAGGTTGTTAAGGGGAGATTTATCCTTGAAAATTTGAATACCAACTAGGAGGCCATGCACTAGGCTAAGTATGAGGGTCAAAAAAGTGTGATGATTTTCTTAGACTTTGAAAAATCTTATGATAGAATAGAGTGGCCTTTTGTTATGGGTATGCTACAAACCTTTGGGAATAGAGTTGCTTTTGTTATGGGTATGCTACAAGCCTTTGGGTTCCCCGCATACTTCTACAAATGGATAGGTATTCTACTTAAGGATTCTTCTACAATTATTGATGTCAATGCCGATATTACTAAGGCTATTCCTCTTTCCAAGTCCATTAGGCAAGGCTGCCCTATTGCACCAGCTCTTTTTCTTATTGTTGTTGATGCCTTGTATTGTATTCTTAGAACACATGATCTTGGACCCTTAGTTAGAGGCATCACACTTCCCAATCAAAAGGCCCTTTTGAATTCACAGTTTGCAGAGGACACTACTCTATTCATTAAGCTAGAAAAAGAAAACATCGATAATGTTACATCCCAAATTTTGCCCTAATTTTTTTGATCATAACTATTGGTTTAACGAATTATTTCTTTTCATGATCCTGTGAGATGACTTAGTTATTTATATATGTTGTACTAATTGTTGATGATATGGTCGGTAACGAATTATTTTTTCATGATCCTGTGAAATGAGTTAGTTATTTATATACGTTGTACTAACTGTTGATGATATGGTCGATAACGAATTATTTCTTTTCATGATCATGTGAAATGAGTTAGTTATTTATATACGTTGTACTAATTGTTGATTAGCAGCTTTTTGATTTAAATTAGCGATTAATATGTTTTATTTTGAATTACTATGGAATTATTATTATGGCAAAAGTATTTTCATGGGTGATTGCAGGAGAAGATTGAAGAGAGGGGAAGCATTGCTAAATGGGATCATCGGAATGGGATGTTCATTTGGTTCGGTCATTAGGATCAGTACGTATGACCTTAGACTTCCTTGGAAGGGATACGATGACTTGTCCACAGGTTACATTATGGGACCCACAAGAGCTACTAAGGAAACAATATAGGAAAAACATAAAATAAACTAAATTAAAATATAATACATAACTCAAGAGATTTGTTTAATAATTTTTATCATATCATTATAATAAATACTTACATACGAACACATAAATATAAAAATGAAATGGCACCGATAAATTAAAGTAACATAATTTAATGATGTCACCTTATCGATATACTTATGTGAACATATATAAGAATTTATTATAATAATAATAAAATGAAATTATAACTCAACTCCTCCTTTTTCTTTATTTCTTTTCCCTCTTCATTTTCTTCATTCTCAAATCGAATTAATGTTCGGGAATTCAATTGAAATTCCTGAAAACCGACAGAAGCCGAGAAGCCATGGCTAGCTTTTAAAAGAAGTCATGAACCAACCCATACGGCATCACTCTCCTTTGTCTAATACGTCTTCCTTTCAAGCCGTGCATAATCATTTCAAGCCTGTGAGTATTCATTCCCAACTGAGTCATTCATTCCGTCTGCTCAACCAGCAATTTACCATTCTTCCCTTTATCCGCCAGCATTGCAATCCACAAACCAAGTCTCAAGGCTAGCAGGTGGAACAAATAGCCAGTAGGAGTTCCAACCAAGGACAGGAGGAGCCACATCCAAACCAACCTCAAGCATAACCCCAGGTCATGAATACATATGCATTCGTATTTCCTAATTCCTTCTTTTCTTAAGTATAAGTCCGACTGCAGCCGGCCACACTTTGCTAGGACAAAGGTTAATACAATACATGCCTTCATAACTCTCTTTTTTCTGAGTAGAAGACCAACTGTAGCTAGGATTGAGTTTGATATACAATACTTTGTTGTTAGTTCTTGCATTACTTAGAGTTTATTGAAGATCTTCATAGGAATATCTCTGAGAATAAACACCATTTATGAAATCGAATGATAGATGTAGAAACTTAAATAATTATATGAACCAACAACAATAACCATGCTATCATAATTTCCGAAACAAAGATCAGAGTACTCTTAAATTCTCTAACACCTAGGATTCACCGGTGAAGCCATTGAAATGGTGAAGAGGTGGAGTTAACTTGCGAGAACCAAGAATGAAATCAGATATGAATAACTATGTAATGAAACACTTAATAGCTCATGTTGTCCCTGTAATGGAATCTGTTGTCAAGTCGAGTGGTGGTGATTGGGTTGTTGAACCCAACCGGAAATCCTTGGCCAAGGTAGTTTATAGGCATATGTGTCATTCTATGATCACTTGATGTCCATAGATGTCAATTATATAGGTATAACTGATTGGGCACTCAAAACCACCCGGTAACTTTGATGGCTGGACTGAAGAACATCCCAAGCCTGATCTCAAAGTAGGAAGGGCCATTCTAATATGCTAAGATGTGTGGGAATAAGTATGGTCCGAAGTTGGGTAGTTAAGCCTATGTCAATGCTTCTCCTCTCACCAATGTCAAAGCTTGCACAACCAGATAAAAGATCCTCCATTATTACTGTATGTTTTTCACTCTTTTACTTGTTAATCATTTAGCATGAATATTAGATAGTCTTTTTATTTCAATTAGGGTAATTAATTGCCATCTAAATTTAAATAAGAATATGTATACTTTCAGTTAAGCATGATTTCAGTTAAGGAAGATAGTTGTTGCTTTATTTTTTTTCAACTAAATATGTTATCATTTAGGAATGGTTAAATTGTTTACAATGAATATGTTTCTCATTATATCAGCTGAACATGAAAATACAATTGGATTAGTAATAGTCATTTAACCAAATATTAATACAGTTATTTCCTGTTATTGTTAAAAGAAGTCTTTGTCATGTAAAATGGAATCAAGTACTTTGTAATCGTTAGAATAGATAGATCTTAAGATATCTTTGAATTGGTTATGAAAATTCGTTTGTTACAGATAATATGAATAATAGGCTTCATTTGTTTTGTTTCACATCTGGGGCAAAAGTGGCACCCCATAAATCTTTTGTTCTTGGATGACATTCTAATCATCCTGATTGGATTGCTAATTAAGGGTGGAAAGGGCATGTTCCTAACTCCATTGTAAGATATTTGGGAATCCCCTTCTCTGTTGAACACTCTATGTGGATATTTGGGAAAGGGCATCTTCCTAGAAGCAAGGGTGGTTTGGGTACAAAAGACTTGAAAGCTCATGGTATTGCACTGGCCTCAAAATGGATTCTTCAAGCTCTAATTGGTGAGGAACCTTGGAAAGTTTAGTCAGTAATAATATTAAAAGATCAGTTACTAAGAAAGGCAAGGGCTGGAAGGATGTTCTTATCTGTGATCTGGTGTTGGGGAACTTCCAACTATCCATATTTGGCTCCTCAGTGTTTCAATCACATTGGAACGCATGGTCCCAGGTGAAGAACCTTATTCTATTTAGGTATGCTATTGGGGGTCTTCCTACATATTCTATCTTAGAAGGATCTATCTGGTGCGCAGTGGAGATTAATGGCAAGCCTCTTGATTTGTCTCAAAGTTGTTCTGCAAAAAATTGCTATAAAAATGACATTTCTCTGGTCAAAGATGTCCTGGTTAGCAATCGATTGGGGTCGTGGGGAGAGATCTCTTCCTCATTCAAGATCCGTAATTCTCAGAAAAAGGTTTATCTATTGCTCTCTAAAGCTAATGATATCTTCTTTCCTGGTTTTATCATGGATACCGATTCTGTTTTGCAGAATGCTAAATGGAAGGATGGTATTGATTTCTTTAGGATTTCTAATACAAAAGAGGATTGCTCTACCTTTGAAAGGGTGAACCAAGGCTGCAGTCTTGACTGGTCTAATTCTAAATGACATTATATTTTTTATTTCTTTTGGCATACCCCATGTGAACCAAAAAAAGCTTGCTTTTCGTGGCTCCTTTTGTCGAGGGAATTAGCTGTTGGTCATACTCTTAGATCTGCCAGAGCAGACCCTATTATTTGTAGTCGTTGTTCTGTTTGCGAGACTTTTGAGCATTTATTTTTTGAAAGCAGCTATGCTTATGGTGTTTGGTCTATTTTCTTTGGCTCTCCCATTACTTGGAAAAGTTGCCCTGGGCTGTCATGGAGTGAAATTTTAGCTGCCTTTGTCGAGCCTTTTGATTTAATTCTAATACTTCTTCGTTCATCCTTTTGAAATACTTTGGCTCCTTCTGAAGTATAGAAACAGAGAGATTTTTCAAAGGTGTAGGAGGCATCTTACTGAGTGGATGTAAACTTATACATTTCAATATTGTGTCAGAGGTTGTTGCTTCTCTTGAGATTTCATGGGATAGAATCATGATACTCACTAGAGAAGGAAAAATGCCGATATATTAAAAGGACATCATCTCTTTCCAGTACTTTACTACTCATAAGGGTATGTTTAATCAAAGAGAGATGGATGTACTTAACAGTTCATGAAAGAGCTCAAACTTGATGATAGTCAGAACGCAGATTTCACAGGTAGCAGATCTGGCTTGGATGATTCCAATGTTAGAAGGCTGGAAGCAATGCACGCTGCCCATAATAGTTCAGGAGTTTCCCTGTGATCTTATTGCACTCATCAGTTTATAGTCTGTTGTTGATCATATTAAGTCTCTGTGATATACTGATGTATTGTAAATGATGTAATTTTTTGGAATTTCTGCTGATAAATTGTAATTGATCAGGCAATAGTCTCCTAGGGCTCTTCTACAGACTTGGTTGAAGATTAACCTTTTTGTATCAGCTTTGAACTATTTTAAATATATAAAATAACTTTCAAATGTGTCCAATGGTATTCAAAACAAAAAAAAAATTGTTATCATTTGTCAATCAACCATGTGAGATAGACAAGTTGTCATGTCAATCAAAACCAACTTGCACTAAAATGCATTAAGTCCAAACATATTGTCATTGTGGACATCAAAGACATATACCTAATTACTATTTTGATTTAGATCATTGTCGTCCAAAAACATACATCTAGTTACTACTTTTGTCGAAATACTATAGGAGAGTTTCTTCCACCATTTCAACCGATAACTTATCTACTCCTCACATGTATGCAACTGTAAACTTTTCTACTCCTAACATGTCAATCCAGATTATAATGAGCTCAGCATTATAGGTACTGTTGAGCAATGGTATGAAAGCTAGTCGATCTTGTCTACCCATGATGCAAATGTTGTAAGAAAATCATCAAAAATCAGCAAACCCACAACAACAGAAACTATAATGTTTGGGGAATAAATAAAACTAAACCCCTTACATTAAAAACTATGTGACTTTTGGGATAAAAATCATGAAAAAAACCACCACTAGTCATGAAAACTATTCATGTTGGAAACAGCACGAAACTTTTCCAAGCTAGTATCGCGTTTCTCTAAGCTTGAATTTGATATTTAATTGTTTAATGTTGATCGATTAATCCATTTCAATTCAACTATCAAATTCTTTTACTGAAGGCCTACGTCAAGTCTTTTTCATTTTGCTTTTTGTCAAGCCTTTGCTTGATTTTTAAAGCCTTCATCTGCATTATTTTTTTTTGAGTTTGTCTTTGCTTGTTTTTAGTCCTTTGGTTTTTTACTCATGTCATCCCTTTCATTTTTCCCTTCGATTCGGTCTAATTTAGAGGTCAATCGGATTTTTCAGTCAAGAGTTATGCCCATTTTAGTGCCTCAAAAGTGAACATTTTAGGTGCAACAGCACGAATTGAAAATATGATGTCATATTTTTAACCTAACATTCACTGTTTGAAAAATATAACATTATATTCACTTCTTGTTATGTTTTAAGTTACTTTTAATTTAAATTTATAACTTTAAGTGACTATAGTGCACTTTAAGCGACTAAGCTCCACTTTATGTTATAATTTGAAGTTGACTTACTTTTTAATTTTTCACTTAAAGTAACTATATAACTATATAGTTTCATTTTAATTTTTGGTTTTCAAAATCAAATGCTTATTTAAATGTTACTTTAAAATGATGTTTATGTATTATATTTCATAACGTGATAAGTAAATATTGTTTATGACCCATTTTGTAACATTTTTATAATTTTAAGTAAATTAAATAACTTAAAGTCTTCATAAGTGGACATTTTATATGCAATAATATGTAAAATTCATCAAAAGTGGACTTTTTACATGTCATTGCATATAAAGTTTACTTTGGTGGAGCTTTTTCATATCATTACATCAAAAGTTCATCATAAGTGGACTTTTTTGATGCTATGACATGAAAAGTGAAGTTTTTATGTTTAAATATCTAAAAGGTGAGTTGCATTTTAAAATATGCATTCTCCTCCAAAAGGTCTGATTTTACTTGGATGCATATTTTAAAATATGCTATGCACCCAAAAAAGTCTCATTTTGATCAAAAGCATGTTTTAAAATGTGTTGTGCCCTCCAAAAAGTCCAATTTTGACAAAATACATGCATTTGCTTCCCAAGAACCCGATTTTGCTCATTGTGAGATATATACTTAGTGGATTTGCATGAAATCTTCTCCAGTGAAGGCGCTTTTTTACTTGGCAATGAGTTTCCTTGCATCAAGAATGGATTTAACACGCTGAAAATTGTTTTTGGGAGCTCAATCCTAGGGAACATTTTTGGAGAAAACTCCAAATACCTCCATTTTTTGTCATAACTTAAGATTTTCTCAATGGATTTGCATGGGATTTGTTCCATTGGAGACGTTTTTGGATGGCAATGATTTCTCTTGCTTCTAAAATGGATTTATTTACCTCAAAAATGTTTTTGAAAGCTTCATAATGGATCACGTTTTTTAAGAAATTTGCAAAAAAAATCCATTTTTAATGCATGCTTTTCCTCCCAATCAAATTGATTTGGCATATCTTGGGGATTACATTGCATTGTATTTCACATTTTTGTATTTAATGATCAAAACATTTTGATCTTGCAACATGAAGAAAAATGTTTTTTTGCCAAAAATGCGTTGCAAGCATGAACATTCAAAAACGTTGGATCTTGGAGTGTTTTTAGAGCACATTTTGGCATCTTCTAACAAGAACTCCTTGTTTTCTGTCCTCTCCCATTCGAATTTGCAAAGTTGGAAAAAGTCTAAGTGCTTGGGAAGATTTTTTCAAACACTGAAGCATCTTTTTCCTTCATTTTTGGCACTTAATCTTCATCTAAGTAGACTTCTTCTTCCTTGCTATTTAATTTGTGCTTATCTTGCTGATTTTATGCATGAAATTACTTGATGATTGCCATTTGTAAAAATCTTTGCCATGGAAAGTGCATTTTTCCTTTAAATATGAAGTTTTTATTCATTTTCATGTATTTGGTTCTTTCCCAAGTCCCAATTTCGAACTTGAGTTTTGAATTGCATTGCATCTTGGCATGTTTGAATTATTTTTCGAAGGTACGTTGTTTCTTTTGTGTTTTGTGGTTTGTGCTTGCTTGCCGGTTTTCTCCTCTTGGAGAAATTACAAGTTCTTTCCCAAGAACTTGTTTTTGCTTCATTATATGTGAAAACATCATCATATTTCACTTTCCGTTTCCATGTCACAACATTTCATCTCTCACTCAACGAAATGCGGTTACATGTTTTTCAACTCATTCGCCGTTCACATATGCATGTAATCCCATTTTCCACTTCCACTTTCACCCATCTCACTTTTCGCTTCCATTTGCACGACACAATTACATGAAATGTCTTACCTGTAATTGCATCACAAAGGTTCAATTTTGATTAAAAATCACATTTTGAAAAGTCAAAAAGATGTCATTTTCACTTTCCATGTACTTTGACTTCTCCTTTTCACCAAAAGTGACTATAAAACTCATTATCTCACTTCCATTTTCCATTTTCATCTCTTCATATGCATTTGCGCTTTCGTGAGCAAATACATCTTTCCATGCTTTCCATCTTGACCTTCATTCGCATATAAATGTGAAGTGTATTCTTCACTCACATTCGCATCTCATTTCACCCTCCACCTCCCGTTACTTTTTGCATTTACATGTACTCATTTTTCATGTAATAATGCCTTGAAAATGTTGTCACTTTTCAAAACAGAAATCTTCATTTGCACACATTCCAATGCGTTTCACCATCACGCATTCTCATTCCATTCCCTTTCAATTCATTTTCCATTTTCTCACTTTCATTACACTTTTTGTTCACTCCATTCCGCTTTATGTTCCATTGCATATGCATATGCTTTCTCTTTGAAGTCATTTTGACAGATTTGTGACGTCTCCAATCCATTTTCGAATTTTCACTGCTGATCTAGAATCCACTTCTATGGAGATTCCTTCTAATGATGTATTTATGTTTTGGGATTTTTGTGTTGCAACGCAAGTACAAGATATGTTCTCGCCATCCAAATCCAAAGGCAAAATGAAATATCAATATAATAAAGAATTGGCTCATGTAGCTCCTTCAATCATATATATTTTGGATAACAAGCTCATTTTGATTTACTTACTAGCATTCCCTCTCTCTCATACTACAAGTTATCCTCCTCCTTAAAAGAAGCCTCTTGTGCCCAATGAAGATTCCCAGTTTTTCCTCAAACACCTTGTGTCTACAGCACAATTACAGCTAGCTACTACTAACCCTCCAGTCATCAATATGGCTGCTGGTCCATGGGTAGCAGCTTTTGGTCCGTTAAATCTTGCAACACCCTTGCATGCATTACCTCAAGGTTCTCATAAAAATTTTCCCAAATTCTACGGAGACAGTAAGCAACACCCCAATGAACACATTAAAGTCTTCTACATTGTTGTGGGAGTCTTTGGTGTTGAACATGAAGATATATCTGTAAGACTCTTTATTGAGTCTTTACAAGGTATAGCAGCTGATTAGTTCTATAATCTAGAGCCTAATTCCATCACTGATTGGGCATCTCTGCATGCTAATTTCTTTGAAAGATTCAAGCCTGTAGAAGATGAGCATGCTCTCCTAGCACAGCTCACACAAATGAAAGAAGCAAATGATGGAATGCAGGAGTTTATTGGTAAGTTCAATAAATTAGCTAATAGTATTCCTACTGCTTATCAGCCCACTGCCACGAATTTGAAGTGTTTCTTCATCAACACTCAACTTCCTGAAGTTAGCTTTTTACTTCGAAGGGCTGCCCCTATAACATTACCTCTCGCACAATCTTTGACAACTGAGATTGAAGATGATCTAATTCTTGCAGGAAAGATTCACAAAGATGCTAGCTGATTCAAGAATAATTCCTCCTCAAAATCCTCTTCATCGGGTACATCTGATTCACTAATTCAAAAGCTGGCAAATGAACTTCTTGCTCTCAAGAAGCAAATATCTCAAGGTTCATATGCAGCACCATATAAGGGTATTCCAAGGCGACCTTATCCTAATGCTGCAAACAATTATGCAGCTAAGAATCAAAATAAGCTTCCTCCTCCTCCGGAGAGGCTTGCGCTCGAAGCACCACCAAGTAACACAGCTACTGGTTACTTCGAAGTTGATCCACTGAATGATAATCAAGATGAATATCCTTCCGAGGATAATGCTGTTTTGTATCATGATGACCCTCAAGCAGCTGGCGACTCTATTATTGGTTATGTGCAGTACAATGCTAAAGATCATGAAATTGATTTTGCACAAGCTTATGCAGTGATGACACATTCACAAACGAAGTTGGCACAACAACAAGAAGAGGCTGAAAAGAAGTTGGATGTTCCTCAAATGCCTGTTACTATTGCAAAGAGGGGGACACCATTGCCCAGTCTACCAAACAATCCAGCTAAAATCAAGCAAGTGTTGATCAATTTATTCCTGCATCTGCTGTTTTAAAGCCCAGTATGCCTAAATCTCAGGCTGAAATTTTTAATTCTTCCTTAGCAAATTCTTTTCAAGCTTTTGATATCATAGATCATGCTAAGAAAACCAAAATTCAAATGTCTGAGGTAGAATACCTACAAGCTAATCCAAATCAGCTGGATAGACTTGCTAAATTTTTCAAAGAATCCCAGCCTTCTCAAACCCATTTGATTGCTCCTGAAGTCAAGAATATGCCAAATAACTTAGTAACCATTCCATTCTCAGTTCCAAGAAAGATTGAGCCTTTGTATCTTTCTCTTTTGAGCAATGGTTTTAAGTTAAGTAACTGCGTTATAAATTCAGGTGCCTCCAATAATGTCATGCCTACCAAGGTTGCAAATGCCTTAGGTTTGACCTTAACCAAGTCTTTTGGTAGCTGTTATTTTATGGAGAACAAACAAGTGCCTCTAAAAGGGCAAATCAAAGATGCTCAATTTGCCTTTCCATTCTCAGACAAAAGATCAAAATGACAGTCTTAGTTGTTGATGTAAGGATGTAGGAGGAGAACTCAACATGGATACGATTGAAGCTAGAATACCCGTTAAAGGTGTTATGCAGAAATTGTATACTAAAAGATAAACAAAGTATGTGGTAGTCAAATCCAATGATCCATATGCTCAAATTCTTTTTGAATCAACAAGGATGGGAAATTATTATCTACATGCTAATGAAGTATCTGAATTTGCCAAAGAATGGACAGATTCTGAAAGTTCTTCACTATTATCAAACACTGAGAGATTTGCTAAAGCCATAGAGGAAGATGTCATTCCTGATGAAAAGGTTATTCTTAAAGATGATCTTATGGATTATTTTAAGGATGAAGAGATGCATTCTAAAGGTGATTCTACTGATTCTCTTTCAAGAAGAATTATTCCGAATGATTCTAGTGCAAGCACAAGTAGCTCTACTACTATTTGGGATATGGAATTTGATGGTAGTTGTGCTTCTATGGGATCCGGTGCTGGAGTTGTTTTTCCCTTTTTCGTACAAGTTGCAATATCCTAACACCAATAACACAGCTGAATATGAAACCTTGATATTGGGATTGAACATGGTGTAGGCTAGAGGAATTCAGAACTTGCATGTTAAAGGAGATGCTAAATTGGCAGTGTGTCAAATTAAGGATCAATATAAAGCCAGAAATGACCGACTTAGACACTATCGTGATTTAGCCTGGGATTACATCAAGTTATTTGATGCCTTCAATATTTCAATAATTCCTAGAGAATTGAATGATAGAGCTGATGCACTTGTTGTTTCAACTACTCCTCTACTTCCACATCAGGATTTTGAAGAGAACATGTATGAAATACAGTTGGTCTACCAACCAAGTATTCCAGATAATTGTGAACATTGGCAAGTGTTCAACAATGATACTCAGATCATCAACTTTCTTGAAACAAAAGAAGGTTTTGATGAGATGTACTTCGAAGGAGATGAATATGATCCAAATGAAGTTCTCTCTGAAGTAGATCTAGAAACTGGTCATAAAGTCATCCAACTTAAAGGGAATAAGATTCCTAAAGGATTGGTTTCTTTGGAAATATTGTTTGATAAACATGATAGATATATTAAAGAACAACAAAAGACAAGAACCAGGTCTATGGAACAGTACGAGAAACACAACATTGGAACAGATGAAGACCCAAAACTGGTGAACATTGGTAATTGGTGCACGAAGGAAGAGAAAGAAAAGTTTATTACTCTTCTTCGTGAATATAAAGATGTCTCAGCTTATTCTTATGAAGATCTTAAGTCTTTCCGTCCTAAAGAAGTACAGCATGATATTCCCATGAAGTTTAGTGCCACTCCTTTTCCCCAAAAGCAGAGGTAATATAATCCTAAGATTTCATATACTATTCTAGCTAAAATTCAAAAGATGCTTGAAGCAGGTATCATTTTTCCTATTCATCATTCATCTTGGGTAGCCAATATTGTTCCTATCAGAAAGAAGAATGGCAAGATTCACATGCGTGGATTTCCGTAATCTTAATCAAGCATCTCTTAAGGACAATTATCCATTGCCGATCATAGACCAAGTGTTGCAAGTTGTCACTAATTCCAAGATGTTGTCTATGCTCGACGGCTTTTTTGGATATAATCAAATTGAGGTCCGTGAAGATGATCAATACAAGACAGCGTTTACTACCACATGGGGAACTTTTGCATATAGGCGGATGCCTTTTGGTCTTATGAATGCTAGAGTGACTTTTCAAAGAGCAATGGATCTTGCTTTTGATGGTTTAATCAATGACAGTATTGTTGTAATGTCCCTACTCAAATCTGATCTCAAAGTGCTAATACGGAACTCCAGGAATATCATCAAAAACTTCACTTGCAACCTCCCTACTTGCTAGTTTATGTGATCAGACTAATATGTTATTTGAAAATTGACTAATGAACGCTTCCAATGCTTGAAAACAACTCTAGTATGCATAAACAATCACTTAGATGCATTTACAACTTCCCTTTTATGCACTTCAATGCTTTCTATATGCAAATTATTCATCTTCAGCCACTTGACATTATGTCAGACAGTTGGCATTCAATGGATCTATGGCTGTTATAAATTTCAATTTGCTCCAGCACTTGTGATTGCAAGTATTGCTTGAAATTCACTTCTAAATGATTCTATCAAACACCTAGGATGGTTATGCAAGTCTTTTATATACTTTCTATGCATAATAATGAATTCTAACATCAAACTAACCACCTACAGCCAAGTGACTTTTCGTCATACAATTGGCGTACATCCTCATACAATATTCAAATGAGCATTACAATAATATATAACTCCCAAAGGATGACACTTAATTTGAAATGCTATCTTCCTATAATGATGACAATGAAAAGATGCCAAGACTCTTGGCTTACATCCGCAAGAATAATGCTTAAATCTGATAGAAACTTTCACCTACAGCCTTACCTTCTAACATGCATCTAAATTATAAGAAAAATGCATGAAATATCCAAAGAAACCTGATTATAGATGGCTGTAATAATTTTCACCAATGCTGCCTTTCCGCTTTGCTTTTTCGGATCTGCGTTTCCGGACTGCTTTTTCGGATCTATTTTTTCGAACTACTTTTTTGGATCTGTTTTTTTTTCTCAATGTAGCACAAATAGATGACTAAAGTATCTTCTTCCCAGCCACAATAATTCAAGTGATATTTCACACCTTCAAATTTGCTATCAATAGGAAGTTTTTGTTTCCTATAACAAAGAAGTAATTTGCAGAAACCCTAGGCTCCACAAAGTGAAACAACAACAACATCAAATCTGCCTTGCTAGGAATGAAGCCCAAGATGCCTATTTATTATTTTTCTCCACTTCCTCTAGAAACTTCTAGAACATTATTTTATTTATTAAGTGACTTTATAAAATATTCTATAATTCAAGTCACTTTATTAAATTAATTAAATATAAAGTTACCTTTTAATATTTGTTTATTTGATAACTTTATAAATAATTAACTTAATACCACTAATTTATTTAATTAAAATAATTAATTAGTCATCCTCATAAAATATTCATTATTTTGGACAACTTAATTAATTAAATTAATTAAATCAAATTACATCCAAAAAAAAAGGGACATGACAATTGTCGTGTACTTAGATGACTTCATTGTTTATTCCAAAAAACTTCAAGATCATTTCTTTCATCTACGACAAGTTTTGGCAAGGTGCAAACAACATGGCATGTCTTTGAATACCAAGAAGTCAGTTTTTGGTTTGATGGAAGGAAAACTCCTAGGACACATTGTATCAAAGGAAGGTATTAAGATTGATCCTGAGAGGGTACTGGCAATCCAAAGCCTATCTCTACCATCAAGTAAGAAAGCAGTTCATTCTTTCTTCAAAAAGGTGAATTTTCTCATAAGATTTGTACCTAATTTTGCTGAACTAACTCGTCATATTGTTGAGATGATGAAAGGCAAGACGACTTTCCATTGGAATCAAGAAGGAAGGAAAGCATTTGCAGAAATCACGGACACTATAGCACATGCTCCTATGTTGGTATCTCCTGATTATACTAAAAGCTTCATTATGTATAGTTATGCTTCAGCCCATACTCTTTCTGCTATTCTGATGCAGAAAAATAATGGTGTCAAATCACCTATTTCATTTATGAGTTGTCCTTTGAAGGCTCATGGATTGAAATAAAGTCAAATGGAGAAACATGCTTATGTTGTTGTCAAGGCAGTAAAGCATTTTAGATTTTAGATTTTGAACTCACATATCATTACTCTAGTTCCAAATACTACAGTTAAGACTATCTTCACTCAGCAGGATTTTTGTACAAAAAGAGAAAACTGGATCGCTAAGAGTAAAGAGTATGATATGGAGATACGCCCTACCAAGTTAGTTCGTGGTAAGGGACTTTGTCAGCTTATGGCTGAAAATGAACCATTACAAGTGGAAAATGAACCATTTGGATAATTTTGGGGATTACATTGCATTGTAGTTCACGTTCTGGTATTTAATGATTAAAACATTTTGATCTTGCAACATGAAGAAAAACTTTTTCTACCAAAAACGTCTGGCAAGCATGAACATTCAAAAACGTTGGATCTTGGAGTGTTTTTAGGGCACATTTTGGCATCTTCTAACAAGAACTCCTCATTTGCTGCCCTTTCCCATTCGAATTTGCAAAGTTGGAAAAAGTCAAGTGCTTGGGAAGATTTTTTCAAACATTGAAGCATCTTTTTCCTTCATTTTTGGCACTTAATCTTCATTAAGTATACTTCTTCCTCCTTGCTATTTAATTTGTGTTTATCTTGCTGATTTTATGCATGAAACTACTTGATGATTGTCATTTATGAAAACCTTTGCCATGGAAAGCGCATTTTTCTGTTAAATATGAAGTTTTTATTCATTTTCATGTGTTTGGTTCTTTCCCAAGTCCAAATTTCAAATTTGAGTTTTGAATTGCATTGCATCTTGGCATGTTTCAGTTATTTTCCGAAAGTACGTTGTTTCTTTTGTGTTTTGTGTTTTATGCTTGCTTGTCGATTTTCTCCTCTTGGAGAAATTACAAGTTCTTTCCCAAGAACTTGTTTTTGCTTCATTACATGCGAAAGCATCGTCATATTCCACTTTCCGTTTCCATGTCACAACACTTCATCTCTCACTCAAGGAAATGCGATTAAATGTTTTTCATCTCATTCGCCATCCGCATATGCATGTAATCCCATTTTCCACTTCCACTTTCACCCATCTCACTTTTCGCTTCCATTCGCACAACACAATTACACGAAATCTCTTACGTGTAATTGCATCAAAAAGGTCCGATTTTGATTAAAAGTCACATTTTGAAAAGTCAAAAAGATGTCATTTTCACTTTCCATGTACTTTGACTTCTCCTTTTCAACAAAAGTGACTATAAAACTCATTATCTCACTTCCATTTTCCATTTTCATCCCTTCATATGCATTTGCGATTTCGTGAGCAAATACACGTTTCCACATCTTTCCATGCTTTCCATCTTGACCTTCATTCGCACATACATGTGTAAGTATATTCTTCACTCGCATTCGCATCTCATTTAACCCTCCACCTCCCGTTACATGTTGCATTAACAAATAATGTCTTGAAAACGCTAAGCCACTTTTGAAATCAGCAATTTTCATTTACATGCATTCCCATGCATTTCACCATCATGCATTCTCATTCCATTCCGTTCCATTTCATTTTCCATTTTCCCACTTTCATTACACTTTCCATTCACTCCATTCCACTTTTTGTTCCATTGCATATGCATATGCTTTCTCTTTGAAATCATTTTGACAAATTTGTGAAGTCTCCAATCCATTTTTGAATCTTCACTATTGATCCGGAATTCACTTGTACAGAGATTCCTTCTGATGTAGTATTTATGTTTTGGGATTTTTGTGTTGCAGCGCAAGCACAAGATATGTCCTCGCCATCTAAATCCAAAGGCAAAATTAAATATCAATATGATAAAAAATTGGCTCATGTAGCTCTTTCTTCAGTCATATCTATTTTGGATAACGTGTTGGACACAAAGATTGGTCATGTGGACGTGGCTGATTTTCTACAAAGAGTTGAAGCTCCGGCTAGTCATGAAATTAAGTGCATTAGGAGAAGTAATATTCACTTGGTATCTACGTTTCCTATGGCAGCTATAGAACCTGACTTCATTTATGGATGTGCATGGCGGTTTACTCCCAAGACGAAAATTATCAAAGATGCTGATGGCAAGGTTATCATTATCCTAGATCTTGAGGTTATAGAACAAATTTTCAAGGTTCCGCATAAATCAGAATGTGTTGATTTGACTAAAAGATCGTCATTGGCCAGTTGGAATGAGCAAAAGAGTAATTATCAGAAGTATGTCAACCTTTACTAGTTAGACAATAAAATAAGCAATTTCTCCAAATGGCCAAAGACTATTCATTGGTCAAATTTCAAACAAGAGTATAAGAATCTCATCATCCTTCTCAATCGGATTTGTGGCCTTAAAGATTCTACTAATTTTGAGCCACGGATGTATAAGTACATATTTCAAATTATGGAGAATAAAGAACACATCTTTTGGGAAGAACTTATCAATACTGCATTCTGCCAGTAGATATGTAATGTGGGAACATCAGTACCTGTTTACATGAATTCTTATCTAGTTTACATCGCTGCTGCCATGGGATCTTTCTCTAGTCTTTCTACCGAAGGAGATTGTCTTCAAGTTCCTATTTGGGATTACTATCACCAAATCACTTTGGCAAATAGTAAATTCCACTACAGAAGAGTCCAAAATGCCTTCTTTGGACATTTCCAGCGGTTGTTTGATAAGCATTTGTCTATCAAAGTGTATCTGATGCAGCATGGGAGAAGGTGAACCAATATGGCTGTATTTTTCTTCAGTCTCCCACTTTCAGATACTTGAGAGTTGGACATTTCAAGGTAAAGTCATATACCTTACCTAAGTATGCTACAGATCCAATCATCTTGATGGAGCTAGCTAGACAGCTCGTGGAGGTGCAGAGTGATCAGCATACTTCACATAGACTTGGTTTTGGCATTACCACAACTAAGCCTTTGGCTATTGGAAATTATTCAATCATTTTTGTGCCTAAAGAAAAGAATATGGAAGCAAAGTTGCAGTTGATTACCTTGAAGAAGTTCAAGGCCAGATTTGATTTTGACTATCGAGAGATGAATTCTCAGATGAAAAGAGCCTACACTCATGTTCATCGCATCGAAAAAATCTGGATAGATATGAGGACAGAACTTGACATCATGAAGATGGATTATTGCAGATTAACCTTGCAGTAGGTATTGATCTTAATATATTGGAAATCCCTTCAAATTTCCAAGTTGAAGATTATGGCGATATTCTTGATCCGGAGTTTCATCAAGCCGGCTTCGATAAGAAATTCCCTTTTCCTATCCAATGGCAACAAAAGGAGGGTACATCTATCATGGATAGATTTCAATCCATCCTAGTAAACACTAACAAATGGTTGAAAAGTAAAGGCCTTAAAAGAGTAAATCCTAAGATGCGATTCGATTGTGGAAGTTTTCGTCCTCCTGGCAAGAAATCACAATTGGAGATTACAAAAAAAGATGGTGCCTCATCTTATGACACTAAGGGTTCCTTCAAATTCAAATTGAAGGGTGTAAAAGGAACAAAATCATCTCAAGTTCCTGAGCCAATTCAAGTATCATTTTCCACTGTTTTCACTCCTTCCATTCTAGGCTCAAAGGTTAATATCATGGCTCTTCCTATTTGAAGATTTTTCGACTCTTACCACTGGTCAATTTTCCCAACTTGATACATCTTTGACAGGATTTGAACCTTTCATGACGGAGTCTTCTCAACATGTTCCTATGCCTTCAGCAGCACAAACTGAATCTTGCTCAATCACTACGGATATACAATCTAGATCAATGCCAATGGTCTCCATTGTGCCTACTTCTGTAGATGAAAGTTTCAGCCTACCTACATGGTTGAGTAAAATAACAACAAAGACAAATAAAGTAGTTGTTCCTCCAAACAATCTTCTTATTAAGAAGACTAAATCCAAATCTTTGAAAGATAAGATTGTTTCCAGAATTTTGGTTGATTCTAATAAAACCAAATTTGTTGAGGCTGTTGAGCACTTTGTAAATAAACCTGTTGTGGAACTTACTCATTCTAACTACAAGTTTACTAAGGTTGAAGTTGGAAAGCAATCACATTTGGGTTGTTTGCAAGATGCTCAAGATGCATTGGCCAATATATCAATAAGCAATCATGAGCTTTGGGAAAAGAAGAATTGGCTGAAACAGGAGATCTCTCATTTGAATGAGGTTATCGAAAAATAATCTTCTCACAGTGTTGTTGTTATGTCTCAAACGTCTAAAGAGAGAAGGCTGATTGAAGCTGCTAAGTCTTGTATACAGAAAATCATTTTTGAAGGAGTTCGAGCCATCATAGAGACATTTGCAGTTCCTAGGCATGTCAAAGAGATGAACGAAATGGAGCAAATCTTAATTTCTTCTTTGACTCAAGAAGTAGATAACTTGAAAGAAATCTTTGATGATTGGGATGAAATGGTGAAATTCGATTTGGACGCCTTGGTTTCATGTGACATTCTTCCGTCATGTGAAATGTTTTTCAAATTTTAAGGGCTCATTGATTGCAAGGAGGAGACATTAAGGAAGCTGATCACAAAGTTGAAGGTGGCTTTTGGAGATTGTCAAACAATTGAAACAAGTGTCACTTGTAATTTGGAACAGATGGGATGTCCTGTTACTAATGAATCTAGTAATCTTAGTACAGCAAAGATAGTAAATTCAGAATATACCAATAGGATCAATGCTGATGTAGATTCTAAGGATTTTGGTTCACACACAACGAACAAGTTTGTTTTGTATAAATCCTTGACAAAACACTTGTTAGATACTACAGCAGCAAATTTCAAAGTTGTGCAATCAACATATGCAAATGCAGTGAGAGTAGAAGCCATATCGAAGACCATGGAAATTGCTTATCTTACCACAGTGTGTGACATTGTCAAATTCAAGGCACTAAGAAACAATCTCTATGATTGTTGTTTTGTTTTTATTTCATGTTAATAGTTGTAAAGAATGCATTACATGAAAAAGCATAGTTACATGTAATGCGAGTTACATGTATGTAAAAGGATGTAATGTGAGTTGCATGTGCAATTGTATGTAACCCTTTATTTTCTTCTACAGTTAGACTAGGTCAAAGTTGGTTGAGTTGCTCCCACTTTTTCCTCCACCTTTTTCTCAACTCACGTGCATATATAAAGGAGTACCCCCTCATTGTAAAATCATCATTATCTTTATGCAAGAGAGCTCTGAAGAAATTGTGCCAACTGAACTTTGTTTGTGTAAGCACTATTTTGAGAGAAAGTGAATACAAAGGAGCATTTGAGACTTAACTTTGATTAAGTGAGATTGTTATTTGTGTGAATTGTAAGCTTTGCCTATAATTCATCCAAGTTGTCTTTGATTCATGTTATCCTATGTTATTGGTAATTGTATCTCGTGAATTGAATAGAAAAGAGTTAAGAAGCAATCGGAGCCAGAGCTTTGACCAGGAGCAATTGTGAAAGTGTATAGCTAGAAGCTTTGTCTGTAGCTTATATTTTCTTCTTAATTGGCAAAATAGCTAAGTATTCTTACTTTTAGGAGTTTGTGCCCTAATTGTAAAGTTTTTCCATATAGAAGTATGATCGGACTTAGAGCCAAACCGGTACATTTTTAGCTAACCTTTGAGTTAGTAAAGGTTTATCGGTATCACCGTTTCCATCTCTTGATAGAAGTGTAGTTAGAGATTCATCCTGCCCATTACTTGCTCGACGAGTAAGTGGATTCTTTGTTGAAAAATAAGAAGAAAGGATATTGGTAAGACCCATTTTATAAAAACTCTTGACTCCTTGCTTACCTTGAGTTGATCCAAGGAACAGTGAGAAGGGGGAGCCTTCGCTTTAAGGTACGAGAGACTCTGTCTCACACGCTGTGGCTGGTCATCCTATTCTGCAACTGGATTTTTACCCAAAACTATCAGTTACAAAATATCCACCCAACAGGGCCTGAATGATCCTATCATCCAACCTTGCTGCTACTAGTTCCAAATCTGTGAGCGTGCTTTCAGCTGTATTAATTCTATCTTCAAGATAGCTTTGCCTTAAGTTAGCAAAATACTGACTATTGCCTTGTAAAATTTGCAAAGTCCTCTATTTTACCTCTACAGGGATATGGACAACCTTTCGTCTGTTGTTCCCTTTTATCACCCATGATGCCTCAGCGTGCTCATCTTCCTCTTCTCCATCATCTAGAGTCACATCAGACTCAGGACTATAAGGAAATAGCCCCTCTTCTTTTCCCATGGGTCCCTATGGCATTTGAGCCATGATTTCAGCATGGTCAGTGACCATCTTCCTAATCCTATGAGGATAGGGGATATCCATATAGAATCCCATAAAACTGGGATCTATCTTCTTCATTTCCCTTTCTACCCTTACACATCATCAAGCTTGGCCAGTTTATCTGCTGCCTCCCCCTCTGCAACAATATTAGGAATAATATCCTCATGAGATAGCTCCTTGGTGTTACGCAACACATAATTCCTTATCCTTTAAGGGTGTTCTTCATCCAATTATCAGGATCATACATCTTGTAGGGACCACTTGATAGGTTGAAGTGGTGGAGGAAAGAATGGATTTGATCTAGGGCCTCTTTTCCAATTGAAAAGTTCCCAACCCTAAAAAATCTACACAAAAATGTGCCCTTATGAACCTTAGGACCTAAGTACTCTCCATTGACCATAAACAATTGCCACATATATTCAATGATGGCCAATCTAGGAAGGATTAGTTTTGGCAATATGTGGGGTGGTTGGGGACAACCATACACTCTCATCAGAGAAAAGGTTGGGAATAGGAAGGATATCTCCCCAATTATGATCTAATCTCTTACTCTCTAGGAGCAGGGCAGGTCTCAATAAACCCTTTAGGATGTCAGGTTCCCCAAAATATCCTAGGTCTAGCATTTTCATAATAACAACACTAAAATTATTGAAGAAGGAAACAGAATCAGAAAAGTGGTATGAACTATCCTATACCCGTGTCCATAGCTGAATTAGCAGCTCTCTATTTGCATCAGTGGGTATGATCAATGAAATAAGGGCTTATGTATCCCACATTTTTGTACAAGATCAGGTGCATCAGCAGTGAGTAGTGATGGTGCTGATGGAGCTTGAAATTTTTCATCTCTCCACTCTGAGCCAAGGCAATATTTTCCTTCATTACCTCCAAAATATACTCAACATAATCATACTCCCCTCCATGGTTTGAATCTTACACATCTCTGGCTATGATAAACTCTTCTCCATACACCATATCTGTTCCATCTTTCCCAACCACTTTGTGGACACCATATACTGTTTTTACAAAGTAATTCTTAAACTTGTCCAAAGGCATCATTTTTTCCACCTTCTTAGGGTAATCACCCACACTCTTTAAGTCCATAGGGAATGTTGTCGCATAGACTTCCCTATATAAGCTTTTGTATTTCTTTCAAATATCTTCTGCAAATCCTCCAAGTCTACAAGCTGGCCTATGGCTCCATCCAATCCAAAAGCTTCAATGAATGAGGCTTGGTCCAGAGTACAAAAAGTATGGTTCCATCTCTCCTATGGAAGGATTTGGTGGCCAGAGTATATGATCCAATTAGGGCCTTCACCAAGTCCACATCCACAAAGACCTCTAGAAAGATCAACTTCGCCAGGTTCTTTTTCCACAGATAACACACCGGGATCTTCTTCTCTCTATTATGATAAAAATCTATGAAAAGTTCAGAACCTGTGACCCCAAGGCATGTAGCATCTCTGCATAGAGCATATGGGTCCACAAAAGCATGGTCATCTGCAGCATTAGCATTTGAGGATCCTAGGAATAATTTTAACCATTCTTCCACAAACCTATTAGGTTTTCTTTGTCTCGTCTTCCCTCCCTTGGAAGTTGAAGTTTCTACAACCTCCATGTCTGATGCTTGAATTTCTTCTACCTCTTTAATAGACATCTTGAATGTATGCTAGAAAAAACTATATAAACTCTATTCTTCGGCACTAAAAACAATTATCTGCACACACTGAAAACTCTGCAACTACTTAGATTTTGCTCTCTTTGTGAATGGTAAACTGTAACTCATCAATAGAATGTCTTCATAGCTCGATGTATATTATCAACATTCATCTTTGCATTGATTCTTAACATGCTTGAGTCATAAAATCAGTTTATTCTATCACCTCAGAGGAGAATCACCATTATTAACCAGCAATGCACTTTTTTGTACCATACTCAAATCTCATTGGTCAAGAAGTCCGTTGTCATTTCCAACTCAAACAAGTGAATAGCACACTTCATGTCAACCTAAGGTTTACAATCTTACGATCAACCCTGAAAGTCAAAACCCTCACAATATCTTCGGCAGGGAAGGAAAGCCCTTTGATCTTACGATACCTTGAAATGAGACCCTTATCGCACAATCATAAACCATGGGAAAAACCCTTACAATTTCACAACACACTAGTTATCGTGACATCAAAGCTAACCTTTCGTACCCTTACGATACTACGAGAAATAGTTTCCCTCCTTCATCGTAGCATCATTGGCAATATCTTTTAACTTTACGACCTCACGATACACCCTCCCCGTAGCATCGTAGCACCTTCAATCTCAATTTCTAATCTTACAACTGCCTGTAAAATGAATGCCACGTGTCCCCAATGCCATGTGGCAACATGTTGCTTTGTCGTATTGCTTAAAAACTATGAAACTTCTTTTAGCGAGAAAGCGACGTCCATTGATCAACACATGATCAACGACATTTATGAGATCATAAAAACCCTCATCCACTTCAGTGGATTCAACCAATCAAAAACTTTTAGTACAGTGACTCATTCTGACACATTTCAAATTTGTGGCCCAAGGCTGACCCATATCATCTTACGATCGTCCTTTTATCATGTCATCGAACACTTCAAATTTTTCATCCACGATATTATGACCAAGGCTTAGCATAACATCTTACAGCTTTACAAAGACCTTCCCCATGACTCGATCACCTCCTTGTCGTAGGATCAGAAAACTTAAAATGCTTCCTTGTGTTTCACACTTCTACGATCCTACGACAAACTACTTGTCGTCTGGTCGTAACCCTTGTCAAATATCTTTACGATCCCCCGATTTCCTGTTTGTCGTAACATCGAACACCAGGCTTAAAAACTCTTCAAAATGACATACAGTCATACAATACAAAAGGAATCATAAGATCGTGAACTTCATCTTTTTCATCTGCAATACTACGACACATGTATATCTTAAGATCAGGGAACCAAAAACACCACTCTACAATCCTCCGCTAACCCTTATGTCGTAACATTGTAAGAGACGATTTGAAAGACAAATAAACTCCCGCTTAGATATAAAACCTAGGGTAAGGGCCAAACTTTGACTTTTATGAAATTTCTTGTAGAATTAGATGAAGATACAACCCTAGGGCATCATTTTCACACCAGGGCAAGGGAAAATATAACTAGATTAGGGCAAAAATACCATGTTAGGGCCATACTCTAAAAATGAAAACAAATAATACATGAACTCTAACACCACAACAAACTTTTAAAACATTTTCACCATTAAATTTTGCAAGTTCAGTTAAGTGAAAATAGGGGCTATCAAGAGCCAAGTCATTTCAACACTCCTCTGCAACTAAGAGTGGGATTTGAGGGTCTCGGTTGTGGGGTCATTGGCTTACCAGCAGCCTATGGTGTGTTTTGGCTCTGTTTGAGGGACTTAGTATTTAGAATAAGTCAAGTTGTTGGTTTTGATGAGCTCAGTTGAGTTAGAGGAGTTGAGTGATGTTCTCAATTTTTATTTCAAGCTTCTAGGCTGGGCTACAAGAATCTTGGACTGAGCGTCTATTTCTAGTAAGTCAACCGTCAGGTTCATTCATCATCTTTCTTCATCAAAATCACTCTAGTGTTGTTAGATTTCAATTTTGATACTTCTTTAGTTATTTTCGCAAAACAGGTGAATTATTATTATAATTCATCCAAATATGTTGAGGTTGCTATATTTGTCGGTCGAGTATATTGGTCACCTCAGTATCATAGCTCATTGGAACCAAGTCAAATAGTTTTAAATCGTGGGCATAAGAATCAGTGGCCTTGTGTGTCAAAATATTATGTTATGGTGGAAAAGGTCATTTTTGGGAGCCAAAAGCAATTAATAAATTATATTATAATGACATTTTATTATATTTTAATGTTGTCATGAGGAAGCTTCTTAAATGGAGCTCATTTGGGAAACTTGTGCCATCTAGAGATTATAAATATGAGCCCATTTGATGAGAAAACCATCTGATTATTCAATTCATTATTTTCTTTGTTGCCTATGAAGGGTTTCTGAATTTTCTAAGTTTTCAAGCCCCTTCCTGAGTTATAAGGGTTTGAAGTTGGATTGTGCCTTTTTATCCATAGCTTAAGTAATGTGGATTAAATTCTGAGATTATTGTTGTCTTCTGTTATTGTTTCTTCTATGACTTGGAAGACTATTGGGTGCTGAAGTTATTCAAACTTTGCATTTATTTATTGGGAAGTTGTTATGAGAATTTATGGTGGATTTATGAGTCACAAGGACGTTCGAATTTTGCATATTGAAATCTGTATTTTAGTGTTGCTGCAAAGCTTTTCCCTACATCTGTTCGGTGTGAATTTTCTTTGTTAAGCTGTGGTGTTTGGTCTCCAAATTAGAATCGGTTATCCAAATTCTAGATGCTACAATCTTCCAGCAGATTGGCGTTGAAAACCCTTCTGCTTGGTGTACATAATCAGCAGCAAACAGTCATCTCAGATCTGCAATTCTAAGCGGTTAAATCCCTTGTAAAGGGCAGGTTGGTGTGGAGATTTATGCCTCTGATTTGATCATTTATCAACCATAATTCAGAGTTGGAATAGACACTATCAGATCAGACATTTATACTTGCTGTTATAAATCAGCATTGGCTGAAAACTACAGGTTCTTTGCATTATAAATTCAATACTATTTCAGCATTGGTTGTTTTTTCCCAAAATTGTAAACTCGTTATTATCTCAAGGTTGCAGCATTTCAAAAGCAATTGTTGATTCACATTCCAATTTTGTCTTAAATATCAATTCAAGAATTCATTTATAATCATTTCAACATATCATTATCAAACTGAGAATAAAATCCATGCCAAGTGTTTGACAAAATGCTAAATTGTTGATTATCAAAGGAAATTGAAGTTTGTTTAAGCTATAACCGATTAGGGTTTTTACATTTCATGGGCAGAACTTCAATAATGAAAAATGTGAATGGACGACTATTTTTATCAAAAAAATTATGGCGGCCATTGGGAGGAAAATTCAAAAAAGACCCAAAATATATCAGATGAGGACTGGGATATTTATGATAGAATGGCACTTGGAAGCTGTGTCACAGGGTTCGCTGAATTTCTAGCTTGAGGTTCGGAATTCGGTGAACATTTATAAATGAGATCAGATTCGCTAAAATTCATGTTTATGTTCGTACAAAAAAGACAGCAGAATTTCATTAAAAACATTTTGCTTAAGGTTTAGACTGGGTCATACGATGCACATTTTCCTTCACAAGCGACTACGTGAGTTCATGGAATCCTCAGCTTCTTCTATAACGCAAGAGGGGAATGTCTGACGACCCAACTGCGAGCAAATTTGACCTTGTATAAATGCTAGACAGAGTCAATCGTTGTAGATTCAGCGCAACTGGAGTGTGTGCATTCACTATTTTTTTTTAGTTCGTGTTTTTTCAAGTTTTGCGTTTAGGTTTTTATAATGTCTTAGATTATTATAAAGTTATTTTGGTAGGTTTTAATGTTTTATTAAACTAACTAAGCCTGAACCTGTTTTATTTGAGTATAATAAAATTTATTTTTAAAAAACTAATATTAATTATTTTAGATTTAATATTATTTATAATCATTTACCTTTTAATATTAAGATTTTATTATTAAAATTTACTTCATTTTATTTTATTATATTCAAAAATTATTCAAAAATTCAAAATAAAGTTTAGAATATTATATTTATAAAATTTATTACGTTTTTAAAAGGGAATTTATAAAAAAAAAAATTGCACTCCAAAAAATATATATAGTATGTTTAATATATTATTATTTTGATATTATTTAATTTTAGATTTAATTAATAGTTATAATTTTTTATTATTGTATGTTTTGCTATTGTTATTAATTTTATATTATTTATTAAATATTAAAATTTAAAACATGTTAATATTATTTTAAATTATATAATTAGAAATAGCATATTTTTATAATTAAACATGTAAATACTTATATTATTTTATTAATTATTAACTATATAATAATAAAGATAGCATATACTTTTATTTTTTTGAAAATTACATTAAGGCGAATTTAATGTTAAATTTTTTTCGATATATTTGACTTGTCGAACTTCATCCGAATTTCATGGTCGTCGAACTCAAACTCGAACTCAAACCTTGTGACTTAGCTTGGAAGTATTCGTTTATGCTTAGCATATTTGGTGGCATTTAATAGTACAAAAGCGAAGCCACTGAAGAGTTGATGGAAACCTAGCAAAGTTGTATGAAAAGCTTTCCCTTTCAAACAAGATATTTCTTATGAAGCATTTATTTAATATGAAGATAATAGAAGGTGGGAATGTTGTTGATCATTTAAATGAGTTTAATACAGTTACTAATCAATTATTTTCTGTAAATGTCAATTTTGATGAAGAAATTATGGCTCTCTTAATTTTGTGTTATTTGCCTAAAAAAATGGAATGGTTTGGTAATGGCTGATGGTAATTCTATTTCTGGTTTAAATACTCTAAAAGCTGATTATGTTGGTGTTTATTTGAGTGTGGAAATACATAGGAAAAGCTAAGGCAAAAGTACATCAGGAAATGTTTTGAATGCAAAATGTAGATACAAAACGACAGAAAGAGGAAATAATTCTAGAAATCCTGGGAAATCAAGAGGAAAATCAAAGAGAGAGGTCTTAATCTAGAGGACCAAGAGATTGTTACTACTATGGGAAACCAGTTCATAAAAAGAAAGATTGTTGGTCTCCGAAGAACAATGAAAGAGATAAACAACAAGGAAATAAAAAGACAAATGTGGTAAGTAATAAATCTGAAGAGAATGATATACTTCTTTCCCTAGAAAATGCAGATGATTTGTGGGTTTTAGATTCAGGGGCATCATTTCATGCTACACCCCATAAGAGTTATTTTATTGATTATGTCCAAGGGGATTTTGGGCTTACTCTGTTTGGGAGATAATGAACCCTTTTAGATTGTTGGAAAGGGATTAAGATTAAGTTATAGTATGGGAATCATTGGGTACTACAGGAGGTAAGCCATGTTCCAAGGTTGAGTAGGAATTTAATCTCACCAAGGCAACTAGGTCATGAAGGTTGCACAGTTACTTTTAATAACAAAACTTGGAAGGTCTGAAAAGGTTCCTTAGTAGTTGCAAACGGTGTGAAAGTAGGCACCTTATATCTTTATATAGGTCAACCGTCATATTGATAATTTCAAGTGTGTTTCCACAATCCATAGTAGTAATTCTAGATTTAGATTGTGTGTTCGTTCTACTTTAATTGTTTAAGAGAAAAAATAATGTTTATGAACAATCGCTGCAATTGAGCAAGAAGAACATCAAATAGTTGTTGTAGATTTTGAAATGGCACTATGGACAACAAACTTGGATACGAGTAAAAAGGGTATGTATTTACTTCATTCAAAGAAAGTTTTGCATAGTCTAAAATGTGTCAATATGAATTTCTATGAAAATTGTGTATGGAAAGCAAAAGAGAGTTTTCTGAAGAGTGGGAATAAAAAGAAGAATGAGAAATTAGAGCTTGTGCGTAAAGATGTACGGGGACCAGCTCAAATATCTTCCCTTGGTGGCTCTTTGTATTATACATAGTAACACGGGGCCACATCCCCCCCCTTTTTTTCCCCACGTTCCAGAGACTTTGACGTACCAAGGACATGGGGACTCCATTCCCCCATCCCCAATGGTGCCACCAGATTCCGCCACCTCTGCCAAGGATGGGGGACGTCCAAATGTTGACTATTTGCTCAGTTGACTATTTATGTTCAATGTTCGATGTTCCAATTCAATCCAATGTTCAAGTATTTACTCTTTACATCTTTATATCTTATATTGCAATCCATCTATTCATAACTAGCATTTAAAGTACCATATGTATATATATACACACACCCCCTCCTATCCCCAGCCACAGTTCCTCCACCGTCCCCAAATTAAGGCTCCTCTATCCCCTTGTCCCAAAAACTTGTCCCCTTGTTCTTTTGTCCCTCCGTCCCCCAAGGTGGTGTAAGTATGGTATTATATTACATTCATTGATGATGCAATAGAAAAGTATGGATTTATTTCCTTAGACTAAAATCTATGTATTTGAAACTTTTTTAAAATGGAAAAGCTTGGTTGACAATGAGAGTGGTAAAAGACTAAAATGTTTAAAATTCTAATATTGGTGGCAAGTATTGCAGCAAAGATTTTGAAGATTATTGTTCCACTAATAGTATTCGTAGGCACAAAATTTTTCCAAGGACTCCACATGAAAATGGAGTGGATGAACACATGAACAAGACAAGGAGCATGCAGTTGGATGTTGGGATGCCCTTAAACATGTGGGCAGTGGTTTTAAACATTATTGTTTATTTAATTGATAGAGGTCCCTCTACTCCTTTGTGTTATGGCATTCCAAAGGAAGCATGGACAAGCAAGAAAGTGAGTTATTCTTTTCTCAAAAGCTTCTATTTTAAAGATTTTGCAAACGTAGATTCTAAAAATAGGACCAAGCTAGAACCTAAGTCAAGTATATTTGTTCGATATGGCATTGATGAATCTAGATATGAACTTAAAGGATTTTGAAAATCATAAAATTGTAAGAAGCAGGGATGTCATACTCAATGAGAAAGTATTGTACAAAGATTTGTTGCAGCAGCATGAGAAGAAAGAAAATGATTATACATTGTTGAATAATACTCCAAAAGGTGATGTTTCAGTGGTCCCTCATGCTCTGCAACAACAAATACCACAAACTTCAATGAATGTTAGATAGTCAACAAGGCTAAGTAAACCTCTTGAAAGATTCTCTCCCTCTTTGTGCTTTATTTTATAATAGATGTTGGTGAACCAAAAGGATATGATGAAGTTATGCAAGTGGAAAGACTCAGTGGGAGCCTCCAATGATAGAAGTAATGGATTCTTTGCTAAAAAATCAAAAGTGGGCATTATGTAAGTAGTTTGTAAGCAAAAGGGCTTTACAAAATAAATGGGTCTATAAACTAAAAGAGGAGGATGGAGGTATGAAAAGATTTAAAGCCAAGTTAGTTGTAAAAAGATTTTCACAGAAAAAGGGCATTGATTTTGATGAGATATTTTCTCCAGTTGTAAGAAGAATTTAGTGTGTGGATTGAAGAAACATTTATATGGCTTGAAGCAAGCACGTCGACAATGGTATATTAAATTTGACAGTTTTCTAAGTATGGATATGATCAGTGTCATTTGTGTTGTCCTGCATTTTGTCACCACAAAATGTAGGTAACAGTACGAAACTTTTTCAAATTAGTTTCGCATTTCTCTGAGTTTATTTCATTATTTAATTGGTTAGCATTGATCAACCAATCGGTACCAATTGATACAATGAATCTTTTTATTGAAGGCCTTCGTCAAGTCTTTTTTGTTTTGCTTTTTGACGAGCCTTTGCTTGATTTTTGAAGCCTTCACGGTCCGTTCTTTTCTTTTGAGTTTGCGTTTGTTTGATTTTAGTCCTTTGGTTTTGCTCATGTCATGCCTTTCGTTTTCCCCTTGGATTCGGTCTAACCTAGAGGTCAATCGGAGTTGTCAGTCAAGAGATATGGTCATTTTAGTGCCTCAAAAGTGGACATTTTAGGTGCAACAGCACAAATTAAAAAAAATGATGTTATATTTTCATTTTGACATTCACTTTTTGAAAATATAACATTTTATTCACTTTTTGTTATATTTTGAAGTTACTTTTCATTTAAATTTATAACTTAGAGTGACTATAGTGCACTTTATGTTATAATTTTAAGTTGAGTTACTTTTTAATTTTTCACTTAAAGTGACTATAGAACTATATAGTTACTTTTAACTATTACTATAATGCATAAATATTATTTTTGACCCATATTGTTGACATTTTTATAAAAATAAGTGAAATGCATAACTTAAAAGCCTAAAAGTGGACATTTTATGTGCATATGCATGTAAAAAAATCATAAAAAATGGAAACTTTTCATGCTAATGCATATGAAAATTCACTTTGAGAATACTTTTTATGCCATTACATCAAAAGCTTGTAAAAGCGGACCTTTTTGATGCAATGACATGAAAAGTTGAGTTTTCATACTTGTGCATGAAAAATGTGAGATATGTTTATAAAATATGTAAGTGACTCCAAAAAGTGAGATTTTGAAGACTTGCACATTTTAAAATATGTAATGGGCCTTAAAAAGTGAGATTATGTCTCAAGACATATTTTAAAACATGTAATGGACTCTAAAAGGTCCTCTTTTGCCTTCCAACATGTTTTAAAATATGTAATGAATATTAAAATGTCCTATTATGTGAAGAAAACATGTTCTTGTTCCAAAAACTTCCTATTTTGATCATAACTTTTGATTTTCTCCATGGATTTGAATGAAATCAGTTGCATTCATCATGTTTTGGAGAGGTGATCATTTTGCCCTCATCAAAAATCAAGTTATTGCACCCAAAAACGTGTTTGAAACTCCCAAGCTAGGGCACGTTTGTATAAAACTCCATAAATCTTCAAAGTTTTTGCATGGAATCAAATCGTTTTGGCCCTATTTGCTAATTACATCACATAGTGATCACCATTTTTGTGTTTAAACATCAAATCGTTTTGTTTGGAAGATCAAGTTTTTTTTTTGCTTGGAGAAACACGTTTTTTGCTTAAAATGCCCGAGAAATTGGGGTTTTAATCCACTTTTATGTGTTTTGAAGTCACTTTTTTGCATTTTGATCCATGTATATCAATTTGGGGAAGTCATATTTGCATTTACAAGTCAGAAATGACTTTAAAATATGCATTTTTTAGTCACGTTTTTGCAAAAACAGCCCAGATTTTTGAATTAAAAAGTCATATTTTTGTTCAAAAAACTCAAAAAATTGCATTTTCAGCCCATACATTTGATCAAAAGGGATTGTTTTTGAGTTTTAAATGCATGATATTGTTTTTGGAAACCATTTATTTGGCACTTTCATGTCAAATCCGACCATTGAATGTCCATTACATGCAAGTGCGGAAAAAGTCAAAAGATTGTTTGAAAATCTGAATTTAAGGGAGAATTTGTCTTAAGTCTACAAAATTTGCTATTTTGGCTCCTTCTCCTTCATTTTTGGCATTTAATCTTCATATAAGTGGACTCTTTCTTCCTTGCTATTTAATTTGTGTTAATCTTGCTATTTCCATGCATATTTTAGCTTGAAATTGCCCATTTGTCCATATATATGCCATGAAAAGTGCATTTTGCCTTTAAAAAGGATGAAAACTCTCATTTTCACACTTTTGGAATTTCCCCAAACTCCAAATTCGAATTTGCATATTGAAGTGGTTTCCTTGTTGACATGTTTGAGTATTTTGCCAAAAGCATGTGTTTATTTTGTGTTTGTTTTTATGTTTTGCTTGTTTGCATTTCAGTTTTTTCTCCATTTGGAAGAAATTGCAAGTTCTTTCCCAAGAACTTGAGCACGTTTCACTTCACTCCACTTTCCATTTCCATGTCACAACACTTCATCTCTCACTCAATGATATGTGATTACATGTTTTTCATCCCATTTGCCATCCGCATATGCATGTAATCCCATTTTCACTTCCGTTTTCACCCATCTCACCTTTCATTTCCATTCGCACGCACGATTACACGAAATGCCTTACATGTAATTGCATCCAAAAGGTCCAATTTTGACTAAAAGTCACTTTTTGTAAAGTCAAGAGGTTGTCATTTTCTCCTCTCCATATGCATTCACACCTCTATGAGAAAATACATGTTTCCGTATCTTTCCATGCTTTCCATCTTAGCCTTCATTCACATATGCATGTAAAGTGTATCTTTCACTCACACTTGCATCTCATTTCACCCTCTACCTTCTGTTACATGTTGCATTTACATGTAATCCATTTTCCGTGCAGTGACATCTTGAAAGCCCAAGTCACTTTTTGAAATTCAGCAATTTTCATTTACACGCATTCCCATACGCCAAGCACTTTACTTCAAAAAAAAAAAAAAAAAAAAGAGTTAAAGGTGCTGACGGAAAGTTGTTCTGAGTGTACATCCAAACATCATCAAGAAAGTTTCCAAAGTGTCAAAGACTCCAGTTTGTGCTGATCTACAAAGGAGAATTCACGACAACTTGAGCGAGAAAAGATGGATCACATAAAGTTTCCACATGATAATGGACAGTTCATCAAAGAGAGCTAGAGGTTGTCAAAAGACGCAACACTATGATTATCAACGTGAATGCAGCAGTACAAGATACAGGAACTCCCAATCCTGTTATCATCTAGGATTGCATCATCAAGTACAAGTCCTTTCAAAATTGTTCTTTTCTCTTCTGTCTTCTTTCTTCTTCTTTCATGTTTGTAGTTGGAGAAGATGTATTACATGAAAAAGTGTAATTACATGTAATGCGAGTTACATGTGTATGTAAAAGATGTAATGTGAGTTGCACGTGCAGTTGCATGTAACCCTTTATTTTCTCTTGTAGTTAGACTTGGTCAAAGTTGGTTGAGTTGCTCCCACTTTTTCCTCCCCTTTTTTCTCAACTTTTTTGCCTATATAAAGGAGTGCCCCCTCATTGTAAAAATTATCTTTTGTTGTATGCAAGAAAGCTCTGCCACATTTGTGTAAGCATAACTTTGATTGTGTAGTACAAATTTGGGAGAAAAGTGAATAAAAGAAGCAATTGGATTCGAAGCTTTGACTGGAAGCAATTGTGATAGAACAAATTAGAAGCTTTGACTATAATTTGTGCCTATTGTCTTGATTCATGTTATTATTGTGTGTTCAATAAAAGAGCATAGAGAGTTAAGAAACAATTGAAGCCCGAGCTTTGACCAAGAACAATTGTGAAAATCCCTAGCTAGAAGCTTTGTCTGTGGCTTGTATTTTCATCTTAATTCACAAAATAGTTAGATTGTTCTTACTTTTAGGAGTCTTTGTGCCCTAATTGTAAAACTTTTACCATATAGAAGTACGACCGGGCTTAGAGCCAAACCGGTATATTTTAGCTAACTTTTGAGTTAGTGAAGATTTATCGATATCACTGTTTCCAGCTCGTGATAGACGTGTAATTAGAGATTCACCTTGCCCATTATTCACCTTACGAATAAGTGGATTCTTTCTTGAAAGTTAAGAAGAAAGGATAATAGTAGCACCCAGTTTATAAATCTCTCAATTTCTTGCTTACCTTGAGTTGATCCAAGGAACAGTGAGAAGGGGGAGCCTTCCCTTTAAGGTAGGAGAGATTCTGTCTCACACGTTGTGGCTGGTCATCCTATTTTGCGACTGAATTTTTACCCAAAACTGTCAGTTGCAAAATATCCACCCAACTGTTTGGACCATTGTGTTCATTTTAAGAGGTTGGATGATGATAGCTACATTATTTTATGTTTACATATTGATGATATGCTTGTGGTGAGGTCTAACAAAGATCACGTTAAGGGGTTGAAACAACAATTAGCAACTTCCTTGGTGATGAAGGATTTTGGGGCAGCAAAACAATCCTTGGTATGAAAATTTGCATAGATAAGAAGAACAAAAAATTGACTCTATCTCAAGCTGATTATGGTGTAGAGATTTTAAATGGAAAATGCAAAGGCTGCCAGCACACCTTTGCCTGATCTTTTGAATTTGACTAAGTAGATGTTTCCAAAGACATGGGAAGAGGAGGATACCATATGCTTCAACAATAGGTAGTTTAATGTATGTCATGGTATGCACTAGACCAAATATTGCACATGATGTGGAAGTCATTAGTAGGTATATAAGTCATCCTTCAATTGAGCATTGGAAAGTAGTCAAATGGATTCTCAAATACTTGAGAGGTACATATTGCAAATGTTTGCATTTTGAGATCTCTACTAATTTACAAGGCCATGTTGACTCAGATTTGGCAGGAGATTTAGATACCAGGTGGAGTACTACAAGATATGTATTTATTGTTGGTGGGACAGCAATGAGTTGGATACAGGAGGTGAATGCTTCATCCACTATAGAGGCAGAGTATGTTGTTGGTACAGAAGCAGTTAAGGAAATGATATGGCTACAATTTTTAATGGAAGAGTTGGGACACTCACAAAGAAGAAATTCATTGTATTCAGATAGCTAGAGTATCATTCATCTTGCCAAGAATTTTTCTTTACATGCAAAGACAAAGCACATATAGTTGTGGTACCATTTCGTTCGGTCAGTTTTGGATGATGGATAGTTAAAGCTAGAAAAGATACATACAGATGACAATCCAACAAATATGTTTACAAAGCCTATGCCAAGGCAAAAGTTGAACTTGTCTTCAGCTTCAGTTGGTTTTCTAGACTTAACATGATTAGTGAATAGTAGAGTCCAAGATACATCAATTAACTAGGAGCTTCAGGAGAGCGATGTGGCTATAGGGTCAGTCTCCAAGTAGGAGGCAGTTTAGTGTGGATCCTAATCAGTCCCCAAGTGGGAGATGGTTTAGTGCAAAGCTTACTCAGTTTCAAAGTGGGAGATTGGTATTTGTGGTGACTGCTCAGGCAAGTATTGTACACTTTTTATAAGGTCTGGAGTTCAGGGTATCGCCCACAAAAATAATTGGTTAACACGTCAAGCATTTTCAAGTTTTGCCAACCATTTCCCTAGTTTTACTTGTCAAGTACATTTAGGGTTGAATTGTTAAGCCGACATAAGTCATGCAATACTGGCTTAGATTTGGGGTTTTCTAAAGTGAGTATATAGCTTCTTGCAACAATGTTGAGTTGTAAGCGAGATTGAAGATTGTAATAGATTGAAGTTACTTGATAATGATATCGGACTCTTTGTTTAGTGGACATAGCCCAGGATTGGGTTAATCAAGTTAAATCTTTGTGTCTTTTGTTTTATCTGTGTGCTTTATTCTTTGTGTTATTGGTTCTATTTGCATGTAACTTTTATTTTCTGTTTAAATAATTATAACAATTGCCTCACAGAAAATGGGTTGGTTGTTTATTTTCTTCCAATCAACAAAGTGGCTAGGGAGGATAGGCTTCTTTTGATGTGAGAATTTATATCTCCTTCCTTCTAAAATAGTTGCATCTTTAGATATGGTACTTGGAGTGTCATCAAATTAGATTTAGATACTTAAACCACTAGTACATATGTGGGTTGTTTGAGCATATTGCCTATGTTACTATGAATTATTAATTGATTGTAATATTGACATGGTTGTAGTATGATTCTATTTAAAATCCTTTCTTGAGCTCTCTTCAGGCCATTGTCCTTAAGTTGAGAAAGTGAGAAGTGCTAAAAAAACAATAAAGTGAACTTAAATACTAAATTGCAATAGATAGATAACATAAAGCTTATGTTAAGGAAAAGAAATGCATAAATATTAATAGAAAGTAATAAATATTTGCAAAATAAAAAACCCTTATATAAAAATAATAGATAAATGGATAAATCATAATAAAATTGGATGTTGAAAGAAAAAGGAAACAATTAAAATTGAATTTTGAAACGAACTCTATTTATTTGCATTCTAACTACGAGACCAAGAAACAAAACATATTACTGAGAAAATATAGACAAAATTAAAAACTCTGCAAGCTTGAGCTAATGTTTTTTAAAACATACCTATAAATTTATTATTTAAAAACTTATGTGCTCCACTATAAAATAACTTAAATATACAAAACAGCATTGATGTATGTATGTATGTATGTATGTATGTATACACATATACATATATCTATATAAATAGATATAAATGTACATGTATATACATATATGTATATGTGTGTGTGTATACCATTCAAGTAAATCCTTAAGCATTGCTTGACAAATCATCCTTACCTTTTACAAGTTCATGCCCATATATTGATGGACAGATTGAATGCAAAATCTGGCGAAACAAATCTGATCCATGCTCTTCTACAAACTTAGCTATAAATTCCAAGTCCCTTGAAGTGAATGCCTGTAGCTTTTGTAGTGATGCAGCTCTTGCATTGGAATTGCCAACATCTTCTGAACCTTCACATACAGATTGTAATTTTGAGCTTGTAACAGAAACGGCCTCAATATATAAGTAAAATAATCCTTGGTTTTTGCCTTTCGATTTACCTACAAAAGAAGAAATAGATATTAGAAAAGTAGTTCTATGCAGAAATGCTTTTGACATTTAAGATTCTTCTTCCAAGAGCAACAGAAAATAAGTTTGGTTTTACTCAATTTTAAAGAAAGCACATTATATTACTTCGGAGAACAATGAGTTACACCAATCTAACAAATAGTTGGAAGAGAAGTCTACCCTTAAAAAAGCAACCAAAGCTGATATCTAAGCATATTCCCAAAAAAGCATTAACTCAACATATTTATGCAGGCACTTGAATTTAACATTGACAAACAGAACCAAAATCCTTGGGAATCCTCAAATCACTAAAATTGGGAGGGAAAAGGTCTTCATGGAATGTAACCTTACACCTTGAAATTCACAGGGATCTGATAGCAATCAAACAAAGTCATTAAAATTTTGTTGCTTTCTCTGATCATCCATGTGTACCCAATAAGAGGGCGTCTCTGAAAACCAAGGCAATAATCACAAAAGCATACTTGCAAAAAACCATGACAAAAGGACTTGCCTAAAAGGCATATCCAAAAGAAATAAGCATCATTTCTTGTCTTCAACACAATCTACATTGTCTAAAACCAGTGCTTAAGAGCCTCTCATGAATTATAGTTATAAGGAGATATCATTTTCAATTCACCACCCACCTCATCCAATTATAAAGCAAGAGACAATATGTGTCTCCCTAAATCATAAAGACACTCTTTTACATTACCATAAAGGCCTTCCCATTAGAAGGGTTGAACTGTGTAAAGGCAATTATTATGATCATTCTATAAAGGTCCTCACAGGCAGCAATACCCCTACAACTGAGCCTTTTGTCTATTAAAATCATATCAGTATGCCATTGGAGGCTATGATTGCAACCATTTCCAATATGTTTTTCTTATTCAATCTTTTGCTAGCAAATATAGGCAGGATACTAGTCTATCCTCTTGGCAATAAATTATCTCTATAGATCTTGAAATTAAACCCCAAGCATTGTCACCCCTTGATGTAATAATAGAAACCCAGATAACATGCCAACCATCCCCCACTCTTTTCATCCAAGCTGAACCTGAAGACCTGAAATTCTTGGCAGTAACAATAATTCAGAGTTAAAGACAGCTGTATTATCCCCAATATGTTCTGAAACTTTAGTAGTTGATTAAAGAATCAGTTTTGCATCCAAATTGAAGGACTTAATGGATAAAAAGAAGAGAAACTAGCAGGAGGTGACTTTCTGTCAAGCTTGATCATGAGGTCAAATCCTAGTAGGTACAGAAATTGAATGATGTATAAAATATGAATGGGAAGACTGCTCACATTCATGAAATAACAAACTTGTATGGACAAAAGGTGCCTTTAATCTGAGCTTTTTTTAATTGGCAAAGATGTATTGACCATTTTTCAAACCATGTGTGCATGTAGGAGACACAAGAAGTTAAGTGACAAAAGGTGCTTTCAGGCATACCTGTGAGGGCATAGCTATATTGACCATTTTCTGAGCCATGTGTGCATGTAGGAGACACAAGAAGTTAAGTGACAAAAGGAGGTGTTTTTAGGCATACATGTGAGAGCATAGCTGGTCTAGAAGCTGATCTAAGACAGAAATTCAAGAGTGTCAACCTTCTTTTGCCTAAAATAGACGAATGCTTAAAATCAAAATGCCTTTTCCTATTTATGTATCAAATAAAACATCTCTTCAGATGGCCTCATTGAGCAATATTCAAAGTGACATGGAGAGCTAGAGGAAGCACCTAACAATGTTTTAAGTGATGTAGTAACTCAAATAGACACTTCAACAGTGACAACTCAACTTTAAACGCCTAGATTTACCTAATATGAGCACTCACAGACAAAGAATCAAGTTTAGTGAAGAGAGAAGGAGATAGTACCTAGGCATAGCATGAATGAAAAGGTGGGTAGAATAGGCACCTACACAACCTAACCAAACATTAAAGTGGCAAATATGAATGAAATAAGCATATTGGTGTGATTTAAGGGCATAACATTAAATTTAAATGTAATGTCATTAAAAAAAATTTAACTCTCATAACTAACAATGCATACAACCTTAACCACTGCCATGGGAAGTCTCTTGTGTGTAGCATTATCTGCCATCACAACATTGTCTATCTACATGTGTGTGTTCTGTCTTGCACACCTTTTTTCAACTGCAAGTACTATATTGTGTATGTTTCAATAATGTCTCTTATTATTCGTGCACTACACTTGACACACAATTTCATTGGACCTGTCATACTTCTCCCTTGTCAATATTATGGGGAGTCTTATTATTGGACAGGCTGAATAATTGAGAGATGAGTGAATCAGTTATTTCCACATAAATTATTAAACTTTCTACTTTGTTGGTAAACTCATAAACAATAGCAACATTAACTTTCTGATCTATCGCTTAGGAACATTAAACATTCATAACAGATCTAAACATGAAAGTGCAAAAAATGCTAACACAAAAAACACCAAAACCCAAACTAGGAAAAACCCCAAAGAAGTTGATTCTCATGAAATGAACATCGGTTGAGGTGACACCAGTTAGGGTGATTTTTACAAGTGGCTCACTATTAATCAAACTAACTACCCTTATATATGAATGTGGCTAACTGCCAATACAAATAGGCTCACTGCGGGTACAAGTTGGCTCACTGCCAGAATATATGAAAAGAGATTGAATCCACCACTGAGATCATTGTCACCGATACTCTGCAATACAAAAATGATATAAAAATATGTTATCGATTGCATCCACACACTCGATCATCAACACACAGATATCCCATAACACATTTGCAAATACTTTGCATACAAGCATCACATAAGCCACGCAAACAACTAAAGACTGCTCTTCTTATATCGCTCGATGTCATCAACCATGTCAGCCAAAACAATTTGAAATAGATCACACCGAAAACATTTCCGCAATGGTAAGGAATGAAACATGGACATCCCAACATAAAACACTATCTCCAAACAAATTGATTCCAACATATATGATGAACACATTACACAGTAATTGTTGGCGCTAGAAGATAATGGAATATACTCTAAATAGAACAGAACACTAATAATCGGTCCACCATATGTTGCATGCTAAGAAGATTCAACATTGAAACCAATAAGGAAAAACATTAGAAGCACATCCTTCAGTGAACAACTCTACCAATACGCCAGGGTTATCGGTACACATCAACTAATACAATCAAATCAAGAATACGTTGACATTAATGACAACACCATCAATAGCATCAACTTCACATTCAAACAATTTTTTTTTTGCTAATGTCACCTTGGTTTTGATTTAAAGTGAGCTATGTATCAGTTTTTCATTTCTATGTACTAGGTGAATGCAACAGTTGGCTACACATGCATTTCAGTAAGATGGCACACATACCATGTTGGAACTACCAAGATAAACTTGCAAAAAGAAAAAGCTCTCCACCAGAAGCAATGTCCAAAATGATAACTATAATAAGCATCCAGTAGTAAATGTACAAAGAAACTTTATTTATAAAGGAAACCAACAAGAGTTGAGAAGGTAAGAAACTATGACTATGCCTCCAAGTATGCAACAAGGGTAGGACTCTATTGACAAGTGTTGGAACACATGGTGAGTCTATATGACGTGAGCCAAAAGTGAGCTGAAAAATAATGTAAAAAGGACTCTATTAGAATTTACTTTGATACCATGTAATAATTTGCCTGAGGTAATATGCCAAGATCTAGAAGCAATGAATAACATGAGAGAAATAATATAATAAGAATAAGTTCTATTCTCACCTAGAGTGCAATATAATATGATAAGTGGATCAATGGATGAATTAACTGAATTCAGTTATATGACTCAACTGGAATAATTAACAATGTAGAAGTGTTTGCTTATATCGGCAAGGCAATAAGAGAGTACAATAAGGAGTTGATAAGCTATCATCCGCACAAGGTGGAATCACATGTCTACTAAAGGTGGATCATCCTCCATTGTGCAATAATATATGTGCAAACATGTGCAACAATGTGAGGATGATAAGTGATAAGTTTACTAAAGGTGGAGACAATACATAAAGTGGAATGTGATAAAAAGAAACACAACGTAAAATGGAATTTCTCCTACATCATGTGAAAATAAAGGTGCAAACTCCTAAGTGTCTCATATGCAAACTACTATGTATGCATTATCCTAAGCAAGCTTAAGTAAAATATAATTAAGAATATTTAATTACACCAATAGACACAACTATGTAGGCTAAAAGAAAACTAGTTCAACAAAATCTATCTTTGTACTAGCACTCCTCCCTTAAGCAATATTAAGGGTATAATCTAATCACTAAAAAGACGAGTCTCAACAACCTGGACTAATGAGGTACTCATGTACAAATTAAAGATCTCTCATAAAAAGAGAAAAGGAGTAAACCCTATAGGAATAAAACACCCCTCTAAAAAAAAGAAAAGAGGATAAGACCTCCTATAAAGATGTCTATGTGAAGATGAACATGATGATAAAGAATTCCCAAAGCATGTCAATAAATGGAAACTTTGTCAAAAGATGAACTAGTGTGTATTGATATCCATATTATTAAATTAACATAGTCCATAAAATACAAATTAATTGTCATTGATTAAAGTGATGTGCCAAGATACACAAAATAATAGAGGTATGTCTTGTGAGGTTTTCACACCATCGGTCCATTGCAAGTAAGGACTACCTCTTTTTGCTTTGAGAGACTTAGGTGGTAGAGCAAGTTTGGACACAATTTGAATTTTCTCAGGCCTTCCCCAAGATTATAATGTCCAAAATTTGAAAAATGGCAAAAAATTGGCTTAAGTACGAAACTAGAAAGGCATAATGTTTAATTTTATGTCTTCAAAAAAATTGCCTAAATGTAAATTGACATGAAATGGAAAGTGAAAATTAAAATGTTTGAGGTTGTGTAATGTCCCCTTTCTAAAATAATTTTTTCAATAATAATAATAAGTCAATTAAACAAATAAATAATAAATTACTAATATTTCAATAAACAAATATTTAATGAACAATGCAATATTATAAATGAGAATAAAAAGATAATCATAAAAACAATAGTGATAAATAAATTAATATTATAAAAATAAATAAATGAAAAAAGGTAGGAATATAGTAATACAATCGTTTATAATATCAATAACAAATAATAATGATTAAATTAAATGTAATGTCCCCTATTTTTAGCAATTGGCAGGTAGTCAGTAAGGCTAGCCCATAATTGTGATCCCCGTGGTCTGGCAAGATGTTTAGAGGGTCCAATTTTACGTCTCTACAGGGATCCAAGTGGAGATAGGCTTAGCACTATGGATTGGTTGAGTTGCCATCATTAGAATGGCAACAATATGTTTAAGTTAGCTTTGTGGATAGAGCTATTATCGTAGGAGTTTGTAGATGATGCCAAAGACATTTCACATACTTTTCCTTGAGATCTAGGCAGAATAATGTGTCTTTGGTTCGGCGATTTCTTGCAAACAAGCAGGAGGACTATAATGTCCCCTATTTTTAGTCAATGAGGCCAATCCATCATTGTGATCCTTGTGGTCTTCCTGGATGTTTAGAGGGTCTATGGTGATCAGCTTACTATTTTAGTAAGTCAACGATGTCAGTTTCCATTTCTTGCAAGCACCTAGGTACTATATTCAGTCGGTGATGATATTGACACTTTCAGTGATATTTATTGAGTTTAAAATTTATATATTGCTTTTGGATACCTACTGGGGGTATTAATCATTAATACACATGAAATATAATTCTAACTCTTAAAGGCAAAGCTTTTAAGTGAAGGGTGTGTTGAAGACATCTTTTAAGTGAAAAGTTTTTTCATGAAGCTTTTAGCTTTGGAATTATTTATTATTAATTCAAAGTTATTAAATGAAGGCTTGTAATTGAAAAGTGTATTGATGAAGCCTCTTCAGTGAAAAGTGTGTGAGAGAAGGTATTTTCTTTTGGTGTGTTTAAGAATATATCTTTAATTATTATAAAAGAAATGTTCTGTGGGAAATCAATTGATTCTTGGATATCTTTGTTTGCATTTTGTGGAGAAGTCGGTCTTGAGCATTTGAGAAATCTGATGCTGAAAGAATTGTAAATTCTTTTAAGACTTGCTTGCACTTTGAATTGGTTTTCAATTGCCAATGAATTGTGCTATTTACTGCTGTTGTTTGGGATCAAATTTCTGTTTTGATCCATGCTTGGAAGGTGTCATGAATGCTAAGGTTGGACGACTGGGGTTTCTGAAAGAATTAAGAGATATGAACATGGAATTTGGCATTAATTCTGCACATAATCATTAAGGTTAAAGGTTACAATCATACATTGGAGAGCAGTGTTGCATTTTTAAGGGCTGGGATCAAGCTTTATATAGAAGTGTTTGGACTGTTTAAAGCTTCAAACGCATTCCAGGACTGTTGGCATTTGTGCAACATCTGATATACATTCTAAGGTCTGCAATTGGTGTTAAAGATCAATTCCTTATTCAGTTATCAACAGGAATCCAGAGTTGATTAATCACATTGCCAGCTGCAAATTATCATAACAATGGAGCTGCCTTCATTCTTGCAAATTGTGATTAAATTGTTGGAATTAAAAAGATGCACATTTAATAATTATTTTCATGATCTTGTACAGATTTGCAAGGAGAAATAAATTTCAGAAGTTGGGTTATTTGACTTTCTCATGCATACTATACAATTTCAAAAACAAACTCTTGCATACACACAAAAAATCAGAACTTGACTTACTTTGCCAAATGTTTGACGAAATGTCAAACAAGCAAAATTGAATTTTGAGGCTAGAGCCAGCAAGGCTCGTTAAACTAAATTAAAACAAATAAAGAGCAATAAGATATAAATAACTATCAAAAGGTAGCATGCAGAAACATTAATGTCAATTTTTTTATTTATTGGCTCAATGATCAAACTAATTACCAGTGTAAAATGGAGACTTGCACCCCCCTCCCAAACCTTGAAGTACCCGTCCCCAAGACATCCCCGCACCAGGTACTTGAGTACCCAAGCACCACCACCTCAGCCATTCCGCAAACATGCCACCGCTGGGACGTGTACTTGAATTTCTATTTGAATTTTGATTTTTGAATGTTACTATTGGGTATGTAATACGTTACTATGTTGAATGTCAATGATTTTAATTGCATTGAATTACTAAGACATCATTTCATAACTAGCATTTCAAGTTCTATACGTATTTTATACAACACCCCTCTCTGGCCCGTCCTCCACTTGCCACCGTCCAGAAAATGAGGCCCATTTTTCCCCACGTCATGGAAAATCGCCCCGGCGTCCCACCATCCCAAAGTACCCCGTACTGGTGTAACACTGCTAATTAGGACGCAGCACCACTCAATACATCAATCTCAGAGAAACCAATCAAATAGAGGACAAGGAGCAATTATTAACTCATAAAGATATTGCACCGGATAGTATTACAGAAGTTATTAGGCATTTATAACTAATACAATCGATCAGACTACCACTGTTTAATCGCAGCTTAGTCAACAGGGAAGGTTAAAGAACAGTTTATTGTAAAGCACTAGTTAAGTAAAGGGAGAATACATTCAACAGAGTCAGCGATCACTCATAATATCTAATAATAATTATGTAGCCATTAAGGATGAATAATCAATAGAGATAACATAAGTGATTGGTCATATTAGACAAGCAGCTGAATTTTCAGATTGTTAGGAGTAGACAAATTATATAAGAGGATAGTTCTGGTTAAAAAGGTATGATTCTTGAAAGAGAGAATATGTAAGTATCAAACACCAAGGAGCCACAGAGGAGGGACAAAAGAATATACATCTTGAACCGTCGACCATTGAATAGAACAGTCACAAAAGGAAGACCTTGCAGAAGGGGACATAACAAGTTGCCACATCAAAGAGTGGAATCCACCTTCTCAAGTGGCAAGGCTGCCACATCAAGGAGTGGAATCCATCTTCTCATGTGGCAATTGACACATCAAGGAGTGGAATTCACCTTCTCAAGTGGCAAGGTTGCCCCATCAAGGAGTGGAATCCACCTTCTCAAGTGGCAAGGTTCCCCCATTAAGGAGTGGAATCCACCTTCTCATGTGGTAGTTGAGAAATCAAGGAGTGCAATCCACCTTCTCAAGTGGCAAGATTGCCACATCAAGAAGCAAAATCCACCTTCCCATCTCAAGATATAAAATCATTTTCATTGGGCAAAGGAAAGCAATTCAGCTTAATGAAATTGACTAAAGAAGAGAAAACAATGCAAAGGAAGAAGTGAGAAGCTTTCAACCAATCACATGGCCTGCTCATCAAGTTCGAATGGCCTTGAAAAGCTAAAGCACGACTCCAAATGGATAATCACAGGTCCAAACATATGGAGCCTCAACCAATCAGAAAGGCTTAAATGGAAAAGTATAGGCCTAGTTAATTAAATCACACCCTTAATCTAAGCATGCAGCCCCATAGCCCAAACTTTAATAGACTGTCCTAAACATGAAACGTACAGGCCTTCTAAGCTAACATATGGACCCAAAAGACATAAATCTGACCCTAAATCAGATCTAGGTATCTAGTGCGTGGAGCTAATTGAATCAGTTAGAGCCTAAAATTGATGCAACTCAGACCCAAAATGTAAGATGTGAGCCTAGTTTGATTAGGTCACACCTAAATGCAACCAGATCTGGCCTTATAGCCCAAACATGTGGGCTAAAAACTCTACATATTGGCCCCAAACATGTAGTGTGCGGCCTTGGAACTATGAAACAGACCTTAAACCAATCAATGCATCCCCAGATCTGGGCACAATGTATGGGGATTAGGCCTGTGTATCCAAGCATAAAACATGTGGGCCATGATAAATCAAATGGATCAGGCCTCAATTCAGTCAAATAAGACCTAAAGTAAATACACATCTGGCCCTATACTCAAACATGTAAGCAAGGGCCCTTAAAACAAAACACTTAGGCCTTGATCCCTTGATGCAAGACCCAAATCTGGGCACATAATTTGTTGACGAATCCATATGGTAGCATGTGGCCTTGAATTTTCAAAAAAGGCCTAAATTCAAATAAACAGAACCTAAGTCAGTCACATAAGGTAACGTGTGGACCTGATCTAATACAGATCAGGCCCTAATTTTATTTAAATCAGACTCATTAGCCTAGTGTGTGGGCTCAAAACTCGAGACAGACCTCGAAACAAAATGTGTGGTGGGCATTATAAAACAGATTTTATTAAGAAAGGTGGTCCCCAAATCTGAGCATAACTCAATGAAACATGGGCCCTAAATATGGATGCAAGACATAGGCCTAGCCCCAAATCAGAGTTCTATGCACCACCTGTGGGTCTAAATTAATCCCTAAATCTAGCCCAATTTTCCAACATACAGGCCTCAAAACCAATTAATATCAGCCTAAGAGGAATTTGATCCGGCCTATTTAGGGCTTCAAAGGTGTTCTGAGGATGTGCATGGGCCGTTATTCGTGTATGGCAAACATTCGTTGCAGCTTTGTGAGTCTTTTGGCTTGGTGATCTTGAATGGTCTCTCCTGCTTTCCGGGTTCTAAGATCTTTACTTGTTGGCCTCATGGGGGTGGTGCTAGTGTCATTGACTACGCTCTGACCTATTCCTCTTTCATTCTGTGTATTCACAGTTTCACCATTTTGCGCCTCCCTCTGGCTGATCATGCTCTCCTCAGTACTCATAATTGCTTCTCCCCTCATGTCGCCTCATTATTCTTCTCCTATCACTGCTCGCTCGCCCATTTGCTTCCACTTTCTCGATGGTGATTGTGAGCTCTATTCCGCTAATCTCTCGAGAATCCTCAGCCCTTCATGCTTCTCGAACTCGTTTGAGGCCACCACCATGTTTGACTTGCTTGCGTCGGCTATCCTTAAGTCTATCACCCTTTCCATTCCTCATCGTCCCCCTTTGCTCCTTCGTAACAAGCGTCGTAATACTTGCCCCATGAACCAATGGTTCGATTCGAACTGCAAGTCTTTCCATCATCTTCTGAGATCTGCTTTTGAGGTTCAATCCACCGACTTTGCTAGTATTCGCTCGTCTTATCTCTGTTTGCCTCAGAATAAGAAGCATAATTTTATTGCTTCTAAGTGCAAATCTCTTTTAGTCCACGCTGATTCGCAATCCCCAACTCTTTTGGCGCACTCTTTTCCCCCATACCCTTCCGCCCTCCACCCTCGACTTTTGCTCCCTCACCTCGCACACAACAGCTCTGTACGACATTCTTGGGCAGCCTTCCATTCACCCCCCTTCACCTCCTTTCATCCGCCTTTTCACCCCCTCCCACATTTTTGAGCCTATCAAATCCATGAAGTGTAGACGTGCTATTGATGAGGAGGGTTTCCAAGCTGAGCTTTTCAAGTTTGGTGCCTCAGTACTGGGCCCCTATCTCTCTATTCTTTTTAATTGAGTGATTTACACTGGATTTTCGACCTCCTGGTCTAGGCATTTGATCTTTCCCATTCACAAGACCAGCCCTGTCTTTGATCCAGGGAACTACAGAACCATCATGATTGGGCATACTTTTCCCAAATTGTATGCGACAGCTCTTAATGCTATGCTACCTGTGGAGCTCAACAAGATTGGAGGAAGGGCTAGACGGCAGGCTGGTTTTTGTGCCAAGTATCAAACTATGGATCATATCTTCACTTTACATGCTATTATTGAGGAAGCTAGACATAGCTCTGAGAAGGTCTATTGTTACTTTGATGATTTTCGCAAAGCTTTTGATTCTAATCCTAGGGTGGCCCTGTTTGAGAGACTTAGAGAGATTAGTATTTTTGAGATGCTTCGTATCACTACTATGAGACTGTATGAGACTGTTGTTGGCAGATTCCAGACTCCGAAGGGCTTCTCGAATCCGATCCATAGCACTATTGGGGTTAAGCAAGGATGTCCTCTCTCACCTACTTTATTTGGGTTGTATATTGATGAGCTTGAGGACTTTCTCCTGAAGTCTTCGCTCCCGGGTGATGGTTGCTATCTTCATCAGGTTCTGATTTCTATCCTTCTTTTTGCGGATGATGTGGTTCTCCTTGCTTCTTCTCCAGACAGATTGTAGAGACTTCTTCATGGTCTAGTTTTATTTTGTGATCAGAGATAGCTTGTTGTTAACTTCGGTAAGACTCGGATCATGGTCTTTAACTGTTTAAAGACCTCTCATCTTCAGGGTCAAGAGATTGAGATTACTTCATCCTACGCCTATTTGGGGGTCATGTTTTCTGGTCGGCGTTTCAGTATAAGACCTGCTATTCAGCCCAGAGTTAATAAGGGTATGGGTTCTCTTGCTTTGCTTGAGAAACAGTGTTTCAGACATCACTTCTAGGATACCTCGTCTAAGTTATCTCTCTTAGATGTTTTGGTGTGGCCGACTGTCCTTTACAGCTATGTGGTTTGGGGCCCTTCTCTTCTTAGCTCTGACTGGGCCTCAGTTGAGCGGATTCAGACTCTGTTCTTGAAGCGTATCATCAAATGTCACAAGTTCATTCCTCACAGTATTATTTTAGCTAAGTTTAGTGTTCATCCTTTCAGACTCGATTTGGTTTGGTTCCTTCATCGTCTTCGTGGGTTTGTTGATACTGCTGTGGATCGGAACCACTACTCCTACTTGACTTACTATTCTTCTATCTCCATTGCGGCTACTGAGTCTAGTTCTAGTTCTCGCACGCGTTGTTGGTATGCACAAGTTTCTTCTCTACTGAGTTCGATCAGGATTAGCATGGATCATCTCCCTCCTTTTCAATTCTCTTTGGATGCCCCTGCTCATCTTCTCTCTCGGCAGGAGCTGAATGAGCATGTTTGTCTTGATATCTATAGACTTTACATTTCTACTACCTGGGTTAACCCTCCTGGCGGGCTATGTCCACGTATGTCTTTTTATGCAGAGCACTTTCTTGAGATATCTAATGGGATCATTACCCGTCCTTGCTATCTTTTACGAAGGTGGTCCCATGCCTTACGGATCTCTTTAGGTTCTTTCAAAGTTGGTTCCCACCGTCTTCGTGCTCAGACTAATCATCATATTGATTGTGGGGAGCGGATCTGTTTGCTTTGTACTTTGCGGGAGGTGGAGAATGAAGCTCATTTCTTTTTTCGATGTCCCATCTACTATGAGATTAGAGGAAGATTCTTTTGTTTGTTCAAAGATTGCTTCTCTCTACATGACTTTTTCAGCTACTATGATCAAAGATGTCTTGCTCTTTATATTCGGGAGGCCACCACGCTCCGTGATAGCACGATCCAATCACGGCTTCCCCACCGGCACTCATCTACTCAACTCATTACTGCCTTTTTCACACCATTATCCCCTTTGCGTGGTGTGAAAAGATCTTCCAGCTCTATTCAGGTTAATGGGTTTTCCAGATGTGTCAGATCCTGTTTTGACTACTTGCACCAGCGACACTCTTCTAGGAGTGGTCAGAGACAGGACAGTGATTCTTCGCATCGGCAGTTGTTTCATTCCGTGACAGATTTCTTCTCGCCCAAGAAAGATTCCTAGCGCTTTCTTGGTCTTTGTTCTTTATTGTTATTTCTTTGGCTGTTTTTGTTTTGTTCGGACATCTTTTTATGCTCCTGTTGGGGTCTGCTTTATTGCTGTAATCTTTTCAGTCCCATAGACCTCTTTTGGTCTTCTATTGGACATTAATATCATTATCTTATCTTATATTATCTTATCTAGGCAAGAAAGCTATATGAGCTTGGAGATCTTTTTAAGTGTCTAAACTTAGAGAAAATCGCTTCAAAAAAAATTGTTTGCAGGTTTTTTTAGAGCAGTTTCACCTAAAAGGAGGCCGAAAGAAGACAACTTTTACCAATCTTTATGACAAAGGCATGCAGGGATAGTTGATTGCAGAGATTATCAGAAATAAACATACAGATTTCAGTCACCTAGGCACACTTCAGACGTATAACAAGCTCAGACCCTTCAATTGCATCAAGCTGTATCGTTTAACATGGACTACTTCCATAATTCTGATTATTTCTAGCTGCCACTACAACTTTTGCTATGAAAATCAAATCTAATAAGGTATAAACAACTTCCTTCGTAGAGAAAATGCAAAATCAAACCTCACGCCTGTAAGGGATCATGATTTAATCTCAGATTTTAGGCTGAGAACCAATCCAAATCAAGGCAGATCAGTGAAAGGATGAAGATTACAGGTTCAAGTTTGAAATGGGCATGTTCTAACTGTTGAAGTTTGATATCAGAATTGAAGATAAACAGCAAAGAAAATAAATGCACAAAAGATACAGCAAATTATAGGAAAACATTCCAACTTGAGGGGAAAACCCTCAGCCACAAAAGAATCATATTATTAATGTTAAGTGCAGTAAACAGATTTACAATATACCCAGCACTAAGCTCAAACTAAAGCAATGATCATCATCCCTATGATCTATAGACAATAATGAAATACCCCTTTGATACAATCACTTAGCAAAAATATCAATCTATATCAGCGAATTCTTTCTTGAAAAATATAAAACATTGGCTTGACCCTTCATAATCTTCATGTTACAAAGAGAAGTCCCGATATTGTCTTGACCCTTCATTTTCTTGACTCTTGACTCTTCAATGTCTTGTCCCTTCGAATAGAGGACCCTTTGATGTCTTTAATAAAAGATAGAATATTTATATAGTTCGAATTGGGAGAAAGGTATATCTCAAAGCTATATCCCCAGCACTCGCTCTTAGCTAGGGAGGTATTGTTGCAAATATCCATGTCAAATATCCACAATGGCTACACCTATTTTTTTAAAAATTATCATGGAATCTCTCAATATGATAACATCATGGAACCACTCAACATGATGTCCACCATGGCTACTCTTTTGTATGGATAGAAACATATACACAAGCTCACATCACGGAGTCACTAGTTAACATGATGTTGTCATGGAATCTCTCAAAATGACATGCACCATGGCTACTCTCGTGTGAAAAGAAGCATATATACTAGTGACTATCACGGAATCACACAACGTGATGTCGTCATGAAATCTCTCAACATGACTTCCACCATGGCTACTCCCATGTGTGAAAAAGCAATGTCTCTCAAGGTCTTTTACCTCATATGTCTCTCACAGAAAAATATGCATTACAGGGGCTTTCACCTCATATTTCTCACTGAGAAATATACAATACAAGGGCTTTCACCTCATATTTGTCTCTCATTGAGAAATATTAGCACATAATAAGAGCAACTGATGTTGAGACTCCCTCTCGGCAAGAGCAAAGTTCTCACAACTTTGATTAGCACAACAAATCACAATTGGCTCCAATGTTTGACCAAACAAGGAACTTTCAAAGCCACACTGCTTCACGAGCTTGTCAATCTTCTACAAAGGACTTAGCAATCTCCATCTTTCGCTCAAGCTCCCTCTAAATCTCTAACCGGATATGAAGGAAGAGTCACTGTCAAGTATTCGCACACTCGAACCAAGCAATATACTGGACATGATTTGCCCAATGAAAAGAAGGAACCCACAGGTTGCAATGACATCTAGATACAAGCCCATTGTCTACAAATTCATGCCAAGAACTAACGCAGTGCAAGCAGGAGAATCCCCGAAGGAGATGTCCTAGCCCCCAACAAATAACCACACAGCGGAAACACAACAATAAAGCAAGATCTAATACCAAATCACAACACTTCATTCATAATAACAACTGTTTACATGCAATATGCCCGACTGTAAGGCCTTCCAATTAGGGACAAATACAATAGCAATTACAAAAGAATTCTACAAGATCCCTCAAGATCCAATCCAAACCCTAGCTAGTCCAAATCCACACTCTAGTAGAAAACTCCAAGGAAGATCTAAACTTGTGCTCGCAATCCCACCAAGCAATCTCCTAGTTTTCCAAGTCTCAGCCACTAGCCCTTCAAAGTTCGCTCGCACACTTCATCCTCTTCTCCAAGCTAGATGATAATGACTACAAACTCCACAAGACCCTTTACTTATACCCAACTAAGCCACAAGTCAGCCTAGCAATTACAAATTAAATTAAACCCCTTGCAATAAATGCATATTTAAGCCACAAGTCGGCTCACAACAAACATCAAATACAAAATGTTAACCCTCGTGTTAACCACAGTTAATGCACGATACAACCAAACAAAATAAATACGACAAGCCCCAAGTTTACAACCATGATTAAATGCACATAGATGAGATAACCAAGACCCAAATAGGTCCACATAAACTCCCAGATCCATCCATGTCATGATCACACGCTACATGCATTAAATGCACCAAGAACTCATGTCGGCACCAACATACTGTCAAGTGTCAGCAAACTCCCAAGCATTGTCAAGCAACCAACACATGTCGAGCAGCCAACACATGCCGAACAACCAATACATGTCGAGCACAACAGTAAGTGCCGAGCAACTAATACATGCAATCCAAAGTAGTCACCGAGCAAACCCAAGATGCCCCTGCATCAAGAACTCACATGAGATGAATATTCAATACCTCTAATGATGACACCTAGCTTCCATCTCTAGCGACCGATACAGTATTAAACACAACACAAATGCCCATAGTGGTGATTCTCTTGATTTTGCCAAGGTTTTCCTTAACAATATCGGTTAAATAAATCTAGAATTACACAATTTTATTGTTTGCGCATAGATAAATTTACAATGGCCAACATTAGAAAGTCTCGGCAATAAATATTAAAACATCAAACCTAATAATATAAGGTAGCTTTCATTAGAATAGTATGGAAAAACATGAAATAATATAAATAATAACTATTGCAGATAATCTCACATATCTATCCATAGACCTATAATGCTGAAATAACATATCCCAATTTAAAATATAAACTTTCAAAGCAGTCATAATATTAGATTAGATAATAGGACTTATCTACAACTTTGTTGAGCAAAAGATTTGATATATTGAAATAGAAAAACTGGATGCAACCACTGCTAGACCCACTTTAGGAATTGGATACATCTCGTTCTATTATTTGAATCTTGAAGGCACCTACAAACACTAAGAGCTCATAAACAATAACACCACCCCACAATGGCATTATGCTCGGGCAAAAGAATTCACCCCGCAATAGCAATGCAAATAATTATTCAGATACCTAGCTCGACTCTCCAATGCACATGAATCACAAAGTGACATCAAGCGGCAAGTTCTTCAGAGCATCAATTGCATGCTCTTCACAATGTTGTTTCTTCAACAACATTAGCTTTGTGAAATTCCAAGCAAATACTTATGTTTGGTTTAAAATGTCATGAGTCTTCGGAAACCTTTGCAACAATATAAGTGCCTAGCTGGAAGAGTTACAAGTTGCAAACAATATAAATTGATAATGCTAGAACTGGTTGAACCAAGATAAAGATCCCTAGTCCAGTGGGTATGCTAAGAGTTGTGCAAGGAAAATAAACTGTTGGACTCTAGCAATGAAATTTTTCAATTTCTTTTTTCCATTAGGTATTATTTCACCCATGAACAATATGGTTGTCAATAGCATTAAGGCCCAAAATTAGATACTCCCACTAGTGAATACATTAGCAAATCATCAAATTCATCATTGTGTGTTAACTCACAAGGAGTACTTTGCAATCTAACACTAACAAATCTTTCCTAGATAAGAAACACGACTCAAAAAATTGAAGGAATAATTGCATATGTGCATTTATGGGTGTGTTAATAGCTAAAGCCAATAAGAAAGCTCAATAATCAATTAAAGTCTTAATTACCAATTCGTGAAACAAATCCGATTCGAGCACATGAATCGAATCCGTAAATTCATTAAAAAAAAAATCCAATCATGATTCATGGAGGACTTGTGCATATTTATATATATAAATATATAATATGCATTATATATACTAAAAAAGGAGAGAAATATACGTAATTCTAAAACTAAATCATTTCAAAGTATGAATCTATGATTCTATCTTATTTCACAGTATAAATCTATGGATCAAATCCACTCTGATTATAAGAAAATAATCGGAAAAGAAAAAATCCTGGAAGAATCCGGAGAAATCTAGCCACAGATCTGGATCAGGATTGGATCCAAAGTCGGATCCAGCCTCTAGGGCACAAATCCGGTAACTAAGATTAAACTCTTTTAATTACATTTCATTCACAAATATTTCCAATATATCCACGACCCATATAAGATATACTTTCAACACTTAATAAAATATAAGGCCTTCTTAATATTGTCTCCAAAATACTTAGTTGGCACTTCTTCATTGAGTATAAAATATCATACACTCATTTACCAACAATTAGAATTTAAAAACGTCAACAAGATATGTTGTCAAAAAAGATATCGGCCCACAAGGAAATATGATGCCATCATGATACTTGCCCAAATTACAGGCAGAGGTAAATATCTGAAAACGCAAGGCATAATTTCCACAAGAGTACTTGTATTTCTTAGCTCCAATGAGATATTAGTGAGAACAATAAGTGCCACAAAGATATATTTATTAAATCACCCAAAATAATAATATTTAATTACTAATCATAATGTTCTGCAATACTCCTATTTTTCAAAAAAAAACTGTAAATACCTCTGGATCAAATTCCACAAATTGGCATAGATGTAGACTTACTAATGAATAAACCAACAGGTCTTCCTGACAACTAGTGCCATTGTCGAAAGCAAGGGCAGACAAAGAAAAAGAAGAATTTGAAATCATGGCTCTAAGACCATGTTCTGCAATACTCTCTTCTTTTTCGAAAAAAAAACAGCAAATACCTCTGGATCAAATTCCACAAATTGGCATAGATGTAGACTTACTAATGAATAAACCACTTCTAGAAGAACCAAGTTACTGTCGAGGTCTTCCTGACAACTAGCGCCATTGTCGAAAGCAAGGGTAGATAAAGAAAAAGAAGAATTTGAAACCATCGCTCTAGGACCATGTTCAAGTTTCAAATCAGAATTGAAGTAGAACAGCAAACAAAATAAAGGAACAGAAAGCACAACAAATTATCCTAGGAAAACCTTCCAACTTAAGGGGAAAAAAACCCAGCCACACAAGAACCATTGTATTAATGAAAGAGCAATAAATAGATTTACAATATGCCCAACACTAGGCCCAAACTGAAGCAATGATCATCATCCCTATCATCTATAGACAATAAATGACATACCCCTTTGGTACAATCACTCAGCAAAGAATACCAATCCATATCAATGATTTCTTTCTTGAAGAATATAAAACATTAGCTTGAACTTTTATTGTTTTGTCATTACAAAGTGAAGGCCCTTTGTTATCTTGACCCTTGATTGTCTTGACTTCTGACTCTTCAAAATCGTCTCCCTTCATATTGAGGACCCTTTGATGTCTTTAATAAAAAATAGATTATTTACATATTTTAAATTGGGAGAAGATAGCTCTCAAAGCTATATCTCCAGCACTAACAAGGATTGACAACTCAAAGAGTCTTGACTTGAATTTGAAATTAAGAATGTCGAAAATTAAGCTTTCTTTTTATTAAATGGTTTACAAGTAATGTTTCTTTCATCTAAGCATCATGTTAAATAATGATTTGAGAAGACGGTTTTAGCCTGACAATACTCTATTTTGTCTATGAAGTAAAAATTCATAATGTCGTGAAACAAATTCACGGTGACCAAGCTTCATTTCCAAACAATGGCAATCGAAAGGATAGTAACAGGCAGTGCCACTTGTCAACACGATGCTTTTCCGTGGGGTCATTCTCCCCACAGTCTTGTGGGAAACTCGCGGATGTGCTATGCATCCATGTCGTTCATCTCTCTCAACACCGTAGACCTCGGCTTCCTCCACACGAAACATCAACATATGTTTCAGAGTGGGTCCAGCCTCGGGATATGTCTCCATACGTAGCAATGACCACAAATGAGGACATTTGAGTCATAGGTCTACACATGCCTCCAAATTCATATGCCTGCCACCTTCTACAAAAGAATGACAAAATATACCTGACCCACATGATGTACACTGCCTCGACTAGAATCTCATTCGACAAATGTCCAATGCTCTAAGGATGGGCAGGAGATGATTAAGACTTGATAAACGCAAGAAAAGACAGCCGACAAATTTTCCATTGCCTATGATCAAGGCGTTGAAATGGGGAAGGAAAAGCATTGTAAAGAGAGTCTGAACTGGGAATTGTTACTAAAATCGAGAGATGCCTCTGTGTAATGCCTTAAGATTGTAATCAAATTTTGGAATTGTCAATATAATCAATCATTCCTTAGACCCTGTCTTTATGAATGCCTTATGTGCAAACTCAGACTTTAATATGCTCATATGGATAGCTATTAATAAGACTACATACTCTATTTTTATGTTTATAGTTATTATCATATGTTGTGTTCTATGATTAAGAGTTCTATCGTTTAGATATCAGTGATTATCTTCCAGTCGAAGGGTTCCATTTTGTGCCTCGATAAATTGTATTGGGGTAGCTTGTTTGCTTGGTCAGAAGTTTGGCGCATCGCCTTGTATTTCGTCAAAATCTCTCTATACCCTTTTCCCCTTCACTCAATGAAGAGTCCGCTTCCACTACTCGTTGGACTTTCCATAGAGGTTGTCACCTTATGAGGGCCACTTTGGGAGTCAACATTGTCTACGTTCATTATTTTACCAATTTAATGCAATTCTCTCATTTGTTTTGCAAGTTAACCATGAAAGGAGGAGAACCTACTCAAGATCCGATTGTTGGAGCAATTTACAAGATCAAAACATGGATATACCGAAAAACCTCAATCATCACGCCAACAAAAATATGCACTACAAGATCGAGGACTCAAGGTAGGCAGGGTGGTTTGAGAATGAAAATAAAGGTTTTAATCCGAGCTCAAGATCAAACTATGAAAATTGATACCAAAGAACAAGTTATGCAGGAAAAATGAACAAGTCTATAAGGAAGAATTATCAACAACTTGAATTCCCTTCAGGAAGCCAAGTTCAATTGAACCAAATGGAATAATCCAGTTACATGAATCTTTCAAGACATCCAGGTCAAGCGGCCAAAATGAAAGATAGAGAAAACTTGTAAAGATGAAACAACTTAGGCATCCAAAATTGATCTAACTTGATAATGTTGAGTATCAAGAGATATTTCCTCATCATCAAAGGGTGTTTATTAAGCCTATAGGGCAAGCATGCTAAGGTGGTGCCCACTTGTTCAACCAATCAGAGCACTAAGTGTCCTGATGGAGGGACTTTGTCATATTATGTCCAAATTCATTGAATGTGCCAAAAGAGGAAAAGTCAAAGAAAATTTATCGTAAGCCCTTGTGGCATTTTATTATTGGCTCATTAGGTGGTTGCTTCTTCTATAAGCTTCCACCTAATCTCTCTTCTTGTTGGCCTAATTAAAGTAATGTAATTTTCTAATTGGTCCACATGGTGATGCTTAACTGTAATTGGGTGGGCATTTAATAATTGTTAGTGGAGGTTATGATAATATTGCATACTCCTAGCCCTTGATCTTGAATCAATCTTGGGCCTTCATTGTAATTGAACAACTATAAAAGGCCAAGGCCTCCTCATTTGTAACTCAATAGATTAGTTTTAGACTAGGAGAGGGACTTGTTGAAAATATTGTCATAATGCTACCAAAGTAATTGTTGATTCATTGCTGGTCATCCTAGTGGATTACTTGTGTCGCTTTGAAGTATTGCATCGTTTCTATATTTCCTTATTAAGGATTTTATTTCAGGTTAGGTAAAAGTAGTAGATGCATGGAAGATATCGTTAAATAGTGATTAATGGTGAAGTTAGCATCCATATCTTTTGGTACTTATTGATTGTAAGTAACAATGAAAGGTTAGTTTGGGCCTAAATTGCAAATAGGCAACTCTTATTATAGATAGTCATTTAAATTATGCCTTCATATGGAACTTGAATAAATACTGACTATGTGAAAACCATTCCTACATCCATAGAAGATAGCAAGCACTCTCCTATATCTAGTTGGCATGATGAACCAAGGACTAGTTAGAGGCTCACATGATCATAAGTATTGCCTTACATTCTTAGAGTCAGATAGAATTTCTCAACCCTTTATCCCTTAGCATTTTTATGCTGAGAGAATTTGTAGTTGATGTCCATTGAATGAATAGTGTAAAGCCTTTTGTGATAACTCGCATATGACATCATTAAAACTAAGTGAAAGTCCACAATAAGAAGGAACCTTGAGGTTGTCTCATTTGATCACACATTCCAAATACATTATTCAACATACGAGCATCATTATTCAAGAGAGAGTTGGAGATTCAATGTTTCACCCTGGAATACTAAGTATTTTTTCCTACATGTTGTAGTGGCATAAAACTCACATCAACAATGTGAAATTACATTTTGACAAAAATTGAGTCATGAACCAATGACAAGGCCGAACATAAGGGAACAATTCTTTCACATTAGACCACAAGATCAAATATAAACAATACAAAAATACAAATCATGAAGACAACCATGACAAGAACATTTTCTCTCTCAAGCACACTGCGGGTAATATCGGCCCTATACAAGGATACCCAACAATTCTAATTTGGCAAGAGTAAAGGAATATGTGTAGCATGATATATCTAAAATACAATTTCACACAAAGAGATAAAGCTATGCATCTAATGTCACGATATGACGAGTAAGAAACACAATCATTTAGCAAATGATTTTAGAAACTTTGGCCAAAGAATCTTTGTAAGTCATTTGCTAGCAGAGAGATATAGGATGAAAAGCTATCCTTCTTTGTCCTTCCATATTTTGCACCTTCCACAAACAATCTATGGACACACAAGCATACAGCACTAATAGGCAATCGAAGAGGCTACGAGCAAAATCTTCTTGCTTCAATTTTTGCATGAAAATCCATCTCAAGCATATTATTAAGAAAACTAATCACAAATTTTTATCTAAAATGCATTTACCTCATTAACTTCCTTGAAGACAAGAACATTTCAATATCACAAACTTTCAAGTACCAATACATAATCAAACACAATCATTAAAACATGCATATAAATTCAAAACTAATAAAATCATCCAATTTTATAAAGAGAGTTAGCAAAAATCATTACCAATAAAATGGAAGCTTATATCATATCATGTGATCAAATGCTCAAATCTTTACAATATGAGATAAAACAAATCCTTGACTAAGTGGTTGAAAGATCAAGCTGCACAAAGACTAATATCATTATAAGTATTTGTGTAATAACAAAGATTAAGTCGAACACTAGTTACTCTTTTCTAAGAGTAAGCTTGAATATCATATCTTATGATACTAACAAGTTCTATGACATTGTAATCATTTATAGCTAAAATATTGATTTGTCCCCAGACCAGGTGGATTCGAAAGCGGATATTGCGGATTCCGAATGCATCTGGATTCCCTATGGATTCTGGTCGAAAGCCATCCATAGGCCGGATGATTCTAACCTGGCTTCCAAATGCATCCAGAGGCCTGTGGATGGGTTCCGGTCAGAATCCATAGGGAATCCAGATGCATCCAATGGAAACCATGGGCCCAACACCCAAAAAACTAATAAAAATGTACAAACTTAAGTTATTTTTATTTGCATGTGCTCTAATTTATATATTTAGGTCTTTTTTACAAGGAAACCCTAAAATGACCCTAAAGGTGAATGTTGAAGCATTCACAACTCATTTTGGAACATTGTTTGCAGCTACAACCTAATTCTCATTTGCTCTCCAGTTCGCATTGTTAAAGCAAGTTCAGCATTTTCGAAGAGGATTGATTGGAGGACAAGAGATAGCTTCCTCAAAGGAGTTTCATGCATTCAAGGTAAGTGATCAATCCCATTCTTCAGTATTTTGATGAATTTTTTTGAGTTTTTAATGATTTTTTTTCAAATTTTTGGAGAAATTTTTCAAAAAAAAAAATTTAAGATATAAAGAAGCGAGTTTGGGTATCTATTTTAGTAGTTTTTTTGCACTTTTTTGCACTTCTATGCATGATGTTCATAGTTGTTAGGACTTAATAAATATTTATTTATCTTCTTATCTAATAGGTTGCAAAAACTAGGCAAAAATGGATGCCAGTGGTAGTGCTAGTCAAAGTTCAATAGGAGGCCAAGGAGGACAAGGGACTGATAATTTGAAAATTGATATAGGATTTTCTTTGTGGAGACATGCAACAAGGATATCTCAAGTTTCAGGAGCTCGCTCCTACTATTGTAAGTGCAATTATTGTCAAAGTAACAAAGGAAAACCTTTCAATAGCTCATATTCTTGGGTGAAGCTTCATTTTATAGGCCCTACTGCAAAGGAATGGAAATGTGTAAAGGCAAAAATGGTACTGGGATGACTAGTGCAGAAATAGTTTCATTTGTAAGAGAACAAGAAGTTGTTGATGCATTGGTCAAAAGATCAAAAAATGCTACTATCAAACTCCATCCTCAAAGAGCAAGATGCATGCACCCACTGAACCAATTGCATCCTCCCAACACCCATTCTTGCAAGTACTTATACTAAAAAAGGATGAGGAAGAAGTGGGAATTTCAACCCACAAAAGAGGCCCATTACATACCGCAGTTAAAATGGAGGCAAGAGATCGTGCTAATGAAGCTATTGCACGTTGCCTCTATGTGAATGGGCTTCCTTTCAATTTGGTGAGATCACCATATTGGAAGGAAAACGGTGGCAGCAATCAAAGAGTCACCCGCTGATTACACAAGCCTGAGGTATGGAAAGGTGCATACAACACTATTGCAACAAGAGAAGACACATACCGAGAAAGACCTTTAGCCAATCAAAAAATCTTGGAAAACTTCAAGTCTAACTATTGTGTCGGATGGTAGGAAGGATACAAGAAACCAATCACTGATTAATGTGATTGCAATGTCCACCAAAGAGGCAATGTTTTTAAAAGTTGTTTATTGTTAAGGGAAAGTGTAGGATTCCAAATTGTAATGTCCCCATTTTAGCAGTTGACCAAGTGTGTGTGCGTTAGCCTTGTTCTACATGGTCCCGAGGGCTAACGAAGGGTTTAATCGGATCCTGAAGTGTTTTGGCCTAGTCATTTCCAGTTTGGGCCAAAACGAAGTTGATTTACTCAGTTTCAGGCATACTTACTATTTTTAGTAAGTCGGCAAGACACAGTGCAGGTCAATTTTGGTGATTGGATTTGATACTCCTCGGTGAGAGCTTTCCGATGAGCTATCACTCGCATTATTCAGAGTCCGATTGCTAATACATTTTAATACCTGAAGTTTTATTAAAGTAACGTCTAATTTATTTGTAAAATATTAAAGTGTTACTTTAATATTTATTTTATGCGGATGTGTACCCAAGGGAGACATAAAGGGTATTTTAATATATGTTTTATATACTACACATCTTTTATCCCACATTGCCCATATCAGTTGAGCAGACCCTTGGAAATAGAATAAAAGGAAGCATTTGTGGCTTCATTAGCCAGGTTGAATATGAGAAGAAATTGGTGTGTGAGTTGCAGCTCCGTTCTTGGCATTTGAGGACATCTATCCTCTCTTGTAACATTCTAGGCGTCATTCCCTTGGGGTTTGGCCTTTGGAATTCTTTGTTATTGGCTTCATTATCAGACAATTTAGTTGCATTTCCAGCTACAACCAGATTTGGTATTTTGCTCATATCTTCTTCACTACTTTTCCGACGCTTATGCCGCTTTCAGGGAATGATATTACGAAGGTAGTGGACTGATTGAAGGACAAGCATTGTAACAGCAAGTTCAAAAGCATGGGCTGGAGTATTATGTCAATACTACTGAAGTAATTAGTGAGTTGATAAATCTGCCATGTATTTGGTTTTATGAATTTTGAAAATAACATTTTATTAGCAGCAGTTCATTTCCACTTTTATTGTAGTTTCTTTCTTGTTTATGTTGTATGATACCAATTCCATGCACAAAACACAACAAACAAATAAACGTTTGATTTCCGGAGTTATAAGGGGTTTAAAACATTAAACGGAGAAATAAGAGGTTGAATGCAAACTGTTTGACAAAATTCCTTTCAGCAAATTGGTTTAGTTTTTTGGGACATCCAGGGGTGCCCATTACAGTGGTATCAGAACTATAAGTCCTTCCATCCTGTGGAGGTCTTATAGGGAATTTGGAACAACCGGATAGAGGGAAAAGTGTTTGACGAAATGTCAAAACACTAAAATCAAAAAAAAAAAAAAAAAATACACAGGCTAAAGCATTTATGTTTGAGCATGCGACAGGGGACTTATAATTTACGCGATACTAGAGCAAGACAAAATAGGATTTCAGACTTGCAAAGCAAATAGTCTAGTACATCCGTGCAGGGGGACATTGAATCCAGCCATACAGACACAGAGGAGATATTCTTTGATCAGGACAACAATATGGGTGATCGAGATGACAGGAATACAAGATTAGGCGGAGGCGGGAATGTCGGTCCAGATCAGGGGGACGTAATGTTCAGACAATTACTGGATACATTAGAGCAAGGGCAGCGTATGCAGCAGGAGCAAAATAGGCGAATGGACATGATTTTGCAGCTCATAGCTAGACAGATGGGTGTCAATATTAATCCAAGTGATGCCAACAACAGAAACAATAACAATGAGGGAAACAATAACAATGGGGGAAACAATAACCATAGAGGCCAAGGTAATAACAATGGTCTTGAGAATAACATTAATGGTAATAATGGACACGGCAACAATGGGAATGAGGCTGATAACTTTAGACACGTTGCACGCCCAGCGCAGACTGTGAGCTCGAGACCTCTTCTACCCACCTTCCCACCCAGAGATCCGGTTCAACCAGTAAACGAACCGCAGATTACCGAGCTACAGGATCAGTTCAGGAGGGACTGGGAGGCTAGTTTCATTTCCACTTTTATTGTAGTTTCTTTCTTGTTTATGTTGTATGATACCAATTCCATGCACAAAACACAACAAACAAATAAACGTTTGATTTCCGGAGTTATAAGGGGTTTAAAACATTAAACGGAGAAATAAGAGGTTGAATGCAAACTGTTTGACAAAATTCCTTTCAGCAAATTGGTTTAGTTTTTTGGGACATCCAGGGGTGCCCATTACAGTGGTATCAGAACTATAAGTCCTTCCATCCTGTGGAGGTCTTATAGGGAATTTGGAACAACCGGATAGAGGGAAAAGTGTTTGACGAAATGTCAAAACACTAAAATCAAAAAAAAAAAAAAAAATACACAGGCTAAGCATTTATGTTTGAGCATGCGACAGGGGACTTATAATTTACGCGATACTAGAGCAAGACAAAATAGGATTTCAGACTTGCAAAGCAAATAGTCTAGTACATCCGTGCAGGGGGACATTGAATCCAGCCATACAGACACAGAGGAGATATTCTTTGATCAGGACAACAATATGGGTGATCGAGATGACAGGAATACAAGATTAGGCGGAGGCGGGAATGCCGGTCCAGATCAGGGGGACGTAATGTTCAGACAATTACTGGATACATTAGAGCAAGGGCAGCGTATGCAGCAGGAGCAGAATAGGCGAATGGACATGATTTTGCAGCTCATAGCTAGACAGATGGGTGTCAATATTAATCCAAGTGATGCCAACAACAGAAACAATAACAATGAGGGAAACAATAACAATGGGGGAAACAATAAACATAGAGGCCAAGGTAATAACAATGGTCTTGAGAATAACATTAATGGTAATAATGGACACGGCAACAATGGGAATGAAGCTGATAACTTTAGACACGTTGCACGCCCAGCGCAGACTGTGAGCTCGAGACCTCTTCTACCCACCTTCCCACCCAGAGATCCGGTTCAACCAGTAAACGAACCGCAGATTACCGAGCTACAGGATCAGTTCAGGAGGGACTGGGAGGCTAGTTTCATTTCCACTTTTATTGTAGTTTCTTTCTTGTTTATGTTGTATGATACCAATTCCATGCACAAAACACAACAAACAAATAAACGTTTGATTTCCGGAGTTATAAGGGATTTAAAACATTAATCGAAGAAATAAGAGGTTGAATGCAAACTGTTTGACAAAATTCCTTTCAGCAAATTGGTTTAGTTTTTTGGGACATCCAGGGGTGCCCATTACACGAATTCATTTCTAGAGTTATCATCGAGTCCATTGAGATGGTGGGAGGTGAGAATTTAGTACAGGCAGTCACAGACAACACCAAAAATTGTAGGGGTGCAGGTGCTTTGGTTGAGAGTAGCACCGTACACTCCCTTAACTTGGCCATGCAAAAGATTGGCACTCAAATAGATTGGGTGAAGAAAATATACCAAGAGGGGGAGGAGATACAAATGTTTGTGACAAACCACCACATGTCACAATCCATGTTTAGAACACACTCCAAATTAGAGTTGCTGAAGGTAGATAAATTTTTTGAAAGTACTAAGTTTCGATGTTTCATGGATTTATAATTTAGTTAAACTTTATAATTTTATTGTCAATTGATATATTGTTAACTTGCTTATGTTGTTGAGACCCATTTTGCATCTCATATAATTGTTATGAGACGGTTCCTCAAGGTAAAAAAGGCATTGAACCAAATGGTCATCTCTAATCACGGAGCATATGGAAGACATCAAATTCAAAAAGAGCTGAAACGGTTAGGAATTTGGTCTTGAATGAGAGTTGGTGGGCTCATGTGGCATATGTATTGGATTTCACCGAGCCCATTATGACTATGCTCCACTTTTCTAATAGAGATACACCTTGCTTGGGGATGTGTACGATGACATAGACACCATGATCATTACAAGGTAGGGACAACAAGCTTTGGGATGTAGCCCCTGAGTGTGCCAATTTGGATGCAACACTTCATGATCTTACTATACTTGGAGATGGTGATGATGATAGTGCGGCACGTGGTGCATCTAGCATAAGTGGAACCGTTTTTGGTTCAAATGATCTTTCAGCAGTTGGAGATGATGATGAGAATGTGGATTTTCTTGTGAAACATTATGATTCAAACCCTAATGCATATTAGTTGATTGAATCTTCAATCATGAACTAAGTTTTTATTTTGTTGAAATCTTGAACATGACCTATTGGAACTGATGGTCTAAGACTAAACTCTAATGTTGAACAAGCACATATTGATATATCATATGAATTTTAAAATATCTTCAATTTTGATAAAAGGTGAAGTATCATACTCATACTATAAAATGATATGTTTTTGTATATTTCTTGGATTTCTTTGCATATATTACATATCCAAAAAAACATTTTTTTCCCCATATCCCATATCCACTTCCGGAGTCCGCATTTGAATCCGTAACTTAGATTTATAGTAACCTAAAAGAGATATTGTGTATACAATTCATCATATTCTTCTCAGTGCCCTAACTCGAATATGCCTACCATTATGAATGTAATATTCTCTTCCCCAATAATATTGAGATTGCAAAATAAAGATAATATATTATGATACATATAAATATGAAAAGTGCCTTATAAAACATTATTAGCACTCCACCTTTAATGAACATCAAATTAAATAATAAAACATAATTAATTTACTCATTAATTATAATGATAAAGAAATGCTAGGCCATACTATCATAAAATAACATTGTATGATGATTACCTCTCTATCAATTGTATCGACTAGAATATATACTCTTTTCTATCAAACGTTGCTATCTAAGTTTCTCTATAAATCATGTGATAATGTACAAGGGTTCCTTTCTAAAATTAAATTGGAACCCTAAGATCAGATGGATTTGCAATTCAACAGTTATGATTGAGGGAGCTAGTGTCAACTTACCAAAGTTTACCCTTATGGTGCATAAGGTTGGTTCTATTGGACAACGGACCTCTAAGAAGCTGATTGAGCTTACATTGTGTTTGATTGCTCTTCTTATTGTTGGTATCTCATAGATACTATTTTCAGTAGAAGGTGCTACGATTCTACTTCGTTAAATAGGGACCATTTGGTCATTCTTGGTGATGAGCCTATAAATTGTCATACTTATATCATTTGTTATAGCACTTTGCACAATTTTCATAATATTTTTTTCAGTCATTTCTATACATTAACTTGATTTATGAAGCATTAACTATTACTAATGATTTATTGATTAACATTTGTATATGTAGCTAGTGAATGCTAAAATATGATGATTTATTATGATAAATCATTATTATTAAATAATAATTATCTTGATATGATTAACCTGTTGTTTGTGGGATATTGAGTTCATGCAACAAGAAAGAAGGAGAAGCAAGTTCACACTTGTCAATATTCAGCAGTTGTTGGCAATGCAGAAAAATGAAAAACTAATTTCAATAAATCAACAATATCTCACTCAATTCTTAATGAACTTGAGATTTTCTTAATGATTTGGAAAGCTGAAAAGAAGTCGCAGAAAACCTTTTGGCCGTTTGAGTCAATTCACAATATTTAATGAGAAAGTTGACTAAGTAAAAGGTGGTGAGTTTGAAGGCAATAAAAATCCAGTTTTAGTAAAATGATCATATTTTCCACGTCTCTTAATGAAATCCAGATTTTCAAAATGATATGCAGAGCTAGGAAGGAGGATCATAACCTTGTAAAGCGTTTGAGCTAACTCTCAATAATAAAGCAGCGAAATGTAATGACCCCATTTCTATGATAGAATGTATAATCAATATTAAAAATAATAAATGAATAAAATAACTAAAATGATTAAGTTAATATAATGATATATTATTAATATAACACTAATAAAATAATAATATGTTATTAATATCCCATTGCATATTGAATAATGTTGAAATAAAGGTCAAAGATGGCGATAAAAGAGGGGATTGGACAATCTACTTCTAAACAAATAAATCAACGATAAATAATGTTGACGACAAGGACATGCAGCTATTAAGATTATAGAAGGGACTATTGACCCTTACGAAGAACATTGCAGATAGTATCCAATCGAACATTTCAAACTACAGGAAATATGGGTGACATTGAGTAACACTCAAAGAAATTCATTGCCAAGACTTGTGGTACTGCACATGTAGCCTAGTTAAAGAAAGAAAGATTATGATGCTTACATATGGGTCACCATTGAATACAAGAATTGGTCAGCATCATTATGAAGGGTCAACTAAGCAAGTAAATAACTATTGTTGTTTTCAAATAGAAATTAATACCAAACCAATCAACAAATGGGAGACCATCCTCCACCACAATGTCCATTAAGCAAATAACACAAATAATCCATGGATAGTCAAACTGTTGTTAGTAAGCAGATTGTAGTGACAGTTAGATGTGATTAGCATGTAAGCCCTTACAGACAGCACCGCATCAATGAAGTGGTGCAATGAGTGATGATGCATAGACATGGGACACATCTTTTAGGAAATAACCCATCATTACTTTTGCATGATATAAAAGATATATTTAGATAAAAGGAGCGGGGAAGGCTAGACACGCAGACAAAGAACTAAGGATGAAGACATAAGAAAAACCAATAGTAGCAAAGAGATATTAAACAGACAGTGAAAGACTAAATAAGACAAAAGAGTGATAAGAATAAGTCAAGGAGAATAGAACAAACGACAATAACAGCGAAGACTTGAAGGATACATGATTGACTGGAGTAAGAAAGAGAAACGGACAACTAAGTTCATGTTGAGAAGTATCTGACACAATTAAGAAAGTCAATCCTAATTGGCAATCTGCGGATGAGCAACAACAGAATAGCAAGTCTAGACAGAGTTTTCAGACATCAAATCAGAATAATGTCATACTTGCCAAAGAATTGTATCACTATCACAAATGGAGATCATTGTGAGATATCTGAATAAAAATACGCAGTCACCATTCAACAATCACATAATTCAAATATTTCTATTTGATGCATTTGAATATCGAATCTACTTAAGGAATGAAGACATTAGCAAACCTTACAGAATATAATCATGAACAGTGCACACTCATCTTGCAGGAAATATTAAGATTATCACTTAAGATACAAATACCAAATATAAACACAATTTATACAAGATATTGTAATCACATGAGATACATAGAAGGTTGCAAAGGATATTGACTAGATAGTGATATAAGATTGTTACATATTCCTGTAGAGAATATACTTATTGGACTATAGGTATTAAAATATATAATGGCGATACAGTTTGCATATCAATATTGAATTCAATAAAATTGATAGTGTAGAATCAGCCCCAAATCTGACAGAACCGGATTGGGGACATTACAATGGTATCAGAGCATAATCTCATCAGCCTATGAATGAAGGCTTATTCAAACATACATGAGAACAAGGAAAACTACACTAAATGAATTAGCAATGAGATGAGATGCTATATGGAGAAAACCAACCAAGCAACCAAACTATGTTGAATCAAATGGAGAAGTCAAATCAGACCCTCCTCAAAGCTTTACAGAACATGGGAAACTCAATCAATAATTTAAGAAGTCAACCTAACCTAGGGAGAGAAACTAGCTCAATCTATTCAGAAAATAACAATATGGCTTCAAACACCAACCTTCCCCAACCCACATTCCTACCTAGAGGAGTACACCTAAGATAGGACAAAGAGGTAGAGCAACCCATGACTACCATTGAAGATATTGCAAGAGCATATGTAGCTCTAGAACCTCACATTAGAGAAGCAGTATTTTTCAAAGAATTTTGTGAAAATAAACAAAGAGAGTCACACAAAAGACATGAAAATGAAGAACTCAAACATAAAATCAACAAAATTAAAATTCAAAATTTTGATGGATCAAAAAAGATTACAGCCCATTAATTATCAGAAAAACTAAACATATTATTTATTCTAAACCCCATGATGGAAGATGACGCACTAAAATTTGCAATAATCCATCTAGAGGGAGCAACACATGATTGGTGGACCCACAAACACATTTCATTAAGGCATCAAAACATAAAATTCTATGAAGAATTCTCACAAAAACTCATCAATAGATTTGATGATAAGGATCCCAAATCGCATTTTCAAGAACTAATTCAGCTCAGACAAACTGGAACGGTAGAAGAATTCACTCGCAAATTCCAAGGGATATCAGTTATGGTTCAAGACATATCCCAAAAGAGACTCACATATGTTTATAGAAGGATTGAAATGCTCAACTAGACACTCGGTAAAACCGCTTGAACCCCAAAACTTGGAAGAAGCCATTAGAAAAGCAAGAATGGTAGAATCAAATCCTTCAAAAGAAAGATCTAAGAATTTCCCAGCCAAGATAGAACATAGACACGAGGATTCAAGAAAAGATTAAGGAAAAGAGTATTATTTCTGCAAAGGGCAATGGAGTGTTGGGCATCAATGCCAAGGCAAGGATGCTCTCAAGTAAAAAGAAGACATAATGAAGAAAGGCCTATGTTTCAAGTGTAAAGAACCATGGGCATCAGAACACAAGTGTGGCAAAACGAACCAAATCAATAGAATAGAAGCAATATCTAACAGGGAAATAGAAGATGTAATGCCCTCATTTTTTGCCAGCATCAGAATTTCAAGGCTTAGCCTAATATTGGATCCTCGTAGGCTAATGAGGATGGTTAGAGGGTCTTCTGAGGATTGATTCATCTGCAACATTCAAGAATTTATGGATTTGGCCTTCATTCGATGTCATTTGGACTCCATTTGCCATACTTACTATGTATAGTAAGTTAGGAGTAATAAAGCTGGACCCTTTCTATTTTAGAAAGTGCATTTGGTCACATGGGGAATTATGAGGAGAGATTCCTATTTTAGACGGCATGGCAATCATACAATTATTTCAAGAGATATTAAAGTTCAAGTAACTTAAATGATTTATTTAAATATTTTAATATTATTAGAATGTTATCAAGTAACTTAAGTGACTAAAAGACGAAATTGGCTTTTTATCCCACATTGCCTAGTTGTTTGTCTTCCCTCATATCGAGGTTATATAAGCATGAAGCTACATTGGGATTAACACCATTAGATATGTTATTGTCCAAAATATAAAAGGTTGCTTAAATGTGACTAGATTACTCTCGAGGACGAAACCCCTTGGGATAATAGGAGAAGTTGGACGTAACCCCAGCCTCTCATTGGAGTCTTTCTTTCAACACTGGAGTGCAGTACGACAAATCACATTACGTGGAATTCGCTCCAAGAAGTAAGTTATTTCCAAATAGGAGCAATTGTGCATTCTAAAACTAATGAACATTAGCATAAATTGATTCTCAGTATAGGGCAGATGTAAATAGTATAGCAGCAAGGAAATCACAGGGGTGTTGGTATCAATGTGATTGACTATCAGCAGCATGGAACTCGATAGAATATTATCCATCATCGTCACAACTAAAGGAGACTTTAGCGTTAAGCGATTGGGAGGAATGGCATTTGATTTATGAGAATGGATACCCCATTCAATAAGTAGTACATTATAAGCTGGGTGTATTTAGTAGTTAATAGTAGGGTGCGGCATTGTTGAAGAAGACTACAGTAGCTTACGGGGGTTCACAATCATCATAAGCGGTGCCAACAACTACCTTCAGCAGCTCGATAACACACAGCAGATAAGACTCCCTTGTACTTGCATTACTAGCCACGACATCAAGAATTCAGTCTGATCATAGCAATACTAGTATCGACTGTCGTAAGTGACAAGGACGAGATCGCAAACCAAACATCTTCATTACTAGGGTCGGCCCCAACAGTTAACACAGGGGTAGCAGTGGTGGTGGTGTGGAGTGTACCTAAAGTCATACTCGCACAAGGGCAGAGCCAAATGGAAGCATACTGGCAGCCACACATCCTCGATTATCATCCAAGGTCCATTTTCTTAGTTTTGTATGCATTAAGTAAACATCCATTCTCTTATTTGTGTAGACGTTTAGTATATTACGCTAACATTCTTCATATGTATGAAATTTGGGAGGTCTATTACCCATTGTTTACCTCTGAAACACATTATAAATGTTGAACCTTCCACCGTACATGTTGTTACAATGTTAATTCTCTATATCGTTGTGGGATTGCATTAGTTGGGTAAATCAGTCGATTATCAATTTAAATATAATTTGAAATAGAACAGCAGTTGCCCTTGATGTACGTGTTCAGTTCCTTACAGTGGTATCAGAGTTGTGTATTTTGCCAACATGTTTGGTTTTGGGAAATTGTTTATCAGAAATTCTTATCAGAGATTTCATCAGAAACATTTTACAAAAGTTTTAATCTGAATGGTTTAAATTTTTTGGTAAATGTTTTGAAGTTGTATTATTTTGGAGGTGGAAGAATATTGTTTACCGCATAAATTAATTGATTAATGCACACAGAGAATGAACAAGAGCAGCAACAGTAGTACTCTCTTTATTATTTGCATATGCCAAGAGATTACATATAGAGCATAAGATCAGATGATTTACAATGATCCCAGAAGGGGTATAAATACTTCCCGCCGAACCTTCCCGAAGGGGTCCGTCAGCTACATAACAATACTAATCTACCCGTTGGCTACAAAAATACAAAATCTCCGATAGCATAACCAAGTCGGCTACAAAATGCAAAATCTACCGACAACATCATCCCCCCCAAAAAGAAAAGTCATCCCCTAACGACTAACAAAATAGGAGACAACCCATATACAACAAAGCAAAAAATACTAGAGAGAAGGCGGTGCCGTTGAAGAGTGTTGCTGCCGACGCAACTCATAGACCTGATCTATCTGGATGCGCAAATCCTTCTAAATTCATTTATTAACTTCTACGGCCTCCTTCAGAAGAAGCGCCGCATCCATAGCCTTTGTTTTGGCTAACTGCAACTCCTGTTCAGTTGCTTCCTTATCCCGCACGGCCACTTCCCTATTCTGCAACAGTGTTGCACGGTCAGCTGCCCACGCTGCTTGCTGGCTGGCCAAGTCGGTAGCTATCTTCTCTCTAGCCTCCCTCTTGACTGCCAGAGATCTCTCGGCTGCAATCCTTTCCGCTACCACGCACCTGTGAGCATAATAAACCTCCTTATACAGTCCCACGATCTCGTGCACCAACTTCTCCAACAGAGTGTTGCACAGTCCCAACTCTGGCTCAGTGGCCCAATCTGCCAACATCTCTGGTGTCCCAACCGCTGGCCAACCTCTGTCTACGAAACAAGAATGAAATCACCGAGGACAAACCCCACGAAAGTACGCCCAAATCAAATGCCACTCTCTCTGCCCAATCATAGCCTCTATTGCCACATTGTATCCCTTCTTTAGCGCAACCTTCATAGCCCGGAGGTAGTCCCTGCACCTGTCCTCATCCGACCCATAATCCTCCTTTGCGACACCCTCCATCGTCCATTCCTCATCACTATTCTCTATCGCGCCTGCGGTGGCCATGCCCACATCCGGTGCAGCCTCCTCTACTCTCGACACATCCTTGGCCTGTGGCACTCCCACCTTCTGAGGCTATGCTACTGTAGTTGATACCCCTAGATGCTTGGGGGACTGAATGGGCAGATCAACTTCGGCAAGGAAGAGTCGGAACTACTGTCTCAAGAAAACACTCGCTCTATCCATCACCTCCGGCTGTTCTGACTGTTCAAGCTCCACGCTCTCCTCCTGCTGTGCTGGCTGGGCTGACTAGGCTGACTATACTGGCTCGGTATCTGCTAACAAAGAGGACGAAATGGTGACCACTGCATCACAGTCAATCACATCAAAATGAACCTGGGGCTCAGGCTTCAACGCTGGCAACTCCACCCTCTGTGAGACTGGCTCTACTGGTGCAACTGGAACAACATCCGCCATGACCGTGGAGAAAGCAACACTTGGAGTGGTCCCCAGTGGAACAACATCTGTCGTCGATGGGACACACTCAGCCACTGCCCGTGGGACATCTGCTACTGCCGATGGGGTCATCACGACTAGTGCATGACGCTGACCAAAAGGAGGAATGTGTGAAGTGGGGGCGGACAAGTGCGCCGAAGTTGACAACTGTGGCTGGGTGAAAAATGTGGGCTCACTATTTGTTGGTTCCCTGCAAACTTTCGCGAAAGTATTCTCTTCCTCGTACTCAGCCTCATTGCTCTTCGAAGTCTCCTCCCACCCGCTGTTGGTGTCCCCGTGAGCCTGCAATCCCCGAAATACCTTCTTCTGCCCCGCTATTGTCCCACCCGTGTCCAAATGTCTCCAATAAAATATCGGAGGCTCTCCCTGTGCCAACTTTCCCCGAGGTGGTGCCTCTAAATCCTCCATTGGTATCTGATTAATCGTTGCCTCCAGAAACAAGCCAATTGCATGGTGCGACATAAAGAATGTGCGGTGCTAGAATGTCATGAACTCCTCCATCCTGTCGGCAAGAACTGTAGCCCAATCATACACCGTGTCTTTCATGATGCCATTCATGAATACAATCTGTGGCAATGCTATATTTGAAGCCCGAGTTGCCCCTGTCAGCTTGCTCTTGATGACATCCATAATGCACCTCCAGTGGCCCTCCCGAATAAGATCTCGCCGAAGCCCTTTGCATTTGGACCCTTTTATCACTGACTCCATCTCGTCGGATGTAAGATCGCAGCCCACTAATCGTATCCAATGTTCTTTCCATTTCTAAGAAAGCTTGCAATTCTTGATTTCCACCTTCTTCCCTCCTGGGCTAGGGATGCCAAAAACCCTAGTGAAATCCCTAGGCTTAAAGGAAACTGTCATCCGATGCTTTTTGTAGAAGAATGTGCCGATTCTGCTGTGTCGATTATATGTTTCTATCATAGTTCGCAAAATTGGTTCAAATAATCGAATAGAGAAAACTAGAAGCTGGATGGCCCAATGCACCTGTGCTCGTATCAAAATCTACTTAATTAGGTCTACGTCTGGAGTTCCTTACCACCATTTCTAGCACTCGCTGCCATTGAGTCCCTCAAACTGAACCGTGAGATGAGTGAGTTCTGCCCTAACTTCCTGTTTCTTACTGCTGGAAGCGGATGGCCCTGCAACTCAGATTCCAGAAGCTAAAACCCTTGCATTCTTCTCCATACTTGTCTTCAACTGATTCTTCCACTACTTTCATTTCCTTGTTCATTCCATATAGTAACGGCTTCTTTCATGTTTTTATAATATACGGTTTCTGATGCTTTATTTCCTTTCCGATGCCTCTTACATTTCCTACCGGTTCTGTTTCAACTTGCCCCCGGTTGTCGAAGTCACAAACACCTCTGCGAAAACATGCAACTATTCAATTCACCCAAAACTATACCAAAATCTCAAGTCCACGTCGTCCAAGGATGGAAACGATCTTAAAATATCTTCTACGCCTCATGCCCATTTCCATCTCCGCCAACAACTGGTTAAAGACTCTGTCTGTGGCACCGCCAACATCCCCAACACTGCTTCTGCAGTTAGCCTCGCTCTGTCCAATTGAAATCCTTAGGCAAATCACGCTCTGTCAAATCTACGAACTCTATGATGCCATGGACGGCATTTGGATCAAGTTTCTGGTGTTCCAAAGCCCTCAACAGATTGGTCTTGAAGACACTAAATCGATGGTCATGCTCCTCTGTTCCAGAGTATTTCTTGTCGAATCTTATCACAAGCTTGCAAAATGGGTCTCCTGAATCAACAGGGCATTCAATGCATCAGAACTAATCAAGACTTGCCGCGGGAGAAATGTTTAGAAGCTGTAGCCATTAGCTGTAGAGGAGCAAGGACCACTAGCGGAGAGAGCCACCGAGAACTCAGTAACAACCGCGGATGCTGAGGAGCAAGGACCACTTGCAAAGAGAGCCGCAGAGAACTCAATAACAACTGCAGGAGAGGAAGAGCATCCGTAGAAGGCAACACACCAACAATCATTCGTGGGAGATAAGTCTTGCACTATGGGAAGACAAAACATCCATGGGAGAAAAAAAAGCCCGTGGGGAACAACAGACATCCGCAAGGGCTAAGGTAGCCCACGGGAAGCTGTCTGCGGGCCCGCCCACGGCAATCAGTGCCCGCGGGACAGGTGTTCGCGGGACATCGTGCCCGCGGAGCAGCATTCCATGAGGGCATCCGCGAACAGGCTTCCTGCACTTACTCTCTTATTTTCTTTTTTCTTTTTTTCGGACTTCTACATTTTTTCAATTTTTTTTATTTTTTTTAATACAACATACCTAGTTATCCCTCCACACTTTGTCGTTCTACCATGAAAAAGGGGCTCAAACTTTGTCATTCTGTGATGCCAGAGGTATGTTTCTGGCATGATATATCTTGAACTTTGACCCATTCACTGCCTGAGGCACCTCTTGCCCATCCAAGGTCCACAATTTTATTTCTCCATTGTCACCTACCTCCGGGATCTGGTATGGCCCGACCCATCTAACTTTGAATTTGTCGAGTTTGACTTCGTTCCTTCCATCATACTTCAACACACACTGACCTGGTTGGAACCTATTCAGTTTCAGGTGTTTGCCGCACCACACCTTACGTCTGTTTTGTGTTACCTCTGTCGCCTACTGTGCCAATAATCTCTTCTGTTCGAGCTTGTTCAAATTATACAACCGCTCCCTTACGCTTTCCATGTCGCCTAGCTTATTTTCCAGTGCTATTCTCAGGCTCGGTATCATGAACTCTGTTGGTACAACTACCTCTTGTCCGAACATTAATTGGAACGGTGTGTGCCCTATTGTCACCTTGTACGCTGTGTGGTATGCCCACAGAGCAGAAGGTAGTTTTTCCTCCCAATCCTCACCTTCGACTGCACAAGACTTGTAAATAATTGATAACAAGATCTTGTTTGTAGCCTCGGCCTGTCCGTTTTCTCTCAAATAGTATGGGCTCAATAATGAATGACAAATCTTGAATTCAATGGTGAGCAGTCTGATAATATGGTTAACAAAGTGTCCACCCTTATCACTTGTTAACTGTAATGGAATTCTGTACCTGGTAATGATATGCTCGTAAATAAATCTTGCTGTGTTGACGGCAGAGTTATCCGATAGTGCACGTGCCTCCACCCACTTGGTTAGGTAGCCCGTTGAGACAACAATGTATCGGCACCGTCTAGTCTTGCTCACCTTCAGAGGTCCGATGAAATCCAATCCCCATCGTTCAAAGAGTTCCTACGCGTGAGAAGGGTGGAGTGGCATAAAGTCTCTCTTTAGCGACTTCCTAGCCCGTTGGCAAGTGTCACAACTGACAAACCATTCCCACGCGTCATTGTACACCGTTGGCCACCACAGACCTGCTAGTAGTATCTCCCTCGCCGTGGTGTCGAGTCCCATATGTCCACCTACTGGTCCCTCATGTGCTTCCTTCAATACTTTCGATATTTCCTCCTCCAACACATACCGTCTAAGAATGTGATCTGGTCCCATTTTGTACAGCAATCCATTAATCAACTGAAATGTGCGGCTTCTTAATACCAATTTTCGTCTTTCAATCTCTGGCATCTCCCTTGGTGGCTGTCCTGTGGACAAGTACTCCACAATACTAGTATACCATTTCGATAGTACTGCAATTTGGAATAGCTGCGCATCAGGGAAGTCATCATTCACGCCTCCATCTACTGGTTCACCTATTTTAATCCACAACAAATGGTCTGCACTGACATGCTTCTTCCTGGCCTGTACAACGATTTTGAAGGTGAATTCCTATAGCGAAAGGAGCCACCGACTGATCCTTCCTTGATTGACCGGTTTATAGACCAGGTACAATAAAGCTTGATGGTCCACATAGAATACAAACGATGTTGCCAGCAAGTAGTGTTGGAACTTCTGTACTACGTACACCATGCCCAATGCTTCCCATTCCATTGTGTTGTAGTTTTGTTCCGCTCTTGATAATAGTTGGCTGGCAAAGTATATTGGGTGATCCAATCCGTGGCTGCCTGTCTACGCCAAGGTTGCTCCAATCGCATAGTTGCATGATTCAACATGAACATGGAACTCCTTATCCCAATTTGGATATGCTAAGATGGGTGTCGTAGCCAATTGTACCTTCAGCACTTCAAATGCCTCATCAAGTTCCTTCTCCCATCTAAATGATTCTCCTTTGCACATTAACCTGTCCAATGGGTATGATACGTTGGCAAAAATTTTGATAAACTATCTGTGATAGCCTGTGTCCGAGGAAAGATTTTACCTCCGTTACATTGGTGGACGGCTGCATCTCCAATATGACTCTCACCTTGTCCGGATCTGTCTTCAATCCTTCCTTACAGACTAGGTGTCCGAGCAACCTTCCCTGCAGAACCATATACCTGCACTTCTTCAAATTCAGGGCTAGGGGCGCTCGTCGGCATCTCTCCATACATTTGCCCAATGCTACTAGATGTTTGTCCTCGGCGCTGAATACCGACCAATCATCCAAGAATGCCTTGAAGTTCCCGACGAACATTTTGTCAAAGATATGTAGTATGATACGCTAGAATGTAGCAGGCGCATTGCACAGGCCAAACGGCATCCGGTTATATGCGTACACTCCATCTTCTACGACAAATGTCGTCTTCAGTTTATCCTCCTCTGAGATTAAAATCTGATTGCATCCGGAAAATCCATCCATGAATGAGTAAATCTCATGTCTGGCTACCTCCTCCAGGATGCTGTCTGTAAATGGAATTGGGAACGGATCCTTGATCGTGACTGCATTCAGGCATCTGAAATCAACGCATATCCGGATCTGGGTGGTGTCCTTTAGTGAGATTACTATGGGTGACACCCATTCACTGGTCTGCACGTTGAAAATAATACCGACTTCCAACATCCAGTTGATCTCTTTTGTAACCCGTGTTGCATAATTCTTGTTCATCTGGTATGGTCGCTTTCGTACGAGAACTGCACCTTCAACCAACAGGATGCGATGCACACACAACTCTGGCGATACTCCTTTCAAATCTTTGTATGTCCACAAAAACACGTCTTTGTATTACAAGAATATCTTGAATGCCGCTGCTTTGAGTACTGGATCCCAATTATCTCCTACCAATATGTTCCTTGGTTCTGTTTCATCCCCCAAATTCATTGTTTGCAGTGTGGCTCTGTTGTATTTGATGGGCTCCCCCTCACTGAATGTATGGGCGGGTGTCTCATCCAGTGGCGCATCCCCCTCTTTCATTTCTCTGAACTCTCTCGGGAATTCATCTCCGTTGTGGCCTTCCTCTATTGCCAATACATTGCAACTCTCGAACATTTCATAGTCTTCTATCTGCCAGTGGTAAAGACCGTTGACAAAATCCAAATCGTCGTTTGTTGATCCTCCTTCCAATCACAGGACTCCCTCTTGATCTGGTACCATACGTTGCCTTCCTTCATCTTCATCTTCAGAATCTGATGATAGAGCTTCCTCCCCCACCATCTGGGTGTGCAAATCAATGACGAATTTCTTCCCTTTGCTTTCAAGTGATAAAGTGTTTTTCTTCCAATCATGTTTAACTTTGGCTTGAACAAGCCATCCGCAGCCCAGAATGGCATCGTATCCTTTTCTCTTCAGCGGGATCACAACGAAGTCAAGCAAGAATGGTGTATTCCAATCGTCATCGGTTGTGCCATCAGGATGCCGAGAGGTTTAATGCCGTGTTGGTCCGCTGTCAACAATTGGAATGTAGGGGGCCACAATGTCGGCTGTCCCAAACTCTTCCAGGTATCCTCGGGTAAGACATTCACGTCGGACCCTCCGTCGACAATTGTGTCCATCAGCACACTTCCGAGAATCCCCACCTCGACGACCGCTAGATGTCGTCCGAATGCGAGGGCTTGCAACATTGGGTCTTCTCTACCGGCAGCAATTTCCTTCCTTCTTCCTGGTTCTCCTAGTAACTTAGCAGTTGGTGCAATATTCGTGAGTGCCAATCGGAGCTGAGGCACTGTGATCAACAGATCATTGATTTTGACGAGTATCTCTATTTGTAGTATCTGTCGTACAATGTTCTATTCTGCGTAGTTCCTTGGTGATGTACCCGCGGTGTCCTTCAACTGAGATGTCTCCACCTATGTTGCTTTTTCAATTTCCTTCCGTACTTCCTCCAGCCTCTTCTTTTCTTCAACTGGGTTGGGATATAGTTTCGCTTGTTTCTGTGTGATTGCCAGCACCTCCTTTTCATCCGTCCCAACGGTGATCAGATTCACTCCCGACTTCGGGCACTTGGCATCTTCGTGATCCTCGGGTCCACACCATCTGCATAATAATTTTGGTGTGTTTGCCATTGTACAATCCCGAGCAAAGTGGCCCCACAAATTACATGCTCGGCATTGAACAATCAGCCGCCCGTTGTACTAAATTTGACTCCGACTGCCATTGTTATTGTTATTGTTTGTATTGTTGTTGTTCTGCCCACGTCTATTATTTTTGTATCCTCCGGACATGGCACCCTCCGTGCTTGTGTTCCCGTTCCCTCCAGACATGGAAGCCTCCTGTGCTAGGAAGACTTGTTGAGGTCCTCTGGTTTTCATGTTGAAGGGGCATTCCTTTGTGGAATGTCCCATGATCTGGAAAATGTCGCAGAACTGGTTCTTTGGATAGGAGCTCTTTGTGTGACCTTCTAGCTTACATTTCGTGCACCAGAGCTCGCTTCCCTTTGTCTCTTTCTGCAAATTCTTAAATTCCCTCATCATACGGATCATGTCCTTCTGGAGAGCTCGGACCTTTTTGCTGCTACTTTCCTCATCGCTACTTTCTTCTTCCAAGGACGCATCGTCGTTTGACTCAGAGGAGCTACTATTCTTCTTCTTCGTCTTCTGCTCACTTTCCAGGTTCAGTGCCCAGTTGTACGCTTCAGTGTATGACGATGGCGGCACGATCTTCATTTTCTTTCGCAATTTCGGGTGTAGGCCTTCAATGAACCATCTTTTCTGTAATCCATCAGCTGGCTTATTCTCCATTTTGTTGATCAAGTCCTTCAACTTCCTGGCGTAGACTCAGACTATTTCATTTTTCCCTTGTTTTGTGTTGTATATTTCAGCTACGATTTCATTGTCGTCGCGGAGTAGTTGTACTTCGGTAGTAAACTCCTTGAGGTCATCCCAAGTGGTTAATTTCTAAGGATCTGCATTGATGAACCAATCAATTGCAACACCCCATAGGGTGGCTGGAAATTGCCGGACCCATTCGTTTGTATCTGTTATACCATTTTCCCTCCAAATCGTTTCCCATGTTTTACAATGTCGGATTCGATCGATCGTACCATCGCCATCAAATTTCGGTAACTTTTTCTTTGGTCCCGCTATCACTACTGGATTTTGTACACGGGCGTTGTTCGGTCCTGCAACACTGGCACTATTCACTCCCACACCGCCACTTTGCACTCCCACACCGGCGATCTGTACTCCCACACAGGCGATCTGCACTCCCACACTGGTGGTCTGCACTTCCACACCAGCGCACTCTCCAACAGTTGTCTTCTCTCCAACAACTGTTTCCTCCGGTGAAGAAGGATCTTTCCATTCGGGAAGTGTATCGCAGACGAAGAGTTCACTCCACGCTCATGCTCCCTCGGCACTCCGAGCCGTGCGAGTCGATTCCCTTCCGTCTGGATTCTCTTCCCTCGGCGAATACTGGCTCAAAAATTCCTCCCTAGCTTCTTCCACCAATTCCACCTGCTATCGAGTCTCATCCAACAATTCCTCAGTGATTCAGTGTCCATCGGCAATCTTCTGAAACCTCCTGCGTTCTACTTGTTGTGCCAAAATTAAATTTTCTTGCACAGTACGTATTCCATCTTTTCCCTTTATCTTATTTCGATCCTTGTTAAGCTAATTTGGCATTAAGCTTCATTCCTCCCTCCTTCCAGGTTCTTAGGGCAACGGCGTCAAATGTTTACCGCATAAATTAATTGATTAATGCACAAAGACAATGAACAAGAGCAGCAACAGCAGTACTCCGTTTATTATTCACATACGCCAAGAGATTACATACAAAGCATAAGATCAGATGATTTACAATGATCCTAGACGGGGTATAAATACTTCCCGCCGAACCTTCCCGAAGGGGTCTGTCAGCTACATAACAATACTAATCTACCCGTCGGCTACAAAATACAAAATCTCCGACAGCATAACAAAGTTAGCTACATAATACAAAATCTACCGACGACAAATAATTCTTTGTGAGAAATAAAGTGAAGTGTTTTGCTCAAAACCTAGTTTCCTGCCATCCTGTGGGATTGGAAAGTTATTTTATTTTCATTTTTGTTGCTACATTTGGAGTAACCAGCACTCTACTTTTTTTCCTATGGACAGACATAGGAGAACTGGTAGTTCTAGAAGCCGATGGAGTAATAAGAAATTTAGCAGGAAAATGAATGCTTTGCAGGAGAGTATAGAAAAACTTAAGCTTCATCAACAAAGAGGACAGCAAAGTGTATAGTTTCTACCTTTAAAAGGCCGACATCGAGGTTGCAAGGAAAAAGGTGTCCATGATGCAAATGTACCTATATTTAGTAGGACACCTACTAATCCTATCTAAAATGTTGATGATGGACCCATTTCACAGAGATCAAGAGATGTGTCAATACCCTAGGTGGATAGCGGCACTAAGCTTCAACAAATTGATACTTCAAACTCTCTTGAGGAGGGAACTATTATTGGAGATTTGTATGTGAGTTGTCATAGTGTTGCTCCAGTGGAGGAGGCAATTGCTTCCTCGGGTGGGACCCATGCATGTATGGAGTCAACTAGCTGTGATGTTGGTGATTTGGGTGTAGCGGAGTCAGTAGATGTGGCTTCATGCTCTAGCATTATTGATTCACAGCCTAGCATAGAGTCATGTATGCAAAGTCGAGTGATCGCAGTTGAGGCTCTATTAGGTGATGGGGATGCAGACAATGCGGACACCTTTGATATTTTTTGGATGATGCTGTGAGTTGCACCGGGTATGATACCCCTTGTCAAATATTGGAGGATGAATCTAAGGAGGTTTTGGATGAGTCTCAAGATCGATGTTTACAATATCTTACTATTGAGGTGGAAGCTGAGACATGTGGAGAGATTGATATTGCAAGGGCTTCTATTTTTTCGGAGTTGTTTGAGGTACATAGTAGTTGTATCTTGGATGCAAAGTTGTGCAAGGATGATAGCACATGTATGAGTGATCTTGTGGTAGACAGCTCTCATTCAGTTTCCTATCACAATGCAGTTAGTGAGACACAAAGCTTGCATAGGAGTCACGAGTTACAAAGGCATCATGTGACTTATCAGCTGAAGGTGAGTGATAGTGACATTTCTTCATCTCTTGATCATCATGATGTTATCTATCATATGCTAGCTACATCTAGTTGGGGTGCTCCTACGTCAGATGAGCACAGTAATAGTAGTCTTTCCCTAGCAGAGGTTCATGCGTTGTGAGAGGTTGTTAGGATCTCGAAACATAGTTACTCTCATCTAGTTGATGACAAGGATTACCTTCTGGAGTGGGGTAGCACCTACTATGAGACATTGTTAGGGAAAGAGGAGGTGGTTGAGCTCACCCGAGAGCTTGAGGTGACGGTGGACTCTCTTCAATATACTTAGTTGGCTCTTTAGGAGTCATAGTCACAGTTGGATGAGGTTACCGTGGAGTTAGAACAAGTACAATCAACATCAGACCCAAACCCTGTTAAGTTACATATTGTGGTTGGTGGTGAGTTTGCTTCTATGGTTGAGGATGAGGGATGTGATGATGTGGCGAACACATTCGTTGAGGATATGAGTGTAGTATGTACAGCGGAGGTGAGAGCATTAATGTAGATGAGATCTCATGGTGATTTTCTTCCTTCTACTAGAAGCGAATTTATTTCTTCTTTTCATACAGCTAGTAGCATTGGACAATTGGCATTGTCACATTTTCAAAGAGACCAGTTGTGGTTTGTAGGTGAGCAGATTGATGCTTCCGCATATAATTTCTACTATACTGAGTCTTTCATGGAGTATTTTCTTGAGAGCTCAGATTTGCGATAGGTTTCATACAGTATATCTAAGGGTGCTCTAATTCAGGGCTCTCATGCTATTCAACAATTGGTGAAGAAGATTGTAGAGTCCTTGGCTACAATGCTTCCCAACAAGGATTTTGTGGTTGGGCTTGCTGAGAGGGTTACCCAAGATCCTGCCTGACCAATAGTTCAGAGTCAAAGATTGGAGCCATCTTCTGATTTCCAATTTGACGATAATGAGCCCTTGACAGAGATTAGGAGTTTTTATCACCATTACACTATGAGGAGTGGTAATCACTTTTCTTTTGACCCACAGGTATAGGACTTGGTGTCCAGGGTTATGGATGGTGACAGAAGGTTTGTTATTCATTACACCCACAGGGGACGTACTTCTCTACCAATGGAGGGAGATTCTGAGATACAAGGTATTGTGAAACAGTTGGATGTGCTAGTGAAGAAGATGAATCAAAATCACAAACAGATGAATCAATTGATTTAAAAGCCGAGATTTGAGCAGAGAATGACATCACTTTTTCTAAGAGCAAGATGTGATGATATTGTTTTTGGCTTCACATTTGCAGGACATTTCTTATTAGACACTACATGAGTTGGGCACAATTGAGGTGAAATGTGATGAGGATTTATGTCAGGTCAAGTCAAATGATGTAGTTGTTGGCATGAGTTCCCCAGATCATGTATTTGATGGCGATGCAACGATAGTGAAAGTAGGAGTGGGCGAGGATACTGTCAAATCAGCAACCACTTCTATGTCAGTTGAGCCATCCAATGAGAAGTTTATCAGAATGCAAGCGGTTGTATATGTGTGCTCTAATGATAGTACATTTGTTATTGATAAGGTGAGCGATGTAGTGATAGAGTCATGTTATACTATCGATCAACAAAGTGTTGATGTTCACTTCATGGATAGTCCTACATTTGACATGGATGCAACATTGTCTTATGACAATCCATTGTTTGAGGTTGATGTTGATCACTCACCTGATGTAAAGACCCTTACTATAAAGGCCACTGAAACCCTCAAACTGGACTTAGGAATTTTGTCAAAAAGTTGGCATGTAACCGAATAAGGCTGCAATATTACTAATTGTTGTACAACGAAACCTCAATATATGATGCCAATAATGTATGAACAACAATTCCAGATTATAACACTACCAATCTAAGAGATAGATGACAATATGAAACTCAAATATGAAGTCCAATGCAATTCTGATTTTATGACAGCAAATAGAACTGATTACAATGAGAGACTGTCACAACTATGCACTTCTAATACATCAAGCTCTTGACAATGCAATGTTATGACACGAACAATAACCCAGTTCAGATTTGGAATGCAAATGACGAAACTTTTACAATAGTTATTAATGACTGGAAATAACTATTTATGCAATGACAGTGCTGACTGTTCTAATCCTTAACATGCAATATTTTGGCAATCAATATTTTGTGCACCTGGAATAGCTCCAATTTTTGCTGGATATGAACGCTGGATTAATGCCACACGAAGACCTCACAATCTGCCCCAAACCGACTCACAAAATTGCTGCTGCTGCCCAACTGACAGGGTCGTACAGGTACTGCCTGGTACGGCTGCTAGATAAAAATATTGCAGCGTTTTTTGTCACTCCAAAAGCAATAAATCTGGGCGCCTAGGGTTGCTGAATAACCCCCTAAAATATGAAATTCATCCGTCAAGCCAATTAGGAGTTATGAGCAAAAACGTGGGTCCAAACCCTGGACTGGCAGTCTGAAAATAATGCACAATTGTGTCTTCAAACCCTGTTAATCAATCCACAAATGCTAGGGCACAACTGAAACCCTTATTCCAACCAAAGTAAACCCTTATAATTGAATCTCAATGAAGTCCAAATGAGATGGCTGCATTACTAACTCCTCAAATGCAACAATTCAGGTGATATTTCACACCCTCAAAGTCGCCAATCCAAGGGAGTGATTCGTTCCCAAAGATCAAATAATAATTTGCAGACCCAAAAGACTACAAATTTGCTCCACAATGGAAGAAGTAGAAGAAATCTCAAATCCAAGCATGTCCAAAATGAGAGGCCTAGCCCTCTATTTATTCACTTTTCTAAGAAGTTGCTAGAACTTCTAGAAACATCCTTTATAAAATCTCATTATAATGCACTTTTTATAATAAAGTAATTTTATAAAATAAAAAGTGCAACTCAACTTAAAATTATAACATGTAGGCCCCAATAACACATAATAATAAAATATAACCTCTTAACACTTCTTCAAGAGCAAGATATGACCATATGATCCGCAGAATTGACTCTCTCTCCACACCATTTGCCTACGAGAGTTTGGAATAGGCAAAATCCATGATCAATGTCATGTCGAACTAAAGAGGGGACATTACACCTGAGTGGAGTTGGGCTCAGTTTTCACCATCTGTAAAGATTCAGTTTTGTGTTGCAACGGTAATGTTCCTGTGTCTATAGATTTTGACGTAACTACACCAATGGTTGATACAGTTGGCATGAGTGCATATGGTTCTTCGGTAGCTACGTCTCTTCAAGGGATTGTTGATCAAGATTCTAGTCCAGTTTATATTATATGGGTGGGGACCAGGATGAAGATTTTTCTTGTGGGGGATTCTTCTAGTGATATTCTAACTCCTACATTGGCACAATTTTTGAGTGTTATATTGCAGGTTATGTTGTTAGTCTTGATGATGTTAGTGGTATGCAATTGATTCAATGTTAACAGGGGTGTCACATACTACATTTGGGATCCAGGTGGAGGTTGGAGTTCGCTGTGATAGATTGCTTGAGGTCAAGCAATCTCAGGAAAAGAGGACAGTAATGCCCCCATTTGTTGCCAGCATCAGAATTTCAAGGATTAGCCTAATATTGGATCCTCGTAGGCTAATGAGGATGGTTAGAGGGTCTTCTAAGGATTGATTCATCTCCAACATTCAAGGATTTATGGATTTGGCCTTTGTTCGATATCATTTGGACTCCATTTGCCATACTTACTATGTATAGTAAGTCAAGAGTAATAGAGATCGACCTTTTCTATTTTCAGAAAGTGTATTTGGTCGCATGGGGAATTATGAGGAGAGATTCCTCTTTCAGACGGCATGGTAATCATACAAGTATTTCAAGAGATAAAGTTTAAGTGACTTCAGTGATTTATTTAAATATTTTAATGTTATTATAAAGCTATAAAGTAACTTAAGTGACTAAAAGACAAAATTGGCTTTTTATCCCACATTGTCTAGTTGTTTGTGTCTTCCATCATACCGAGGTCATAAAAGCGTGGAGCTACATTGGGATTGACACCATGAGATATGTTATTATCCAAAATATAAAGGTTGCTTGGATGTGACTAGATTACTCTTGAGGACGAAACCCCTTGGAATAAATTGAGAAGTTGGACATAACCCCAGCCTCTCATTGGAGTCTTTATTTCAGAACTGGAGTGCAGTACGAGAAATCACATTATGTGGAATTTGCTCCAAGAAGTAAGTTATTTCCAAATAGGAGCAGTTGTGCATTCTGAAACTAATGGACATTAGGATAAATTAATTCTCAATATAGGGAAGACGTGAATAGTATAGCAGCAAGGAAATCACAAGGGTGTTGGTACCAACATGATTGACTGTCAGCAGCATGGAACTCGATAGAATATTATCCATCATTGTTGCAACTAAAGGAGACTGTAGTGTTAAGCGTTTGGGAGGAATGACATTTGATTTATGAGAATCGATACCCCATTCAGCAGGTAGTGCATTATAAGCTGGGTGTATTAAGTTAACAGTAGGGTGCGGCATTGTTGTTGAAGAAGGCTACAATAGCTTACGGGGGTTCACAATCATCATAAGGGGTGTCGGCAACTACCTTCAGTATCCCCGATAACACATAGCAGATAAGACTCCCTTATACATTCATTACTGGCCACAGCATCAGGCATTCAGTCCGGTCACAGAAATACTAGTATTGACTGTCGTAAGTGACAGGGAGGAAATCACAGACCAAACACCTTCATTACCATGGTTGGCTCCAACAATTAACACAGGGGTAGCAGTGGTATTGGTGTGGAGTGTTCCTAAAGTCATACTCAGACAAGGGTAGACCCAATTGAGCATACTGGCAGCCACACCTCCTCGATTATCATTCAGATTCCATTTCGTTAGTTCTATATGCATTAAGTAAATGTCCATTCCCTGATTTGTGTAGACATTTCGTATATTACGCTAACATCCTTCATATGTATGATATTCGGGTAGTCTATTACCCATTGTTTACCTCTGAAACGCATTATGAATGTTGAACCTACTATCATAAATGTTGTTACATTGTTAATTCTCTATATCATGGTGGGATTGCATTAGCTGGTTAAGTCAGTCGGTTATCAATTTAAATATATTCTGAAATAGAACAGCAGTTGCCCTTGTTGTATGTGTTCAGTTCCTTACAGAAGAGTCACATAAAAAAGCAAGACAACATACAGGAGATCTCAATAATATCCAATCACAAAATGAAGGGGAAAAGTGATGGACTTTTGAAGAAATTCAACTCAATGCATAAGTTTGAGAATCAAATTAGAAACCAATACTAGAGAAGAAGGGAAGTAAAATAGAATAAGAAATAAGGAGTTTATTCACTTCAAGTTAGTGAAAACTATTTAGGATCAAGAGGTGTGAGCAAGTAATTGATTATCAAATTAAAATGATAATTTGTAATACGCAAACTACTTAATACAAATATTCAGTTGTGTATACTCACACTCAAAATTCCATGTATGAAGCTACAGAAAGATCATACACTTCTAAAGGCCTAGGAAGTGATAAAGTCCCCCCTGGGGATTATAGAGATGGGTAATCCTAAAAGGATATCCATAAAGGGCTTAGGACAGGATAAATTCTCTCCTAAGAATTAAATAGAGAGGGTTGATCCAAAAGGGGTATCCTTAGTGACTTGGGGTCAGATTAAGTCTCTCCTAAGGATCACAAAGATGACTACTTACTAAACGAATACTCATAGAGCCATAGGACAGGATAAAGTCTCTCCTATGGATTAAATAGAGATGGATGCTCCTAAAAGGATATCCATAGAGGCCTTAGGATGAGATAAAGTCTATCCTAAGGATTTAACAAAGATGGATAGTCCCAAATCGATATCCATAGAGACCTAGGACGAGATGAAGTCTTTCCTAAGGATTAAGAGGGATAATCCTAAAGGGACATCCATAGAGGTCTAGGACGAGATAAAGTCTTTCCCAAGGATTATGAATGCATATTGACAAGGTATCAGTAATATTTGGAAGAGATAAAGTCTCTACCAAAGCTTATAGGGATTACTCTACGAAGACCCATCAAGAAACAAGTTAATACACAACCAAGAGAATGTATGTGCTGCAACATATCAAAGATAAGTCTCTTTGAATTGTTCTTGGTATTTTAATTTAATATTCAATTTTTAAATTTGACTTGTTTATAATTGAAATTTTGTGTGAGCACTTTCTATGTTTGATTTGTAAATATTGTCATTCTAACAGCAAGATGAAACTTTTATTTCAAGATCATCGGATTGAACACTACAATTATATTGGGGATTTGAAGTGCTTGTGGACAAGCAATCTCGAGAAGGGTGGAATATAATGACACCGTTTCTATGATAGAATTTAATAATCAATATTAAAAATAATAAACAAATTAAACTAGTAATTTTTTTAAAATGATTAAGTTAATATAATTATATATTATTAATATAACACTAATAAAATAATAATATGTTATTAATATCACCATTGCATATTAAATAATGTTGAAATAAAGGTCAAAGATAGTGATAAAAGAGGGGATTAGACAGTATACTTCCAAACAAATAAATAATGCTGAGGACGGGAACATGCAGCTATTAAGATTATAGAAGGGCCATCGACCCTTATGAACAACGCTGCAAATAGTATCCAATTAAACAAGTCAAATTGCAGGAAATATGGTTGACATTGAGTTACACTCAAAGAAATTCATTAAGACTCGTCGTACTGCATACGTGGCCTAGTTAAAGAAAGAAAGATTACACTGCCTACATATGGGTCATCGTTGAATACAAGAATTATTTAGCATCATGATGAAGGATCAACTAAACAAGTAAATAATTATCGTTGTTTTCAAACAGAAATTAATACCAAACCAATCAATGAATGGGAGACCATCCTCAACCACAATGTCCATTAAGCAAATAACAAAAATAATCCATGGATAGTCGAACTACTGTTGGTAAGAAAATTATAGTGACGATTAGATGTGATTAGCATGTACACCCATGCAGAAAGTATCACATCAATGAAGTGGTGCAATGAGTGATGATGTCTAGACATGGGACACGTCTTTTAGGAAGCAACTTATCATTACTTTTGCAAGATATAGAAGATATATTCAGACAAAAGGAGCAGGGGAGGCTAGATACGAAGACAAGAACTAAGCAAGATGACATAAGAAAAACCAATAGTAGAAAAGTAGATATTAAACCGACAGCAAAGAACTAAATAAGCAAAAGAGTGATAAGGATAAGCCAAGGAGAATAGGGACCAAGGACAAGAACAGGGAAGACTTGAAGGATACATGATTGACTGGAGTAAGAGGGGAAAATGGACACCTACGTACATGCTGAGAAGTATCCAATACAACAACCAAAGTCAATCCGAATTGAAAGTTTGTGGGTGAGCAATGACAGAAAAGTAGGTCCTTTAAGAATTTTCGGACATCAAATCAGAATAAGGTCGTACTTGACAGAGAATTGTATCATTGTCGAAAATAGAGATCATCGTGAGATATATGAATAGGGATACACAGTCACCATTCAACAATCACAGAATTCGAATATTTCTATTTAATGCATTTGAGTATTGAATCTACTTAAAGAACGAAGAAATTAGCAAACCTTACAAAATATAATTATAAACTATGCACACTCATATTACGGAAAATATCAAGATTATCACTGAAGATACATTAAAATTATCACTGAAGATACAAATACCAAATATAATCCTAGTCTATAGAAGATATTGTGACCACAGGTGATACATATAAGGTTGCAAAGGATATCGACTAGATTGTGATATAAGATTGCAATACATATTCCTGGAGAGAATGTAAGTATTGGATTTCAAGTATTAAAATGTATATTGGCAATATATTTTGCATATCAATACTGAATTCGATAAAACCAATAGTGTGGAATCAGACCCAAATCTGACATAACCAAACAGGGGGCATTACACACTATCTGTTTGAAGTTGACTGTAGAAAAAGAAGAATAAAAAATAAGCAAACTTAGTCAAACTTATTTTGTTTATTGCAATTTGAGTCACAACTTCAAAGGAGGTTGGATATGATTTTATTGTATTTACGAACACTGACAAATCTCTAGTAAATCAGCTTTGTCATAAAAGAGCCCAAACAAACTCTTTTTCAAATCAGTCAGGAAGACAAATTATAATAAGACTCTCCTTCTTAGTCATTATTTTGGAATAAGTCTCTTCACTGTTTAAAGGAATAATTTGACACGTGTTAGATGGTTGTTAGAGAGTCAATAAGCTTATATATTCGAATATGTAGTCAAGCAAAAGAAGTAACTATTGGTAGATGTTAATTAATTGTAGAGAGTCATCATTCTATATGAGCAAATTTGTGACACCAAGTAGTTTTGATATAGGTAGTAGATTACATCTTCACTGAAGCAAGTTACTTGTGTATGATGTTTTAAGGAATATTTAGCAAAGTTTAAGTTATCTAAGCAAGGTCCACTTATGATAGTTTTTACTTTTGGTAGTTATATAAGTAGAACAGACAACAAATTGTTGGATATTGCAAGTTTCCTACAACCATTACTCTACACTTAGATTCATTTCTGGCATTATATTCTTAGTTTTGCAATGATATCTAATAGTTTAGAGAATCTCATAGCGCATGTACATTGCAGACTTATTTCAAGTATAATCCTCAAATTGACAATTTTAATGAGCCTTCTTTGTAAGCAAGATAGCTACTCATTCTAGGTGTTGTAATCCTCGTGTACTATTTTAAAACCAAACTCTTGATCTAATTAGGAACCCTAATACTTGGTTTCAATGTGTACCAGTTTATTGATTAGCAGATTGCATTGGTATTGCTTGAGGTTTGGGAAGGGCAAATTGCAGTGTCCTCCTCAACTTCCTTATTAGTGTAATTGTCGTTGACTGGATTTGTGTCGACAAATCCCATTCAATACCAATTGACCTTAAGAGCTTTCAATCATCAGCTAACCACATAAGTCACACTCACAATTAGTAAGAGGCTAGTGGCTTGGATTTGTTCAAGTCAAGCAAGTGAACATCCACAGTTACTCTCATTTAACTAAACTAAACTACACAAAGAAAATTTTATTCTAACTTGAAATGAAATCTAATCTAAATGAGGGATGTAGATCACCATGCAATAATGTAAACTTGATCACAACAATTTACCATGCAAGACATAACAATGAAAAGTAGATCAAATTTGGCATTATATTAGTGACAAATCTCAAACAACCTCCTTTACCAATTAGAGGGATGGAGGTTTATATAGGAGCCCCAATAAAAAGGAATGGGCAAGACTGATTTGAAGTTAATGGCCCAGATTAATCCACTACAAAACCTAATTAGGGCAACCAAAAATAGCCAATAGAAATTAAGCACTATAGAATCAACCAATGAGAAAATTCAAAGACCTGAGGACCAACAATAAGCAAGGAAGTCATCTAGTCAGCATCCAACTCATTATTACAAACATGTATACCCCTTTTCTTTTAAAATCATTAGCAAAATTCATGAACTTAGGCAAAACCATTATAAGTTTCTCCTTGTCAATACTACGAAGGTTGTCATGTTGTATATCTATAACTTCCAACTTCTCCATGTAGATGCCCAATGTGCCATCCCATTCTGAAGTGTGTCATTGTAGATCATTCATAGGAATCACAAGTGAGAGGAATCCATTCAAGTGACTCTTCTCAAGAGATTCTATATCTCTGACATAAATTGATTTCAATCTCCCTTCAGCTCATCCAAATCAAACTCACTAGAGCATCAAGGTCAAAACCAAGCAACTCCTCGATAGCAATAAGGACCTCAAACGTATCCCAAGATAGGATCTTCAATGTCCATACACTGTGTGTGCGCATGTGTAGTCCTTTTGGTGACTAATGGGAGATACTAATGACCAAGTCATATGCACTCCCTCTATAAATAGCTCCCTCCTGATTTAGGATCAATGTGGGAATAGTCTTCAATGCCTTGAGACGAGGATTAACCTTATCTCTAATGGGCTGAAATTCCTTCCATATCTTATCCAACTCTGCATTTTATCTATAAGTATTGTAGTCTTTTCATGTCCTTGAACCATCCTTATAAAAAAAGCCACTACCCGTTTCCTAATACCATTTGCCTATTCTTTTAATATGGCACAAGCTCAATGCGGAGTTAAGAAATGAAAATATATGGGACAATTGTTGTATTGTCATGCTCTGATGACTTCACGTATTTGTTTATGATCTCCTTCATCATCTATAGGGAGAACCTCTTCCACTCTTCACCTTTTCTTCATGCTCTCTCTTAGGCATTCAGGAAGCTCGGATAAATCCATACCATCATCCATTTGTTCATCTTCATCAAATCTCTTCAACACTGAAATGATTTGAACTTCCATCTCTTCAATGCTAGGATCAAGTTGTCTCATGTCATCACCAAAATTGACTACCAGCTACATTGTAGGGGAGGATGGCAATATCTTTGTACCTTGTTGTACTGAATGAGTGGATGAAGTTGCCTCCTCATTATGCTGAGGTAGAAACTTTGTATCTCCAGCATGTACTAAATGATTATCCATAATATGTGCTTATATATCCCCAATTGATGAGGAGCTAGCAATAAGAGTAGGTGTGGTAGACTTGTGCTTCAGGCTTCCAAATTCTCTACTAATAGTTCTATGACTGTCAATTGATGCTTGTGATGTTTCTAACACATTACCGCCTTCCTTTGAAGTTTGTCCAACATTTTGAATGTGCAATCTTGGAGTGTTGATAGTTCATCTCGCATAGAAGAAGAATCCTCACTATAAAAGGTATAAATCTTTGCACTGGTGATGGTAACACCTTGTTTCATCTATCTCTTTATTGGTTTACCAATCCATGTCCTTGATCTATCCATTACTACTCTCGTCAAGGCACCTAATCCTAAAAGTTCCTCCTTTAGTGACCAATTAGGCAATAATTAACTTGCTCTTCTCATACCGATAACTAGGATAAGCTATGTGCCCATCAACCTTAACCTGGCGAAGAAGAAAGAAAAATCTACATCTACTCATGAAATCCACTATCATCCTAGACCATATTTTCCTCCTCACAACCTCTTCATCCATTAGATTTGACCAATTATCTTCAATGTCTACCTTGTGTTTCCATTTCATGCCTTTGAAGGTTTTGATCTTCATCCAATGACGCGTGCCAAACCAAACTATCTAACTATTCAATGTCTATCTTCAACATACTTAGACAAATTTATACTTCATCCCTCATATTAGCTTCTGCCATCTCAAAGTAGGCTATAAGTTGCCATATATGACAAGCCTAATACTTTACATTAGCGGTAATGTTCTGTTTCAGTTGTTGCTTAATGTCCAAACTCGGAGCACAGATTGGTCATATGGTTATAGGCAGTCCGTATGATTGAAACCGATAGACAATGTAGTCATAAGACCTGAAACTGAGGGGGATGATGACCCTATGGCTAGTGGGAGGAGGCCGTACATTGGGAAAACAAATGATGTGGGTGTTTGGCCGTACGATCTGAGTAAGTAGAGAGGAGGGTCGTATGGTTGAGTTGAGGGATCTGTACAATGGAAAGAGAAATGTTCATACATTGAGGTGAGAGACAGTCGTACAATAGAGATGTTCAATTAATGGTCGTACAGTGAGATGTCAATTATGAAAGACATTGTTCTGTACGGTGGCAAGGGAAGTTGTACTAGTGTACTTAGGCAGGCCATACGGTATGCAAGGTGGAGGAATGACCAATTGAATCGATCGTACAGTGGTACTGGAGGGGGTATAGAGGGTGAAGGTCGTACGATGGTGTTGGAGGGTATACAGAAGGGGGGTTGAAGGGAGTGAGGGTATGGAAGTTTGTGTGATCCAATAGACTGCAATCAGTTGTTAACTACAGAATCTCAATATAATCACCGAACATCCACTGATACACCCAAACTATACAAGATTAAAGATATACTCTAGAAGACAAATATATTAGTAAACAAGATTAATGCTCTGATTCGCCAAATCCGAGCCAAGTAGTACACTGACGGAACAAGATAAGGATTGAATCCCACCAAAATCAGAAATAGCCAAATAGGGAAGATCTTTCACTTCTGACATGGCGAATAATCAAGAACTCCAACAAGAATTCGCAGTACAAAGAAATAATCCAAATTTCATATCAACTACTACCTACACATTGTGCTTAAATACCCTTTAGAGGAACTTCATGAGGGTTTACAAATATAACCGACGATTAAACCTACGGAAACAATAAAATAAAAATGGGTCCAAGACATACTAAATCAATTGGCCCATAAACAAAGGTTTGATTAATTAATTATTTTATGACAGGAACATTACATTAGCCAAATTGCCAAAAATCTCCCTAGTTGGCATTGATGGCAACATATGGGAAAAATTGGCTAAGTAAACAAATCTTGCAAAATGTCAAAATTTGTGGCCTTGCAAAATTTTGAACTGCGGATCATATGTATTAGTAATATACCATCTTATTCGTATATACTATACTACCCCTTAGATTATGCTCTATCTCCCTCACAAAATCTTTACAATGCATAATACTTAAAATTTTCTTACCATTACTCTCCTCCTTTGACATCAATGACAAAGTTGAGTCAAAATCTATATACAAGTCAAAATTATGATTCCTTCTTCTACTCTTCAAGCTGAATGATTCTCTAACAAACTCATACAATATGAAAAGTTTTTCTTTAGATTTGCAAAGTTAATTTCCAAATAACCGTAATGTCCCCATCATAAAATAAATGTACTCATTGAATCTTTGTAAAGGGCCGATTGATTTATTTTATCTCGGAACCATTTTTATTTAGTATTCGTAGTTTGTGTCACTGTCGGCTAACTTTATACACCCTCAGAAAGTTTTTTCCCGATGGGTATTTAAGCGCGGCTTGTAGAAAGTTGTAGGCATGTTTTTGGATTATATCTCTCTATACTGCGGATTCTTGTTGGAGTTCGGCATTGTTCGCCATTTCGGAAGTGAAAGACCTTCCCTATTTGGCTTGCACGGTTCGGTGGAGTTCAACCCTCACCATATTCCATTGGTGTTCATTTTGATCTATATCGAGCAATTTGAAGGCATAATATATCTCTATTTCCTGTTGGTGAGTCTCCTGGCTCAGCGTCTGCATATTTGTATGTGTTACTTCTGTGCTTCCTTCCATCCTCTTGTACGACATTAAATTTCCTCTAACGTGTTCCGTATGGCCAATACATTTACCCACTTCACGTCACCTTCAATTCCATCACAGATACTTCCGTACATCATCTACAGTCATCACATTATCCTCTTAATTCACCTTAATTCATTCATCTTACCGCCATTTTGTGTCACCCCATTCCAACCGTACGGCCATTTCATACCTGTGCGACTTGAAGCTCTCAATTACACACTCGTACGGCCAGTAGAAGTTACCGTACGGCCATCATTAACACCATACAGTATCCGTATATCATTGTACGATCCTGGCCTCCTTATATCTAATTACATCTTAGACCTTCATTACACACCGTACGGCTCATATTACTTCCTCACCGTATGGACATATTTCCACCGTACGACCCTCCTTCTATGACGTACGGCCTATCTCCTATTTTCGCTCCTGTCGTACGGCCAAATCTCTTGCCCTCCTATACGCCAAACTTCCTCACTCGGGCAGTTTCCTGTGGAATCCCAGCATTATTCTGAATCCAGAGAGGCTCTGGATCATTACAGTGGTATCAGAGCCTTCAATCTTGCCAACCTGTGGACAGTGAATGAGAGTTTATAGTCAGAAGAGAAGGACACCTTCCGTTGATCAAATTGCTGATGAACGAGAACTGACCGGCACTGAACTTGTGGTACTTTTGAGGGAACTTGCTCGAACTCAAGCAAAAATCATGGATAGGCAATGACTCATGGAGGAAACCCTCAAGAAGTTGGCAGAGAACAAAATATCTGGTGAACAAAATGGGCACAGCGCGGAGTCAATATCGGGTAAACCACACCCTCAGCTAGCACACTCTCGACCTTCCATGCCAATTTTCCCACCACGAACAGAAGCACATCACAGAGAGAGACTACCAACTTTCGAAGAGATAAGAGAAGACTAGAGGAATGCAAACCTTGAAGAGGATATTTCTTACAAAGATTACGCAAATCTGAGAATGAGATACTTGGGAGGCGGAAACAGAGGAGGATACTTCAACAATGATCTCAGGAGAAAATTAAAGAAGGTGAATCTATCTCTATTTGACGGATCGGGTTCCATTTCAACACAGACATGAGTGATGAAAGCCGATACCTACTTCTAGTTGAATCCTATGCCTAAAGAAGAAGCTATCAAATTTACCGCGTTGCACTTGGAAGGAGTTGTGCACAAATGGTGGCACCACAGCACTATCACACTAGGGCATGATCAAATAAAGACCTATGCAAAGTTTACGAAGAGATTAATAGAATGTTTTGATGGAAAGGACCCCGAGCTCAATTTCAAAGATCTAGCGCAACTGAGGCAAATGGGATTGGTAGATTAGTTCATAGCAAAATTTCAAAGGCTTTCCGTGTTGCTCACGAACATCTCGGAAAGAAGGCGAGTCATGCTCTTTATGGACGGGCTGGCAAAACCACTGAAGGGTTGGGTGAAGGGATTCAATCCGTCAACCCTATCGGAAGCCATTAGTAAGGCATGAAGCATGGCATCGTCGTCGGCATCGTCGTCGACATCATCCTCTCGGAGTCAGTCACATCTAAAACCACCAACATTTTTGAGGGACAAACCTTCGCCTAAGAAGCTGTCATTGGATGAAGCATCCCGACAAGAACTCCGAAGGAAATTGCGTTTGGATTGCAAGGGGCCTTGGGAGCTTGGCCACCAATGCCTCGAGAAAGGGAAGATCCATTACATCGAGGTAATGTCCGATGAAGAGGATGAACAGGAACAAGAGGAAATGCTAGTGGAAGATATCCAACCTAGTGGTGAAACCAACATGGCCAACTTAAACCGTATGGAGAGGATTGCTGCCTTGGTACAGCACGGAGGATCCATTGCTTTGGCTGGCAATCCGAGGTGCACAGTTTTCTGTGTGCAGGGTACCCTTCAAGGGCAAAGAGTCACGATGATGTTGGATAGCGGAGCTACTTTGAATTTCATAAACTCATCCTTGGTAAACAAAGAAATCTCCCGACGAAAGCACACACAAGCTTTCAGGTCAAGGTTGCCGGAGGGACTTTGCTGCCCTGCACGCACCTTGTTCCTCAGTTGAGCATCATGATGGCAAATCACACGATGATGGGGGACTTTTTCATAGTGGACCTCGCTAACATGGAAGTCATTCTTGGCATACAGTGGATGGAGACACTTGATGAGTACACGTCGAGTTTCAAGCGAATGGACTTCACTTTTGTGGTTGATGGGAAGAAGATGGTCCTCTAAGGGATGGCAAGTGATGGTCTAAAGGAAGTTTCCACGCATCGGATGGAGGCAATCCTGCAACACAATGACGTTCCAAGGGCTGCACATTGTTTTATCTCAGCGAAACCTATAAAGGGGCACCGAACTCCTCCACAAGACAAAGAACTTCAGGATATTTTAAGTAGGCATGGAAAAGTTTTTATGGATATTCCTCCTGGCATATCACCGCATCGAGGATTTGAACACACAATAGAGTTGGAATCAAGGGCAAAACCCGTCATAACCACACCATACCGCCACCCCAAGAAGTTCAAGGATGAGATCGAACAGACGATTCAGGAGTTGCTTGAGAAGGGATGGATCTGTCCCAGTTCTAGACCGTTTATGTCATGCGTGGTGTTGGTCAAAAAAAAGGACGAAACGATGCTCATGTGTGTGGACTATCGCGCGCTAAACAAAAGGATAATCAAGAACAAGTACCCCTTCCCGAGGATAGATGAGTTGCTGGATGAAGTACATGGCACGGTCTATTTTTCAAAAATAGATCTCCGTTCCGAATACCATCAGATCCAAATGAGGGAAGAAGATGTGGAGAAAACGGCCTTCCGCTGCCACTACGAACACTATGAGTTCCTAGTCATGCCGTTCGATCTGACCAACGCACCTACCACATTCCAATCATGCATGAACCGCATCTTCAACAAACAATTGCATAAGTATCTATTGGTATTCTTTAATGATCTTATTTATAGTCGGACATGGGAGGAGCACCTGAAGCATCTGAACAAGGTTCTGAGTATCATGGAGCAACAGTCCCTATTCGCCAAACAATCCAAATGTGAGTTTGGGATGATAGAGATATTGTACTTGGGGCATGTCATCAGTCAATACGGGGTTCAAGTGCATCAAGAGAAGATTCAGGGTATCCTCGACTGGCCTACCCCAAAATCACTCACGGATCTGTGAGGGTTCTTCAAATTATGCAATTACTACAGAAGATTTGTCAAAGGTTTTTCTCAACTCAGCGCACCTTTAACGGATCTGACAAAGAAAGGGGCTTTCCAGTGGAATGAAGAAGCACAACTCACATTTGATAAGCTAAAAGAGGCCATGAGCACTTGCCCAATTTTGGCACTGCTTGACTTCACCCAACCGTACATTTTGGAATGCGACGCGTCCGGGGAGGGCATTGGAGCGGTTCTAATGCAGGACAGACACCCCATCGCCTTTGAGAGCAGGAAGCTTACACCAGCAAAACGCCTGTATTCTATTTATGATAAAGAAATGTTGGCCCTCGTACATGCACTGACCAAGTTCCAGCAATATCTGGTTGGTACCAAGTTTGTTGTCTGTACGGATCACAATAGCCTGAGATATTTCCTAGAGCAGCAAGACCTGAATGAACGGCAACAAAACTGGGTAAGCAAAGTTCAATCTTTTGATTTCGACATTGAATATGTAAAAGGGAAGAACAATGTTGTTGCAAATGCCTTGTCCAGAAAACCCACCATCTGCTCACTAGACCGAATCTCAGCGGACTGGAAGGCGCAACTAGTAGTAGAATATTCCAAGAATACATTTGCCTGTAAGTTAATGGATGGCCACATCCAAGATGATCGGTACAGGGTGGTGGATGATATCATCTATTATAAGGATCGGATCTACCTAGTGCCAGAATCCAAGCTGAAGCAGAAGATCCTGAAGGAAGTGCACAACTCCCCTCTGGCTGGACATCCCGACTTCCTTAAGACCTATAGAAGTATTCGAGAGAGATTTTTATGGAAGGGACTAAAAGGGGACGTGTTGCAGCATGTTAGAGAATGTATTGTTTGCCAACAGAAAAAATCCGAACACACTCTTCCTACCAGACTGTTACAACCTCTGTCGATTCCCGAACATAAGTGGGAAAGTATATCAATGGACTTCATAACAGGACTTCCCAGGGTGAATGGAAAGGACTGCATCTTCATGGTAGTTGACAGATTGACAAAGTATGCACACTTCTTCGCCATCCCTTTGGACCTTCAAGCTACATAGGTCACCGAATTGTTTTTTAGAGAAGTCCTTCACCTGCATGGGTTACCCTGAAACATCGTCAACGATCAGGATGGATGATTCGTCAGTAACTTCTGGACAGAACTGTTTCGGATGGCAAGGACTAAATTATCACTGAGCACGAGCTGCCACCCGCGGACGAATGGCCAAACTGAAATTGTGAACAAATAACTCGAAGGCTACCTACGGAACTACATCTCGGCACAACGCGCATGGGTGAAATGGATCCATCTTGGGGAATACTGCTACAATACCACATATCACATGTCAATCGGAATGGCGTCGTTCAAAGCTTTGTAAGGGCACGAACCACTCCTTCATCGATACAGTTTTGGGCAACAGTCGTGCTCCAATGGCAAACGATTGGCTTCAGGAGGGGCAGGACATTCTAAGGAGCTTGAAAGAAAACCTACAGTGGGCACAAAACTGACAAAAGGTGTACGCCAACAAACATCAGATAGAGAGGAGTTTTGGAGTGGGGGATCTGGTCTATCTCCAGCTTTAGCCATACCGGCAGTCTTCATTAAAGGGAACAGGAAAGGAGAAACTAAAGCCACAGTTTTATGGTCCCTACCACATGATCCGTCGCATTAGTGAGGTAGCGTATGAACTAGAGCTTCCAGAGGGTAGCCACATTCACAATGTCTTCCATGTTTCCTATCTAAAGAAGGCTATCGGGCAAAACATCACCGTCACTACCGACCTTCCGCCACTCAATGAGGAGGGGAAACTCATTCTCGAACCTGTTGAGATTCTCGAAGTGCGTGAAAAGGTCTTGCGAAACCGAACCGTCAAAGAGTACTTGGTACATTGGCGACATCTACTGCTAGACGACGCAAAGTGGGAAGGCAAACACATCCTCCAGCACCCGACACTGCACTTGCTTGAGGACAAGCAAATTTTGGGACAGGAGGACTGTAATGTCCCCGTCATAAAATAAAATACTCATTTAATCTTTGTAACGGGCCAATTGATTTATTTTATCTCGGACCCATTTTTATTTAGTTTTCGTAGTTTGTGTCGCCGTCAGCTAACTTTGTACACCCTCGGAAAGTTTTTTCCTGATGGGTATTTAAGCGCGGCTTGTAGAAAGTTGTAGGCATGTTTTTGGATTATATCTCTTTGTACTGCGAATTCCTGTAGGAGTTCAGCATTGTTCGCCATTTCGAAAGTGAAAGCCCTTCCCTATTTGGCTTGCATGGTTTCGGTGGGATTCAACCCTCACCCTATTCCGTTGGTGTTCGTTTTAATCTGTATCGAGCAATTTGAAGCCATAATATATCTCTGTTTCCTGTTGGTGAGTCTCCTGGCTCAGCGTCTGCATATTTGTATGTGTTACTTCTGCGCTTCCTTCCATCCTCTTGTACACCATTACATTTCCTCTAACATGTTCCGCACGGCCAATACATTTACCCACTTCATGTCACCTTCAATTCCATCACAGATACTTCCGTACACCATTTGCAATCATCACATTATCCTCTTAATTCACCGTACTGCCATTTTGTGTCACCCCATTCCAACTGTACGGCCATTTCATACCTGTATGATTTGAAGCTCTCAATTACACACCCGTACGGCCAGTAGAAGTTACCGTACAGCCATCATTAACACCGTACGGTCCTGGCCTCCTTATATCTCTGTATGACATCTTAGACCTTCATTACACACTATACAGCTCATATTACTTCCTCACTGTACGGACATATTTCCACTATACGGCCCTCCTCCTCTGACGTACGGCCTATCTCATGTTTCTACTCCTATCGTACGGCCATTATCTCGTACGAATCTATCTACCTGTCAGCTATATGGCCAAATCTCTTGCCCTCCTGTATGCCAAACTTCCTCACTCAGGCGGTCTCCTGTGGAATCCCAACGTTATTCTGAATCCGGAGAGGCTCTGGATCATTACAATAACTTCGTATTGCATCTGCTATGCTAGTGACTCCGCCTAAGGTATAAGTTGCTACCTCTACTAGATTTACATCTGAATAGGTGAATTTGTCATAAGACTCCTTTTCTTCCAATAGAGTATACAACTATTTTTGTACTACATCAATTTTCAATATCAAGTGCTCTCTCAGCAAGGTGAATCCTTTCAAGATTCTTGCTCTATCATCCTCCAGTAGCCTCAACTCATCAAGAGTTTTACTAATTCTATGCTCAAATGTCATAATCTTTTCATCAGGTTTCTTCAATTCCTCACCCATCTTCTCGAATTTATTCTCCTTTTCTCTTATAGCCTTCTAAATATTTTAGGTATATTTATGTTCTAAGGCACATTTCACATATAAGTCCTTGCCCTCACAAGTACATCTTCTTAACTCTTTTATGCAAATATGTAGAATGGTTTTGTCATTCCTTATATTCTCACACATTAGGCTAAATAACTTAGCATCATGCTCTGAACTTTGGTGTTTGTTGCTTCTTCAAGTGTGGAGAAATGATTGTCAAATTATTTTTATTATCTTCTCGGCTCTCTTCTCAATGTTTTTCTTAGTCAACTATAAAGGAAACGATAACGTACTTTGCAATCTTTCAATGGTTAACTCAAGCAATCTTTGTGCATTCTTGCTCATTTTTCCTGATTCCTCTGCAATCTTTCCAATAGAACATGCTGATAGGTCAATGTATTTCTGAATATACATGTTTCTAGCAAACATGCTTGTAACATCCTCTAGCAAATCTGAAAATAATGCTTATACAGGTGATATTGAAGTACTAGATGAAACTCTATCAGTTGCCTTAGGAAGTGTCTGCAACTCTGTGATTTGCCTCTCCTTGCTGATTTCATCTTATCTCTGTGTTGTTGCCTCATGTGTGGTTGGTTGCACACCCATCAGTTCTTTCTTTCCTAGGTCCTTTTCTTTTTGTTTCTCTTCTTCCTTGTCCTCTTTTTCTTTTTCTTCTACTTTCTTGTCCACTCACACGCATTCCTTGTCCTTGTCCTTGAAGACTAATGTTTGTGCTCTCAATGCCAAGTGTTGATAATGTCAAACTTGTATAGGGCCAAGTCAGAAATAGTCCCTTTGATGTCCCCTCACTGCGTTGAACACTAGAGTCCTGATAACCTATACTTTCTTTCCCTTCAAGGTGCTCCTTCTCAACATCTTTTCATCTTCATTACTAGAGTAATCTTCTACATTATCACTGATCAAATTGCCAACTGAAAATTCAAACTAATCTTTAACGGGGTCCACAACTGTCTCAACAGTAATATGTACTCCATCTATGTACATTGCAGTGTTGTCCAATTGATCTATAGAAATTGTGTTGTCCTCTATGTCCATTATTGTAGTGTCTTGCTATGATGGCTCTTCTGTTGTCGTTGCTGGTTGCAAAATATCAGGCTTACTCAACAGTTGATATATTGCTTTTTCTGTTTCTCGCCTCACTTCTTCATACAGTCCACCCATTAGTCTTATTTCTCTCATTTTATCTCTCAGGAGTGGATTCAACTTTTACTTAATTCTCTCTAACTGCTCATTATTATCAATAACACAAAATTTATGAATAGAAAGTTCTTTCAACTTTGTCTCTTCTTCTACTAACCTCAGCCTTTACTTGTTCAATCTCTCATACATCTCATCAGGAAAAGTTGCATCTAAACTGATAAGAGGTGTCCTAAACTTGATTATATACTTAATAATTGGTATTTCCAAATTTCTCTTTTGGTTCACGTCATAATTGTCATAAAAATTTCTTTAACTTTTCCAAATTACCATCATTCATAATCATTTCATTCAATTTACCAATTTCTGGCTTCCATTTCTTCCTCTTGCTGCCACTGCTTTGCTCTAGCTGATCTTCCTTAGGTTCATCTTTAGGCAATGAAATTTGCCCTCTCATATTATTGACCGGTGCTTCCTCTTGATCTTTTTCTTTCCTTGGTAGGCAACTACTATCTTGGGTTACTTCTTGGGTCCAGGTCTTGCTGCCATTTCAACTATTTTAGGTCTTTTAGGTGTGTCTTCATCTTTCTCGTGTTTGATCTCTACTTGCAAAATTATTGTCTCAATAACTGGTGGAGTGGTTCTGGTGACTCTCTTTGTAGGTGTTGTAGGTGAAGATTGGACGTGTAATCTTCACATCATCCTCTGATGGTTTTGGAACTTCTGTTGTCAAAGGTGTAGCATGTGTAGGTGCAATAGGGGTGCTAGGTGAAGCATCTATAGCCAATGGCTTAACCATCATGATGTATGTTTGTCCACAAGCCTTTATGTCAAAAGTTGTTTGCTTTACATCTTCCCATTCTTGCTTGCTCATCTTACAAACCTTCAAGATATTTTTCATTACACTATCCACCTTTCTCTTTGCTGCTTTGCTTGTTAAATGTTGCTGAACATCACTTATTTTCTCCTCATAGGTTCCCCATCTATCACATTTCTGATCTCTATTAGATTCAAGAATTTCTTTAACACATTCATCAATCATCTCTTCAGTAACCTCATAGCCAAGTGGTTCAACATTCATGACTCTAGATTCTACTGCCTCGATGCATGTTTTGTCAGTTTCAACCATAAAACAGATATCATCTCTGTACTTTTCTACCACAGATTTCGGAATCCTTACTCTCTTCTTCATCTCTGTCTGAAAAGATTTAACCATCAAAGTAATTATGTCATTCATCTTCTCTGCTGGAAATTTTCTGAAACAATCTATTGTCAATTCCATTTCCATAGTACATTTTCCTGAGTTCCATTCAGAAGAAGGCATATCTAGAAATCTCTTTACCACATGAAAGAAAAGATATGTAATCAAAGACTCAAATCTAAAACTTGTATAGTTGTCCCTCTTAATTATTCCGATATCGTCAAGTAGTTGTTGCTTTAGAATCTCGCATAGGTCAACTTTCACTTTGTCAACACAAATTTTGTATGCAGCGTGGATGAATCACCTCATCTTCCCTTGAACTATAACTCATCTTGTAACCCATAATCTTGCTAATGAATCTAAGATCCGTTTGCATTATCTTGCTCAACATCATACCTCTTCCATTCCAACTTGTTTCAATATTCTGGTGAACTAATTTCTTCACATTCTTTTCATTGATAGGAATTATCCCTTTACACAGTCTTGGCACTTCATGAATAAGGTCACTTGTAATTTTCACCAATACATCTCCTACCCATAATATATTGTCATAAATTCTGCTTAAAATTATCCTAGACCATTATTCATTTTCAAATTCCTCAGAAAAGACGTATTGCAGAATGTTTTGATGCCTTCGGTGTTTGTAACCTTCCTTAAAAGTCAAGTCATTGCCAAAGTCTGTAAGCATATTCAAATCTTCTATGGTCTCAAACTTACAATGAATATATGCCCTTACATCCTCCATGAATAAAACTCCTTCAAGTACTTCTTTGTTCAGATCTTCTTGATGATTCGGTTGTTGCTTCACAAGATCTTGTTCCTCAGTAACTTCATATCCTTTAGATGATTCTCTTTTTACATATCCAATCCCTGTTTTGTCTCCAATGTTCCATAATCTGCTCATCAAGTTTTTAGTGCTTGAATATAACTTCGCAAGATGTTGCTTAGTTTTTGTAAGTTCTTGTTTAATAATAATGTTATACTTTTCAAGTTCTGCATTTTGTAACATTGTAGTCTCAAGTTCATATATGTAATGACCCTACTTAAATCTGATTGGAAACTTTTGATTTTTGGCCTTGGAAAATTTGTCAAACACTTTACATACAAGGGTCATATGACTGATATAACATTTCAGTTTGCTTTAATGACTCTTTTCTGCAATTAGCATCAATGAGAATGCTTGCAAGAAAACTCAAAATTGACTAAACAATGACCTAAAATGAATGTGCAACTTATTTTGACAATATTCAATGCATATATGTGACTGAAACTGCTTGCAATATGTAGCTACAGCAACTAGTAATTATGACAAACACTTTGGATGCAACCTAAGATGGCATTAATGCACTTACAGCCAAGTGGCATTAATACAAACACTTGGTATGCAAAATTATAACATTATTTATGCCAAAAAGAGAACCTACAGCCAATTAACATTTTGTCAAACAATTGGCATGCAAACTAATAAGCTGATCATGAATGATAAAAACATCTTCAATTACAACTATATCAGACCAGCAACTTACGTCTCTTTTATTGCACATACAATGTCAACTACAATGCTAGTATGAAATGGCCAAGACTCTTGGCATTACAACATATGCAAACTATGTAATTTTCTGAGTACAAATGCAGTCTTAGTATGAAATCTAAAATGCAATATATATGCAACAATTGACTTGAGAAACCTGGTATACAAATTGTAGAAGAGTTGGAGACTTGATTGTACCACTTGTTGATGATGAAGACCCCTCCAAATGAAGAAATCGACTCCCTTGAAGTGTCGCCCCTATTCTTGCTTGGCAATACTTTAGATAAATAAATGCAAACTCTAGGCTCCTTGAATTTGTCCTTGAAATAATTGTCTTGGCGATAGCAATTGAATGCAACAATACCCAGAACCATAGGATGCTTCAATGATGAGCTATGAACCAAAATGTCTTGTCAATGGTGCCCTTTCTATAGTATATCAGACCACTGAAATTATTTACCAGCAACCTAATAGCTACTCCAAAATACACCAGAATAATTGCCAAGCTCTCCCAAGATGAATGCTCAAATGCCTACAAAGAACAATACCCGAATGAGGCCATACAAGAAAAAATTTGAATATGATATGCAAAATTGTCCTCTATTAAAATCTAAAAAACACTAGTAACTATAACAGCAATGTGCAATAAATGAAATCGACCCAATGATGAATTCGAAAGCTCCAAAATGCCTCCAATATCTGTAATAGATTTCCTCAAATCGATACCACCAAAATTTGGCCAAGGGCCATAAAATTTTGTTTTAAACTACGAGTAGAAAGTCTGAAGCAACTTCCTCAACTTTGCAATAATTCAAGTGATATTTCACACCCTCAAAATTGCTCACCAATCAAGAGTTTTCATTCTCAATGGCCAAAGACAACTGCAGAAACCTTAGGCTCCACAACCATCAAACATCAACATCAACAACAACAAATCTGCCTGGTGAGAATGAAGCCCAGGATGCCTATTTATTCTTTTTCTCCACTTTCTCCAAAAAAATTTAGAACATTATTTTATTTATTAAGTGACTTTATAAAATATTTTATAATTCAAGTCTCTTTATTAAATTAATTAAATATAAATTTACCGTTTAATATTTATTTATTTGATAATTTTATAAATAATTAACTTAATACCAATTTTTTATTTAATTAAAATAATTAATTAGTCATCCTCATAAAATATTCATTATTTTGGACAACTTAATTAATTAGATTAATTAAATCAAATTACCTCCAAAACGGGGACATTACAAGATATCACTTTAGTAAGTATGGATTTCAGATCTGTATTCTCAAATCTCAAATCTAATTGACATTTCTTCTCATCTTCAAATTAGTAATTCCAAGCTCATGTTTCAGAATCTTGTTCTACTTCTTAAGCCTTCAAACTACTTCACAATTCTTGATTTGATCATGTAACTCTTTCTTTTTTCATTCTAGTGCTTTCAATCTGCTCTTTCAATTTCAATATAAAATCTTGTGCACCTTTAAGTTTGATCTTCTGTGTATTTCTTTCTTCAGTAACTGTAACAAGTTCCTCAAGAGCTTCTTCAAGATTCTTCTGCAATCGTTCCAAATACATAGTGATCTTACTCTAGCTGTTAGGCTGATACCAATTGTTAGGAATAGTGAATACTAACAGAGGGGGAGGGGGGGTGTGGGGTGAATCAGTTTTCGGCAAATTTATGCCCAACTATGGATATTATTAACAGTCTTTAAACTTGCATAGATGGTCAAACTAAAAAAGTAAACTTAAGCATAACACAATGAAAGTCATAACACCATTATTTGTTAACTAGGAAAACCCTAGCCAAGGGAAAACTTGGGTGGGGATGGTACCCACCAAATGATCCACTAATCAAAATTATCTTGTGAAATATATTGACCCTGTTAGGAATCTATTACATCTATATAGTGTATTTGTCTTTGTTAAAGGACTAGGCCTTATTAGAAGCCTCAAACCTGGTAGGAGTTATTATTATAATACAAAAGGTGTAAGATGGGCCCACTCTCAAACATGCATATACAACTGTACAATGGTTATTTATGAGATAGATACAAAAACCTTTCACTATGTTGATATCATCAATATCTTATCAGTCTTTGTAGTTCCTCTTCAAAATTATACATAAATTGCTTTGCTCTACTCTGACATCAAATTCGTATCTTTATCAATCTTACTGAGTGCCAAAATAAACATCATATCATTACAATACAATGTCATACTTTGCTCAACAAAATTCCTTTCCTTCATACCAAATCTTTTCATAAGTTGCCCTTGTGCTGCCTTGCACATTACCAAATTTTCAAATAAAGTTCTGCCACGAGTGGGTTAACATCTAGGATCTCATTCCAGCCTTGTTAAGCAATTAATTGGGTAAACCAAAAGAATCCCTTAACCAAAATGACATTATACTATTGTTTTCTCTATTCTACCCTGGAAACCTGTAACTAGTAAATCTGCCATATCTCATGCAAAAATTAATATTACTCTTAGCGCTCTTACACGTGTCGGATACGGTCCGTACTACCTTCCCTCAAGTGCGTCAGTCTTCAAGTGTTTCCAGTAAAGTACGTCGAACCAAACTATATGACTGTTCACTATTTAACTTTAATATACTTCGATTGTCGTCGATAGAAACTGTGTAGCCGACGAGCTCATGTTGTCGGTAAAGATTTTGTAGCCGACGGGTAGATTAGGATTGTTATGTAGCCAACGAACCCCTTCGGGAAGGTTCGGCAGGAAATATTTATACCCCATCTGGGATCATTGTAAATCATCTTATCATCTGTATGTAATCTCTTGGCATATACGAATAATAAAAGGAGTATTGTTGTTGTTGTTGTTGTTGTTCTTGTTCATTGTCTGTGTGCGTTAATCTATTTACCCCATGCAGTAAACATTTGGCGCCATTGCCCGATGGACCTAGAACAAAGGCTGGAATGACAACTAATGCCTAATCAGTTAAACAAAAATAAAAATAAGCTGAAAGACAGACGAAATCCGCACAGCTCAAAGAAATTTAATTTTGGCACAGCAAGCCGAACACAAACGGAGGTTTCAGAAGATTGCCGACGGACATCGAAGCGCTGAGGAATTGTTGGAGGAGACTCGACAGCAGGTGGAATTGGTGGAAGAAGCAAGGGAGGAATTTTTGAACCTATGTTCGTCGAGGGAAGAGAATCCAAACGGAAGCGAATTAACTCACATGGCTCGAAGTGTCGAGGGAGCACGAGCGTCGAGTGAACTCTTCGTCCGCGATACACTTCCAAAATGAGAAGACCCTTCTTCACCAGAGAACACAGCTGTTGGAGGTAAGACAACTGTTGGAGAGAGCATTGATGTGGGAGTGCAGACCGCCAGTGTGAGAGTGCAGATCGCCGGTGTGGGAGTGAACAACGCCAATGTTGCAAGACCGAACAACGCCCGTGCACAAAATCCAATAGTGATGACGGGACCAAAGGAAAAGTTGTTGAAGTTTGATGGCGATGGTACGGCCGATCTAATCCAACACTATAAAACATGCGAAACGATTTGGAGGGCAAATGGCATAACCGATACAAACGAATGGGTTCGGCAATTTTCGGCCACCCTACGGGGTGTTGCAATTGACTGGTTCACCGATGCAGATCCCCAAAAATTAACCACTTGGGACAACCTTAAGGAGTTTACTGTCGAATTTCAATTGCTTCGCGACTACAATGAGATTGTGGCGAAAATATACAACACAAAGCAAGGGAAGAATGAAACTATTTGAGTATACGCCTGAAAATTAAAAGACTTGATGAACAAAATGAAAAATAAGCCAGTCGACAGACTGCAAAAAAGATGGTTCATTGAAGGCCTGCACTCGAAGCTGCGAAAGAAGATGAAGATTGCACTGCCATCGTCATACACGGAAGCGTACAATCGAGCAATGAACCTGGAAAGTGAGCAAAAGATGAAAAAGAAGAAGAGTAGCTCCTTTGAGTCAGACGACAATGCATCTTCGGAAGAAGAGAACAGCGATGAGGAAAATAGCAGCAAAAAAGTTTGAGCTCTCCAGAAGGACATGATCCGGATGATGAAGGAATTTAAGAACATGCAAAAAGAAATGAAGGGAATTGACCTATGGTGCACGAAGTGTAAGACAAAAGGTCACACCAAAGGGTCCTATCCAAAGAACCAGTTTTGCGACATCTACCAGATCATGGGACATTCCACAAAGGAATGCCCCTTCAATATAAAAACCCGAGGACCTCAACAGGTGTTCCTGGCACAAGAGGCTTCCGCATCTGGAGGGAGCGGAAACGCAAGTACGAAGGGTGCCACATCCGGAGGATATAGGTATCACGAGGAGCGCGCCTAAGGCGCTGCCCAGGACCCCACGAGGGCGCTGCCCCTCGACTCCGCTGGGGGCGATGCCCCCTAGACCCCTAGTCATTGTGGTTATCAGTCGTGGGACGTGTGACCAGTTGATGAGACCTGGAGTTGCTGCAGGCATAGTGTGCCAGAGGTGGAGAGAGCATTGGAGCAAGCCTTTCAAGAGGGATGTTACGCTTTGAGGCACTTGGAGTAGATTTTGGACATGAAGCTATCTTGGTGAATGCACAGAGAGTTCGGGAGGAGTTGATCATCCAATTGAAGGCAGTACAGCGACACATGGCTTAAGGTACCCAAGAGTTGGAAGCAGAGAAAGCAGCACGAGTGGCTATCAAGGTCAACGAAGGAACCAGTATTGTGTTAGCAGATGCTAGAGATGCAACGTGGCTTGGAGACCAATTTGGTGTAGGCACGGGACGAATGTGAAAGTGATGTGACAGAAACAGATCTATCTTGTTGTAGTTAGCCATTTAATGTATTTTGTTTGTTAATTTGTCTCAGATATTTTGTAATTCTCATCCGGAGATGACTTTTCTTTTGGGGGGGATCATGTCGTCGTTAGAAACTGTGTAGCCGATGGGCTCATGTTGTCAGTAAAGATTTTGTAGCCGACGGGTAGATTAGGATTGTTATGTAGCCAACAAACCCCTTCGGAAAGGTTCGGCGAGAAGTATTTAAACCCCATCTGGGATCATTGTAAATCATCTTATCATCTGTATGTAATCTCTTGGCATATGTGAATAATAAAAGTTCTGTTGTTGCTGTTCTTGTTCTTGTTCATTATCTGTGTGCGTTAATCTATTTACCCCATGCGGTAAACATCGACAATTTTATACTTCATCTTTCATATTAGCTTTTGCCATCTCAAAGTAGGCTATATGTTTCCATAAATGACAACCCTAACACTTTACATTAGCCAAATTACCAACAATGGAATCCTTGGATAACCTTCTAGATGTCTGTTCCTCAAGTGTGTGTGTGATATTCATGGTAAAATTGTCATTATTTCTCTTGCAATTTGTCTTCTCATACAGCTGCAACTCAGAATAATCGTCATGCACCTCACATTGTTCCTTTCCATTTCCAATCACACCTTTGCAAATTAGGCCTAAGTATTCAATATTCCTTGCGAGCAAGTAGATTGCATAGGAACTCATATAGAACCGCTTTTTTTCTTCAAGCTTCTCAATTGTGCATTTATGTTGTCACTTATCATTCTTGCCAATTCATCATCACATCCCTTGTTGCTATCTCCTTTATGAAGCAAAATATCCAAGTGTCAAAGAAGGTCACTTGAGGTGTCCCCACAACTTTGTTTAACATAAAAGTCACTTTATTCATCCTTGAAATCCTCACTAACAAGCTTCTATAATAAATTGGAATAATGTTTTCGTGGCTCACTGGTCCAATTCTTGTTAAAAATGTCCATACAAGCATTTGAATTCTCTTCATATAATACTTCTATACAAGCATTTGGCTTCTCTTCATATAATGCTTTGGCTTGTTCTTTGGTCCTAGTTTACATCCTTGGATGGCATGGAATTCCAAATACTTCCCTCATTGTTTCCTCATTCAAAAATGCAAACACCTTTTCTTTAGCCTTGATTGTTCTAGTGTCTGGTTCATAATTCCTTGCACACTTGGCTATGATTCATTGTACTAGATGGTTGAAAGGAATCCCGTTGGTTGATAATGTCTATTCTACATTGTGTTCGCTACTATCTTGGAAGGAAAATTATCCCTATATCCATATGTTAGTGAACAGATTTGTCCTCTCCAAAAACACCTTTACAATTGACTCTTGAATACCCAAAAGAAAGACAAACTTTGAAACTAACAATAGAGTCACTTGCAATTATCTTGTCAAGTGCTCTCTGAATTTTGAAATAAAGGTACAGCTCCCTCCTTTTGATTTACAATAAATGATTTTCTGGTTATGCCTTTAACCTATAAAGCAATAAAGGAATACTAGCATCCATTCATCAACATGACTGGATATTAAAATAAAAGTAGATGAACAATTTTAACTTCCTCCCTCAGAACCTTTAAACTCCAAAATACGTTTCCAATATGCAACAAAGGAAAGCTAAACTTTCACATGCAATTAATATCCACAAGAACATGAATCACAGTAGAGTAAACAATAGTATCTACTCCAGAAAGTTTAACATAACATATAAAACTATAGAATTTTATATACTTTGCCACAACTTCAAAAAATATATTCAAAGTTTTAAAGCATAGAATACTTAGGCAAAAATAGTTCTGACTTAATATTCTATGGAGAGATGAACCTTTCTAATACAAGATTAAAAAAAACTAAATTGTCTTCCCTTTCCTTCAGAAGTGCAGACTCCTTCAAAATGGGAGGAACCCATTTACAATAGAATTTCCTATTTTTAAAGAAATCCTACCCAAGCCATTTCTCAACTACCCTAACTCCCTTTCTTTTAAAATCCATTTTCCAATCCCGTACAACTTTTCCATAAAACCCCCTATTACATTAATAATTAATTCTTTAAAGGATTAATCATTCTTAAAATCTCTTTCCAATTTACCCTACCAATACTAATTATAATAATAATAATTAATTCCTTTAAAAAAGAATTAATTATTTTAAATCATTCTTTTCCCAATATAATTCTTCTACTTTCACCCTCATATTATAATTAATTCGTTATAGAATTAATCATATGAGAAATTAGAGTAATGGTTTAATAATTAATGACTTTGCATTTAACTTGAATATATTTAATTCATTAAAGAATTAAATAAATAATATAAATGCAAAATAATTTGTAAATTTTAAAGGTTTCTAATTTCTCATGTTGTTGAGTTAAGAGGGGAAATATTTAGGGTTCCAAAACCCTAGCTAACATTGGCTCTTTCTGGGGGCTGCATTTTGTGTCGGGATGCAAAGAACTCCGAAATCTCTAGCTCTCGCTTCAATGCTGCAATCCAGTGTCTGTCCTTTGGGCCATAAAGTCATTATTTCCCTTACCATTTGAATGAATATTGCAATGTATGCGGCGGCATCACTTTAGAGAGATCTTCAGAATAGAATCATCTAAATGTACCTCCACCAAGATCAAAAACAGCAACCAAGCCCTTCTCATTCATTCCATATGAAAGGGCAACTGCAGTTGGTTCGTTAATTATTCTTTTAACTTCTAGGCCTACAATTTTACTAGCATCCTCGGTTGCTTGATGCTGAGCATCATTGAAATAAGCAGGCACTATTATAACTGCATTGGAAATAGTCCTTCCAAGATAACAATTTGTAGTTTCCTTCATCTTTGTCAGGACAAAACCAATCTGACTAGGAGAATATTGTTTCCCATTTATTTCAACGCAGGCATCACCATTTGTGGCTTTGACAATATTGTATGGAACAATCTTCTGTTCTTTATGTGTTTGTGGATCATCAAACCTTCTTCGTATTAAACACTTGGTGCCAAACACAATGTTGGTTGGATTAGTCACAGCTTGACATTTAGCAGGGATACCAACAAGAATCTCTTCTTTCTTGTGCTTCTTCAGAGAACTTGGCCACTCAACTAGAGCCTTTAAGTTTCAACCCTATTGACCATCAATTGCATCCAATCTTCAATAGCTTTCCTATTGTTGATCAAGCCTGATAAATCTACAAACATATTACACACATATATACCACTGCCGTGTTTGAGAACAGAAGTTAGAATATCTTTATGGTTTGGTTTCCAAAATCCAGCATTTACTTCACCTCTCTAGATTCATAATTCTTCTTACAAACATTTGCGATACCCAAAAGCATTAGAGATTCTTGCTAATCTGAATATTGAGTCTTGGTGCACAATATGGCCTTAGGGCTCGGGACTATGGATGATCCACGTGGATGAGCCGTATAGAGGTTGCAAGTGAGAATATCACTATTACATTACATATTCTTTGAGTGCGGCTTCAAGCTTTGAACAGTCACGAAACTCTCCTAGTCCAGATCTGGCAAACCCGCGATGTCAACCCTAAATCATGGCTATATCAAGGATAAGTCTCGCTGCATAACATTATAATCAGATACTGTTCATGTCCGCAGTCTGGTGGAAAATGATTACTTCAACCTTTATCCATTGATCAAATAATGTCTTGTTTATCAAATAGCTTATCTTCCACAAAAACCTTGATTACATTCACATAATCAGAAAGTAGAAGTTTGTAAATCTCTTTGGTTGGCTGTCTCCATATCACACTTGTAAGCCTAATTAGGGCTTACACTTTACTGTGACTCTTCACAAAGATTGGAGGTGGTTTTTAGATCTTGTTTCTATATCTTCTTCAACTGGAATGCAAAAAAATATATTGGTTATCATATCAAACAAGCTTAATCTGTGGCACCTTCTGTAGGCCTCCTCTGACTGCTTATACTGCAATAAATTCAACAAATTTTTCATACAAACACTTTTCCGCATAGATCCATCTGTCATGAGAACACCAAACAACATGAACCTGTTTTCCACATTGCGAGCAGCTCTGTGATATGATGCTTCACTTGTTCTCACTCTCTCAATTCTTTCTGCTCCTTAAAATTCCGCGCTCCTTCATGTTTCCTGGGAGAGCTGGTAGAACTGTCAGTATCACTAACTTCAGATTTATTAGCAAACCCATTCCATTGCAGTAGACCTTCAATCCTCCATTTTCATGTTATTTCTCAATGGGTCTTCTACGCAGCACAACAGGCGATAGAGGAACAGGAAAACTTTTTACGGGAATGCCGAAATTGCAATTTGACTATACACCAGAATTTGGAATCCGATTGCTAGATCGAGGACCTAGATTCAATTGGCTTGGAAGAAGAATCTATTAGAACTTCCTTCCCTCGATGTTGGTGAGAAAGAATCTCGATCTGAGTATGTGGAACCTACCTTCACAAAATATAACCATCCATGCATGCTAAAGGAGTAAGCAATAATTAAAATGTTGTGATCATGTGCTCCAAATCTTTACACAAGTTCAAATATTTTGATGCCATACGCCAACTCTTTGCACTGATATCTCTAATGAATAAAGTTTGGAATCCATATTAATCTCATTAACAACAGACATTGTTTTCAAAGATCTTGGTTCTGAACTACTCTATCTCTCTACAACTGGAGGGCTGCTGATCACAAACATCCCATCAAGGATTACCTTCTGTGCTCTTTGGTATATGCATCAATAGGTGACCATAAGCCTAGAATAAAATCACAGGCCCATGCAGTGCCTTCGAAGTCCAAGCATCTATTTTTGATCCAATGCCACTTGTCCTCAAATGAAAAGGCATGATTACAACCAACTACAAGTAAAATCTGATCAATGATCCATGATTTAATAGATAATGCTTCCAAATTTATAGCCAATAGAAATACTCCTTTTTGCAAATAATTGATTTTTGACCATAGTCTAGCACCAAATATTTGTCTGCACATTTAGCCTTGTAGGGGAGTCAAACTGTTATGTGTGCAATATATTGAACAACACCCTTGAATATTAATTTTAATGAAGACTCCACATATTCACCAACTTCAAAAAGGTAAATGTAATTCTACATATAGGCTGTCCACCATGAATCCTTTTTTCTTTTTGAAAACCCTAACTTCTTGAAATAAAAGTGCAGAAATACCTAGAACTTTTGCACTTCCACGTTGTCAGGTGTCATTTGTGTGTTATCATTGTATTTCCACATATGGCCCGCAAGAAATAAAAATAAATTTCAAACAATGAATGAACCTTACAACATTAATAATGAAATTGGATGAGCACAAGATATGACCAATCAATGGGAGGCCTTTATTTCTTGAAACTTCTTACATATGGATTAATTTGAGGAAAGGGAAAAGATTCAAGAGATGCAACTTTACTGAAGAGGAACAACAACAAAACAAAACACAACACAAACTCAAGCCAAAATTGCAAAAAGAGGGCGGTTATTTACAATGGGGAGGGTAAAACCCTAAAAAACTAAATGTGACCATTTATAGGTTGGAAAAAGTATGAGCCTTTCTGAATCAATTTTTGGAAAGATGAATATATATTTAGTTGAAGGGAAAACAACATGACCAAATTAAAGCTCATCTCATCTATGAAAAATGTATGCATGGGAGGAAAAATAAATAAAGAATTACAATCTCCTTCATTTTTCAAATCAACATCTTTCATAGAGGTAGATGAAATGCCAATAAAGGTCTCCATACCTTGAATTTCTTGAACTTTTGATTGCTCATGTGATGTTTCCACTGAAAACTGCTGCATTGATTCCTCCAAAGGAAGATAGTGTAAAAGATTTGCAGGAGTCTGAAAATATGTGAATCTTTTTTTTCCTCTTGATTCTCCCCTGAGTCCTCTTCAAGAGCTTTTTCTTGTTCATGCATCACTTCACCAATTTCTTTTTCCTCACACATCTCCTGTACTTTTTCTGGCTCTTTCACAAGAAATCTTCTTTGGATGAGGATAGCACCATAAAAAGATTTTTAAAATGCTACTCGCTTTGCTACATCCTCTGTAATTTCTTGGATTGGATTTTCTCTAAACTGAGGAATAAAAATAAACACATTGACATCATCTTCATTTCTTGCAGGAACCCAATCCTTCAAGATTTCTGGATATCTTTGAAATACCTTCTGGTATTCATCTTCAATAGAGCTGCCAACCTCCATCCTCGGGGAGGTAACCTTCAAATTTCTAGGAAAAGAAAAGCACTGGAACTTGCTTTCTTTCCCCAGCAGAGTCGCCAAAAACTGTTAGTGAACAATTTTTCCCATAAATGTTCATATATCAACACAGAGAAAAGAATGTAAACTAACAAATGAATTCCTATCCGAGGAACTTAGGAATTCTCTGCTTAAAATTTCTTCAATGGAAATAGGCGCAGCTACCTTTATTGCAGTGAAAGTTTTAACCAAATAAATTCAATAGAATAACTTTCCAAGAATGTAATCTGCTGGAGGTGTTGAAACAACTTATTTCATCTCATCAATACGAAACAAACTTTAATTCAAAAGAACCACTCAATTTTAATTATCAAAATGATCCACATAACTCAAAATTAAATCATCGAGCAGGCAAATTTCATAAACCAATTTCTCACAGAATTTCCAAATTCAGAGTTGACAATTTCAAAATCAATAACAGGCGCAGCTAAAAGCTTAAATAGTATCTATAGAAATACCAAAAAAAATAAGCAGATAATAGTATCCACTTACAAAGCTTTCAACCCAAAATCAAACTGTAGAATTTCATGTATCTGCTGAAATTCTGAAATGTTACTTCTAAACTGAAAATAAAACCATAAACAAAAGTAGTTTTGTCTATCGGTCTGCTGGAGAAATTCTAACCCCTTAAACAATACTAACTATTACATTTATAAGCATGGGGCTGGACTCAAGCCAAAATTACCCCGCCAGGAGTTAATTGTCTTTTTAAAATAACTAATAACTGAAATTGCCAGAAAACAAAACGGCAAAGAAACTGTAGCTAAGCAATTCTTGATCAGGTTGCGTTGTCTCCACCAACCACACCTTTCGCCATCTTCCACGTTTCGTAGGCAGTTGAAAAGGCGAAAATAACGGATTGATGTGGAAGACCAATGTAGGCGAGTCGTTGCTTCCAAATTTCTTTCATCTTCTTCAGTTCGGCAGCCTTTTCCTTGTGCATTTCCAAGTGCTTTAGATTGATAATCAACATAGCTTCAGTGTGCGCCACGTTGGAGAAATCCTGCTTAGCTGGTGTCTTCTTGTCCTGCCATTCTTGAAACTTCTTTTGGATTTCTTTGATTATCTTGTTTGATTGGGCAACGGAGTCATCTTCTCTTTCCATGAACTATTTTACAAACCACTTAAGGTCATTTTGAATAATCTGATGTATAACCTTAAGTTCTTGTAATGCTTCTTTAGTTTCAGATACCCCTTGTGCCAGTGCTTCATTCCGCCATTCAATGCAATCTTTGATGACGTACAGGACTTTTTCATCAAGACCAGCTACAGGGCATTCGGCTTGGAATTTTTGCAGCCAAATTCTGCACATCCTCTAGCGATATTACCACTTTTGCCCAGTTATTCTTCTCCTTTTCGTATCCTTCATTACTTACCTCCACTTTTTTGGCCATGTTTGATATCTCCTTTGAAGCATGATCTAAATGTCCAATGTGTTTTACGATGTTAAGCAAAACATCTTGGACCCATTCACCCGCTACTTTGGCTACTGCTTTGCACTTATGCAAATTCTCCAATGATTGCTGATTGGTCGCAGAGGATACATCAATAATGGCTGACATCTCACGGATTGGCTTTGCTTCAGGATGCAAGATAGCGTTAATGTACTGCGCCATATTCTTTATTGTTTCCTTCATTTCTTGCTTATCTTGCCCATCTTTCCATACCCTGTGCGCGATCTTTTTGTTAGAAACTTCAAAGAAATCTATATCTACTTCACGGTTTCCTTTTCCCAAATCAACTTTTGTTATTTGGAAATCTTGAGGCACTACAGAATCACGAGAGCTTCCATCAGGTGGTGGAGCTATCTCTACTGCCCATCGAGTTGGACTTTTGTCAAAATTGATTCTTGCTTCGGTCCTTGCTTTTTTTACTTTGGGTGCCTTACCAAGGCACTTACTGACCAGGTCGTCAATAGGCATAGATATTGGGACTATACTTCTCTTCTTCTCCATTGATGTCTCCAGCCATTTAGGAGTAGTTTGATCCTTTATGGTAGCAAGGGAACATTTAACTAAGGGGAGATTACTTTCCTGATTCTCGGTAGCCATTGGAAAATTCTGGGATTCAGGTACATTATCTGCCATAGATAGGTCTTCTGCTATTTTCAAGTCCACTGTTATGGTGTTCTTGCTTTTGACGGCTAATGCCTTCTTCGTGCTGGAGCGGGTTACTCTCCTTCCTTTTGGAGTTTCTTCTTGAACTTGAAGTTGAAGTGTTTCCGGAACTGCTTCAAGTTCAACTTCAAGTGGACCTGCAACAGAATCAGGGACACTTCGATTAGTTTGCTTATGAGCAGTCCTTTTATCTCTGCTTCTTGAAGACTTCTCAGAAAAGCTGGGAGTAGCCGCTGCCTTTGATTTTATCCATTTGGCAGTTCTAACTATTACATCTTTGGTACGGGCATATACATCATTTTCTTCCCTTTTCTCCCAATCGATCTCAGGGATAGGCATGCATTCAATCTGGTCCATGTAAAATTGATCAAGTACATCTTCAAAATCATCATCTTTCAGCCCATAGGTATCTAACTCCACATTAAACATGACGACCTGCTTAATGGTCAAGCGTGACCATAGCCTCTTCCTCATTTCAAATTCATTATGACAATTCACCTAGAAATCCTCTAATTGCGGGGAATGAAAGAGAGAGGCCACATTTTTGACATTGTTTCTAATAAAGCCGGTGTAGTCAAAATCTAACCGAGAGGTGAAAGACTTAAGACATAAGCGGGTTAATGATTTGGCTAACAATATGGCTTCTTTCAAACTGGGGCATCTATAATGTCCAATTTCAATCGGGAAGAATACTAAAGAGGATTTTTTGGAAATTTGAAAGGACTCAACAAGAGAAGCAAACTGCCTACACATCTCTAACAACACTATAGAATCTGAACAATAGCGTGGTAATTTCAAAGGTTCACCAAGAAAACCACCCACTCTGATATATGTAAATCTGGGAAATTGAATGAAATAACAACCATAAATTTGCACAACTTGCATGGCTTCTTCTGACATCCTATCGTTTTCTCGACCTCGTAGTTCAAATACCAATTTTCCTAAAAAAACATCATTGACTTTCTTAAACTCTTTGCATGCTGTGTCTTCCTAGAGATCTCTGTAATATTGGTAGATAGGCATGTCATCTACCCAAGGTATATGTGGAAGATAGTCTCAATCTTTAGATGCTGCTAGGGTATAAATCAGATAAGAGGACAAGAAAAATGGACCACAGTTGGTAACATCTGTCAAGCCCTTATGCAAGTTCTCTGCCATTAGGTCTGACCAATCAATGAATTTGACACCTTCAACTATCTTCTGTATGAAGAAGTACATCCAAGACTCCCAGTGGAAAGCATGTTCATTTCCCTTAATTCTATTCAGCAGGAGTACAATGTCTGCAATTTTCTTGATGAAATGCTCGATGGTCAATGGTTTAGGCAACCTAGAACCTCCCTCTGCAGGCTTCAAGAGCCAGGACTGAGCAATCTTAGTGTCGTAGCTGGTTTTGTTTGCGGCATACAGGTGCTCAGTTTCTTCGAACGTCCATGGCTCATAGGGTTCTTTATGAGGGATCTCGAGGGCGGAATTGACACTGTTTCTGTTGATTTTGACAACTACTTCCCCCGAGGCTTTCTTAATGCATCTTGAAACAGGGTCATAATGGTTTGCACATTCGAGGACGAGTTTTGGGTATGGAATTGCAGCGGGAAAGGCGGCGGCTTCTAATAAACCACTATCAACTAGCCTTTGGTAGATGGGACTCGACTGGGTGTTTTTGGTTCTTTCAATAATCTCAGATAATTTTTTATTAACCAAAAACGTATCACGAATTTCAGGCAAGGAACTGAGCAATGGCGGCTTCTCTAACTTGGACATTTTTGGCCAGAAAAGTGTCATGATCGCTATAAAAAACAAGTCTACAGGACACGGCTTGAAATACTTTCAAAACAAAGAAAAGCACAATCAAAATGCAAAGGGGACTGGAGATGCACTTACAGTTTGGCAAAGACACAGCCTGAAATTCGCCTTTCTTACCCAAAAGTGTCGAGATTTCTCTGAAGAAGATGAGATGAGTGGGAAAGGGTAAAATGCATGTATTTAAGGAATGATTTGCACAGAGGATCGCAGGACAGATTTAGCAAGTAAATGCCATCATTACTCGTTCGTGTGACATTCATTGGAAAAGACACCGCGGGTGTTCTGTTTTAAATACCCCGTCAAACCCGCACGTATTTTCCCACAACAAATAATCATGAAATGACATTGTTAATACTCCATCAAATCTTGCCAAACCCGAACACGTACTGCCTTAAATTTCTCCGCTTATGACTTCAAATGCTTTGGGAAAATATTATGTTGGGACCCACCTTGGAATGGCTCGACAATCTTTGATCTGCATACAAAAAATCGTTAGCGGGCAAAGCCAACACTGAACTTGAAGTTGAAGTTTTGCGTGATCGGGCTTCAACATCAACTTTGACTCCAAGTTTACAAAGGTCGACTCGAGAAAACAAAGTGCGCTTATCACATGGCAAGCTAACGAGACCTTGAACCTGAAGTTGAAGTAAACTACAACTTCAAGTTCAACTTCAACGGGAAGACTTGGGACCGAAACATGCTAGGATGCGACAAAAATTATAAGCTCTAACACCATACATTCTCCTTCTCAATTTTTTCATGTCCATGTGCTCTATGTTACTATTTGCAACCTGCCCCCATTTAGATGTCATCTAAGATTCTGGATAAAATCAGTTGGATAGCCTCTTGATCAATATTGTCATCTCTACGGTACCCTTACTCTCTGTCATTTCCCTATTCAAGGCTCAAAACTAGCAAGCATTTAGGGATTTTAAAGGAGACAAATTTCCAAGTTGAAATCCTTGCATTGATCTACGGATTAGTTAATGAATTTCACACCTTAGTGATCTAAACCAAAAAAAGCTAAGTTGCTGATTTGGGTTCAAGCATAGATTCAAGTTCGGGGTTCGAGTTCGTGAGTTCGAGCAAAAAAATATTTTTCCATTTGGGTTCGTGGGTGGGTTCATGCATGGGTTCATAAGTATGTGTATGTGTGTGTGCAAAAAAAAAGAGAAACGTGCATAATTGTAAAACTAACTTACTAAATCATTTCATAGTATGAATATATAAATGTTTTTGATCATTGATCAATGCCAAATGTCAACGATAAACATTAAATATTCGCTCATTAATCTATGTTCATGATTGTAAAGAACATCATACATTGAATTACTAAATTGCAAGATGAAATTTCAAAACATAAACTAGTTCATCAAATTGACATATAATAAAGTTTGAAACATAATTATGTATGACACAATGTTTAATAGTTTATCAATGATCATAGACTCATAGTATCAAAGATGCAAATGCCCCTCAAGGGTCAAATGGGTCATCAAAAAATGTGGGATCAATGGCTTCATCCCCAACTATATCTACATCTAATGGCTTCATCCCCAACTATATCTACATCCTTATCATTGGAACCAAAACCGGTTCCACTAGCCCCAGATGTTGTCACATCCTCCTCCTCATCCAACTCAACATCTAGCAAGGCAATTCTAATTAGATCCTGGACGGTCATATCCAAGTTGATAGTCTCGGGTAATACATCCCACAACTTCTCTGGCTCCTTGTATTTTGGTTCTTTGCGTGACAAGAGGTGTCAATTGTTGTGAATATATGCCAAGTCCTTCGCTTTCTTCGAACCCAACTAGTTACGCTTCACTGAGTGGATAAAGGAGCATGTACTCCAATTCCGCTCAACAATAGAAGGGCTCGCAACCGAGAGAGACAACTAACAAAATTTTAAAAAGTTAGAAATTGTAAATTATTTTACAATAGGAATTTAAGAGTGTTGATTCTAGCACAGAGTCCATAGCATCATATATTTCCTCCAAACAAGGCTCATCAATGTCGGCAAGCAGAAGCATAGACATAATGGGCTCGGTGAATTCTAATACATAATCCACCCTATTCCAAAAATCATCACTCAAGATCAAATCTTTTACATTTTTAGCCCTTTCTATATCAAGTTGCTTCCATCCACCCCATTGATTGCTAATAACCATTTGGCACAATGCTTGTTTCACTCTCGCAAGTGGTCTAAGGATGATTGTGTGTGAAGAAAACCTTGTTTCAGCAACCTATTACCATGTTAATTCAAATTGTAAGTTAATAACACATTTCAAATATGTACATTGTAAACAACATGAAAAACATTTTATTAATTTATGTAAAGTATGACACACAAAGATAAATGAAACTAAATCAAGTATAAAATTTACCTTCAATAATTCGAAGTGGGAGAAAGTTCTAAAAATTGCTTGTGACATATGGTGATTTGCTGCAAACATTTGGATCTCCTCACCCTCCTTATACAATTTTTTGACCATTCAATTTGGGTGCCAATTATTTTCATTACCAAGTTCAAGGAGTGGACAATGCATGGTGTCTAAAAGATATGATCATAACATGCTTCTACCGAAGCACCTACAGCCCTACAAACTTTAGCATTATCCCTTATTTATTGGACAACATTGTCAACTCCCACAGACTCTATGGATACAATGAGAAATCCGACAATAAAATTTGCATCATTTACCTGCCCTTCACAATCAACCGCCCTTAAAAACATTGGCCCCTTGGGGAGACAGCAATCACATTTGTTAATGGACAGTTTTTGCAATATTCCCATCCATCAAAGACAATACTCAACCCAGTTTGGATCCAAGAATCTCTTATTGGTTTGAGAAGGGTGTCTACATTCTTTCTCTCACTATGTAATATGGTGGTTCTCAAGTTTTCATATCCAGAGCCTCAATAACCACGAGGTGCTTCATTTATTGCTTGCAACATCTCTCTCCAATATGGTGATCTCACTAGATTGAATGGAACACCATTTGTAAAGAGGCAACGCCCAACCTTTATATCAGCAATTTCTCTGAATTCATTTTTAAATACCTTATCTAATGGACCTATCTTATAGGATGGGGGTGTTTCTATTTCTTCTTCATCCGTAGAAGGGGTAAGTAGGAAGGGATGTTGTCTAGTGGTTGTTTGAGAGGGTGGTGTTGGTGGTTTTTGCCTTGTTCTATCTTTTATCCCCTTTGACACTAGCTTATCAACCTCTTGCTATTCTTTTAACATGTCTTCTATTTGAGAAGCTGGCAACCCCTTCTAATCTCCAGCTGGGAGCCCCTCACACATGCTAATCCCATGACAAGTAGGGCCTATGAAATGTTGTTTAACTCGGTAATATGAGCTTCTATATTAGGTTTGGTGAAAATTGCATTTCCATATATACCATCCCCCTTTAACACATTGATCAATTCTTGTTGTATGCTTCCACAAAGGTCAACTTTTATCAATTTTAAATCTTTGGGACCCCTCCCCACCCACTAAATTCTGATTACTCATTCTTGCAATCTATAACAAAAATACATAAATAAAATTTCAAAACTTTTACAAAAACTTGATCAAATTTTAGAACAACAAAAAGACTGAAAACAAACTATCAAAGATGCAAAAGGAAGGATCAAATGCATACCAGGAACACTCAACACTGATTGTTGGAAGGATTTGAGACTCCACAAACAATCTCTACAACCTTCTCTTCAAACACGCAAAATGGCCACACCAAAATGAGAGCAAAATGAGAAAGCAAATGAGAGATTAGATGAATGAAATGTTTCTTATTGGGCTTCTTTTAGGGTTAAAAACAAAAAAATAATAAAAATTTGATTTTTTATGTTTTTAAAATGACTTTTTTGGCCCCATGGGCCGCGGGTCCGGGTGGATTCCCCATAGTCTGCCTAGATTCTCCCGGGTCGGTGCTTGCGCGGACCCGCAATCCCCAAGAAGGACCCTGCCCAAACCAAGGCTCAAATTTGGACCCAAGCTCCAAGGTCTAATCCCGGCATCTAGAAAAAAAGCAATGACAAACATGAACAATAAAATAAAAACCCTAGGACATGAGAAGTTTATCAACACTTAGCCAAAAGTGGAAAAAGAAAAAATATCATCATTAAAGTCTGATTTCTGAGGACAATATGAATAAGTCTAAAGATAAGCCATGGAATTGCGTCCTAACAACTTGTGAAATTCGCACTTATCGAACCCATAAATTAATTAGTGAATTAGGAATCATAGTTATGACTTCACTGAGCCTTAAAATCGTATTATTATACATGCCAAGTCTGAAGACATTCTTGTAATACACACCCTTTTGAATGACAATTTTCCAACACTTGCTGGCACATGCTTGGTAAAAATCATTTAATGTACATTTTACTTAAGTCATTAAACTCAAAACGGGGAAATTAACTTAAGTATTTTGACTTAGAGTCACTTAAATTACATAAAAAGATTTGCCCATAGTGTAAAATCACCCTAAGTTGCAGAAAAAGACATTCCCACAACTTAAAAGTAGAATAGACCACAAGCCAATGATTCTAAAACTTACCCAATGATGCTCTAAATCCTCTTCCTCTTGCCTATACAAGGTAAGACTCGTGGCTCAAGTTGGGAACATTATAGTGTGTGCATAAAATTACCAATTTCAGAAAGATATGTTTGGATCAAATGAAGAAAATGAACAAATGGCAATATAAGGCTATGAGATTTCGAAACAAATAGAAAAGATCTTAACATAAAGATCCACTATTATACCTCCACCAACATCAATATCAGTGTTAATTACTTTGACAATCCCACAAACTGTAACCACATCACCAGGTATGCATGCATCTACCAGGTCTTCGGTTAATTCACACTCTACAGTTCGTGGCATTCTACCCTCTTCATGATTTTCAGCCTGCAAGAGCTCCTGTATTCTGCATGCATTATGGCATACATCAACGCTTCTATCTTCAGATTTTCATGCAGTGAAAATTTATTTTTTACTCAAGAATACTCTGTAAAATAGGTCAACTACTAGTTATTGCCAATCATTAAAAACCTGAAAACAAACCTAATTTTCTGAAAATCGAGTGTCTGTGCAGTAGATCTGACAGGAAGAAACACTTTGCTTTTGCAACCATGAAGAATGCAACTTGTTGGTGGGGAGTATTTTCCATCAGAAAAACGACGTGGGATGGTTGATCCACATTTTGTGCACACAAAATTCATTTGTACCACCAAAGGTTTCACTACACTCATTCTTACAACTGTGCCACGCACTGATACAAGTCTTCCTGCAGATTTCTTTTGAAAATGAAACTCACTGTGCATGGTTCAGGTGCATATAAATATTGGAAAACATTGAAAAGTTTTATTGGAAAAAGCAATACAAAAAAAAACATAAAAGAAAAAGTTACCAATAAAGGCAGCTTTCAAGTTCTTAAGTGCTAGCAAGGAATCGGGATGATTATATAATCTAATGTTAATTTTGCCACGGTAGTGCCCTTGCTTGTCTCCACATGATAATACCTGTACAAAATGAAACATTTTGAAACATGAATTGAGATGCTACAAAAATATTTTAACTTTCTAATTGATTAGAATGGATTTATTTCCATGCATTGATATTTGTAAAATACTACATAGATTAAAAACAACATTAAAAGGAACTCTCTAGAACAAAAACAAAATCTGAAATAAAACTAACAACAAATCAATGATGGAATACCTCATGGACAGCTGCTGCCATGCACAATAGAGCTTCTTTAGGAACAAACTCAAGTGCTGCAAAAAACTCCATAATTGTGCACTTTTTCTGAAAGTGTAAGAAATCTACAAGTAAGAAGCATAAGCCATCTTCATGTCTTACCTGTTACAGCAATAGAAACTCTTCATGTCTCATCAATTCCTATTAAGCGGCATATTTCTTAGTGATACGTCAAATACCTTCGAAGAATCACGACAAGTGAAAAATACTTTTTGTAAGCATATCTTTCATTAGTATTGTCTTGTTTTAAGCAGTCAAAATATAGCAGTTATTTTGACTTTTCATTAAGACCTGTCACACCCCAAAGTTTGATTTGCAATTATTTTTAACGTTTATTTTAAATATGTGCTTAATTATGCATGAATCGATATTTTAATTCAAATTGATGCATAGATAAAAGCGTGAAGTACTATGAATTTTTTCCTATGTTACCCGGGGACGCGTTTCTGGCAAACATTGACCTTGTCCCCACATCCCCCCGTCCCGGAAACTCAAAAACTTCCGGAAACCTTCACTTGGCTGTCCCATAAAATTAATGTTTCAGTTTTGATAATTTGTTTGATTTCCACTCTCATGTGAACTCTAAAGTTAAATTATTTAACACAAACATTATACATTAAGGTTCTATAATTTATATAAGCATGTGTTATCCATGTTTTTATATGAATATTTAAATTTTCCCTGTATATTTTAAATTTTCCCTACTTTTTATATAGTTGTTCCCACTACTGTCCCCTGTCGTCCCCTACTCCCAGAAAAAAAAAAAAATTGTCCCCGAAAACCATTTCCCCATCCCCATGTCCCCCCGTTCTGGAAACCTAGGGTAACATAGATTTTTTCATTAAAAGATCAGAGTATAGTGATAGTTAATACTTTTTATTAATGATTATCATATCATGGCTATCAAGGGACTAACCATTGTGATGGCCTTCTAAATTGAATGCAAGAACAATTTTGCCCCCCCAAATGCAAAGAGAGAGCATCACTGGAGAAAGGTGTATAGACATTGTAAATGAACGGGCGATTGACATCTTGAGTCAAATTCACACTCACATAGTTCATGCATCAAAATCCGGTATGTTATTAAGATCCCCAATGTTGTCAAAGAGTTAATATATGACTTGAATTGACTGGTCTTAATGTTAGTCTATGCTGAAACTAAACTCATCCTATGGCATAGTAACAAGCAATTGTCAAGAAGAGATACCAATAGCCATGGTCGTCATTCTAATTTTTATGTTCATTATCAAGGTTAATGTTATTATTACTCGAGTATTTAATAATTAAATGAATATATTTATTTTTCAGAAGGCATTACTGCAAAACATTAAATGTTTCAAGATATTCCTTTTGCAAGCTAAAAGGGAGTCCAACATGGGCATAAAACACCCCCTATATGTAAGGGACATAGCTTACCTCATATTTTTATGTCTCTGTTTTAGAAGTGGCAGTTCTCATGCCATAAAAAAATTGAACAGAGGAATTCAAATGGGAGTGTTTTGTTTGGTTTTCTATGTACCATCTAGCATGTAAATTGGAGTTTACTTTTGTTAGCTCATGTGGTGACAACATTCTAATTCAATTACCAATATTCTTGGGCATGATCTATGTTTGAAATGCCCTATATTGCACATCAACCAGCCAAATTGTTAATGTTTAAGTAGCTGCGATAGAGATCTTCCTTACCTGCGATCGTCTATGAATTTATTGCAAAAAGGATTCAATCTTTCCTGTATATGATTTGAGTGTAGGTTCTTTGATGGTGTTGTGTAGCTCATATTTGTAATGTCCCCTTTTTAGCATTCATAGCATGATGTTGTCGTTAGCCTATTTCCCCACGGTCCCGTAGGCTAACCAGGACATCAAAAGGGCTTAGAGGCCATTTGGCCTAGATAGTTTCAGTTGCAGGTCTTTCTGAGGGGTTTTGAGGCAACTTTGGGCATACTTACTATTTATAGTAAGTCATCTTGGGCATGGGTGGACATCCAATGGCAGCAGTATGTCGATGGTAATTGTTTAAAATCGGCAAGAAGACTTGTTTATCATTGATAAGATTTGTTTTGCATTGATAAAGCTATTTTATAAAGTTAAATTTAAATATTTAACTTTATTAATACATAGACTATAGTTTGTGGGAAATATTTAAATTAAAAGAGTCCCTTTTATTTTATAACACATTGGAAACATAAGTTACATAAAGGGAGTTATGTTTTATCCCACATTGAGAAAACGAAGGATGGAGCTCTTGTGAGAACACTATAAAAGAAATGGAAGAGCTTCTTTTAAGCATGGTTGGAAATATCAAAGAAATTGGAGAATTTTCTGGAGGTGATGTCTCAATAGTTTGAAGGACGAAATCCCTTCAAGCTGAAAATCTTGACGCCATTGAAAGATATGATCTTGAGATTCAACAGGGTAGCAATCCGAAAAAGCAGAAACGAAAAAGCAGTCCGAAAAAGCGGAACCGAAAAAGCAGGCGGAAAAAGCGGAATCGAAAAAGCAAGCGGAAAAAGAGGAACCGAAAAAGCAGGCCGAAAAAGCAGTTCGAAAAAGTAAAGCAGAAGGGGCAGCATTGAAGGAAAATTATTACAGCCATCTACAACCAGGTTCCCTTGTTAGTATTATTTTTTTTAGAGTGTTATAAGTTTCAGCTGTAAGTGTGCATTATACCAGCATTGTCATTTTGGTAATCCATGTAAATGCCAAAGTCTTGGCCATATTTCATGAGCATTGTATTAGAAATTTGATTGCAATCAAAAAGATAATAGTTGCTGGTGTCATTTAAGCAATTCAATCTCATTATTTATCAGCTAGATAGTTTGCATACCAACTGTTTGCAAAAATGCCAGTTGGCTGTAAGTGTTCTTTTCTCATGCTTAGATCATAATATATGCACTGAATATTGTCAAAATTAGGAGCACACTCATGTTAGGTCATTGTGTAGTTCATTGTAATCTTCTATCACTAGATTCTCATTGATGCAAATTGGAAAAAAGTCATTTAAAGCAAGCTGAAATACTATATCAGTCATATGTCTCTTGCATGTGAATTGTTTGACAAAATTCTTTGAGCCTTCAATCAGCATCTTTGAGAGCAGATTTGAGGAGGGTTATTACAGTGGTACCAGAGCTTGCTTGCAAAGTGTTTGACGAAATGTCAAACAACTGAAGTATAAAGATTTTTGGTGTTTGAAGAAGTTATAACCTGTTGGGGTCATTACAATATTATTGTTTTCAAGTTGTTTCTTTTACTCACTTCATGATCAAGAGTTGTCCGAGTGTTGAGCATGGTATTCATATTGAAATGTTTGATTGTATTATCAAGGCAGTTTGGAAGATTATTTCAGCTGGTCATTCCCATCTATGACTCAACTACAGAGTCATCTCCATCAGTTGTATTATGTTGACGGTTACATCCTGACTCGCATTGGTTCACTCTCCTTCATCCACGATGCATCTTGACATTTCAGCAGGTTTGAATACATCGAGTAACATATAGTTTATAAGCTTTCAAAGCCACATCAAAGTTATCGGTCTCCTTGTCGACTTTGGTTCTACTAATATGGTCGAGCAGGTCTTTCATATTCTCACCTTCTTCACCATGAAGTTACGATGGCATGGCATTGAATAACTATTGAGAGTTCATGTTGATGGTTTATTTGTCATCTATTCATTATCTTTACTAAGGATCATGCTTGAATTATGTGGTATATGTTAGAAATAGATAATACTGATGGGGGGGGGTTATAACTTGCATATGAAAGTAAACCAACAATGGTGAACAGTAAATATAACCATGGACATAGATAACTCATAACATCATTATTTGTTAACTAGGGAAACCTTGGCCAAGGGAAAACCTCAGTGGGGATGATACCCACTAGATGATTCACTAGAGAATAGGACCCTGTTAAGGATATTGAACCTGTTAGGAGTCTATGAAATACATATACTGTTTCAAGTCCCTGTTAGAAGACTAGGCCATTGTTAGAAGCCCCAACCCAGTTAGGAGTTGGTAGAACAAATACAATATATGCAAGAAGAGCCCATTACCCTAACATGCAATAATACAATTTAGTTCTTCACAAGATAGGTATACATACAATACTTGCTTTCCTACTATAACTCGCACTTTCTCTGATCAAACATTAGATCTCGCGTCACATAAGTCTTGCATAATAGTTCGCATCACAATTACAATATCTCATGACTTCATATTATTTGTGTATTAGTCACTCTAACTGCACAATATAAGATCTTTACTTATACCATGCACATTCACAAAACTCTGCTTACTCGGCCTTCATGTGTTCACACGCTTGACATAATATAAAATAACTTATGGATTAATATCCACAAAGTCGGCTCATCATAATTTAGTAATTATTTTCTAACCAAAATAATTCCTTAAGCCATGCAACTTTGTTTACTGATATGCTATGTTTTGCTCTGTTAAATACCTGCACTGGTATATTAATCATATCTTGCGTCGTACTATCTGTACACATCTGCGCACTTAACCACATCATCATGACAATGTCACGAATCTTTCCTTAACTGCACATAAGCTAACTCTCAACGAGCCGTCCATACTTTTAAGATTTGTCTTTGTATTGTTGCAAGCTATCTAACACGTAGACAATTTTCTAACACTAAATGCATAAATGAAATACTAAATACATGTTGCCATAAATGACAACCATCAAGACATATATCTGACCATATTGTCAACAATCTCCCCCTTTGGCATTGATGGCAACATTTGGAAAAATTGGCTAAGTCCCAAAATGATGTCATACATAACAAACAAAAGTAAAGTAACTACAAAAAATGCCTTCAAAACATAACAATTTTATTCATGTTTTGATGGATCATACATTCCTTATTGTTAGAGTTTTAGGTGACTCTACAACACCCCCAGGATCAAATGAAAGACCAAGATAACTTCCACAAGAGATTGGCAAGACAATTGCATGAAAATGCAAGAATGCTATTACTGATAATGGACTTGATTGACATCCAATGGATTGATTTGAAATGTACACAATAGGCCTCCTTATATAGGAGAGGTGATAAGAGACAATGATAGGGAGAAGACAAGCTATCACCCACAAAAGGTGGAATCACATGTCCACCAAAGGTGGATCATCCTCCATTATGCAATGAAGTATGTGCAATGATGAGGATGATAATGTGATATGTGCACCAAAGGTGGATTAAGATAACTATGACCACCTAGAGTGGAATTCTCCTACACCATGTGTTTAATTAAGGTGCAAACTCCTAAGTGTCTCAATCATAGGCTACTATGCAATGCATTATCCTAAGTAAGCTTAAGTAAGTGTAATTAGTGAATATTTATTTACACCAACACCCCCCCTTAAGTGCAACTTAGGAGAATGCACTTAAACTCACAATGCAAGATGGGTCCTGGCTACAAAACCATTTTAGGTACTCATGTACAATATACAATGCAATACATGAAATATAATCTTTCATAAAGTGGAGAAAGAGAGAAAACCTCATGGGAAAAACCCTCCCGCAAAAAGAGAGATGAAAACAAGATGCATGGATGGATGGAGTACTCAAGACCCCCCAAAAATTGCATACATCATGTATATACAAATAATGATCCCCCCATAGGAAGGAAATAAGGAGACATGATATCCCCACCATAATGAAGAAGCTCCAATGTAGGTGAAGAGTACCTACAAGCAAAATATAATCCAATGCCTACAAGAAACATGTCTCTCCTTAAGAAGAGATAAATACATCAAAAGATGAAGAAGCCACTCCATGTAAAAAGTGAGGAAGGAGGAAGAATGTCTCCATGTATGCATCTCTGAAGATTGAATAGGTGTCTCCAAGGTCAAAGATTCTGTCACACCATCAAGATGACTTATTAGATGTGAAAAACCAAGAGAACATGAAGAGTTGGGAAATCCAATCTCCAAAGAAGGTGAAGAAGTATCTCGAAGAGAAACCCCCTCAAATGTATTAACCAAATCTGCATTATGAGACTCGTCTAAAAGAGCATCTAGGAATTCATCCCACCCTACAAGATCTGAAGCATAAAGATCATCCCACTAAATAGTAAAACTCATGTCTGAAGAAGCGGGAGGTGGAGGAGTAGGAAGTTCAACACTTGTCTCGAGAACAAAATGATTCTAGTGTCCAATGTTCTCCTCGCATGAATAATTCACCATTGCTAAAGGGCTAGGTACATCATGAATATCATCATCATTATCAACAAAGTGTGCAAAAGAATACAAGTGTGATGTATGATCAACAACTCCCATAGCTATGACATCTCTAGTCTCCATGTCCCTAATATAGACATAATCAGGAGTGAACTCAACAATTTTACCTTGTGCCCCATGAGTAATTTGGTAATGGAAAGGAGATTAGTAGTCAAGGATGGTACACAAAGAACTTCATTAAATGTACCCTCTCCCATAGGAATAGAAGCTCTCCCACAAACCTTCATATATGTATTATTACCCATCAATATAGGTGGAGAAGTACAAGGCTCAATAGAAGAAAACATATCTATAGAAGATGTCATATGATGTGATGCACCTAAATCAAGAAGCCATTTACCTTGCTCAGGATGTGTGGAAGCAATGAGCGCTTGTCCTTTGCTTCTGGATGATGATGTAGATGTAGCAGTTGCCTGATATTGAGAAAAAGAAGAAGACACTGATGAGGGCAACTGGATATTGTTCTTTTGAAAAATGTGAGTGAGCTCATCAATCTTCTTATGGAAACATTTATGCTCATCATGTCTTAGCTTTTTGCAATAAGCACATTTATCTCTCTTTCTTCTAGATGATTCTTCTCGTGAAGAGGACTTGGATTCAATATTATGTTGTGAAGGAGGGTCATCACCTTTTTCATGTTGCTTAGGGTCCTTGTGTTATTTGTTTCCCTTTCCTTTGGAAGCCTTTGAAGAGGAGTCATTTGCAACCAATGCTTGATGCTTTGAAGGCTTCAATTGACCCATGTTTGCTAACTTTGCTTGTTCCCTTGTGAGCTGAATTGCAAATTCATCAAGAGAAGACATTTTCTATGCACTACCAAGAGCATCCATAGTAGCATAGAATGTGGAAACAAAGATTGAATATTTAGGACCTAGCTTGGAAAGAATAGATAATATCAATTGCTCATCATATTTAGTAATACCACAATTAGAGAGCTCCAATCTAATAGAATTGAACTTAGAGAAAAAGTCTTGAATATTGTCAAAATCACACGAACTTGGACCTATAAGCTCATTGTCCAATTTGAATTTTTTTTATTCTATCAGGTTTACCAAAGATTCCTTCCAATGTTGTCCAGGGATCATCAGGATGTGTGCAGGATGCAATATGATATAGCAAATCACTGGAGATGGTAGATCTAAGAGAGCCAAGTGCTTTATCCCTTCTATCAAACCATTTTCTTCTTTCTACAACACTTGTAGCTGGTTCTAGATCCTGTCCAAGAATCATTCTAAGCAATCCAATACTCATCAACTGATTAAAAACTACTTGTTTCCATTCATAATAGTTATATAGAGTGAGTAATGGAACTTTTGAAAAATCCATAATAAAATCAAATGATGACTGAAATCAATTGATAAATCCTTCAAATTATTGATTCAATTAAGAAAATTGAAATCCAAGTATTCCCCAAGTGCAAATATAGCCAAAAAAGACCTATTTCTGAAAGTGATATGTCCACCCCAAATCACTGAAATCTGATTACAAGTCTAGAAACTAGAGGAAAAATCATGCACTTTCAAAAAAATTTGCACCTAAAAATGTTACCGAATGTGCCCAAATAGAGCCTTGAAACTTGCAGAAAACAGGATTTGCAATTTTCAAAAAAATTCAGAGACGAAGATCCAAAATCACCTGCACCAGTATGTAGATTGTGAAATTCTACCCCAAAACAAAAACAATTTCTCGGAAAAAGGAGTTCGCATGAGGAAGATATCATTGTTTGAAAATCGCCTCTGAAATTATTTTTTCTAAATCGCCACCACCTCACCTTCAAAAATCAAATGGCTCTAGATTTGGCCTCAAATGTCCGATTTGGATGAAACAAAATTTAATTTAGGAGTTTTTAGACCTCCTCTATATGATGTCAACCTCTGGTTTGCACCAACAAGCTCCAATTTTCACCTGCAATAGAAGGTCACAAAATAGGACTCCTGAAATCTCCTCCAAATTGTGATATCCAAATTGCCAAATGCTACACCAACAATGAGTCAAGCCAAGATTGCACTTCTTGAGAAGAAGTCTTTACACCATGAGAGCTCTGATACCATGTTAGAGTTTTAGGTGACTCTACAACACCCCCAAAATCAAATGAAAGACCAAGATAACTTCCACAAGAGATTGGCAAGACAATTGCATGAAGATGCAAGATTGCTATTATTGATAATGGACTTGATTGACATCCAATGAATTGATTTGAAATGTACATAATAGGCCTCCTTATATAGGAGAGGCGATAAGAGACAATGATAAGGAGAAGATAAGCTATCACCCACACAAGGTGGAATCACATGTCCACCAAAGGTGGATCATTCTCCATTATGCAATGAAGTATGTGCAATGATGAGGATGATAATGTGATATGTGCACTAAAGGTGGATTGAGATAACAACTATGACCACCTAGAGTGGAATTCTCCTACACCGTGTGTTTAATTAAGGTGCAAACTCCTGTGTCTCAATCACAGACTACTATGCAATGCATTATCCTAAGTAAGCTTAAGTAAGTGTAATTAGTGAATATTTATTTACACCAACACTTATCACTCTTTTACATTGATACATAAGCTCCCCCTTACATATACATTGACATCTATACAATTTTCTCTACATAATACTCCTCCTTTGACATCAATGACAAAGGTGTCAAAACTATATCACAAAATTTGTTGCCTGCTGATGATTAGCTCGTCATTCTGGATATACAATCTGCAAAATCAAGCTTATGTAATGTTCCCGTTATAAAATAAATCTTTTATCAAACTATTGTTAATGGGCCAATTGATTTAGTATATCTCGGACCCATTTTTATTTTATTTCCGTAGTTTGTGTCGCCGTTGGCTATCTTTGTACACCCTCTGAAGTTTTTCCGACGAGTATTTAAGTAGGGCTTGTAGGTAGTCTTTAGGTATGCAATTTTGGATTGTTTCTTTGTACTATGAATTCTTGTTGGAGTTCTGGTTTGTTCACCATTTTGGAAGTGAAAGATCTTCCCTATTTGGTTTGTGCGGTTTCAGTGGGATTCAACCCTCACCCTATTCAATTGTTGCATGTAACTCTTTGCTCAAATTTGACAAATCGGAGCACCATCTTTTGGAAAATCTCATTGAAGGTTTTCTGTTCTATTTTTCATTATTGTTTGGTATTGTCTAATGAATTTGGATCTCTAAAGTTAACTTGCATTATTAAGTTTTCTTTCTTCCATCCGCACACCTCTTCATCCTTTCGCATTCCAGAACAATCGCCAAACAAGTCGATACATCACTGACGGCATACTCTGTTGCACCAATTGCTCCTTCGCCGCCGTACAGCCACATAGCCCCTCACGTACGGCCACATAGCCCTCCCGTACGACCACATAGTCCCACCCGTATGGCCATCTAAGCCTACTGTACGGCCCTCTCTTCCTACCATATGGTCATTGTGTCCTCTTTCTATATGGCCTATCCCCCGTACGGACTCCACTGTCCACCACATCGTACAGCCTTCCCATCCTGGGTGTATGGCGGCCTGCCATCTCCACTCCATTCCGTCTAGTCATATAGACCCTGTATGGCCTCCAGTTGGCATCCGTACATCAACTCCACCACCCATACTGCCTTCCAGAATCGAAGAAAGAGATTGTTAAAAGTAGTTGCGTGGGTCGGAACATTACAATGGTATCAGAGCTTCGATCCTACCAGCCTATGGACAATGAATGAGAGTTTATAGCTAGAAGAGAAGGACACATTCCGTTGAAAGAATGGCTACCGAACTAGAATTGAAAATTGTCGACCTCGTGGCACTTCTAAGAGAACTTGCCAGGAAGCAGACAATAAAATATGCAGAGAACAAAATGGTCACAACGCGGACTCGGTGTTGGGTAAATCAAACTCTCATCCAACACGCTCTCAACCTTTCATGCCATCTTTTCCCCCACAGACAAAGGCACCACACGGAGGGAAACCACCAACCTTTGAAGAGATGCAAGAACAATTGAGGGAAGATTGGAAGAATGTGAATTTTGAGGAAGATATATCCTACAAAAATTACGCGGATCTCATAATGAGATACTCGGGAGGCGAAAACCAAGGATACTTTAACAATGATCTCAGAAGAAAGTTGAGTAAAGTAAATTTGTCTCCATTTGACAGATTTGGGTCCATATCTACACATGTGTGGGTAATGAAGGTCGATACTTACTTCCAGTTTAATCACATGCCAAAAGAAGAAGCAATTAAATATGCGGCGTTGCATTTGGAGGGAGTTGCGCATGAATGGTGGCATCAGGGCACCATCACATTGGGGCATGATCAAATAAATACTTATGCAAAATTCACTAAGAGATTTATAGATCGATTTGATGGTAAAGATCCGGAACTCAATTTCAAAAATCTGCCACAGTTGAGACAAACTGGATCGGTTGACCAATACATTGCAGAATTTCAAAAACTCTTTGTTTTGGTCACGAACATTTCTGAAAGAAGACGGGTAGTGCTCTTCATGAACGGACTGACGGAACCACTAAAAGGTTGGGTAAAGGGGTTCAATCCTACCATCTTGTAGGAGGCCATTAAGAAGGCACGAGGTATGGCATCATCATCAACATCATTCTTGCGAAGTTACTCACATTCCAAACCACCGGTGTTTTCGAAGGACAGAGATAATAAACCTCTGCCCAAGAAGTCATCGTTGGACGAAGCTACCAAACAAGAACTCCAAAGGAAGAAACTATGTTTCAATTGCAAGGGACCTTGGGAACCAGGCCACAGATGTCTCGGAAAAGGGAAGATCCATTACATTGAGGTCGTGTCCGATGATGAGGACAAACAGGAAGAAATGCCCGTCGAAGACAACCAACCTCACGACAACACTAACATGGTTAGTTTGAACCATATGGAAAGAATTACAGCGTTGGTACGACGCAGAGGAACTATCGCCCTAGATGGTAGCCCGAGGTGCATAGTGTTTCGTGTACAGGGAACCCTTTAGGGACAAAAGGTTATGGTGATGCTCGATAGCGGAGCCACTCTAAATTTCATAAATTCGTCTCTGGTGAAACGAAGAGGTCTACCTACAGAGACGCACGCAAGATTTCAAGTCAAGGTTGCCGAAGGAACCCTCTTGCCCTGCACACACCTTGTTCTGCAACTAAGTATCATAATGGCAAATCACACGGTGACCGAGGATTTCTTCATAGTGGACCTTGATGATATGGAGGTTATTCTAGGCATACAGTGGATGGAGACACTTGATGAATACACTCAAAGTTTCAAACAGATGGACTTCACTTTTGTTGTCGATGGAAAGAAAGTTGTTCTTTGCAGAATGGCAAATGAAGGTCCGAAGGAAGTTTCTGCACATAGGATGGAGGCAATTTTTTGACGTGATGACGTTGTGTGGGCTGCACATTGTTTTGTCTCGATGGAACCTATTAAAGGGCAACAGATACCTCCCCAAGATGATGATCTCCAGCATATTTTGAGTAAACATGATAAAGTTTTCATTGACATTCCTCTTGGCATACCACCGCATCCAAGATTTGAACATACTATCGAATTGGAAGCAAGACCCAAGCCGGTCATAACCACACCGTACTACCATCCCAAGAAATTCAAAGATGAGAACCAAAAGATGATTCAGGAAACGCCAAAGGAAGGATGGATTTGTCTCATTTCTAGCCCTTTCGCGTCGTCAATGGTATTGATCAAAAAGAAGGACAAGACGATGCGCATGTGTGTGGACTACCGTGCGTTGAACAAAAAAACAATAAAGAATAGATATCCCATTCCAAGGATAGATGAGTTGTTGGATGAATTGCATGGCACGGTCTATTTTTCAAAAATAGATCTTCGTCTGGATACAATCAGATCCACATGAGGGAGGAAGACATAGAAAAGACGACCTTCCATTGTCACCATGGGCATTATGAATTTTTGGTCATGTCGTTCGGATTGACAAATGCACCTGCTACATTCCAATCATGCATGAATTGCATCTTCAACAAACAATTGCGTAAGTACTTATTGATATTTTTTGATGATCTTATTTATAGCAGGACATGGGAGGAGCACCTGAAGCATCTGGATGAAGTCCTAAGAATCATGAAGGAGCAATCTTTGTTCGCCAAGCAATCCAAGTGTGAATTTGGTATGGCAGAAATATTGTACCTGGGGCATGTTGTTAGTAAATATGGAATTTAAGTTCATCAGGAGAAGATTCAGGCTATCCTTGATTTGCCTCCCCCACAATCACTCATGAAATTGCGAGGATTTTTCGGACTATGCAGTTATTACCAAAGGTTCGTTAAAGGATTCTCTTAGCTCAGCACACCCTTAACGGATCTTACAAGAGGTCTTTCCAGTAGAACGAAAAGGCACAACTCACTTTTGATAAACTGAATGAGGCAATGCACACTTGTCCCATACTTGCATTACCTAATTTCACTCGACCATTCATTCTGGAGTGCGACACATCCAGACAAGGCATTGGCGCAGTACTGATGCAGGATAGACACCCCATAGCTTATGAGAGCAGGAAGCTTACACAAACAAAATGCTTATATTCCATCTACAAAGAAGAAATGTTGACCATTGTACATGCACTAACCAAATTTTGGCAGTATCTAGTGGGTGCCAAGTTTGTCGTTCGTACGGATTACAACAATTTTAAGATATTTTCTGGAGCAACGGGATTTGAACGAGAGGCAACAGAAATGTGTAAGCAAATTTTAGGCCTTTGATTTTGACATTAAATATGAAAAAGGAAAGAACAATGTGGTTGTAGATGCTTTGTCCAAGAAACTTGTCGTCTTCTTGCTAACCCAAATTTCAGCTGACTAGAAGGCACATTTGTTGGTAGAATATTCCAAAAACACATTTGCTTGTGACCTAATTGATGGCAACACCCAGGATGATCGGTACAAAGTGGTGGATGACATCATCTACTATAAGAATCGGATGTTTTTAGTGTCGTTATCCAAATCAAAGCAGAAAATCTTGAAGTACAGGATTCACCCTTGGCAGGACACCCAAGTTTCCTCAAAACTTACAAAAGTCTCTAGGAGAGGTTTTCATGGAAATGACTTAAAAGAGACATGTTGCAATATGTAAGAGAGTGTGTTGTCTGCCAACAGAACAAATCCGAACATACTCTACCTACTGGGTTACTACAACCTCTGTCGATTCCTGAACATAAGTGGGAAAGTATCTCGATGGAATTCATAACAGGGCTTCCCAAGGTTAACGGAAAGGATTGTATTTTCGTGGTGATTGACAAAGTACACACATTTCTTTGCCATCCCTTCAGATTTTCAAGCCGCACAAGTTGTCGATCTATTTTTTAGAGAAGTCTTTCGTCTGCAAGGGTTACCCTGAAACATTGTCAATGATCGAGACGGGCGATTCATCAGCATCTTCTGGACAGAACTATTTCGATTGGTAGGGACAGAATTGTCACCAAGTACTAGTTAACACCCTCAGACAAATGAACAAATGGAGATTGTGAACAAGTGGCTCGAAGGTTACCTTCGAAACTATGTTTTGGCATAACGAGTGTGGGTCAAGTGGATACACCTAGGAGAATATTGTTACAATACCACGTATCACATGTCCATCGGGATGACACCATTCAAAGCTCTGTACGAGTACAAACCCCTCTCCTTCATCGACACAGTGCTAGAAGACAGTCGTGCACCAAGGGTGAGGGACTGGCTTCAGGAGAGACAGGACATCCTACGATACCTAAAGGAAAACCTACAATAGGCACAAAATCGATAGAAGATGTACGCCGACAGACATCAAATGGAGAGGAGCTTCGAAGTAGGGGACTTGGTGTAGCTCAGGCTCCAGCCATATGACAATACTCATTCAAGGAAAAGGGAAAAGAAAAATTAAAGCCACAAATTTATGGCCCCTATCGCGTAGTCCATCGCATTGGTGAAGTTGCATATGAGCTAGAACTTCCGAAGGGAAGCCGTATCCATAACGTCTTTCATGTTTCATACTTGAAGAAGGCTATACGGCAAAACGTTACGATAGCCACAGACCTTCCACCACTCAATGAAGAAGGAAAGCTCATATTGGAACCAATCGAGATCATCAAAGTACGTGAGAAGACTTTGCGGAATTGCACAGTGAAGGAATATTTGGTGCATTAGAAACACCTGCCATTGGATGACGAAACGTGGGAGGGCAAGCACATTCTCCAGCACCCGGCATTGCATTTGCTTGAGGACAAGCAAAATTTGGGATGGGCGGATTGTAATGTTCCTGTTATAAAATAAATCTTTTATCAAACTATTGTTAATGGGCCAATTGATTTAATCTATCTCAAACCCATTTTGATTTTGTTTCTGTAGTTTGTGTCACCATCGGCTATCAAATCTTCCCTATTTGGCTCATGCGGTTTCAGTGGGATTCAACCCTCACCCTATTCCATTGTTGCATGTAACTCTTCGCTCGGATCTAGCAAATCAGAGCACCATCTTTTGGCAAATCTCATTGAAGGTTTTGTGTTTTATTTTTCATTATTATTCGATACTATCTGATGAATTTGGATCTCTAAAGTTAGCTTGCATTATTAAGCTTTCTTTCTTCCATCTACACACCTCTTCATCCTTCTGCATTGCAAAACAATCGCGAAACAGATCAGTACATCACTGACGGCATACTTTGTTGCACCAGTTGCTCCTTCGCTACTATACGGCCACATAGCCCTCCTGTACGGCCACATAGTCCCGCCCATATGGCCATCTAGGCCTACCATATCGCCCTCTCTTCCTACTATACGGCCTCCTCCTTATGGCCATTGTGTCCTCTCTCTGTACGTCCTATCCCCATACGGACTCCACTGTCCACCACGTCATACGACCTTCCCATCCTAGGTGTACGACCACCTGCCATCTCCACTCCATTCCGTCCAGTCAAATAGACCCCGTACAGCCTCCAGTTGGCATCCGTACATAAACGCCACCACCCATACTGCCTTCCAAAATTGAAGAAAGAGATTGTTAAGAGTAGTTGCATGGGTTGGAACATTACAGCTTCAACCTGTCTAAGTCTTTCTTCTAGTTGCCTTGGACTGTATCTGATATACTGAATGAGTGTGCAAAGTGCATAAGATGCCACTTTAACTACGCTCAAGTCAATATAGGCAAATTTGTCATACGATGTCTTCACTGCCAGACATTCCTCCAACTACCTCTGCAAAATGACAAGTTTGGGTGTCAAATATTCTCTAAGAACAGAGAATCTCCTTATTACCTTGTCCTTGTCAGATTCAATGCCTCTAATAGCATTGTGAATCTTCTCAACTTCATAATCTTCAATTCTGACCTGTGGTTGTTGTAATCTAGTAGTGAGTGTCTGAAGCTCACTCATATGGCCTTTGATCTTTGCATCAAAATCTGATAGGTAATTGTAAGACACTACGCATTGTCCATACAACTTCTTACCATCAACTAAATTCTTCCTTAGCTCTTTTATACATATATCTAAGGTTTTCATGTCATTCCTGACATTTGTGCATACTACGTCAAACAATGATGCATCATGTTGTGTCTACGCTTACGCTGCTGCTACTTCAACTAGGGTTGTGAATTCCTTATCAAAGGTCTTCACCAACTCTTTTGCCTTAACCTGCAAGTCTGGATTTGCTACAATTGAGAAAATTGTCTTCTGCATCTATTCCAAGACTTCAGCAAGAGTCTTCTCCGAAGACTTAACAGATTTGTTTTTCTCAAACAATTTGCTCAAGGTGCCCATCAATTCTTTCTAATCTTCATCATCAACAGCAATAGGTACAGTTATTGATGTTCCAACTGTTGATACTACTAAAGATACAGTAGCTTTTCTTTCCTCTGCTTTCTTCTTTTTCTCAACCTCTTTCCTTGAATCCTCTTCTTTCTTCCTCTTTTCATCTACTTCTTTCTTTTGATCTTCCTCTTCTTTCTTCTTCTTCTCTTCTGCTTTCCTTTTCTCCTCCTCCTCTTCTTTCCTTTTCGTTTCTTCTTCTACTTTTCTCTTCTTTTCCTCTTCTTCATTCTCCTTTTGTTCAATTTCTTTTCTTTTCTTTTCTTCTTCTTCTTGTTTCCTCTTTTCCTACTCTTCCTCCTCCTTTTCTTCTTCCTCATCATTTGAGCGACTATATGCAGTGATATTGCGAACAATAGATTGGCCAAATGCCACAAAGGAATTTTCTTTGACATCTATTGTTATGTGCGTACTATCCACTTGCATGGATTCAGTGCCCATAACAATGTGAGGAGATGATAGTGCCTGCTATGTCTCCTCCACATCTTCTTTTGTCTGTACATATACTGGACTATTAACTTTGGTTTGCACAGTCACCTTAGGTACCAAGGACATATACTTTACTATAGCCTCCTTTATTTCTTGCCTAACATCCTCATAATTGTCTCCCATCAGAAGAATTGCTCTTCTTGTGTTCCTTAGCAAGGGCTCAATACCCTTCAAAACTCTATATGATTCTTCTTTAGATCCAACATCACATAGCTTATTTATAGATGTGATCCCCATGTTCAGATCTTCCTCTAGAACTCTTTTCTTCCTATTTACCAACCTATTGTATAAGTCTTTAGGAATCTTATTTTGTATATCCTCAAATCTTTTATTCTTTAAAATCATATTTCTTATAACAGCATTCTCTAACTGTCTTCTATCCATATTATTGTACATACTGTAAAATTTATTCAACTGAACAAAATTATCATCAGTAATAATCTGCATATTTAGATTTTCTATCTTAGGTTTCCATGCTTTCTTGCCTGTTGTTGTCCTTGCTTCCTGTGCATCTTGTTCAATAGGTTTGTCTTCAACATCATCCTTTGAACTCTCAAAACTGCTTATCTGCATGGGCTTTCTCCTCTTACTAGGTCCACTGGCACTCTGCTTGACCCTTTTCTTTGCTTGCGGTGTAGGTTCTTTCTTAACCTCCACCAATCTAACAAACTTCCTCTGCTCAGAAGGTGCTTCCACCTTTGGCTGACTCCTTGTCTGTTCATGTCGAACTCTTACTAGTTGTACTTGCGCAACTGCTGCATAAGGTGCAATAGGAGCTTGCGTACAAGGTTGTGCCATAGTAACTCCTTCCAAAGGTCCTACCACAGCAATGGGAGTTGTTGCCAACACTTCAGTTTGACCACTGGTCTTCATCTCCAGCGCAATTCCTTTAATCTCATTAAACTCTTCTCTTATCATGCCAGATTCCTTGAGAATAGAATCTATCTCTTTTTCAACCTTTTTCTTGCTCTCTCTACCATATAGTTCAGACTGAACTATTCTTGATCTCTCATCATAGGTTCCCCATTTGGGAAATTTTGTATCATGCTCTGATTTGAGTATGATCTGTGCATACCTTTCAATCAGCTCTGCACTCATCTTATAGCCCATAGGCTCAATGAATTTCACTCTGGGAATGACTGCTTCGATGCAGGTGTTGTCAGTCTCCACCATGACGCATAAATCATCCTTATACTTTTCCACCATTGGAGGTATCCTATACCTCAGTTTCATCTCAGATTGGAAACTCTTTGTCAATCTGTCTATGTCATTATCTCTAACATTTTCAGGCTTTGATCTATAGCATTGAGTCACTAACTTCATTGCGCACTCGCTGCTATCCAATTTGATTATTCCAGGGAACTTCTTGGTAACATAGAAGAATAAGTGAGTCAATAGGGACTCAAATCTAAATACTGCGCTCTTCATTCTCTTGATCTTTGCAATGTCATCCAGCAACTATAATCTGATAATATCACACAAATTCACTTTCCTTCCTTCAACAGCCATCACATATGCCGCATGAAGAAATCCAGCTGGTACAGAGTTAACCCTTGATCCATGGTTCAACTTGTACCCTAATATTTTAGTTAACAACTTAACTCCTTTGTTCTGAATAGGTTCAACCTTCACATTCCTTTCGTCGAACTTTGTTTTTAGGTTCGTCTCAACCATATTCTTGACATTCTTCTCATTAACTGGATTACAACCTTCATTGCTTAATCCTGTGACCTTGTGAATCAGGTCATTGTCAATGACAACCAACGCATCACCTAACCAAAACATGTCATCATGTACCCTACTTAATATGATTCGAGTCCATTCATGATTGTCGAATTCCATATAGAACATATAGTTCACTAAATTCAACTCCTCCAGGTGCGCATACTCAGATTTCAAGGATTAATCATTGTTACACATCACCTAAATCTCTGTGAATCTCATCATCACCAGTGCTCTCAATCTTGTAGTGTATATAACTTCTAATATCTTCTACATGCAACACATTTTCCGGTACTTGCAAAAATGTGCCTAGAGGATCATCCAATAAAGAAACAAAAGGGTGTTTCTTGAACTCATACCTCGATCTATCACTAACATCATACACTCTCTGACTAGCCATAGCTCTGTAACCTGTAAATACTGGAGTAAATTGGATTCAATCTTCCGTAAAATACCTCAAATTCGCGATTTAGGGCTTCTGCAACTTCCCGCTTCTCAAACTTTACTTCACACTTCAATTCGCTGTCAAATCGCTCTTCAATTTGCTCAAGACACTTCGCATGAACAAATGGTACACTCAATCTTGCTTACGATACTTAAATCATTTCAAATCATACTGTACATTAAATGCATATCTACCACAAAGTCAAAGTATTGTCTCTGTCTACCAATAACCTAGCTTTCATGATTTTCTCTTATTGCGATCATATCAAGACTTGTGCACTCGACCATAACTTCCTCTCTATGTCTTCTACCTTTTGTTAACTACACAACCTCTAACTTGCTCTCTAACATCAGTTTTGACCAACTGATGCTCTGTCTCTGCTAGAACTGCTCAATTCAAGTAGAATAAGCCACAAACAATTTGTGACTTCAACTTTCCATTAGATGCATCAAAGTATTGTTCTTCCAATATTGTATGTGAACTCTTTGGATTACGAGCTATCACAAATGCTTCCCTAAACTCATCAACATGTTCTTTAACTGCTTCTTTCTGACTATTATCACTTCCATTCTCATTCCTTTTATTATCTTTGTTGTTGTTCCTTCTGTAATTAGGATTCCTGCCAAGGTTCCTTCTATCCATTCTACAGATTTTGTTGTGTGTCCAAAGTTATTGCATAACTGACATACAGGTGCATTCCTCCATTGATTGGTTCCATTCTGATTCTCAGGTGCTCTGCAATTCCTTGCAATGTGTCCAAGGTTCTTACACTTGTAACACACGAACTGGTTCTTTTCTCCATTAGATGTCTCTCCATTATTCGATTTGTCCTGTGATCTCCCTCTTTCATTACCTGCAAGGTTAGTATTCCTAGACATTCTACTATTTGCATTATTACCATCAAACTTAGGTTTCTTACATTCTACTGCCTTGTGTCCATAACCATGACAATTATAACAATAGAAATTAGTAATGGGTTTAAAAGATGTGCAATCTCTTTTCGTATGTCCAACCTGTAATGTCCCCTCCTTAATGTGACCATCAAGGTCAATAGATTAACCTATGATAGAAGCTTCCGTAGGCTAATGAAGTGGTTAGGGAGCTCATTTGGCAATATTCTCAGCAGTTACTAACTTTAGTAAGTCAATGGGAGTCAAGCGATATGGAAATTTCAGGTGTTCGGCTTGGTAGATTTGGTTGAACTCTTTCCAATGAGCTATCATACATGGTATTTTGAGTTCGACTCTTATGTGATTTTAATGCCAAAGTTAATTTACTTTATTATAAAGTAATAATTAAATAAAAGACTTATCAATTAAGTTACTTTATTATAAAGTTGTTTTAAAAAGGTATTTCCCATTTATCCCACATTGCTTATGCAAATGAAGTTGACTTCTTGGGGGGCTTTATATTCTCTTGGCTGGAATGAGTTGGGGATGCTTGGATGATATTATTATTATGCTATTGGATTTTTGGGAAATCTAATTGTTGAGCTTGGAGGACGAAACCCCTCTTTGCTAGTATTCTCTTCGCTGTTGAAAGACACAGTCAAGAGGATTATCGAGTGTTTTCATTCAGGAAACACAGTGGAATTTATTGGTGATTTACACATGATTTAAGAGCTCTGAAGTTCAAGTTATGCAGCCATGAATAGTGCTTTGCTACAATGCATGTGAATAGTGTTTTGTTACAATGCCCGTGAATAGTGCTTTTGCTACAGTGCGTGTGAATAGTGCTTTTTCTATAGTGCACATGAACAGTGTTTTGCTACAGCGCATGTGATGAGTGAAATTGTTACAGTACTGTAAATAGTGCTACTACAGTGCGTGAACAGTGCTGCATTGAGTTTTCTTGCCCACTCTTGCCGGTTAAAAGTTGGGACGTTGTCATTTCATCTACAGATCACTACTTCTAGGTTCCTTCCATCATACTGTTCATTTTAGGCATTGTAATTGTTAAATACCAGTCTGAATATTTGCTGCAGCCTATAAGGTAATTGTATGTAAACATTTCTATTGCAAAATCAATATTTTATCAGCAAATATGGAGGTTGTAAACTTTGCACATTTATTGTTGTATGTTGCTAAGTGTTTGACAAAATGCCATGTTGAAAATAACACTAATTGATAATACTTAGTAGTTTGCAAGTCTCCTCAAAAAACCAAAAAAGGGGTGGTTATTACACAACTTCATTACAAATGAAGCATCTACCTCTGAATTCATGTCTTACATCCTTGGGTGGTCCATCTTGCTTAGGTTTATCAACTTGCTCTATTTTCTTAGGTTCATCAAGTTTAACTGTCAAATCAATTAACTCAACTTCCTTTGAAATTTCAGTAGATGTGCTTGATTCTACCTTACTTAGATCAGATTCCTTAGGGGATTCAATAACTGGATCTGGATCTCTCCTGATTTCAACTTTCTTGGCTGATTTCTCTCCAATCAGATATCCAAGTCCTGTCTCGTCATAAGAAGGTCTCTGGTGAAATATCTATTGATCTATCTTCTCACTACTAGAATAAAGTTTCTCTAATTGTTGTTTAGCTTGTATCAATTCTCCTTTCACAATAATGTTGTATTTCTCTAACTCAGCATGTTCAATCTTGATAGTATCTAATTCAAATGTAACTTGACTTAACTAGGATCTAAGATCTGCATTCTCAATTTTCAGTCCTAGTTCACTAATGCCACCATTTTTCTTAAGACTTAAGTTCAACTATTTTCAATTCACATTTCAAGATCTCATTTTCCTTCTGAAGATCTCCTACTTTATCATTGTCACTAGTCTACGCAATTGATTCCTTGCCAGATTTAAGATCATCAATCTCATCTTTCAATTTGCCAATGTACACTTTTGCATCTTTGTATCTATCTTTCAAGGTGTCTCTTTCTTCTGTAAGAAGGTCAATCTGCTCAAGAGCTTCTTCAAGATTCTTCTTCAACTATTCCATATTCACTGCGATCTCACTTAAGTTGTTAAGCCTCTTCAAAGAAACTGCGCTCTGATACCAATTGTTAGAAATAGATATTCCTGAGAAGGGGACTAAATCAGTATTCTACAAAATTTTGCCCACAATTGGATATTGTTACTTACTTTATAACTTGCATATGAAAGTAAACCAACAATATTGAACACTAAATATAACCATAACTCATAACACCATTATTTGTTTACTAGGAAAACTCTGGCCAAGGGAAAACCCTGATGGGGATGATATCCACTAGATGATTCACTAAACAATAGAATCCTATAAAGGATATTGACCCTATTAGGAGTCTATGAAATACATATAGTGTCTCAAGTCCCTGTTAGGAGACTACGCCTTGTTAGAATCCTCAACCCTGTTAGGAGTTGGTAGAACAAATACAATGTATGCAAGAAGAGCCCACTGCCCTAACATGCAATAATACAATTTAGTTCTTCACGAGATAGGTATACATACAATACTTGCTTTCCTGCTGTAACTCGCACTTGCTCTAATCAAACATCAGATCTCGCATCACATAAGGCTTGCATAATAGTTTGCATCACAATTGCAATATCTCACGACTTCATATTATTTGTGCATTACTCACTCTAACTGCGCAATATAAGATCTTTACTTACACCTTGCACATTCACAAAACTCTACTCAATCAGCCTTCATGTGTTCACACGCTTGACATAATATAAAATAACTTATGGATTAATATCCACAAAGTCGGCTCATCATAACTTAGTAATTATTTTGTAACCAAAATAACTTCTTAAGTTGTACAGCACTGTTTACTGATATGCTCTGTTAAAGAACCGCACTGGTATATTAATCATATCTTGTGCCGTACTATCTGTACACATCTGCACACTTAACCACATCATCATGACACTGTCACGAATCTTTCCTTAACTGCGCATAAGCTAACTCTCAACGAGTTGTCCGTACTCTTAAGATTTGTCCTCTGTACTGCTGACAATTTTCTAACACTTAGACAATTTTCTAGCATAAATGAAATACTAAATACATGTTGCCATAAATGACAACCATCAAGACATCTATCTAACCATATTGCCAACAGTATGGTCAGTGATTTGAGTAGCTGGTTCTTGTGCAACTGCTATGTTGTTTCAAGACATATCTCTCATCGGTGCTAGAGAAGGTATGGTTTCTCTAGATCAAAGGAATACAAAATGATAACATTAGTAACTGTTGTTGCCTCTCTAAGAGTATCGTGTGCTTCCTCATGTAGCATTGGGCATAGTTGTTTTCGCAGCACAGATATTATGTACAGATGTTTTGTATACTCAGGAGTATTGTATTGTTTGCTGACAAGGATGAATAGAGTTTCTCATGCGGCGATTTTTAATTAAGATTTGATAATTCTGTGATTAAGTTCAATTTCTGTGATAAGTGTAATATATGCTACAGTATCATTGGACATATGATCAGTGAGCATTAGATTTGTTTGGACAATTCTGTTTTATTGATGATTCATGATAGTACTTGAGAGATTGATAGTATCTGAGAAATTCTTGAAGTGTTTATATTCTTTATTTGAATAGTTAATCTGTATATAAGGCTTTATGATTGACAGGTAAATGTTATCAATCACAACCTTGAGAAGATTGTACTCAGAGTTTGTGCTCTCAATAAAGTGTTAGTTCTTTGTGTGGATGGATTTTTGCCTTGAGCAGGAGGGTTTTCCAAGGGTATCTCGGTGTTCTTGTGTTTTGGTATTTTCTGTTATTTGTTAAATGCTTTTCTGGTTCTTAACGCAAGTTACCAGATGTCACGTTGATAAGAGGAGGTTTAATTTATTTTTTGGCCGCCTTTTATGAAATACCATAGTGGTGGCTACGGAAGAAGATAAAAGTTCAATGTTTTACCTTCTTTTTATAAAAACAATGCAGGCGATGGGAAAAAGGAATAAATAATTTTGTTTTAGTTTGTTTTTGGGTCGGGCAATGTGCTATGTGAGGAGATTGTTTTGTGTCTCATTTGTCATCACATGAACAATAATAGAAGATTATTCCAGAGATTAAAGAGGAATGCATGTGCAAAGGGGGTTATGGTTGTTTGATGAATTGACATTGACATGCTGCTGTTGCTATGCTGTTGTGATTTTGCAAGCAACTGTTGTTGCACAAGCAGTTGCCGTGCAAATCACAGCTGTTGTGTAAATCTGCATTGTTGTGTAATTCAAAATTTCTGCTAACATATTTCAGGCATATTTATCTAATTTCTTTTCATTTTCCTGGTAATAGTATGATATGCAATGAGAAGTTTGCCAGAAAAGAATGTGTATACAGAGGAATATATGCTTGTTCAAGAGAGAACAAAATTTGCTTGTAATTTATCTCTGTATAAATTCATATGAAATTCTTGGTGTTTTTCATTGCACGACTGAGATAATGGATTTCAAGTTCAGGAAGGGACAGCTGTATATGGTTTTATTGATTCATTTAACCTTACTGCTTTAAAATGAAAAGAAATGTTCTTATATATACATAAATATTTGATCGAATATATCTATACATATATATACACAAATATATATGTATTCACACACATATATGTATATATATACCTAGATGTATATATGTATGCATGTATGTATATGTGTGTCAATCAAATATTTACGTCTATACGTGTGTAGTCTATTATGGATACATTTTTAAATATGAATGAAAAGCTTGACGCCTAGACTGGCTATTTTGGCAGCAAGTAATCAAATAGTACTCAAAGCTTTTAATATATGTTATTCTTGCAAACATAATTAGATAACTTGTTGTGCCTTCATTGGTCATAAAAACTACAATCTTGAATAAAACCAGAGATGTAGACATAATAAGATAAATTTATTAATGTCCAACAAGTGACGACAAAGAGGGTCAAAAGGACTGCAGAACACAAAACAAAGGGTCAGCCCACAGCAGGGACACCAAAGAGTGCCCGAAGAAAACAACAACGACGACAAGAATAAAAAACCATCTGAAAAAGAAAGAGAGGAGGGGATCCAATAGAGAGATGCTAAAAAACCCGTTAAAGAACCAGAGCAGCCATCAAAAAAGCCCAAAATATAAACAGATGGGTAAGCCATAGAACTAGTAGGGGGGCTAAAGATTCCTAGCGGAGGAAAACCACTGTTGAAAAGAACCCCTTTGGGGCTTCACAGATCTCAAATGGTTAGAGGGGGGGACCAAGCTGGTGCTTGGTAGCACGCATTGAATGAAGCCTAAAGAAGGTGGTGATAAGCTAACATGAATGCGGACTTGTGAGGTGTTGATGCTTAAGTGAGTGGTATCGGAGCCTAATGGCCTCCTAAAGATAAAGTGGAAGACACCCTAGATCCGTGAACCTAAAAAAGGTAAAGAGAGACTAGACATCCCTGAAAAGGTAGTAGAATCTACCTTTGATCTCATTGTAGATAGGACAGCGGAAAATGGAATGCTCCTTGATATCGGCCTTCTATATATTGCATAACTAGCAAATCATGTTCTCTCTGTCAAGCTAATGATTTGTCTCAATGAACAATTAATGAGAGCCCACTTTGAAGGAACCGAGGGGTAAGGAAGAAATGTGACCAATAGTAAGAAGGGTAGCCAATAAGCCCCTTCAGCTCTAGAGAGTGCTTTGCATAAAATGCCAACTTAGGGAAAAGACCTCTATGGGGGTTTACCCAAGTGGTGTAGATGAATTGTCTATATACGTTTGCTCTGATACACTGATTCAGCTCATGTCTAGAAGAGAAGAGATGGTGAGGGCATCAAGAGAATATTAGAAGGGAGGGAGACAATCTATCTCAATCCCAAAAGACACAAGAAGGGCCAAAGCCTCAATGAACCAACCACAGGCCCAACCTAAAGAAACAAAAGAAATATTAGACTTAGAGGAGCAATGCGCGAGCTAGGGGTACCTGTAACACCCCACACTAGAATTAGCAAAACCCCAAAGGTGATGCAAGAGCCAAACAAGATTAAAGATGGCCCCACTTTTGAAAGAGTGAGCCCCAAGTGTTGTGATGTGGAGCCTAATTAGACTCGGAGGTTTATTCGGTGTGGTTTCTCCCCAAATTATTTCTACGGGGTCAAGGGGAAGTGCCCCAAGTGCACTCCCTATCGCAATAGAGGGTGTGCTCAAGGAGCAATGCCCTTGCAAGGGTTTTCGGGTGTAGCACCCCCAAAGCCAAAAATGACTTTATATTGTAAAGGGCATTGGCTGCTATTTTTTTATTGGATGACTTATTCTAGCCCTAATTTGTAAGCGGCAAAAGCTTGTATAAAATGACTTAGCGTTAGGGATTTCATAATGTATGGTGATATTGTAGCTTCTCGATGGTATTGAGTTGTAAGGGATTGCAGATTGTAACCAATGGAGAATAGTAATATTGGACTTGTCGTTGGTGGACGTAGCCGAGGGATTGGGTGAACCACGTTAAAATGTTGGTGTCTTGTGTTCTCTTCTTTGCGATCTATTATTTTCTGATATTGGTTATATTTGCATGTAATTGTTATTTCTGTCTGTGGTTAATCCTAACACCAAGCTTTGCAAGAATAATATTATGTGGAATGGACTACTTGTGTCTACTAATGTGTCGAAGAAGTATCTAAACCTGCTCAATAGAAGCCTTATCAAACTCCATTAAGGAAGACCCCCAAGCCACAAAGCCATAGAGAACAATAGGTTTTTTCAGAGTGTGCATAAGAGTCATCTTGGACATTGTGTCTTTGATGTGATGTCAAAAGCATTGTCTCTCAAGACAGGGCAAAGAACCATATCCCTTGTTAATGTACGACTAGAAGGCAGGCCTCAAGTTGAAGCAAAGATTGGTAAACTTAACCCCTAGGCATGTGAAAGAAGAAGAAATCTCAACCTCCACTCCCCTAAAGAAAAAGTGGAGGTGAGAAGTCTTGAGACAAATGAGACTCTCCCCTTAGTCTTCCCCAAATTAATAGTCAACCATTGTGGGTCACAAAAAGAAGCAAGATCATTTGTTGTATTTGCAAACCTTCTAGAAAAGAGGCCAAAAGAACAACATCATTGGTGAAGAGCAAAATAGAAATTAAAACCAAGTGGAGAAGGCAACCATCACCCACCAAAGAGCGCTCCTAAAGAAAGCCTCCAACTTGTCAATGTAATTACGAAACAAAGAAAGGGATAGGGGGCAGCCTTGTTTAACACCAATGATGCTCCTAATGAAATTAGAGATTCCACAAGGGGTCATGAGACAACCCAAAACCTACTTATGAAGTCACATGATAGTCACAAGAATCTTAGAAATACCAACGTCAAGAAGTCTTTAAAAAAGGGTCATCCGAGGAACAAAATCAAAGGCTTTGCAAAAATCCACCAATCAGCAATAGATCTTTGATAGCAATGACGAGCCTCCTCAATAATAAGTTGGATTTTAATCTAGAAATCAGATAAACAGCAATAACAAATAACCAGAAAAGATACAAGAGACACATAGAAATACCCTAGGAAAACCCTTTGACAATGAAGAGAACGATCCAGCCACATACAAGAAAAGATCATTTTATTGATAATGAAATTCAAGTGTACATGCCCTTTGCTTGAAGCTATATATATAAGAATTAGAGAGAGTCTTCACATTACAACAGAAGACCTCTTTAATTTCCCAAAACATGACTTCTCATTTCCAATTTACAACCCTTCAAATATCCATGTCTTAACGCATGTTGTAAGACACGTCTTTATATTTAATAAAGACAATTTATCAAAAATGTCCTTTTCGGCTAGGTTTCCATGACAATATTAACACCCAGAGATAAAGATCTCTAACGCAGCCACAGTCTCCAACACTCCCTCTTAGCGAGAGAGAGAGAGAGAGAGAGAGAGAGAGAAAGAGAGAGAGAGAGAGAGAGAGAGAGAGAGAGAGAGAGATCTTTAGTTGAACAATCACAAAAAGCTACAACGAAAATATCAATGATAAAATCTAAACACGTAGATCCTATAAAATTCATGGAATCACTCAACATGAAAGCCCTGCAAGAAACACAACCAACTTTCATCACAAATTCTCTCAAGATGATGTTGTCATGGAATGACACTAAGAGAACAATTTACTCATTGTTAATAATCATGAAATCACTCAACATGAAAAACCTGCAAAAATCACATTCAACTTTCATCTCGGACTCAATCAACGTGATGTTGTCAAACCTGTAAAAAAAATTACAATCGCGTTTCATCACAGACTCACTCAACGTGATGTCATGAAATCTCTCAACATGACGATCCTGCAAAAATCACAATCAACTTTCATCACGGATTCGCTCAACATGATGTTGTCATGGAATCTCTCAACATGACAAGTTAGTAAGGTTTACAACCAACATACTATCAAGGATTCTCTCAACATGATACAGTCATGGAATCTCTAAACAACCTGTCAATGCCCAACACAACCACTAAACTTATAGAAGAAACAAGAGGTTGTTAATCCATGTCGCAAATCTAAGGTGGGACGCTTCCAGAGTTACTTGCTACAGCTTGAAAGGGTTCAAACCTATGACCAAGCTCTAATACCACTTGTTACCTGTTAGGGTTGTCGTTGCACCAAAAAATCGACCTGTCAATGCCAAATACAGCCACTAGACTTATAGAAGATATAGGAGGTCGTTAAACCATGTCGTGAATCCAACGAGGGATGTTGGCCTACTAACAACACTTGGATCCTATGATTCCAAAGCAAAAGGAAGAAAACACTAATACAAATAATTCTATCAACACAAAGGAAATAATAGAAACGAGGGTGGAATTCGAAGAGAATGTTGGCACTCAATAAGTTGTTATCAGCAAGGATAACAATTCTAGTTTTCATGAAATCAGACTTAGTATTCAGCCTACTTGTGAGGTAGCAGCCATTCCATGGGTGGAAGATGGTTGTATGGAGTCCTCCCATATAGACACATTTGAGTGTTTTAGATGAGTTATGTGATCCAGATGCAAGCCACGAGTCTGGTTTTGCAAATCAGACCAAAGAAAATAAATCAGAAAAATCAATGGTTGGTAATAGGTCCCAGGATTGTGACTTGGAGGAACTTGCAATTACATTGAAAGAAAAAGTAAGCAAAGAGATTGTCAAAATAGTAGCTTCCACTTTACAAGTTGAGCCAACTTTTGAGGTACATAGCAGTCGTACTTTGGTTGATGATGTGTATGTTGATGATAGCACACATGATAATGTCGATCATGTGGTGAGCATTACAGATACAAGTTCAGATCATACTACAAATGTTTATTCAAGGAGCTTGCATGGGAGCCATGAACTTTAGAGACATCATTTAAGTGGGTAACTGAAGGTAATGACAAAATGATTGCCACAGTCATAGAGAACTTTGAAGTTGACCGTCAAATGTTGGCTACCTATGGTTGCCACACTCCAATGATAAATGAGCACTATGATGGCAATCTTTCACTTATGGGGTATCACACACTTTGAGAAGCCATCAGGATAATGCACCATAGATATTTACAGTTATTGGTTGGCAGAGGCTATCTTCTCAAGTCTGCTTGCACTTGCTACAATGCTATAAGGGGAAAGAGGAGATAGATGAGCTCACTCATGAGCTAGAAGTAACTATGGATTCATTAAAGAGGGCACAATTTTCCCTTCTTGAGTCTCAGTCATGGTTGGATGAGCTTACTATGGAGTTGAGGTCAGCACAAACTTCACCAGCCATAGACACGGTACAATCTTCTATAGCGACAATTGGTAATGACTTTATATCCATGGGTTGTGGTGATCAATGTGTTGAGGATGTAGCGACATCCCTCACAAATTTTAGCGCAGTCGTCTCAGTTAGGATGAGTATCTTGGGTGAGAACAGTAGAGAGTCATTGGTTATATCAGGGTCTCCCGAGGTCAATACTATGATAGATTATACATGTCAGATTGTTGATAGTTCTTGTGTGGCAATGTTGGATTCTCTCAAGAGTTGTTTGTACTTCCCCTCACATCGAGGTTATAAAAGCAATGAGCTTCCTTGGGATTGACAACATGAAGATATGATATTGATCAAAATACAAAAAGATTGCTTAAATGTAATTGGATATCTTAACAACGAAACCCCTTAAGAAGATCGTGGAGACTGGACATAACCCCAATTTCGCTTCTAATATTACCAAGATCGGCCGTAGGGTCAATCTCAGTTCAATTGTGAATATGGAAGTGTGTAGCACCAATCACAGAAGATGGTAACACCATAATATCGTCCAACATTAGGGTGATAGTGGGCAGCATCAGTTATAGCTGGGAGTAACATCAGAACCAAACTTAGAGAAGAATCTAAGGGATGTCGGGTCACCACAAGTCGAGGTTAGCTGGTCTGATCAGGCAAACAGTGAATAGTGCGGCAGAGAGTGTGAAGACAGTCAACACCAATTGGGAGCCTTAAAGCTTGCACAAAGAGTAGCCGCGGGTTATTGGGAGTTTCACACATCTGTTGTTAAAGGCATATCCCCACAGGCAGGTCCAGTGAACACTGAAGATGTTTGACGACTATGAGTAACGAGAGCCCCCCCTTGGATAAGAAGTCCAAGTCACATGAACTGTCATCTTCCTCACGGAGAATGGTAGGTTATATACCATTTTACTGTATCTTGGTTTATGTAAACTTTGTGGTTAGAGTTCAAATGGAAATTTACTTATATGTTTGACTATGTTTGAAGTTGTATGATGTTTCCCGCAATCTCTCATGAATAATCGCATTGGTAAATGTTACTTTCCATAACGTGAAAGAGAAAAAATGTTGAGTTAGAAATGTCATTACCATTTCTTATATTATACATATTATTGAATTAGTTTATTGTTGTTACACCTAGGGTTTGGATTCTTACAGTGGTATCAGAGCAATAAGACTTACCAACTTGTCGGTAAACTATTGGAGTTGTAGGCTGGTTAAAATAGGAAAAATGTCAGATAGGCATGAATAGGAAGCCATATAATTTTAGTCACATTCAACCTTAACAAGCAGGATCTTCAAGCCAGATTGATATCGAGGACAGTTACACAATTGATGAGGAGCTAACCTTTGAGACAAGCATTTAGGTTGAATAGGTTGAACAGGCAGAACAAGTAAAAGTCACCCAAATGGCTCACGATGCTAATGAACAGGAATGGGAAGTGAGGGAAACCTTGGGCGCTATTAGAGATGAGCAAAATAATATCACTATTGCACTTCAGCAACTTACAGGGACTATGCAGCAACTAGCTCCAATTCACAGGAGAGCCCCAAGTCATCACAATGGAGGTGGTAGTGTGGTAGGATCACCCCAGGCTACTAGAGCCCCCACACAGAACACTGATAGGCCCTTGATGCCCATTTTTGTTGAGAATAATGTCAAGGAGGATGTAGCTCAACCTGTGGCTGTAGGCTTACTACCAGATAATGTTATGGCTATGTACAATGAATGGAATCTGTTCCCCGATCCGGTTAAGCAAAATTTGACATTTCTTCAATACATGAATCAAAGAAGGGAATCAGAGAGAACACAACAGGACAGGAGGCCTAGGGCACAGAATAGAGACTTGAAGCACGCCATGAACAAGTTATCCCTCCCCAATTTTGATGGTAGTAGTAAGACGTCTGCTAGGGCTTGGATTCACAAGCTAGACATATTCCTGACACTCAAACCCATGTTGGAAACAGAAGCTATTAAGTTTGCCACAATGCATTTAGAGGGAGCAGCATATGATTGGTGGCATCATGGACTAGTCACCCAGGATCATGGTCTCATTACATCTTACGAGACTTTCAGCTCTAAGTTGATCACTTGTTTTGACAGGAAGGACATTGAGGTCTACTACAGGGATTTGGTGCAATTGTGACAGGGTGGATCTTTAGATGACTTCATTGATGAGTTTCAGCGGATCTCAGTTATGATTCTGAATATGACAGAATAGCATAAGGTAATGTTGTTCACTGAGGGCTTACGAGACAGATTTAGATTGGTCAAGGTCCTTAAACCAAACGCATTGGATGATGTTATTAAGATCGCACATGATTTGGACTCACCTTCTCCGATACTACAGCCTCCTAAGAAACCTTATAAGGGGTCCACTTTGATCTAGAAGAACAAGAATCAACAAAAGACTTCCCCCCAAGGTTGGACTTTGGAACACAGAATGAGTTGAGGAGGAAGAAGCTATGTTTCACTTGTAAGGAGCCATGGACACCGGATCACAGGTGCCTGGCCAAGGGGAAAATACATTATGTTGAGGTTCTTTCGGAAGAGGAAGATGAGCAGCATGAAGGCAGCGATGTTAATGGCAGTGATGAGGAAGGAAATGAGCAACAACCTCTTAAAAAGTGGAAGAAGGAATCCACTCCGACACAGTCTCCTATTATAGCTTCTCTTTTAGGCGATCTTACTAGTCATCCCTTTCTTCTAAAGGGCATAGTTAGAGGGCAGTGTATTGTGTGTCTCTTAGATACAACTGCATCGCATAATTTCATAAGCACACGCTGGGTTTCGAAGCGAAGGTTACAAGTTGAGATATACCAGAGTTCGAAGCTAAGGTAGCAAGGGGTAATAGATTAAGGTGCATAAGTAAAGTGTCAGGGCTTTCGATTCACTTTGATGACTATCTTCTAGAAGCGGATTTTTATGTTGTTGATTTGGATGGGTTAGATGCCATGTTGGGAGGCAATGGTTACAGACTATCGGCAAGTATACAGTTGATCACGGTAAAATGCAGTTGGAATTCATACAAGAGGGTCAACAAGTAATTCTCAAGTCCATGCCTGAGGGTGAACCTAGAGTGATATCAGCACGTAGGATGGAGGCAATTATGAGACATGATGACATGGAGTGGGCAACACATTGTTTCATCTCCTCTAAGGCTACACTAGGCTCAGGATAGCAGTTTCACTATGGCATTCAGTCGGTGCTTGATAAGCACAAGAGAGTTTTTGAAGACATACCCCGAGCTATTCCCCTAGAGAGAGGGTTTGAGCATATCATCGAGTTAGAAGAGGGCACCAAACCCGTCATCACCACTCCTTATCGTCACCCTAGGCACTATAAAGAGGAAATAAAAGGACGACTAAGGAACTCTTAGACATGGGACACATCAAACCCAGCTCCAACCCTTTTGCTTCTTCGGTAGTTTGGTGAAGAAGAAGGATGGTACTCTTTGCATGTGTATTGATTACCGTGCTCTCAACAAGAGGACCATTAAGAACAGGTACCCCATTCCTCACATTGATGAGTTATTAGATGAACTACATGGACCAGTCTATTTCTTGAAGATAGATCTTTGATCGAGATACCATCAAATACGTTTTAGTGAGGATGTGCAGAAGACAACTTTCAGATGCCACTATGGCCACTGTGAGTTTTTGGTTATGTGCCATTTGGACTCACTAATGCGCCTACCACATTTCAGTCATGTATGAACCATATCTCTAAAAAGAAATTGCGCAAGTTGGTATTCTTTGATGATATCCTGGTTTTTAGTAGGACTTGGGAGGAGCATTTGCAGCACCTAGATGAGGTACTTAGCATTATGGAGAAGCATCCATTATATGCGAAGGAATCGAAGTGCAAGTTCAAATTGACTGAGATTCTTTACCTTGGATACGTGATTGGTGCAAATGGGTTTAAGGTACACCAAGAAAAGATACAAGCAATCCTAGATTGGCCATCTTTGAGGAATGTGTCAGATTTGAGAGGTTTCATCAGTCTCTTTGCTCTTATTACAAGAGGTTTGCTAGAGGCTTATCTCAGACAGCAGCTCCCCTCGTCGATTTCACACAAAAAGGGGCATTCAAATGGACGGATGATGCAGAGGAAGTCTTGATAGGCTCAAGACAATGATGAGCACATGTCCTGTTCTGGCACTTCCCGACTTCTCTCACCCTTTTGTCTTAGAGTGTGATGCTTCGGGGAACGGAATTGGCGCAATTCTAACGCAGGACAGGCACCCGATAGCATTTGAGAGCCAAAAGCTCAAGGACAATGAGAGATTGTATTCCACCTATGACAAAGAGATGCTAACCATTATGGACGCCTTAACCAAGTTTAGACAATACTTGGTGGGTGGCAAATTCACAGTTAAGACGGACCACAACAGCTTGCGATATTTCTTAGAACAAAAGGATCTCAATGAAAGATAGCAAAAGTGAGTCAGCAAGATTCAAGCCTCTAATTTTGACATCGAGTATGTCAAAGGTAAGAGCAATATAGTTGTTGATGTGCTTTCCAGGAGACCTTCAGTAGTAGTGTTGCGCCATTTCAGAGATATCAGCAGATTGGAAGTCCCAATTACTAGTTGAGTATTCTAAGAATACTCAAGCTTGTCAGATCATGGATGGGCAGCTCCAGGACAGCAAGTACAAGGTAATTGATGATTTGATTTTTATAAGGATAGGATCTACCTCATGATGAATACTCTTCATGATGCACATGAGCCGGACACCCAGGTTTCTTCAAAATCTATAGGCAGGTCAGAGAAAGGTTTTCATGGAAGGGCCTCAAGGACGATGTCCTTTAGCATATCAGAGAATGCCAGACTTGTCAACAGAACAAGTTAGAGCACGAGTTCCCAGTAGGATTATTACAGCCTCTTCCTATTCCAGCACAAAAATGGGAGACTATCTCCATGGACTTCATTACAGGATTGTCGAGAGTACAAGACAGAGATTCCATTTTTGTGGTTCTAGACAAATTGACTAAATTTGCTCATTTTTATGCTATAGCGGTAGATTGGTCGACCTCTCAGGTAGCCAAGTTTTTTCGAGAGGTTTTTCGTCTACATGGTCTACCTCGAACCATTGCGTGCGACAGTGATAGCACATTTCTCAGCAATACAAAAAATCGCATGAATCACCTCTGTGAATTGCAAAAAAATCGGTCATGTAGGTAGGGAAAAAGTCGAGTCAAATTTTAATAAAAACACCTCTTTTTAATCTTTTTTGTCTTTCCTCTTATTTTAAACCTAGAGGGCCTTCTAATTGTTTAGCATGAGTAACGGAGAGGAAAAGTGAGAAACAAGAAGAGAAAAGAAAAACCAAAAGTTTGCAACCAGCAAGAAGGAAGAGCACCAAAAAAGATACATTTAAAAATACTAATAGGCATACATTTAACATTTATGATTTGATGTCTTATGGATCTTCATCTTACATTAATTCTATGATTTGGCTCATTATGATCCTATGATTTCTATTTACTTCAGCTACAATTTAGATTTTATGTGTGACGTAGTTACGTATGTGATGGATTTATCATTTATGTTCCATGTTTATGTATGTTAGCTTCTATTTAATGATGTTATAGTGTGTTTAAGTTATATTCAATAAAGGGTGCATGAAATAAATTTTAAATTGTTAAAATCTCTAAATTTCAAGGTTTTTTTTTAATTTGCCAATTTGATTCCGATTCATGGCCGATTCACAATTCGATTCGGCCTTGCCGATGCCAATTCTTGTTACTTTGCTCTATATATTCCTCTTCCTCTCTGCAACTTTGATAAAACTACAACTGAGAAGAGGACTTGCACTTTAGTATTTTGATAGTCAAAATAAGGTTTCCATTATTTTAGTGTAATCTAGAAGCCACGTGGGGCCTGCGCAGACAAACAAAACATTAAAAAAAATGAAATTTTTGCCTTTTGTCACTGTCCCATCCTACTGGAAAATGGGGGATGGCAACCAGTACTGGGGTAGAGTGAGGGACAGCCTCGTCCTTCCTAGTACTGATTGTCGTCCCCCGTTTCCATTAGCAAGAAAAAAGGTGGTTTACAAAGACAGTCCTCGATTTGGTCGATTTGGGAATGGCAAGGGGGATGAGAAAAAAACATCCTCACGTCCCCATTTCCTCCCCAATACGAGAACAGGTTAAAAAACCCACAAGGGAGGCATCCTTGTGAAACGTAGCTAAAATCTGATATTTAGTGTTCAGAATGGTTATAAGCATAATGCTCACAGATTATCCTTGTATAAAGATATATTCAGTTGTGAATGTTAAAAGCTTACATCTCTTCTAGTTGTGTGTGGCATGATTAAAGACAGACTAGTGCTACCATGGAATTGTTTGCACAGAATGCTCAAGAGAAGTTGGACAAAGATCTGCTGCAAAGCGAGGAATGGACATCAAAGAAAGGACAGAATGAAGATAGGCAAGATGACTTGAAAAACCAGCTGCTATGGAAATCCAAGTGGTATGTATTCAAATGTCAAAGTGAGCAAATTGTTCCTTTTTTTTGTTTTTAAAGATTTTGGGGAATAAAAGTCCCCCTATTGGTAATTGTGATTGGATTTTGATCATTCGTCGTCATAAGCTTCAATTTGCTGAAACAAACAATTCGCCCATGGTTTGTATGATCAAGAAGAACTCGAGACTTATCTCGTTCAAACCTTGAAAGCAAGAAAACTAGATATACATAACATACAGAGTTTCACTTAGACGTATGCCTCTTACAAAGAAATTCATTAATTTTTTTAGGAAGTACCGATAGGAAGTAATGGCAAATTCGACAGATTTTTCAAGAAAAGATAAATTCACTTTACTAGATTCAATATACCTACATAATTCTCGCTGATTTGGTCGATATAATAATGAACAGCCCCAAAGTTGTTAATATTTTCTCCATAGTAGCTTTGTCCGTGATATTCCTCGTATATATCCCTCTTCTTATGTTTCTCGTTCAACTTCTTAAAGTGCAACTGCTATCATGATCCCAGCACTAAAAAAAGAATAGCAATTCAATTCTATTACTCTTCCATTTCTACCGTTTTAAGAATGTCAGGATTGATGGAACGCCATTCTTGACTACGAACCGTATGTGTTAACATCCCTAACCTTTTCTGTCACATTTCCCGTAGCTTTGCGTGCGTCATCATATTCGTTACCAAAGAAACAGAACTATTATTATTAACAGGACTGTTCTAGACAGATTCCCTCGAAACCAAAATTATCCGAAACTAAACGCTCAAAATCTTGTTCCGCCCAAAAAAATGAAGCCCTGAAATTAGAAGCGTGGAAATAAACTTGACTGCAGAGGCTAATCAGTCCGAGGAAAAAGTTTAAGAAAAGAGAAAATTGAAGACGGAAGACAATTTAGAAAAATACAGCTCAGTGAAGATCAATTTTTCACAGAAGAAGAGGACAATAAAAAGAGAAGCGTTACCTGATGGAGAAGATAATCACCGTGTGAATTAACAAATTCAATGAGAGATCCAATGAGTTTAACTCTGCGATCTGTTTCAGCAAGATCTTCGTCCGGAAAGTAAACGGACCAAGCGCTATCTACTTCAACATCTTCCGTGAAGAACGCGGGTATTGCGGCATCCATTGTAGTCGAATTCAGCCTTATGGTAAAATTTAAGTGTTGGAATCTGCTCACATTTCAGTTTTCGATTTTCGTGGATTGTCCGGTAAAAACTGTTGAGAACTGTTTTGCAATCACTTGTGTTCAACTGCATTGCAGAGAATGATGAAACATTACACAGTTTTTAAATGTAGCTGTAATCGAGACGGATGTTTTTAGCGGGAACGACACAAGACGCTTTGTATATAGTACTCTAGCACGCAAGCGGTAAATGCAAATATGGCTTCCGACCTATTGGGAATAAATGAATTCTACGTGTTCAATTTTGAGTAGTGGGATGTTCTTATATACTTATAAAGTTTTGTGGAATGATGAGTTATAGGTGTTTATTTTCAAAAATTATAATTTAATGTGCATAGATTAAATTAAAATTAATTTTAAATTTAATTGTAAATAATCTTATGAATATTATAGATACGGCTATCATTAAAGGTACTAATAAAACAAGAATGACAACTGCCACTTCTTAAGTTAATATATTTTCAAAAAGTCGAAAATAAAGTGATAGAGGTTTTGTATTGTTGATATGTCTCAAGTTGGCCTCATGCAAATGGCATGGGTGGTGAGGTCCGTGGGAAGGTAGGAGCAAAAGCATGCTCGAGCATCAATGTCGTTAGATGGATGATATGCAATAAAGGATCCAGTCAATGATCCATATCTAGAGATATACCCATCATATGGCATGCTATCAATGAATATTTGAAACGAGAAATGAATCCGAATTTTAAGATGATTGATCCTCTTAATCCAGTACATATGATGTCCTTTTCAGGACAATACCTCTGCACGCACCAAGTGCCTTGGCATGAGATATGAGTATGACGAGAATGTATGGAGCCCCTAAAATTCTATGGGACGTGGGAATGAAAAGCATATACTCAGATGGGAACCAAAAGTACACACTTTTGGGTCCCTAAATAGAAGTTGGGAATTAGAAAACAAGGATGAAGATAATCTAAAATATAATCTCGATACACCTTAGCTACTAACCAAACTATACACTATCCTATAGACTACCTTACTATCCTCTTGGCAAGGGCTACAGCTCAAAAATAGAACCTTTACAATAAATCATCTAGGATATAATTGTTGAAATTCTTTAGAATAACTGAGAGGGGGGGTGAATCAGTTATCCAAGGTCCAGATGTACAATTATAACTTTTCATAACTTAGTGAACCCATATCCATAATACATTTTCATCATGCATGCATCCATTAGATTATGTAATCACTTAAACTTGTAGGTTACTATCAAATCAACTTTGCAGAAATGTAAACATAAAACATAGAAGATTCAATAACACATTTGACACAATGATCTAACGTGGAAACCCAATTTGAGAAAAACCACCAATAACATGCTACTCATTCTTACTCTTTTGGAGTGATGCCCTGTAAAAGGCCAACCTTATTAAAGGTTACAATGCACATTGTTAAAAGTGACCTAGTTAAAGGATTTCAATCACCTTATTAAGAGTAAGTCTTGTTAGAGGACTTTAGATCATTCACTTGGAATGTCACTTGGTTAAAGGATTTACAAATGATTGGTAGGTCAACCTTAATCCAAAAGATTTACCCTAGACTGATACAATGATTAGAAAGTAACAGTAAGGCTTGATCTGATAACAACTTACAATACACCTGTAGATTACAAATATTTGTTTTAGTCCTCCATTCTGCTTGGCTTTCACACACTTCAGCTCTCATAGCTTGTTCACCCTTTAAGCATCCATACCCTTAAGCCTTCTTGCTTTGCTTGGCAATGCAATCTCTTCTCTTAGGTCAATGAATGAAGCAATACCCTAGACTCCTTGTCTTCCTTAGGTTCTCGCACATGAAAACCTTTGCTTTTAACCAGTCATCTCTATAAATAGAGAATTAAGATCTTTTGTCGTTCATCCTCCATCTTCTATTTTAGGGTTAGGTCAGATTAGATAGGATTTAAAGAATCTACGCCTCATTTTAGTTCATTACTTTTTAGAAACTTCTCCTTTAATTCTCTTTGAATTCGCCTCAAAATGGTTCACCGTGAATTCTGTGTCACCAGCTCATCAATATTACCTTCCACACAGTTCACACAATCCAAGAAATCAAACTTGTCAGCCCAGATTCATCGAATTCTCAATCTTCTTCATAATTCTGACACTCAACATTAACTGGCTTTTGATGCTTGACATATATTGCATTGCTCAGCATCCTCTATCAAATCACTCAGCATGAACTAAAGTTTACTAGTGCTCGGCATCAACTAAACTTTACTTGGCTTGCACTGTTTCACTCGGCTTACACTAAAATTGACTTTGCTCGGCTCCAACTGATTTTTTTTGCTTGGCTTGCACTGATTTTGCTTGACGCCTACTATGCAAAATGTTAAGTTTGGCAGACAAACTTCTTTTAACTTGTTCTTTTGAACTTAACCAGTGTAACCAACCCTTGCAACCTTAAGTAGATTATCAATGCACTATAATATCATTGTCTTAACTGATTCTTGAACTCTTTTTCCATATCATAACTCAACTTTTCCTCTCAGTGCTATTGTTACCTTATTTGATCAAATATTTTTCATCAATCAAATAAATGATAGTACTTAAATCATATAAGCAATTGTCTTACCAGCAAGTAGCAGATTTGACATCAGTGACAAAACAATGATTGAAACACATTTATCATACTTGTATCAATCTATTTTCAAAAATCACCCTCTTTGACATTAATGGCAAACCAAACTGACTAGACTTAATCAATATGACCAACATAATACCAAAAAGAAAATAATTTCATGTATTGAAATGTCTCCCTCTATCAGCAATTTTCATCTTCTGAATAGGTTACAAAATTTTGTTATGATCAACAGACAATCAATTAATTCATCTTTATGACTCCCTCTGGATTACTTCTTATATCTCCATCAACATTATCTAACTTTCACTAGGTAGATGTAATCAATAGGTACACTTTTTCCCTCGGTAGTCAGGATTTCTCCTTCAATAGGATTAGGTAGATCAGGATTTCTCCTTCATCTCTCTCAGTTCATTCTCCCTCTTTGACACTAATGCCAAAGACTTGTCATCTTCATATGCAGATATCAATACTTTCAATCTCTCCCTCTGTCACCTTGCTTGTGACTAATTTGCAGCTCGAGCTCTTTGATTACTTTAGGCAGCTCCTAAAGTAAGATCCACTGCATCAATGTGTAACATATGTCAATCAACTTGTTTGATGCAAGGTAGTCCTTATGTCAATCAACTTGTTTGATGCAAGGTAGTCCTCATGCTTCTTTGATAGCCTCTGACAGGGGTATCACCCCTAGTTTACCTCTTAGATACTCGTGAGCATCCTTAGGTAATGTTTTTGTGAAGATATCAACTATTTGCTCTTTTGTGTTAGCATATTCCATCTTCATCTCTTTATCTTGAACTAATTCTTTCGAGTAATGATACTTGACTGCAATGTGCTTAGTCTTTGTATGCATCACAAAATTCTTTGATATATTTATAACACTTTTATTATCAGAAAAAGTATCACAAGTTCAGTGATTTCCTCCTTCATACCTTTGAGTAGTTGTTTGATCAATACAATGTTTGTACAATTTACTATAGCAACAACACATTCAGTTTCAACAGCAGATTGAGAAATGCAATTTTGTTTCTTGCTAGTCCATGTAACCAACCTTTTGCCTAAGAAAATTGCTCCTCCATTGGTGCTCTTTCGATCATCAATATTTCCAGCGCAATCAACATCAATATAGACTCTCAATTCAAATTTCTCTTTTTCTTGTAGTATAGACCATAGTCCTCTGGTCCTTTCAAATATCTCATTATTCTCTTAAAGACCATCAAATGATATTCTCTTGGATTAGTAGAGAATCTTTCAACCATCCCTACAGATAATGCAATATCAGGTCTGTTGTGTACTACACATTGTAATTTGTCAATCATAGACCTGTATAATGTTTGATCACCTCAACTGAATCATCATTCTTTGACAATTTATATCTTGTCACCATAGGTGTATTTACTGGTTTAGAATCCTCCAATCTAGAAGTTTTCAATATCTCCTTTACATACTTTGACTGAGTGATGTATATACCATATTTCATCTAATGTACTTGCAAATTGACAAAGAACTTGATCTCCCCAAACATAGACATCTCAAATTATTTCTTCATTTCATTTGAAAAAATATTACATAAATTATTTTGACCTCGAAATATGATATCATCAACAAAAATTTCAAATAACAAAATACTTTTGCGTTTCTCTATCTTCAAGTGTAGATTGTTGTTATCATCGGTCCTTTCAAATCCAATCTTCACAAGATAATTATGAAGACTTTCATACTATACTCTTGGTGCTTGCTTCAAACCATGTAGAGCTTTGTGTAGTCTACATACCATTTTTTTGTTGTCAACATCAACAAATCCTTCTGGTTGTTCTATATAAACTTTTTCCTCTAACACACTATTTAGAAATGCAGACTTAATATCCATTTGATAAACTGTAAAACCTTTGTATGTAGAGTAAGTAAGCAAAGTTCTTACTCCTTCCATTCTTGCAAGAAGGGCAAATGTTTCTTCATAGTCAATCCCTTCTTCTTGTGCATATCTTTTACAAACTAATATTTCCTTGTTCCTTGTGACCATTGTTTTCATCTAACTTGTTTTTGTATACCCACTTGGTACCAAACACATTTTTGTCTCTTGGTCTAGGAACTAGAGTCCATGTCTTATTTTTCTCAAATTATTCAATCTCTTATTCCATGGCTTTACTCTAGTCCACATCTTCTAAGGCATCTTTAACTATTTTGGGTTCTTGCATGCTTAGCAAACACATATCATTTCTCTACTTGTTCCTTGTCATTGGTCTAACATCTTTATCTTTGATGATTTGTGTAGCAGGGTGATGTCTCTTGACATATTTAGACAATCTTAGTTCAACTCTGGCTTCTATATTTGGTCTCTCAACTTTTGAATCACTTTGTACATATTTTTCAGGTAGTTTAGCAACTCTTTCATGTACACTAATCTCAGAATCAAAATGTGCCCAAACTTCATTCTGTAAATCAACACCTAAATGTAGCTTGATTCTTGAATGCAACTCAACATTCATAGTATGTGAGTCAACAGTTAGTAAAGCTTGTTGTTGGTTTGCAATTTGATTTACAACATCTTCATCAATAGGCATACCTTCATAAAAGTATACAAATGATTTGTATTCTTTTGGTTCTTTCATAGGTTCAGCCTTATATACTTCTATCTATTCATCAAATTCCACATTTGCACTTTCCACAACCTTGTCAGTGTTAGTATTTAAACACTTATAAGCTTTACTTATTGTGGAATAACCAAGAAATATACCTTCTTCACCTTTTGCATCTACATTACCATTTTTGAAATCTTTGAGAATATAACACTTGCTTTTGAATACCTTAAAATATTTTACATTAGGTGAGTATCCATACCATAGTTCAAAAGGTGTTGAATGAGTACCTTTCTTGACTTGTACACGGTTTAAGGTATAGGCATTTGTACTTATAGCTTCTCTCCAATACTTTAAAGCAACATTTTTCTCCATCATGAGTGTCCTAGCGTAGTCCATTACAAATATGTTCCTCCTTTCAGCAATTTCATTTTATGGAGGGGTTCTAGGAGCAGATGTCTATTTTTTGATTTCTCTGTCATTACAAAACATCTCAAAATCATTTGATGTAAATTCTTCCCCTCTATCATATCTCAAACATTTTAGACTTTTACCTATTTATTTTACAACTCTTGCTAAGTACCACTTAAACATTTGGAAAGCGTTAGATTTTTGTTTCAGAAACATAACAGTCACCATTCTAGAATGATCATCAATAAGCAACATAATGTACTTATCTCATTTGTAGCTTTGTACTTCAATTGGTCCACACAAGTCAATATGAATAATCTCTAATATTCCTTTATATGTATGAGTCTCACTCTTAAAACTTGACTTTGTCATTTTGCCTAACTAACATTGTTTGCAAATTATATCGTCAGGCTTCTTTAACTTAGGTAAACCTCTTACTCTTTTCATGTTACTAATACTAACCAAGTTATCAAAACTAACATGACATAAGTTCTTATGTCATAGACACATATCATCAAATTCTACAACTAAACAAGTAACATTCTCTTTATCACGGTAGAATATATTACATATAGTTTGATCACCTTTTTCAATCAGTTTTCCATCAGTATTATATATCTTAGCAATCTTGTTTTCAAACTCAACCTTGCATCCTGAATTATTTAGTTGTGACACATTCAAAAAATTATAGTTAAGTCCTTCAACATAGTAAGCATTGTCACATAAAATCTTTTATGTGTGCTTGATAGAACCTTTTCTTTTTATTAGACATGGAGCATCATTACCAAATCTTATACTACTTCCATCATAATAATTCAAAGTAATGAACTTACCTTTATTTCCAGTCATGTGATGTGAACACCCACTATCAATGATCCATCTATCATTCTTGTTCACACAAGACACTAGTGTAGTTGCCTCATCTTCATTAGATTCATCCTTCATTACAACATACACCACTTCGTCATCATGATCGTCAGATCCATCTTTTGTTTCCTTTTCAACAATGTAGCAAGATTTCTTGTCTTTATCTTTGTAATATTTTTTGTCTTCATCTCTTCTACTTTTGTACTTGTCACCACGTCTGTAATTCTTCTTCTCTAGACATCTAGCAGCAATATGACCAACCTCATTATAATTGAAACACATGATAGGTAAGCTACCTTTGAACTTGCCTTCACCTTTATGAAATCTCCTTGTTAGTAGTGCTTCGAGCTGATCTACATCTGTATCACTATCGCTATACACATATTTTGCCTTTTTCTTCTTCTTCTCATTAGGTTCCTTCAATGTCAACTTAGCTTTGAAAGAAAATTCAACATCAACAATTTTGTAATTATCAAAATTAGATAGCTCAAAAGCAGTGAGCCTACCTGCCAGACCTTCAAGAGTTAGATTATTTCCTGGCATACATCTCAGTTCTTGTATTGCAAAAACTCTAATAGCATTGATGGGAAGAAGTGTTCTCAAGACTTTTCTTAGTACATTATCATCATCTATTGTACCAATACTCCTCTTTTTTCATTAACAACATTGTTAAGTATTAGAATTTGCATCCATTACTGAACTGAAAGAGTTCAGCAATTCTGACTTAACATGGGAATCACTTCACTATGTGGGACATGCAAATAAAGTGAAACCTTCGGGTTCTAGGCCAACTCCTATTCAATATTTCAGTGAAATCTTGACGAACTTAATTTAAAATTGCAAGGAAAAGGAGAGAAATTGTTGAAAGTAAACCTAAAACCTATAGCCTAAATTAAGAGAAAGGTGATACACCAAAAGTGATGATGGAAATTCAGATACACTTGATGAAGAGGATTACACAGCTATTTGAATTGCAAGCAAAACACATCTTCCTGTAAAGATTTGCATAAATAATTTATAATCATGTATTAAGAATGAATTAGTAAATGAAGGAACATAGACACCTCTCTTAAACCAATTTCAATTTTAAAGACAAAAATTATAACCTGCAAATAAACTTACTCTCCTTCAATTAGGTATTGGAATGAGACAGAATGGCAAGGAATAATGAAATCTCACAAGTTATTCTATCAAATCACTTAGATACACACACAGAAATGTAGGAAGAAAGAAGGCTTAACAGTTAACACAAAATAGCATAATCTCACTTGATGTCACTTGTATCGTATCTCCAAAAATGAATTACACATTTTGCAAATACAGTCCAAAACTCAGAAAAGTATCACAAAAACTCTATGCATAAAATCAAAACTCTCTGAAAAATGAGTTGCAAAACTCATTAAGTACAATCTTCAACTCCTTGGGTCAAATGCAAAAAGATAGCCCCAAAAAGAGGACTTAGAAACTTCTGAAATAATGACTTGTCCCTGAAAAAGTTCCACTAAGTCATAAAGAACCTCATGACTCACTCAAAATTCCTCTAAAAAAGCTCTAATAGTTAACAAACATACTTAAACTGCTAGGGCAAAGCCAAATTTAACCAAAAATCCTATATTCCCTCTAGATGTTCCAACTGATTTCTTACTTAAAGACCATGACATAGGGATATAATGACTCATTTTTCCTTTTACATGACAAATAGAAAAATATTAAATGATTTATAAGTTATCATTGTAATATTTTTCCTTCACAATATTGTACTTATGCAAAAGAAAATAATCAAAACAAAATCCCTTATTTTTTGCATTTTTTAAATAAGAAAATAATATCAAATGAGTTATATTTTATCATTTAAATATTATTTCTTACAATAATAAACTATGCAAAAATAAAGTAGATTTCCTCTCACAAATAAACTCCTAAGGCAAAACATAAATACAACCCCCCACTTTTACAATAAAAGCAAAACTTTGAAAAAAGATTAAAATCCCATGAGATACCCGCGGACTCCAAAAATTATAAAAAGGAAAATAGTACAGTATATCTTATTTGAATACCCTAATTCCTTTCATTTTATCATCAGAAGTCTCTGGAGTTGCGGCTAGGGCTCTTAGAATTTTTCTTTGGTGTCGCCGTGAATGAATCTGGGTTCTTTGAGCAGTCTTCAAGTCGCCATTATGAAGAATGCTAGAAGGTATGTTGTTGCTCATGAATTCACTTTGGTAACATATAGATTTTTTTGTTCTGAATGGATTTTAAAGTTGTATTTTAAAAAACCCGAATGGGGTTCCTTTGTTTTTTGCAAAGACATTAACTTGTATTTGATGGTGACTATGATGGAGCTCACTGGTCTTTGAACTTTGTTTCTTGTAGCTTCCAATGCTGTACATGTGTTCCATCTTTATATTTTACATAAGGGTTTCGAAATTCTAGAATTTGTGTTCTCTTCTTGCAAGAACCCTTATGTAGTTCATTCTTTTTTCATTTTTTTCCTTTTTGTGTGTTTAATAGCAGAACATTTGGCCTTATTAAAGTAGTAATAATAGTGGCTTTTGAATCTCCATTTGTAACTATAAAGCTTCCACAAGCTTCTCATTGAACTCTGGCATCCATCTCAATTGTTATGATCATCTGTATTTGGGTTTCGTGCTTTGTTTCTCGCTGAAAATGGTTTGCAAATTTGATTTAATTTGTTAGCTTGAAATGCTTTGGCTTTGATTTGTGTTTCTTTCCCTCAGAATGTAATAGTAGAGTTTCCCTGCTTGTAGCTTTAACATTGCAAACATTGCTCAAAGACGCATTGTGTATGGGCCTGAAAACTTTCTTTGTTGAATGTGAATCCACAATCAATACATGATAGCTTGTATGTTGATCATATTCTAAAATGATTCCATAGTTTAGGCTTTTTAAGATTCTCTCCGTAGTCCTCACATTGAAACCACGCCATATTAGTTGAGACCTAGTAGATTTTCAAACTATGTCTCTTGCACGCCATTGTCGAGCTCGAAAGGTATTGACTAGTTTTTTATGGCACCACTAAAAAACACATTGTTGTTGTGAAACAAAGCTTATTATTTGTTGTTCTATTTTATTTTTTGTTAGTTGGCCATGCATAGCATATTCTAGACCAAATAACCCAGTGTACCAGCAACCCGTGTATTGATATGAGTGACATTATTCGAGAAAAGCTTGGTTAGACCAAAGTCTAAAATCTTTGGGTTTAAGTCTTTGTCGAGAAGGATATTACTAGCTTTAATGTCATGGTGTACAATGTATGGCACAAGCTCTTCATGAAGATAAGCAAGACCACTGGCAATTCCCTTGCAGATTTTAGCTCTCATTGGCCAATCCAAATCAATATGAGCATTTGTTGAACCTAGTAAACATTGAGCAATGTTGTTATTTTCAAGATAGTCATAAACCAAAATCTGATGACTGTCTTGTACACAACATCCATACAGTTTAACAAGATTTTCATGTCTGACATCAATGATGGTAGCTATCTCAGGTAGAAACTCTTGAACACCTTGTTTAGATTGGACAGAAAGTGACTTTACTGCTACTGGGGTGTAATCCTTTAGGACTCCCTTCTATATTTTTTATTATATCTTCCCTTCTTGATATTAGTTGTTGCTTCAGTTCAAAGCCAAATGTTGTTGAATAAGATGGAATCCTTCATTAATAAACCAGTTGGTCCATTTCAGCCTTAAGATTTCTTATTACTTTCACCATTTCACTGTCTATATTTGGATCTAGGAAACATTTCCTCTCAATTGCATTCTTTGCTATCTGTTTTTATATAATTTCAATTTTAACAAGCATGGAGCCATTTTGTTGGTTCTCACAGTGGAAATTATGATGACATCCTTTTCACCACTCTAAAAGCCATTCACAGATTTGACCTCTAATTGGAAATGAAGTTTGTTTCTAGCTACCAAAAATTGGAGAGGTTTGTGAAACATTTGAAGCCAACTTTCTCTCTCCCCCTTATCACAACAACAAATGAATTACCCCCGCTTTTTCCTCTTAGATTTCTTATAGGAAGAGCTAAAGCATGAACAAATGGAGGATTACAATTCTGATTTGTTTTTATCTTACCATTTATGTCGTAGCTGTCCATCTTTTAAAATACATCTACATCTGCATCTTGAGGTTTTTTGAAGACATTTTCCTATAGCATGCTTTACATTTGCAATGAAAACTCCTTAACTTTTAGCATTGCTTGAAGTATTTCTTGTTGGTTATCTTTCATGCTTTCCTGTAGTAAGTTATGCATTTGCAATCTGCAATGTCAATTATTATTTATTTGTTGTAGCCTTTTGTGTATCCTGAAGCATATCATCTATGAGGTTCGAGCACAGGCTTGTGACACCCATAAATAACTTTTATTTCTATTTCTTTGAAAGGCTTACTGCAAAATATCTTTCAGCATTGCATGAAATATAGCTTACTTTCTTTTGTAACGAAATACATTAACAGATAGAGTATGTGTAGTAGTAGAGACATCCAGTCATTGCTTAGATCCTTTAGGATCTAATACCATTTTTCTTTCATTTTTTGCAGCTGCTGAAGAATGCAAAGCTTGGAGTTGGATGACAAACACACCAGGGATTCTATAACCAGTCAAAGTAAAAGACAATGACTAGTTATCTCTAACCTCATTTATTTCTTTCAAACATATTTATTTGTTTGTGTATTCCTTTATGAAAAAAATTTAATAAAGTAAGCTATACTCACGGCTTGTGTGAGATCTATTACCTTTCAGCATCTCAATTCATCTCTTTTGTAAATATCAGTTGTATATTTGAAAATGAATAATACAAGGACATTTTTCTATTTTTTGTGAAATGAATGGCATTTATGTATTTTCTTGTCTGAATACTTAAATTTTACACATGTGCAAAATTTTAGTAACAAACATCTTTTATCCTAGAGCAATATTGAGAAATATTCTCACCTTCTTGCATTCTCATATCATCAAACTTGCCTTTGAGACTTTCAGCTTTGGCTCTTAGAACATTCTTGTCACCTCCATAGATAGTGTATAGAGCATCCCACATTTTCTTTGCACAGTCATAACCTTTGATATCATAAAATCTTGCATAGCTTAGGGCAGAGGTAATCTCCAACATTGTCTGGTTGTGTTCTTTCTTCTTTTTCAGATCTTCAGCAATTAGGACTCCAGTAGGATTAACATGCTCAACAACAATGGTGGATTGTGCATGATCTCCAAGACCTCCTAGGTGTAGCTTGATCAAACTCTTCCATGCAGGAAAGTCATCTTAATTAAGTTTGGGTACTTCTCTATTTGACATCTTGATCTTTATGCTTCTAGTACCTTCAAACTAGTCCTCTTAAGCAGATGACTCTGATACCAATTGTTGGAATTTTTTAAAATAAGTAAGAGGGGGGTGAATCAGTTATCCAAGGTCTAGATGTACAATTAAATTTTTTAATAGCTTAGTGAACCCATATCCATAATACATTTTCATCATGTATGCATCCATTAGATTATATAATCACTTAAACTTGTAGATTACTATCAAATCAACTTTGCAGAAATGTAAGCATGAAAAAGAGAAGATTAAATGACACATTTGACACAATTATTTAACGTGAAAACCAAATTTGGAGAAAACCACCAGTAACATGCTACTCATTCACACTCTTTTGAAGTGATTCCCTATGAAAGGCTAACCTTGTTAAAGGTTATAATGCACACTGTTAAATGTGACCCGGTTAAAGGATTTCAATCACCCTATTAGGAGTGAGCCTTGTTAGAGGACTTTAAATCATTCACTTGAAATGTCACCTAGTTAAAGGATTTACAAATGATTGTTAGGTCAACCTCAATCCAAAAGATTTACCCTAGACTGATACAATGATTAGAAAGTAATAGTAAAGTTTGATCTAATTTATTTAAGGGTGAAAGCACAAACCTGTGTCACCTTTTATAAAGAAACGACATATTAGAATGTGACAGTTCAACATTAATAACAAAAAAAATGGTATTTGTGTTTAGAATTTGAAGATGATGTAAACTGATGAAATATGTAGAATTGGATGAATTTTATGCCTATAATTTTTATAACTTTTTTGAATAAGAATTTATTCATTTTTGTTTATTTTGAAGTCCCTATTTTAACTATAAAAAATATAAGGTGTAGTTCTCGTCAAACAAGTATATGTAAATCTTTTTTTTTTTTGTTTTGATTTCAAAATATCTCATAGATGACACATATAGCTATGGAAAAAAATAAATAAATAATTACTTTTGATGTATATTTTCTTTGTTATAAGTGCTCAAACTCGACCTTATCAGAATTTGACAATTTTTTTCTCCTATCAAAACTTCCCTATCAAATCTACACCTTCTTGAAAAACAATTATATATTCACAAAGAAGTCTCTCTCCTCTAGAGATAAATATAAATTTTCAATTTTATTTTATGTAATTTACTCTTTTTTTCTTTTTTGAGGGAGCATCTTCTGAAATGTTTAAATATCAACTTATAATATTTTTAAATTATAACATATTATAACTCATCGAAACATTCAAAAATTTATATAATTATGATCTTGAATCTTAGATCTATAAAAGGGTATTTTTAGTTTTAAATAAAATAAGTTTTGATAGAGAAATGAGATTTGACCAAAATAGGTTTTGGTATCTTAAATGGTGACACAAATCGTGCTTTATTTTAACAACTTACAAAACACTTGTAGATTACAAATCTCTATTTTAGTCATCCATTCTACTTGGCTTTTACACACTTCATTTCTAATAACTTGTTCACCCTTCAAGCATCCATACCCTTAAGCATTTTTTCTTTGCTTGCCAATGCAGTCTCTTATCTTAGGTCACTAAATGAAGCAATACCCTAGACTCCTTGTCTTCCTCAGCTTATCACACATGACAACCTTTGCCTCTGACCATCCATATCTATAAATAGAGAATTAAAATCTTTTGTTGTTCATCCTCCATTGTCCATTTTAGAGTTAGTTCATATTAGTTAGGATTCAATGAATCCACCACTCGTTTCATTTCATTCTCTTCTAGAAACTTCTCCTTCAATTCTCTTTGAATTCACCTCAAAATGGTTCACCATGAATTCTGTGTCACCGACTCATCAATCTTATCTTCCACATGGTTCACACAATCTAAGAAATCAAACTTGTTGGCTCAGATTCATCGAATTCTCGATCTTCTTCATAATGCTGACACTCAGCATTAATTGGCTTCTGATGCTCAGCACATATTATGTTGCTTGACATCCTTTATCAAATCACTTGACACAAACTAAAGTTTATTGGTGCTTGGCATCAACTAAACTTTACTCAACTTACATTGTTTCACTCGGCATATACTGAAATTAACTTTGCTTGGCTCCAACTGACTTTCTGCTTGGGACCTACTATGCAGAATGTTAAGCTTGGTAGACAAACTTCGTTTAACTTGATCTTTTGAACTTAATCAGTGTAACCAACCTTTGCAACCTTAAGTAGATTATCAATGCACTATAATACCAATATCTTAATTGATTCTTGTACTCCTTTTCCATATCATAACTCAACTTTTCCTCTAGGTGCTATTGTCACCTTATTTGATCAAATCCTCTTCGTCAATCAAATAAATGATAGTACTTAAATCATATAAGCAATTGTCTTACTAGCAAGCAGCATGTTTGACATCAATGACAAAACAATGATTGAAACACATTTATCATACTTGTATCAATTTGTTTTCAACAATGATAATCTAATCAAATTAAACTTTTACCATTTTAGATAGAATAATATGATTAAATTCTAGAGCTAAAGATTGTAGTTCTCGAGCGAGCAATCAAAAAGATTCTTTAAAAGTGGTAGGTTTAGGCATTGGTATAAACTAGATAAATATTGTATATAACTTATTCTGGGATTGATTGTGTAGATATTTTTTAGGTGCTAAAAAATATTTACACAATCGATCCGAGAAAAGTTATATACATTGATATGGATTGTGGAAATCTAATAAACTTAAATAAATATTATTTATTTATTTAATTTATAATATACTAATAAATTATCATCTAAAATAATCTTCCCATAAAAATCTATTATGAAAAACTAATAGTAAAATAAATTAAAATAATAATAAAACTAAATAATTTAAAGTCTACCCACTTAAATATTTGATAGAAAAATCATTTAAAAAAATCTCCATTAAAAATCTATTATAAAAAGTTGAAATGAAAAGATAAAAGATAAATAAAAAATAACAACTCCTCCACAAATATCCTATTGGTTAAACTAAAAATCAATAGTGAATGTGAAAAACTAAACTAATTTTTTAAATAAATTAAAATAATATAAAAACTAAAACTTCAATCAATTTTAAAAATCAAAAGTAAAATAAATAGTAAAAAAAACATAATTGGAGATAACAATTATTTAATTTTCTAAATTAGTAGGAAAAAAAAGAGTTAAAAAGTGGAGATAAATTAATTTTTATAAATTAAATAAAATCATATGTGAATAAATCAAATTATATTTAATTTCTAACTAAAATAAAAGAATATTTAAAAAATCTTTTTTAATAGGCAAAAAAAAAAACTAATTAAGTTAAATAAAATTAAAAAACAAGAATTAACATAGATATTTTTAAATAGAAATATTTAAATAATGTATGACATATCTTATTATTTTATAGTTATAATTGTTAAGATAAATGAATAAGAAAAGAAACAAAAGTCAATAATCTAGATAATAGTTAATTAAATTAAATCAATAGAAAAAAAACAAGAGTTAAAAGTGGAGTGAGATGAAAACTGGTCAAAAAACTAATTAAAAACAACTAATAATTTTTTGTCAAAAAAAGTAATTTTAAGGGAACAAAGTTCCCAACTTTTTACACATAGCGTATCGGCTAAATTAGTGAAAAAAGATAAATCAGAATCTTTTCCTATTAGTGGATAGAGGATTTTGATAGCAACATCAGGGTTAAGCAAGGGTGTCCATTATCTCCAACTTTATTCGGGCTCTATATTGACAAGTTAGAAGAATGGATAAACAAGACCAATGGTGAGGGGGTACAACTGGCCCACTTTGTGATAAGACTGCTCTTATATGTAGGTGATCTCATAATACTTGCTAGAACGACTAAAGGTTTGAAAGAACACTTGAAAGCATTAGAAAGTTTTTGTCATGAAGTGGGAATGCAAGTGAACACTAGCAAAACCAAAGTTATGATCTTCTCACTGAAGGAGAAAAGGGGCATACAAGATGAATTTCTGTTTGAAGGTAACCCTCTTGAGATTGTGGAGGAGTATAAATACTTGGGAATAGATTTTCATAACAACTCAATTGGGATACATGCAGATCAAAAAGGATCCAAGGGGGTTGGAAGACATTATACTCTTTACAAAACAGGTGTAGGAATGTAGAATTAAAGGATTGGACAACCATGAAAACTCTTTTTGGTTTGCTGGTCACTCTGGTTATTTTATACAGATGTGAAGTGTGGGACGGTAGTATGTCCGAATAGAAATGACAACAGGTAGAAAGAATTAAAAAACACTTCATCACATGCTATCTTAAAGTCAATACCGTGATACTGTATGAGATCCTATTGGCAGAGGTGGGTTCCTTTCCATTAGAAGTCATCGCATTGGTCCGGATGCTAAGCTATTTAAGGAAAATCCAAGTTCTAGAAACACATCGCTGGCCCAAGCTAGTCACAGAGGAAAAACTTGTTAGGTAGAAAAGCACATGGATGAAGCAAAATGACAAATGGGATATCAACATCCAAACTTGTCCAGATAACATTAAAGAAATAAAGAAGTTTGTCATGGAAAATTTTCACAATATTCTATGGACAAGACACATTGGGCCGAATTTTTTTTATTACATTAAAGAATTCAACCCCACTTCTAGTCATGATGAAAAGGCCTATATAAGAGCACCTATTAATTAGAAAGCAAAAATGTTGATGGCACAACTCAAAACTAGTTCACATCAGCTACAATGTGAAATTGGTAGATGGTAAGTTCCAAAGGAAGAGTGGGCAGATAGAACGTGTTTGTTCTATAATATGAGAATAGTAGAGACAGAGCAACACTTTGTCAAGGAGTGCCTGGCATACAACGACATCAAATTTGGTTATACAGAGGTATTGTAGAACAAGGACTTCAACTATTTAGTCGAGGAAGATCAAGTGAAGAGAATAGCGGATCTTATTATCAAACTTTAGAGAAGGAGAGACAAGTTAACCAAAACTTTGCAACTGATTAGTTTTGCTCTTGCATTGGGAGGGTGATTGCGTGGGTCCCATAGGCTACTTTGGTCTCGTGGACGTCATTAAAATCTATCATATCTTATCATAGAGTATAGTAGCTATTTTTTTTAATGAAAAATAAGCAAGGGGGAAAATGGGGACTAAAATAAGTAGGAGTTGGCTTCTTGTTGGGAAAGAATAGAACAAAATCACACATGGCACTATAAATTGATTCTCCTCCTATTTTTTCAAAGCAAAAAAATATAATGACCATGGGACCATTAGCTCCACAATTTGCTCTTCAAAAGTTTGAGTAGATGTTGCTAGCCAAAATAAGCTAGGCACTCATATAAGGACCTACTTTAAACAACCAAAATGCAATAAATGAATGAAGGACATTCACATTTCAACCTTGTAAGGTGGGGTCCCATGAAGGAGGGCTTCCCTAAAAATTGAATTGAGTTGTGGTCATTCATTGTTTTTACGAATATTTAAATGCCATCCCATGATTTTTTTTTCTAAATTTTATATTTCGGTGGGAAATCTACAAATCTTTGACATGTTGCTAAAATTTCTCCTAAGCTATAGGGTTATTTCCAATCCTATCCTATTTCAAATTTAGAGGCCTAAAAAGTAGGGGCTTCTACTTTGGAGGAAAAGATTGGAAATAATCTTGCAGCCCACAAAAAAAAATCTCATGATACCACATGTGCCTTAAAATAGAGTCACAACCCCTCCCATAGAACCATGCTTAAGGGATGAAGAATCAAATATTAGGCCATCTTTATGTTCTTTTAAATGTCAATTCTTTCTATGGATCTAGAAATTGGTTGTTTTGTGAAGCCTTATTTTTTCAAAAAAATTTAATAAATAACAAGTTTTAATGGTGTCTAAGAAGCTATTTAAGAGACTAAATTAATTATTTTTCATGTTGGTTCTTTTGTTATGAATCTTGACTAAAATCTCGTCACTTTGTGAAGTCTTATCTTTTCAAAAAGTTCATTCAAATTGTCTACCTTTAATATGTTATCAATGTAATTGCAAATATCTTCATATGTTACACTCCTTGATAAAATATCTTTTAGTTTCTACCACCCCCTTGCTTCAGAAAATGCAAGCTCTCTCTCTCTCTCAATCCTCTTTACACAACATTTGTCTACCTATTTCACATATGAGATTATGAAAGCTAGTCTTCAACTATGCAATTACTAATTTCGTATTTTTCTTGTAGATACTAAAATGTATATCCACATATGGTTCAATTTCTAGAAATAAAATAAAGAACTAGTTTATTTGTCAAAGTCTTGTTGAAGATTATCATCTAAATTACTAGGCCTTTAATGACACCAATAGTTGAATAGTTGAACTATTTGCTAATTAGAGTATTATAAAAGATGACCAAACCTCTTTAGTGATTACATTAATGACCCTTGCCTAAGCCAATCAAACTATTGCATAACAAGATGTCATTAATAGACCCATCTAGAATAAGACTACCTTATCTTTATATTTTGGGACAACCATTTTTTTTACAAAAAAATTGCTAGTTGTCTCATAACATGGATAGTTTGAGGGTCTTTTCTTTTTTGATTTTGTTAAGAATGATTTCTTGATTATTGTGCTACAGATAAAAACATTTTTAAGTTTGGAGTAATAATAAATAAATAAACCATTCAGTTATTCTTCAAGTGGACAAGAAAGTCAAATTCATATTTTTTATTATCTAATCACTTAAGAGATGGAGGATCTTTATGGATGACTTTGTCTTGCTCAAGGTGTTGACTTATTTAGTTTAGCTCTTGAATAACTTCACTTGTAGATTCCTAAGAGGGAATTTTCATGGTGTGGGAGTAGATAAAGTTTTACCTAAGTGGAGATACACATTGCTAATCTCAAAATTGTGTGTAGAATATTGAACAACATTACCATAACCAATTATTAGGTATAAGTGTTGATTGGAATAGTAATTGTACGGTCCTTGGTGGATAGGGAGTAGGTTTAGTAGGATTTGGAAGAATGGTTGGTTGTGTAGCTTATGCTTATTGTTACAAGTAATCAATATTAGGATTAAAGTATAGTTGGTTAGCTCACCATTGGTTTTGTTACCATGTCAATGAGGGCACTACAAATGTTGTTTTTGGTCTTACGATTGATATTTTGTTATGGACAAGCACCTTGTGAAGATGCCCATCTAGGTGGCCTGTATATGACCAGTGAAATGAAAATTGAGAAAGGAGTATTATAGGATAATGGATATAACAAGAACCTTCTTGTTAATTTCATGATTTTTGTTGGGCCATGTAAACTATTTTGCTAAAACTACTTTTGAAAGCTATTTTTCTAAAGCTACATTTGTATCTTCTTATTTAATTCTAGCATAAAATGTATCTAGTTGAGTTTCCAAGTGATTAATGATATCTTGTTTCATGTATCATCTAACATGTTACTAAGCTCCATTCTTAAGACACATGTAACTTAATTTATAGTCGGTGTCCTTAAACTACGTATCATTTTTATTGTGTCTCATTAATAGTTTCTATAGAAATGAAAAGTATCCTTTCATGGGACCTAGGACAAGTCTCTCTATGTAATAAGGTTCAAATCATCCAAGCAATATTCATCAACTTCTAGTAGAAAATCAATTTCAAATAGTCTTGTATACATTAGTTGTATTTGGATTTTTGTAAATAGAACAAGAATCACTCAACATCAACTTCTAGATTTTAATATTCATTCTAAGTCATCTTAAAGGTATAGTTCATACTCATAAGTACAATAAACTTTATGTTTCTTCAGAAACATTTCTTTCATGGCGCTCTATTCAACTATTTTCATTTCATGAACCATCTTAATGTTGAATATTTGAAATTGGTTGAGACCAAATTCAATCTGCATGAATCTATACTATAGTTGCAAACTATAAAAAGGATATTGAACTGAAACAAAATATGTCAGGATCTATTGTCATCAAACAATAGAAGTTAGGACGAGCTGAAGAGATATATTCTAAATGGCGGTATCTATTTCTTTCTTGACCATTTATGGGAAAGTGGAAGATAACAATTTAAATACATTTACTTTTGTTCATCTTCATCTCCTCTAACAGCCACCGTTTTTTAAGGTGAACCAAGATTTCATGCATAAATTAGAAATAATGTGTTGTATCTAGAACTAGATATAGAGTTTTAAGGCAGGGGATTAAGGTGGATTGCTTTCAGGTTGTTCTGACTCAGGGTCTCTTGTCTCTCCATTCACAAGCTACATACACTCTCTATTGTTCTCTCATAAACTTGATGTACTTCAAAGGTTTTTTACTTGTTCCAACATTATAAAATGTTGTTTCCTTGTACAATTATGTTTGTTATCCCTTTCTTTGTCCATTTTCATGACTTTTTCCTCAAACCTTTCTTGAAATATGCCTTCTCATTTATTAATATATATTATTCATCAATATGATCGGGTTAAAACTTGGTACTTTTCTTATCTTTGCACACTTTAAGGCATGGAACTCATTTTCAACACAAGATTTTATTGAAGACATATGACTCAGACAGGAAAATCAATTAACAAAAATACTTTTGAACACTTCACCTCATTAAACTTTGGTATGCACCTTGATAATGCTTGCAAAATGCTTAAGTGAATTTTGCAAAACTCTAAAAGGGATCTATGAGACATACACAGTTATTTTATGCTTTAAAAAAACAAAATAGGTAAAATGTTTAAGGGCTAAAGATTTCATATGTGCAACCAAAATTTGATTTCATTTGAAGGTATAATATTAGATGCTAGTAAAAGAAAAGTTATGTGTAAAATAAGAAACTACTTTGAAATAATAAATTGTGATTGAATTTTTGTTTGATGGGAATTATTCCTTGTAGTTCTATCTCCAAAATTTGTTTATCAATCAATTTTGAAGTCACCTAAAAGCTAGATGTTTGGTGTGATGCGAGTAATTGACTGATTGCCAACATAATAATCTTATCAAGTAATAAACATACTAGTGAAACATAATTTATCAATGAACTATAATTGTATGGTATTATCAATGTCTGTATATAGGATTAACGATCAATTTCTTAGCCATTTCTGTTTGTGTGACTAATTATTTAGAACTTACATTTTTTCCACATGACCAAATTAGTTATTTAATTAGTCATATATAGTTGTGTTGAAAAAATTGACTAAATTTTAGTCATTTTTACTTGTCATGACCAAAATCTTTACTTGCCTAGGCATTTATTTATCAAATACTCACATGTGAAAAATGAGCCAAAATAAATAGAGTATTAGTTGTACTCATAGATCAAGAAACACTTAATTGGGGGATCTCTCAAGAGTGTCGATCTTCAAAGATCTTGTCAAATAGTCATACTTCAACTACACTCATGGATGCAATCTCAAATACACACATCGATAAAATCAAGATTATAACTCAATCATACAAGAAAAGCCAATAATTCAAGGCAATAAAATAGTGCACAAAGATGCTATATTGGAGTCATCAAAAAGAGCATGGATCACAATGTGATATCACATACATCTCACTAAAAACACAAGGATGGCTACCAAATACAAAGATAGAAAAAAGTGTCAATTTATAGTAATTAATTGTCTTGGCCCATAGCCATAAATTTTTCAATATAAGTGAAATTTTGAATCATGACATTAATTAATCGAAATGCATGCTAAAAGGAAAACACATTAAGGTGAGTGATAAAAAAAACATAAAATTATCACACCTATAGGATGCTTACAACTTATGGTAGTATATTTTGCACCCAGTTAAGCGAGAGTATGAGATTTCTTGATGCTCATAGCAAAGGGAAAAAAAGAGTAATAAAGTAAAATATACAATCATGGTGTTGGATACAATTGTCTAATTGTGTGTTGTCTTTGATGTTACAAAAATGTCATATCAGTTGTTAGTCTGTGCTTATTGAGCTCGCTTGGTCAGCAAGACAATTTTTCGTGTCTACCGAGCATTCCTAAAGATTACTCTGCGAAGACAGTGTTTACCGAGCTCACTCAGGTGTCAAAGGAGATTATGGTTAAAAGTAGTGTTAACTGAGCTCTCATGGTTAACAAAGGAAAGTTGGTCAGAGTTAGTCTTCATTGAGTTTACTCGGTTGTCAAAGGATTTTGCAAGTTCACAGTGTTAACCAAGCATCTGTTGGTCAACATAAGAAATTATTTTAGGATCGGTGTTTACCGAGCTGGGTGGGCTATCAAAGGATTTTGTTGATTTATTGATATGAATTTTAATTGTTTCAAGTATTGATTCTAGCCGACTGTGGTAGTGATTATTGGTCATTATAATTTGTAATTGAGCCAACTTGATAATCTAGATGGTATTTATGAAAGGTCAAGTTGAGATTCTAATGTATGAGCGAGTATGCAAGTGTATTGATTGATTAAGGAGGAGAGTGTGTGAGTGAACTTGAAGCATGGTCAGATATCCTTGTGGAGCAGCAAAGTAATATTCGATCAGGAAGGATCTAATATCAAGCATAACAGAGATCTGTTATCAACAATTCAGTTGCATCTCAATTAGGTCATTTCATTGTTACTTTCTTACCATTATAGCAGTGATTCCAAAATCTCTTAACAGAGTTGGTTTAACAGCCAGTTGTAAATCCTCTAACAAGGTGACAATTCCATTGAATTATTTTAAGACCTCCTGCAAGGCCACTCCTAACAGGGTGATTAAGTCTTGTAACAAGGTCACACCTAACAATGTGTTTTGTAACCTTTAACTAGGTTGGCTCCTAATAGGGCTCACTTCAGAAGAGTGAAAAACAATAACTAGTTAAATTGTTGGTTTTTCCTATATTGGGTTTCCACGTTAAATCCTAGTGTCTCATGTGTTCATGTTATTTCTTCTATGCTTGCAAGTTAATCACTGTGAATGTTTAATTCTAGTTAAAAGTATAACATACATTGCATTTATCGAGTTACATCATTTTCAGTATGTTTACCGAGTGATAGCAGTAAGTAGTTTTGTTGACATCTAAGGGATCGATGGAAATGTTTTTGTGCTAATTGATTCACAACCCCCCAACCCCCCCCCACCCCCTCTCAGTTACTCTATCTACATTTCCAACAATTAGTATTAGAGCTTTTGGTGCTTGCAGGAAAGGTTTTAAGGAGCTAAGCTAAAGATCAAGATGTCTTACAATAGAGAAATTCCAAAGCTTAACAAAGAATTTTTTTAGCATGGTAGGGACTAATGAGACTCCATCTGGCTTCCATTGGTGATTCAAGATGTAAATATCTTGATGAAGAATACATAACTCCTTCTGGCACATTATCTGTTGGAGATATTTCTCAGAAAAAGAACCATAACACCATGATGATAGATATTGCATATGCTCTTAGCTATGAGGAATTTGATGATATCAAGGACTGTAAAACCACTTTTGAAATGTGGAACAAGCTTAAGGACATCTACGGTGGTGATGACAATGTGAGGAGAGCCAAAGTTGAAAGCCTTAGAGGATAGTTTGATCAGATGAGAATGTTGCCAAATGTGTGGAAAGAATCAAAGCTAGTTTTAGTGCAATCAAAGCATCTGGAGGAGAAATCAAGGAAGAAACTATTGTAAGTAAAGTTCTCAAAACATTGCTCCCCATCTATGCAATTAGAGTATCTACTATTCAAGAAAGAAGATGTGAGACAAATCATAAGACAACTTTGGATACCTTAGTGGGAATATTGACAACCTTTGAGCTAGATAACTATGAAAATTATGTTCCAACTTCCAAGAATATTGAATCTACATTTGAGGCCAAGCTTTCACTTAAGGAGAAAGGCGAGAAAGTAAAGGACATTCAGTCAGAAAGTGAAGAAGAATTAGAGGAGAGTTTTGATAGTGACTTTGAAGTTGTTGAATCTCTACTTGCAAGAAAATATTCTAGAGGCAAAGGAAAATACAAAGGTAAAGTTCCCTTAATCTATTTTTCATGTGAAGAGGTTGGTCATATTGCTACTAGATACCCAAACAAAGACAAGGATGAAAATAAAAGTCACAAATGCAATGAAAAGAAGGATTTGAAAGGTCATAAATCATTCAAGGATAAAGGTAAGAAAACTTGTTTTATGGCTAAGGATTATGATAACAATGAAGATGAAACAATTTACATTGCTGTGAAAGATAAATATGATGATGAAGAAGATAAGATGACACTTATCTCTCATGTGAGCAAAAATGATACATGGATCATAGATAGTGGATGTTCACATTATATGATTGGTGAAAAAACAAAGTTTGAACATTTTGAAGACTATGATGATGGTAGTGTAAGGTTTGGAAACGATGAACCTTGTTGCATAAAAGGGAGAGGTTGAATCTCATTAACCAAAGAACTTGTATGTGACAATGCCTATTGGGTTGAAGGACTAAAACATAATCTTCTGAGTGGAGCACAACTAATCAACATTGGATTCAAGATGGAATTCATGCATGGCAAGGATGGAATGCTGGGTGATAAAGGAAAACTTATTGGATCAAGCAAACAAACAAAAGGTAACCTATTTTATCTTGATCTTAGTGATTGCTCATATTTTTTTGCTCAATTTGAAGAAAGTTGGTTATGGCATAGAAGGTTATCTCATGTAAATTTTGATAACATGGTGAAAATAAGAAAATTCAAGAAAGTAAGATGCATTCCTAGTTTGAAGAAACTAGATGTTAGTTTATGTAAGAATTATCAGATTGGCAAAATGGGAAAGACTAGTTTTAAAAGCAAAAACTATCAATTTGAAGATATCTTGGAAATTGTGCATACTAATTTGTGTGGACCTATTGGAATAGAAATCTATACTGGGGAAATTTTTTTTATTCTTTTTGTTGATGACTATTCAAGAGTGATGATTGTTATGTATCTTATAGAAAAGTCAGAAGCATTTGAGAAATTCAAATGGTATCTAGCAAGAATAGAGAAAGAAACAGGGAAAATACTAAAATGCTTAAGATCAGATAGAGGTGGTGAATTCATCTCCAATGAATTCAATAAATTTTGCATTGAAAGAGGAATCAAAAGATAAGTATCAGCCCCTGGAACTCTTGAGCAGAATGGAATAGCTAAAAAGAGAAACAAATCTATCATGGATTGTGCAAGAACTTTGATGATTGAAAAGAACATTGCTATCAAATATTGGAAGGAAGCTATCAGTATTGCAGTTCATACCTTAAACCGAGTATAGTTGAAGAAGGACTCATTTAAAACTCCTTATGAGTTATGGTATGGCTATAAACCCAATGTAAGTTACCTGAGAGTATTTGGAAGTAAATATTATATCTTGAAGGAATCTAGAAAAGGAAAATTTGATGTGAAGGGTGATGAAGGTATATTCTTAGGATATTCTTGCAAAAGTAAGACATATAGATGTTTGAATTTGTCTACTCATAAAATCATAGAAAGTGCACATGTGAGAATTGATGAGTTTGCAGAAAGGACTGAAGAAGAAAGCAAAAAGGAACCTGAAGATTTGTTTACATTGAACCTATTACGTTGCCAAACACATCTGTCAATAAGGAGACTTCAACTCTTGAGTCTTTCTTAGTCATCGAGTTGCAATTAGTTCAAACCAAGTCACAATCTGAAGCTACTGAGCCAATGCCCACCGAGTTTGAAGGACTTGAGCCGCAAGCAGAACAACCAGAGCTAGAAGTTGAAATTCAAAATGAAGATAGTCAAACTCAGTCAAAAGGCAAAGAACCTATATTGGCTAAGTATGTGAGAAGGCATCATGCACCAGACCAGATTATTGGAGATAAATTAGAAGGTACTATTATAAGAAGTAAGCTAAAAGATACATGTTTACTTGTTGATTTTGAACCTAGAAATGTTAAAGATGTATTAGAAAATGAAAGTTGGATTGAGGTTATGAATGAAGAAATATAGCAAATAGAGAAGAAAAAAAATTGGACTCTTGTACCTAGGCCTAAAGATAAAAATGTGATTGGAACAAAATGGGTATTCAGGAATAAGTTGAATGAAGATGGTAACGTATCAAAAAATAAAGCTAGATTGGTATGTAAAGGCTACTCTCAAGAAGAAGGCATTGATTATGGTGAAACTTTTGCTCCTGTTGCTAGATTGGAAGGTGTCAGGACCTTGCATATGCAACACATAAAGGATTTAAGGTATATCAGATGGATGTTAAATCTGCATTTCTCAATGGTATTCTTGATGAAGAAGTCTACATTGAACAACCAGAAGGTTTTGTTGATCCAGATAGAAGGGACATGATCTACAAATTACACAAAGCATTGTATGGACTGAAACAAGCTCCTAGAGCATGGTATGAAAGGTTGCACAACTACCTTATCTAGATTGTTTTCTAGAGAACTAATGATAATAGTAGTTTGTACATCAAGGAAGGGCCAGATAACAAGATTGTATTGGCATAAATATTTGTGGATGATACTTTATTTACAGGGAATGATGATCTATGCAAAGAATTTTTAGAGCAAATGAACGAAGATTTTGAAATGTCTATGTTTGGTGAGATTAAGTTCTTTATTGGATTATAGATACAAAAGAGCAAGAATGATATCTGCATTACTTAGTTTAAGTATATCAAGGAGATACTCAAGAAATTTGGTATGGAAGATTCAAAACCAATTGGAACCCCCATGTGTGCTAGATTAAAGCTTACCAAAGATGATGATTCAAAAGAGGTAGATCAGACCTTATATAGATCAATGATTGGAAAACTACAGTATGTGGTTCATACAAGACCTGACATTGCTCTTGCACTTGGTATAGTGGCAAGATTATTAGCTAAATTGAGAGAAAATCATATGATGGCAATCAAAATAATCTTGAGATATTTGAAAGGTACTGAAGACTATGGTCTATGGTATAAACTTGGAGGAAATCTAGACCTAAAAGTATTTACTGATGCTAATTGGGCTAGAAATCTAGATGACAGAAAGAGTACAAGTGATGGAGTATTCTTTCTTGGTAAAAGGTTGGTATCTTGGACAAGTAGAAAGCAAAATTGCACATCCCAATCTATAGCAAAGGTAGACTATGTTGCAGCAGCAGTGCATTGTTCTAATATTGTTTGGTTTAAATAGTTGTTGGAAGGCATGAAGGTGGAGATCAAAGAACCAGTTGTCATGTTTTGTGATAATAAAAGTGCAATCAACATATCTAAGAATCCAGTGATGCATTCCAAAACCAAGCATATTGCTATAAAATATCATTTTGTCAGAGAATTGGTGCAGGACAAAGAAATCAGATTGGAATATGTGCATATAAAAGAATAGATTACAAACATATTTACCAAGCCATTACCTAAGGATGCATTTTTGTATCTAAGAGGTAAGCTAGGGGTCATTCCCCTATCTGAAGCTCACTAAGTAAAGCCTTAGTGATGCATCAACAAGAACCTAGTTGAAGATCAATTAATTGATGCTGCATAATCAAGAGAACAATGCATATGAATCAGTACTCAAGGTACATTGATAATCATTTAATATATGTTGTCTTTAGCATGTGTTGTCAAAGAGGGAGAGTTTACTATCATATCTTCTAAAATTTGTTTGAAGAAAGAAGCTATGTAATTCCTTCATAGAGGGAGATTACGGCATAAGAGAAACTAGTATAAAAATCTAAGAGGGAGAAACTTTCTATTAGAGAAAGTATTGTTTTCAAATTTCATTATGCTATGACATGTTGTGTTGCCATCAATACTGAAGAGGGAGATTGTTGGATACAATTGTCTAATTGTGTGTTGTCTTTGATGTTACACAAATGTTGTATCAGTTGTCAGTATGTGCTTACTGAGCTCGCTTGGTCAGCAAGATAATTTTTCATGTCTACCAAGTATTCCTAGAGATTACTCTATCAAGATAGTGTCTACTGAGCTCACTTGGGTGTCAAATGAGATTATGGCAGAAAGTAGTGTTAATCGAGCTCTCATGGTTAATAAAGGAAAGTTGGTCAGAGTTAGTATTCACTGAGTTTACTCGGTTGCAAAAGGATTTTGTAGGTTCACAATGTTAACCAAGCATCTGTTGGTCAACATAGGAAATTATTTTAGGATCAATGTTTACCGAACTGGGTCAGCTATTAAAGGATTTTTTTGATTTATTGATTTGAAGTTTAATTGTTTCAAGTATTGATCCATCTGACTATGGTAGTGATTATTGGTCATTGTAATTTGTAATTGAGCCAACTTGATAATGTAGATGGTGTTTATGAAAGGTCAAGTTGAGATTCTAATGTATGAGGGAGTATGCAAGTGTATTGATTGATTAGGGAGGAAAGTGTGTGGGAAAACTTGAAGGATGGTTGGATATCCTTGTGGAGAAGCAAAGTAATATTTGATCAGGAAGGATCTAATATCAAGTAGAACAAAGATTTTTTGTCAGCAATTCAGTTGCATCTCAATCAGGTCATTTCATTGTTACTTTCTTACCATTGTAGCAGTGATTCCAAAATATCTTAATAGAGTTGGTTTAACAACCAGTTGTAAATCCTCTAACAAGGTGACAATTCCATTGAATTGTTTTAAGACCTCTTGCAAGGCCACTCCTAACAGGGTGATTAAATCCTCTAACAAGGTCGCACCTAACAATTTGTTTTGTAACCTTTAACCAAGTTGGCTCCTAACATGGCTTACTTCAGAAGAGTGAAAAACAGTAACTAGTTACATTGGTGGTTTGTCCCATATTGGGTTTCCACATTAAATCCTGGTGTCTCATGTGTTCATGTTATTTCTTTTATGCTTGCAAGTTATCACTGTGAATGTTTAAGTTCAATTAAAAGTATAACATACACTGCATTTACCGAGTTACAACATTTTCAGTATGTTTATCGAGTGACAACAGTAAGTAGTTTTGTTGACATCTAAGGCATCTATGGAAATGTTTTTGTGCAAACTGATTCACCCCCCCCCCCCCCCCCCTCAATTGCTCCATCTATATTTCCAACACATGGGAAAATTACAAAAGGATAAGTAATCACTGAGCTTAAGGAAACAAGCCCCCAAACAAAGTTTCTTAACTCAAACATCCATGGGCAAGGATACACAAGAAAAAAACCTAGATATTACTAAGGTTCTAAGTCAACAAGTTGAAGAAACCTCAATGAACCAAATGCATTATTTGCTAGTATCATGCTAAAAAATTTATTGCAATAGTACACAAAGAACAAGACAACACTCCATGATCTAACACACTAAAAGTATAAGATGATGCAAAGAAAGATAAAAACCATTAATCATATAGCCCATCAAGTTGTGTTATGATATTTGATCTACAGGAGATGGAAAGTATGAAAGTGTTGAAAACATTTCAAGTTGTATTATGATAGTTGTGTGTGTGTGTGTGTGTGTGTGTGTGTGAGAGAGAGAGAGAGAGAGAGAGAGAGAGAGAGAGAGAGAGAGAGAGAGAGAGAGAGAGAGAGAGAGAGAGAGAGAGGTATACCAAGTTGCATTATGTTAGTCAACTGTACCTTGAAAAATGATTTGCATAAGGGGTGGCTTATGGGACAACCCTAAAAAACAAATCATATTTGTATAGATCCATAAAAGTGATTGATTTAAGATTCAATGAAATAATTAATCTAAGGATAAATAAAAGTGGACATTCTAAGGACCAATAAAAGTGATCAATTTAAGAACCTAAAAATGTGATCGGTCTAAGGGCCAACAAATGTAAGCAGTGTAAGGAATGATAGAAGGGGTTAGTCTAATGACCAATAAAAACAATTAGTCTAAGGATCAACAAAAGAGATCAATATACATATCAATAACAGAGATCAATTCTAAGGAAAGCATAATATCCTTAGGGAGAAATAATGTTGCATAATTTACATGGAGGTTGCATGTATTCCCTTTTCCTTATGATGGGGAAAAAAGGCTATGATGGTGTCATAATGAAAAGAGAACAAAAATTCCTACTTCCAAAAACAAGGATGTATCCTTAAATAATAATATATTGTGTGACCTTGGCAAATAGAAAATACTCTTAATATCCAAGGAAATTTTTAATCGTGAAAGGATATATGTAAGTGTGAAGAGATCCTTGAAAGGAAGAGATATCAGATACAGTACATCTACCTTTAAGAGGAGTTTTTGAACAAAGATAACATCTTCAAGCTAAAGAGGGTGGGGGAGAATAATAATGCACCCTTTTAGCCCTTATTGTTAGGTGGAAAGTGGATTCTTAATGAAGGATAACACACTTTAAGCCCCCAAGTAAGGGAATTTTTTTATGATAGACACATTTTTCAAAGCAAAAGAAGTGTTGTAAACTAGGATGTAGATCTTTTCAGAAAGAGAATATCCTTATAAAAATGAAACAATTACATGCAAGAAAGTATGTCATGTGACAAACCAATACCACATAACCTTGAGAAAGTGAACCCTTAGAAAAGAATAAAAGACTCAGAAATGAAACCAGGCCCCTCAAAGGTAAAGGCAAGAGAAAAGATAATAGAGGGATAGAGTTATTTGTTGTCTCAACTTGGTAATTTCCTTGGGGGTAATAGAGGGATGAAAATTTATGTTAATACTAAACTTTTAAAAAAAGTATTCAAGGTCCTTATTTTTAAAAGTAGTTCCATTATACCAAGTAATGGTTTGAGGGATCCCATAATGGTAAATAATGTAGTTTTGGATAAACTTAGAAATTTGTTTACTAGTAATGCAAGTCAAAGGAATGGCCTTCACCCATTTAGTAAAGTACTAAGTAGTTGTAATGATGTATTTGTGACCATTGGAAGGGATGAGATGTTGTGAGAGTGGCTAAGGTGATTTGAGATGCTTTAACTCCTAAGCTAGTGCATGTATAAGCTCCTCATGCAGTTGACATTGTCTATACCATTGGACATATCGTTGAGTATCTACCTCCATGATTTTCTAGTGTATATTATTTGTAAGAGCTTCTTTGCAAGGTTATTGCCACCAAAGTGGGCCCAACAAATACCCTTATGAATCTCATGTAAAACTATTTGGTTTTTTTTCTTAAATTAGACACCTTAAAAGTGTACCATCGAGATCTCTCCTATAGAGAGTATCAACAAAAATGGTGTACTTGGAGGCTTATCTAAAAAGGGTTTTCTTTTCATTACAGGACAACTCTGGTGGAAGGAAATTACCTTTGAGATGTTTAGACATGTTTTTACCAAGGGGGATTAGGACCAACAAAGACACACATTGACTCTAATATTGGTACATCATAGGTTGGGATCATCAATTATTCAACTCAGAATTTAAATCTTGTTTTATTAGCTAGCATGTATATGAGATATGTGGTGGTAGCCATCACATATGTTATCTCTTAGAATTTGTTTAAATAAGATGTACTAAAAGGAAGCCTGGTTTTATCTCAAAACTGTTTATAGGGTATCAATTTTTCATCCTTAGTCATATATTCATTGCTAACATGGCTAATTACTAGTTGGGAATGACCATAAATCTTAATGTTATATATTCTCCATTGAATAGTTAGCTTCAACCTTTTCTATTGAAACTATCCTTATAACCAAAGCTTCATACTTTTCTATGTTGTTGGTGCATAAAAAATTGAACCAATAAGACTTGGGAATTTCATCACCTTATCAGGTAACAAGGATAATTTTTACCCTTGCTTTATGATTAGTATAGGATCTGTCAAAGTATAACTTTCATACTTCTATTGTTGATGTTTCTATGAAAAAATTGGAATTGTATAGGAACTCAAATATAATTGGTTGATAATAAGGTAGAGGTGCCTTTACTATTTGATCTGCAATGACTTGCCCTTTGATTTATTTTTAATCCATGTTTTCCATGTCATAGTCACTAAGGATCATGACCCACTTCGTGAGCCTCCCATTAAGGTTTTCTTCACTCATTAAAAGTTTAAGTACATCAATATGAGCAACTTAATAATTTCATCACCTTGTTAGATAATGAAGATAATTCTTACCCCGACTCTTTGATTAGAATAGAATACATCAAAGTATAGTTTCCATATTGCTATTGTTGATGTTTCTATGAAAAATGTGGATTTTTTGGGGAACTTTGATATAATTAGTTTGGTAAAGGTGCCTTTGGTATTTGTTTCACAATGGTTTTCCCTTTGATTGCTCTTTGATCCATATATTCTATGTCAAACTCACTAAGGATCATGACCCACTTGGCAAGTCTCCCAGCAAGTATTTATTTTCTCAATAAATATTTTAGTGGATCATTATAAGATTTGAGTTTGGTCTATGGATCAATGTATAATTCCTTAGCTTTTGTGCAGTGAAGACAACTATGAGACATCCTTACTCTATTTGTCAATAGTTATACTCATATCATACTAGTGTTCTATTAATATAATATATAACTACTTATTTTCTTTGATCATCATGATGTACTATATGGCACTTAATATTGAATTTATTAAGGTAGGTAGTATTTGGACTAGAGAACTTAGTAGATAATCCTTAAAAAATTAAAGGCTTGTTGACATTGTTTTGTCTATATGAAAGTGACTCCCTCATGTAACAAATATTGAAATGGATGACATTTATCTGTCAAATGTGTTGTGAAATTTTGGATGATTTACCCTTCTTTGCAGACCTCTAAGTTATTTTAGGTTCTTGGGAGGAGGCATATCTAATATTTTTTTACTTTTGTTGGACCCACTTCTATGCCCTTCTAAGATACTATAAATCCTAGGAATTTTCCAAAAGTAAATAAAAAAGTATATATTTTTGGATTCAATCTAACCTTGTACTCTTGCAACCTTTCAAATACGAGACCTAACAATTGCATACGAGTTTCCCTCGGTTGAGATTTGGCTAGCATATCATCTACATAATATTCCATGATTGTATGGATCATGTCATTGAATATGTTTATCATTTCCCTTGATATGTAGCATCAACATTCTTCAAGCCAAAATCTATTACATTCCAACAATAAGTACAACATGAAAAGGTGAAAGTTCCTCTATGTTGATCCTGTAGAGATATCTTGATTTGGTTATAACCTAAAAATTTGTCCATTAAGGATAAAATATGGTTTCTTACTGGAATGTCAAGTAAAATGCCAATGTTTGGTAGTTGGAATTCATCTTTTACACATGTCTTGTTTAAAGTGCTTGAAGTTTGTAGATATGTGGATGTCCTTTGATGGTTTTGTTACCAATACTAGGTTAGAGATCCACAAATCATAGTTAATCTATTGAATGAGCCTTGCATCCTAGAATTTATTTAACTCTTCTTTTACTAGCAAGAAAATGTGAGCATGCATTTTCCTAAAATTTTCTCGAATACCTCTACCCTATTTATCTATGGTAGATGATGAAGTACCAGATTTAGATCTAATCTTAGTGTATTAGGATATAACTAGGAAATGTTAATTTTTATTTCCTTAAATAATCATATGAACTTTACTCTTTCTTGAGGTGATAGAGATTTTGTTAGACACACCTTCTTAGGGTATTGCTAATCCCTTAAGCTTTCTTCTTTTATTTCTTGTACTGGTAGTGTTCAATTTTCTTCATTGATAGGAGGAGCTTCCAACATTACATCTTATGGTGACTAAGAGAGGTTTTCACCACAATATACACCATTTTTAAAAAACTTTTTTCACAATCAAAAGTCATTTTTGATTTTTACTAGACGACCTTTTATTTTACTTTTTAATTGAAAAGAGGATCTACCTCCCTAAAATATGCTAACATGTCCAAATCTATGGATAATCCTACATTATGCTCATCTTATGGTATACCATGTTGAAACCCTAAGAACTTAGCAATGGCTCCATCATTCTCAAATTAATCTATTTCAAGACATCCTCGATAGTCTTTAATTGACTAGTTTAGGTCATACTAGATGCAAGTTGACACTAGGTAAAGACTTGATGTGGGAAAATAGAATTGCAATAATAGTTTCAATGAACCAATAATATGATGTAGATAAATTGTCCAAAAAAATGACATCTTGGCTTGCTTCTATACACAATGTTCATCTACTAGGTTGAGTGAGTGAAACTTTTATCTATAGTGAAGGTTCTTATGGTGTTGTACTCATAATCACTAGAATCAATATTGATGTCACACACATAGGGTATCTCTTCTTCATCATAAGCCAAAGATTCCTACTCAAGTGTCACTTGGGTGTCTATGGTTTAGTTTCTCATAGCAACAATTGTTAAAGTATGCTATTCATTGGGTTATGTTAATGTTCTTTCCCCCTATTTGGTTCAACAACCTCCTATTAGTGTGTAGGAATTTCACGTATGACAAGACTTGACTAGGATTGACCATATATGTCCTTATTTAGGTAGAAAAATAATTTTGATCTCTTATTTTTGTTGTGATCCTAGACTAGCAATTGTGGACATAGTCGTATGTCCTCTTTCTAGTCGAGACTAGGACAACTTTGTTACTTTAAAATTCTTCTTTGTGTCATCTATATTCAAACTTCTTCAAAAAATTAAAGCCCAAATACTATGTTGAAGAGGGAAAAAATGTAGACATGTAAATCTGATTACACCATTTAAGTAATCCTATTGAGTTATATATTAGAAATCTAATAGGGAAAACAAGATGCTGTGAGGAGGGGTGAAAGAATCTTCAAAACCACATCAAACATAAACCATATTTGATATCTATATGCAAGAAAATCCTAACCTATTGGGAGCACACATATATAAGCAAATGTTAGTTGTAACATGTGCATAAGAAAGATTAGAAAAAAATTAAAATACAACTAAGACAAGCTTGAGTTTAACAATTTACGCAACCACAAATTAAAATCCTCATGCAACCTCAAAGTAGCTCAACAAAGGCATCCAAAAGAGGCCTTGTTGGTGTGCTTTATATTGGAGAGATGTAAGTGTGCTCTCCCCAAATGCAACTATGAATCCCCAATGATTGAAATTAAATGCTATGTGAAATATGAATCTAAACTAAGATGAGTGTAGAATACCTTAAAAAAATGGCTATGAATAAGCCAAACTCAAAGGATTCTAAAGACGTGAATATGAAAATGAAATACAATGAATTAAACTATCAATAGTAAGCTATCATGAAAATACAAGCATAAGTACAATAAATCTAACATCTACTAAAAGGGGTTAGTAATATGCAAATCTCTAAAACAACTAGAAAGCTTCAACTCTAAACTAGCATGATAACAATGCAAATGAGAGAGATGAAAAATGCTTGAGATAAGGGCTCTATTTATAGGTTTGAGAGAGGCCTTGGAGAGGTGGCATCTATGTGGCATCCATATAGGTACCACAAGGGAGACACATTGGCTAAGGAGACAAGCCATACAAAGGTCAACATAAGCCTTTTTAGTGAAAGTGATAGCTCAAGGTTTGCTCACACATGTGTGAGAAACCTTGGAGAAAGGAAAGGGGGTCAAGTGTGTAAGAGATGTGAATAAAATAATTAAATGGAAGCTTTATTAGATCTTTAGTTGTTCACACATGTGTGAGCAAATATTTAGGAGCTAAAAGGTGTTTATAAAGGTGCTTAGGATAATTAAGTGAGATTAACTAATGAGTAGGCTTAGAAGGAGGAGAGTAATGGGTGTAGACTAGGTTTTTAGGATGGGATTATGATGAAATTAAATAAGATTTAACTTAATCACAAGATTAAAAAATTTAATAAAGTGGAGAGAATGAAATAAATTAGAATTTATTCAAAAGGGGATTTATGGAACACTATGCATTAAATAAATTTAACACATTAGAGGGGATGCATTTAAATCAAATTTAAATACATTAGGGAAATGAATCTATTTAATTAAATAAGTAGAGAAACATGATAAAATATAATTAAATAATTACACTGTCAAGGGTGATATTAAATTAATTAATATAGTGTTTAGGATAATTTTGAGTGTCTACATTTTGCCTCTCTTTGATGTAGTATTGGGATGACATTGCATCAAAGAAAAGAGAATATAGGTTACCCCGGTGAGGAGAGGAGTGGAAAGATTCATGTCATAGCAATGGCAAGGGAGAAGGGTGCCCCCTTAAGGAAATGGGGTGAAAGAGGAGCATATTTTGCCTCATTTTCTCAAAAATAGACACAGAAAGGAAAAAGGAAGGAAAAAGGCTTAAACAAAGGCCTTGCATGACTTGTTGGTATGCAAGAAAATCCTAACCTTTTGGGAGCATGCATAAACAAGCAAACGTTATTTGTAACATTTGCATAAGAAAGATTAGAAATAAATTGAAATACAACTAAGACAAGCTTGAGTTTAACAACTTATGCAACCACAAATTTAAATCCTTATGCAAGCTCAAAGCAACTCAACAAGGGCACCCATAAGAGGCCTTGTTAGTGTGCTTTAGATTGGAAGGATGTGAGTGTGCTCTCCCCAAACACAACTATGAATCCCCAATGATTGAAATGAAATGCTATGTGAAACATGAATCTAAACTAAGATGAGTGTAGAATTCCTTCAAAAAATGGCTATAAATAAGCCAAACTCAAAGGATTCTAAAGATGTGAATATGGAAATAGAATGTAATAAATTAAACTATCAATAGTAAGTTATCATGAAAATTCAAGCATAAGTGCAATACATCTAACATCTACCAAAAGAGGTTAGTAATATGCAAATCTCTAAAACAAGTAGAAAGCTCTAATTCTAAACTAGCATGGTAACAGCAAATGAGGGAGATGTCAAATGCTTGAGACAAAAACTCTATTTATAGGTTTGAGAGAGGCCTTGGGGATGTTGCATCCACATAGTTTCCACAAGGGAGACACATGGGCTGAGGAGACAAGCTATGGAAAGGTCAACATAAGCCTTTTTAGTGAAAGTGGTAGCTCAAGGTTTGCTCACACATGTGTGAGAAACCTTGGAGAAAGGAAAGGGGGATAAATGTGTAAGAGGTGTGAATAAAATAATAAAATGGAAGCTTTATTGGATCTTGAGTTTCTCACACATGTGTAGCAAACACTTAGGAGCTAAAAAGTAGTTAGAAATGTGTTTAGGATAAATTAAACAGGATTAAATAATGGGTAGACTTAGAAGGATTAGAGTGATGGGTGTAGACTAGGTTTTAGGATGGGATTAAAATTAAATTAAATAGGATTTAACTTAATCATAGGATTAGAGAATTTAATAAAGTGGAGGGACTAAATAAATTAGAATTTATTTAAAAGGGGATTTATGGAGCGTTATGCATTAAAATATATTTAAAACATCAGAGGGGATGCATTTAAATTAAATTTTAATACATTATAAAAATGAACCTATATAATTAAATAAGTAGAGGAAAAAGACAAAATATAATTAATTAATAAATAATTAATTATAGTGTCAAGGAAGATATTAAATCAATTAATATAGTGTTTAGGACAATTTTGAGTGTCTACATTTTGCCCCTCTTTGATGTAGTGTTGGGATGATATTGCATCAAAGAAAAGAGAATATAGGTTTGCCCCAGTGAGGAGAGGCATGGAAAGATTCATGGCATAGCGATGAAAAGGGAGGAGGGTGCCCCTTCAAGGAAATGGGGTGAAAGAGAAACATATTTTGCCCCATTTTCTCGAAAATAGACATAGGAAGGAAAAAAGGCTTAAAAGAAGGTCTTGCATGACTTGTTGGTAAGATTGGAATGATGCAGGGTGAATTGGATAATAATTAATCTAAATACATCCTAACTACATGAATGCATGGGATTTAGTTCTGTTTATATGGGAGAGCACACCCTAGTTTGATAGTGCAAGAGGAGTTATGCACCAAATGCTATTATAGTATAGATGACAAGATTCCTTTGCATGGACTAGACTCTCGACAAAATATAGACTTTAGGATTGTAGATGTAGTTTTCATATTCATGATGAAACAAATGACATGCACACATTGGAGAGGTCTAGGCACACCCAAATTCTTTTATAGGGATCTTGGTGGAAAGTGTGTTAACTTGTTGCCCCCAGTGAGCAATGCATAACCATAACTCAAAACTGACATAGATGTGCTAAAGAATCATAAAAATAGATCATATTTCAAAATGACACATGTAATTAGGTTAATCCATGCAAATGATACCAAGATATTGAAGATCGAGGCACACTTGGGAAGGTTGTAGTTGACACACAAAGATAAAATCAACAAAAAGACCTTATGACCAAGTAGTCATTCAATCCACAATTCATGCCATGAACCTAATTCTAATAGTGAAATTTTTTAAGCCTATGTAGGAAGGATGCATCCTATAAGGAAAAATTTGATTGTTTGATTGAAGTGCATTGAAATGTCTGTGATTGTTTGCTAGCAATTATGTGAAAGGAACAAGGTTCTCAAATCATTTAGTCACTGTGTGAATTTGTATAAGTTTTGTTTGCAATCACTATTTTGATAAGCTTAGTTTGATGGGTTCAAGCTCAGCATAATGAGATTAAATTATGAGCATAAGAATTTGGATAAGATATGATAAGATGATGGATGAATTAAATTGGAATGGAAGAGGAATGCGAGAGAGAAAGTGATAAATGTTCTCTAGAGGAAAGTTTGTTTAATGGAAGACTATAAATTTGATCAAGGTATATGGAAATAGATGGAAAAATGAAGCAATTGATTATGGAATATTTTATATATAAAAGGATTAGAAGAAGGGAATTTGATTAGAGTAGAGGATAAATGAATTGATTGAATTGATGAAAATGACTAGATTGGGACCGCTGACAAGGGAAATCCAAGGAATTGTAAATGGATGAGAAGGGTGGGGATATCTAAATGGAGGAATAATATGGGGGACCAAAGGATCCAATATAGGAAAATGAGGAGCCAAGGACCATGTTTCAAAGGAGTGACCAACAATGCCCCATACCAAGGATATGAAAATGGAAGAAAATGTGGTGGGAAATGATGCATGAAAATGGAAAGATGGTGCGAAGGCTATTGTATGGAGGAAGTGAAGGAATGTGCTCTTCCAAAGCATGGATGGAAATTTATTTGTTGTGCCTCTAGTTTTGATCACGAGCATAGGCCTGAGAGTGGAATGAATAAGGGATATGGGAGGGAGGGTATGAATAGGATAGGGATAATGATATGAAGGATATGGATAAAACATGGAACATGAAATGGATGGGATAATCAAGACCAAAGAAATATAAAATGTGAATGGAAGTATCTAGGATTATAGATGGAGGATGAAGGAAATGAATAGGACAAGGACTATGAGATACATGATATTGATAGGATGTCAAGATCAAATATGTGAAAGTGGATGGCAATATGTAGGATAATGGATGGATATGAAAAGTGAGCATGAATGGAAGAAAGGAAAAGGATAGTCATGATGAAAGATGGACAAGGATGATGGAGGGAGGAATATGGAAGATATGCAAGGAAGTGTAGTATGGATGAGGCTTGCCCCCAGTGCAGAGTGCAAGTGGAAGGATAAGTGAATGGTTGGATAAGTAGAATTCGAAGATAATAGATACATGATAGGAAAAAAAAGGGAGGACTCAAGCATCTAAATACATGGATGACATACTTTGATATTTATTTCTTTTTTGATTTTCAAGAAAATTTGACTATTTTCTCATAGATGTTGGCAGGATAGTGAAAATAAGGATGAAGTGGATTAGTAAATGAAGGTCAAGGACTTATGAAATTTTTTGGATTAAGGGGGTGGAGTGGTTGGGAGGAAGACATGGTTGAAACTATGGAGACAAAAAAATATAACTCGGAGATAATGAACCTATGAAGACAACAAAATAGAATTTAAAAAATAAAAAATAAAAATAGGCGGAGATGCAAAACTACGGAGACGACAATATGAGAAGATGACAAAACAAAGAAAATCAATTTTTTTTTGAAATTTTTGTGGGTTGAGTCTAGCAAAGATTCGAAAATGCAAAGACGACGATCTACAGAGATGACACTACATCCTAATGTAAATGATAGTGTGTGGTTTTTTATAGAAAAAGTCAAATTTTTGAGTGAATCTAATAATGGAAAAGGGACATGGGTCTCACCGAGCATGCCAAAATGTATATGCAAAAACCTAACCTATCGAAAACACGTGTAAACAAATAAACATTAGTAGCATGTGCATTCAAGATAGCAAATAAGATTTAAAAACTACTAATTCTATTTGAGTTTTAAACAACTATGCAACCAACATATTAGAGTCCTCACACAACCTCAAAGCAACTCAACAAGGGCACCCATAAGAGGCCTTGTTGGTGTGCTTAATTGTGAGGGATGTAGATGTGCTTTCCCAAACACAACTATTGAATCCCTTGATGATGAAAATGCAATATGAAATGAATCTATGTTAAGAATGTGTGAAATACCTTCAAGCAATGGCTATGAATAAGCCACCCTAAAAGGATTCCATGGATATGGAGGTGAATGAAATGCAATGAAGAAAGAAACCTACAACATCATACTACCATGAAACTAATGCAAAAGCTAGAAATCTAAGTAATGCAAACAACTAGAAAAATGTTAAATCTAAGCATAAAATCTCTAAAAAGCTCTAGAACTATACTAGCATGATAACAATGCATATGGAGGAGATGTAAAAATTCTTGAGACAAGGGCTCTATTTATAGGTTTGAGAGAGGCCTTGGGGAGGTGGCATCTATGTGGCATCCACATAGGTGCCACAAGGGAGACACATGGGCTAAAGGACAAGCCATGCAAATGTCAAAAAGAGCCTTTATGGTTGAGAGGCTCAAGGTGTGCTCACACATGTGTGAGCAACCTTGGGGGAGGGAGTGGGGGACAAAGGTGTAAGAGGTGTAAATGTGGTGGAAGCTTTATTGGATAATGAGCTTCCCACACATGTGAGAAAACACTTAGGGGCTAAGAGATGTTTAAGATAAATAAGTGAGATTAAGTAGTGGGTAGGCTTAGAAGGATAAGAGTGATAGGTATAGACTAGGTTTTAGGATGGGATTAGGATTAAATTAAATAAGATTTAACTTAATCATAGGATTAAAGAATTTAATAAAGTGGAGGGAATTAGATAAATTAGAATTTATTTAAAAGGGGATTTATGGAGCACTGTATATTAAATAAATTTAATACATTAGAGGGGATGCATTTAAATTAAATTTAAATACATTAAGAAAATGAACCTATTTAATTAAATAAATTTAATTAAATAAGTAGAAGAATATGACAAATATAATTAATTATAGTGTCAAGGGGGCAAGGGAGATATTAAATCAATTAATATAGTGTTTAGGACAATTTTAAGTCTCTACATTTTTCCCCTGTTTGATGTGATGTCAGAATGACATTATATCAAAGAAAAGAAAATATAGGTTTCCCTAGCAAGAAGAGGAGTGGAAAGAGTCATGTCGAAGCGACGACAGGGTAGGAGGGTACCCCCTTGAGGAAATGGAGTGAAAATGAATATATTTTGCCCCATTTTCTTGAAAATAGACATGGGAAGGAAAAGGGAAAGAGAAAAGGCTTAAAAGATGACCTTGCATGACTTGTTGGTAATATCAGAATGAAGCAGGGTGAATTGGATAATGATTTATCTAAATGCAACTTAACTACACGAATTCATGGGATTCAATTGTGTTTTTATGGGAGAGCACACCCTAGTTTTATATTACAAGAGGAGTTATGCATCAAATGCTATAGAAGCGTAGATGACAAGATTCCTTTGCATGGACTAGACTCTCAACAAAATAGAGGCTTTAAGAACATAGATGTAATCTTCATAGTCATGATGAAACATATGACATATACACACTGGAGAGGTCTAGGCACACCCAAATTCTTGTTAGGGACCTTGGTGGAAAGTGTGCTAACCCGTTGCCCCCAATGAGCAATGCATAATGATAACTCAAAAACCAATAGAGATGTACTAAATAATCATGATAATAGATCATTCACAAAATGACATGTGTAATTAGGTTAAGTCATTCAAATGATACCAAGATATTGAAGATTGAGGCATACTTAAGAAGGCTATCACTGATACAAAAAGATAAATTCAACAAAAAGACTTTATGACCAAGTAGACATTTAGTCCACAGTTCTTACCATGAACTTTATTTTGATGGTGAATTTGTTAAGCCTGTATAGGAAGGATGCATCCTATAAGGCAAAAATTGATTGTTTGATTGAATTGTATTGAAATGTTTGTGATTGTTTGCGAGAAATTGTGTGAAAGGAACAAGGTTCTCAAATCATTTAGTCTTAGTGTGAATCTTTGTAATTTTAGTTTGTAATCACTATTTTGATAAGCTTGGTTTGATGGGTTGAAGCTTAGTGTCATGAGATTAGATGATGAACAAAAGAATTTGGATAAGATATGATAAGATGATGGATGAATTGAATTGGAATGGAAATGGAATGATGTTGATAAGAATAAAAAGGAGACTTCGATAAGATGTATATTGATTTGTAGGAAATGATTGAAAGAAGGGAATTAGATTATATTAGAGGAGAAATTAATTGATTGAATTGATGAAAATGACTAGATTGGGACCACTGACAAGGGAGATCCAACGAATGGTAAATGAATGAAAAGGGTGGGGATATCAGAATGGAGGAATAATATGGGGGACTAAAGGATCCAATATAGGACAATGGGTAGCCAAGGACCATGTTTCAAAGGAGTTAAAATGGCCCATACCAAGGATAGGAAAAATAGGAGGAAATGTGGTGGGAAAGGATGGGTGGAAATGGATAGATGGTCTGAAGATTATTATATGAAGGAAGGGGAGGCATGTGTTCTTCCAAAGCATGTATAAACATTTGGTTATTGTGTCTCTAGTATTAATCATGAGCATGGGCATGAAAGTGAAATGAATATGGGATATGGGAGGGAGCTTTTGAATATGATATGGATAATGATATGAAGGATATGGACATGATAATCAAGACTAAAGACACATGAAAGGAGAATGGAAGTATGTAGGATTATGGATGGAGGATAATGAGGATATGAACATGAAATGAACTATGGGATGCAAGATATGGATAGAATGTCAAGATCAAATATATGAAAAGATTATGGAAGTATATAGGATAATGTATGGATAATGCACAAGGGATATGTCAAGCAAGCATATGGATGGATGGGAAGTAAATGATAGTCAAGATCAAAGATGGAAAAGGATGATGGCCGATAGATGGAAATATGGAAGATATATAAGGTAGTGTGGGATAGATGGATCTTGCCCCCAGTGTAGAGTGAAGGTGGAAGAGGATAAGTGAATGGAAGGATAAGTGGAATTGGAAGATAATGGATACATGATACAGAAACAAAGAGAGGACTCAAGCATCTAGTTACATGGATGGGATCCCTTGATATCTATTTATTGTTCTTTATTATTTTCAAGGAGTTTTTAACTATTTTCTCATTGATGTTGGTAGGATAGTGAAAATAAGGGTGAAATGGGTTGGTAAATGGAGGTCAAGGACTTATGAAAAGGTTTGAATTAAGGGGGTGAAGTGGTTGGGAGGAAGACATGATTAGTGGATGCTAGGTTGGAAGACTTGTGAATGAGTGGATGAAGGAGGTGGAAAGATCATCATTGACACACACCTTGAAAAGTGATGGAAATGAGGGAATTTTGGAGGATATGTAGTGGAAAGTTTGAATTTTGGGATACAGGGACCCAAAATGGATGAAAGAGATGATGGTGGATTTGGGTATGTAAGTACCCAAAATGGAGCTGAAAAATGGAAGCTTGGATGATTTATGAATGAGGGAAGCCTTTGGATTTGCGAAAAAGGATGCCATTTTGAAGTTTTCATTGAGATTCGTTGTTTCATTAAGTAGCTTTAGAATCCACAAAATTTTTGCACTTTTCATTTTTAGCCTTTGTGGCCTTTTGATTTTGTTTTGGATCATATTTTTCTTTTCTTGAACATGTCTTTTAGAAGGGACATGTTGATCCTTGGATTTTTACAGATTTTTGGCTTTATTCTCTTTATCTTTGGTGTCCAATTTGCTACCATTGGCCATGTTAGGGGTGTATGAGGATAAATGGTATGAAGAGCTTATGGATGGTGAACATTGGAAGGAATTCAAGGATGTGTGCCTTTGTTGATCTTTAATAGGTATATGAGGGGATGAATTGGAAAATATGGATATGGTAGATGGATGTATGTAAGGACCTAAAATAGATGGAAGGGATAAGGATTTGGCTTTGGAACATAAGGACCCAATATGGATGGAAATGAGGAAGGAAGCAGATTATGGATATAAGGTCCCAAAATGGACTTCGAATATGGATGATGGGAACATTTAGGTATGGATGGAGGAATTTTAGGTTTAGAAGGAGTGGAAGCTGTACCAACATCTTGAGACAATATTTCTCCAACGTGATACTTATCATTTTCAATACAAGATGTGAGTCCATGTATATAGGGTTCATGAGTGGAATGCATAGGTGTGATAGGATCATGTGGAGGATTAGAATCACAAGGGGGATTATGAGGGATAATAGGATCTTTAGATGGGGTAGGATCATGAAAGAATGAAGGGGTACTTTGATCTTGCCTTAAAAGAGGATCATGTAGTGGAATTATTGGATCATATAATGGTATAGAATCATATAATGGAGTAGATGGAATGGAATCATGAGATGAAACATTTTGATCTTGACATGGAGGAGTATTAGTGGATGGAGTGGAAGGAGAATCTTCATGAAGTGGAGGATCTATGGATGCTAACTCTTGAGATGGAACATAATTAGTAATGTGTGTAGTACATGAAATGTCTTGATCTTGAATAAGAAGGGGATCTTGAGATGGAATAAGAGGGATAAATGGATCTTGAGGGATAAGGGAATAATGGGATGGAGAAATGTTTGGATCTAGAGGAGAAGAGGAATCTATAATGGCATGCTTTGGAGGAAGGTCTTGAGATGGATTTGGATTTATGACTTTGAGTGATTGGTTCACTTTATTTTATTTTTATACTTAGACAAGGTTTCTAGTGAGATAAACCTATTACAAGGTGAAGATGATGTTGATTTTGGAGGATTAGGATTGTGTGAAAGTGGAGGAATGGGTAGGGGATTGGGATGATGGTTTTGGACATTAAGCTCAAAGTATGGGGAATTACATGGAGGATTTGGGTTGGATGAGACATTAGGATTATGGTCTTCAAAACATGGGGCAAGAGGACATATGTCTTGGAAGGTAGATTTTGACTTTTGATTTTCTAGGCTCAAGATAGAATTCTTGAGTTCGTCAATTTCTTTGGCCATGACATTTATGTTTGAGGAATTGTGTGGGCTATGAATGAAATCGTATGTTGATGAAGGATAATGAGGTGGATTTCCCCTGTCAAAGGTAGAAGAATAAGGAATATGAGATGGATTAGAATTCGATATGAAGTTTTGAGGAGTGATTTGATATGTAGGTGGAATGGGAGGTATAACTCCAGATTTCCTTTGAAGATCTTCAACCATTTGATTAAGCCAATTTGTATCCATGGAACTTAAACAAAGAGTGATGAAATATTTGATGATGGATGAAATATGACCTTAGGACTAGGATCAATTTTGGACTTTGTGTTGACTTGATTTGAATTGAATTGATTGGATATGTTTTGATTTGACTTGATATTGGATGAATGTTTGAGATAACCTTGATAAGATTTGGGTCGTTCAAGATAACTAGGATTGAAGTCCAAGGATTATGATGGTGCTCCTAAGTCCAAAGTAGAAGATTTTATGAAAATTGAATTAGAAGAAGATGTGAATATATGAAATTAGAAAGATTGATTTTGTATTAAAAATGTAAATGGACTGACTTAGTAATTGATTAGAAAAGAATGAATTTGACAAGAGAGTGGATTAAGAATCATGAGGATTAATCATTGAATGAGGGAATTGGATCTTGACGTGGATTATGAACCATGATTAGGGATTTGATTGAATGATTAAGAAAATGAGGAAATGGTTAAGAGGATTGAGATTGATTAAGATTTTGAGGAATGATTCGAATGATTAAGACAAGAGATGCATGATGGTGATGAATTTGATGGATAGAAGAAGTGATGGGGAACACAAGAGCTTCTTTTTCTTATTTTTTTATTTTGAAATGTTTTTGGATTTTGAACTTTTATGATGTTTTTGGATTTTTTGAAACATAACATGCAAACCATACAACGAAATATATACAAGAAAATTTTAGATGGTGTATCCCCTTAAAATGGGGAGGTTTTTAAACACTTAGCACATTGAACACACCAACAATATTATAAGGTTTTGACTAGGATATACAAGCTCAGCTAGGGGTGTCCTCGATATACATAAGATATGTGAGACCGAAATCTGTAGATGAAAGAAAATAATGCCACACAACCAAGAGGAGACGGTAACCCAAATCTCCACCTTCATTTCCCAAAGGTATAAAGTTATTTGGAGCATAGCCAAGAGTGACAAGATTTTACTTCCAAGAGAGGTGTCTTTCGATTCACCTCCTGATATTTATACTCCACCAGAATGCTAGAGTTGAGGTCATCCCAAGGGGTGATGAAATACTCAAGCAGGCCTCTTAAAAAATAAATAAAACAAGGCCACTTATTTATTGTGCACTCAAGATCACTTAAAGGCATGAGAGGAGTGAATATGTAAGTGGTCTTGGGTTTAAAAGACACTTATTCTTTTCTGATAAAGCTTTAAGTTTTCTATCTACTTTTGAAGACACTCATATTTATATCATACAATGTTCTTTCCAACTTGACAATGTCATCAACATAATAAAAATTGAGAGTTTTCCAACATAAGAAAATCGAGCGTCATCAACATAAGAAATTTGATAAGAAAAGAGTCAATTTCTTTATGCATTCAAGATTGAGCGAGTGTTTGTTTTAAGCACCAAATTCAAAGGTTCATTACATTATTATTTGATCCTTAAGCATTCAAGATTTGATGAGATTCATTTTAAAACCAAATTGAAATGTGTATCATAGCATTTTTCTTTGACCTTTATGCATTTAAGAGTGTATTCGCTAGCATGCATTCTAATGAAAGATGCATTCTCTTTAAGACACTCACGAGTGTATTTTAGCATTAATTCCAATGAAAAACATATAGGTTTTAATCCATGACATTCAAGATTGAGTTTAGTGCATTCATTCCAATGATAGATTGTAAGTTCTCTTAAGGCATTCAAGATTGAGTTTTAACAACATTCATCCAAATGAAAGGTTTTGTTCCATTGATTATGAATTCAAAATTAGATTCGCTTGTTTTAAGTTTTAGTCATTCAAGAGTGTGTCTGATTTATCCCATTAAGTGCAACATTCATTCAAAGACAAATGATTAAGCATTCAACTTCATTCCTAAGAGCAATAAAATATTAGGAAAAAAACCTACAAGAAAACATGTTTAGGTGTTTTTAAAATGCTCCCATCTACAATGTTGTAATAAACAACTTGATTAGCTTCAACAAAATCTCCAAAAATGAAAGTTAACTATGGGAAAATTTATTTAATTTTTTTGTTATTTTTTTCATATGTAAATAAGCTTAGAAAGACTCCAATCCTACAGAACCACCAAAATTCAAAATTTGATTTATTCTTTAAAGAACATAAAAATCACAGACGATAGAATGTAGGCAAAGATGACAAACAATAGAGACGACAAAAATTGCAGACAACAGAATAAAAAGAAAGTATAACATACCTGTTACTTACATTCATAGATCGCAAACAACAAGATAGGATTGCAAACACCAAAAATTAGAGATGACATAGTGTGAAAATTGCGGAGATGATAGTCCATAAAAATGACTAGTTTTTAGCCGCCCAAAATGCAAATGACAAAGTAATGAAATTGCGGAGATGATAGAATATAACTTGGAGATAACAAAATTATGGAGACGATAGAATATAATTAAAAAATAAAAATAAAATAGGCAGAGACGCCAAACTATAGAGACGACAATATGCGAAGACGACAAAACCAAAAAAATCAATTATTTTTATCAATTTTTGTGGGTTGAGTCTGATGGAGACACAAAAATGCAGAGATGATGATCTGTAGAGATGATGAGACATCTATGTAGACAACACTGCGTTCTAACACAGATGACAGTGCATGAATTTTTACAAAAAAAGTCAAGTTTTTGAGTGAATCTGATAATGGAAAATGGATGTGGGTCCCACCAGGCGTGCCAAAATGTATATGTAAAAACTTAACCTGTTGGGAGCATGTGTAAACAAGAAAAAATTAGTAGCATGTACATTCAAGATAACAAATAAGATTGAAAAACTACTAATTCTACTTGAGTTTTAAACAACTATGCAAGCAACATATTAGATTCCTCACACAACCTCAAAGCAGCTCAATAAGGGTGCCCATAAGAGGCCTTGTTGGTGTGCTTAAGTGTGAGGGATGTAGATGTGCTCTCCCAAACACAACTATTGAAAACCTTGATGATTAAAATGCAATATGAAATGAATCTATGCTAAGAATGTGTGTGAAATACCTTCAAGCAATGGATATGAATAAGCCACCCTCAAAGGATTCCATGGATATGGAGGTGAATGAAATGAAATAAAGAAAGAAACCTACAACATCATACTACTATGAAAATAATGCAAAAGCTAAAAATCTAATTAATGCAAACAACTACCACAGGTTAGTTCTAAGCATAAAATCTCTAAAAAGCTTTAGAACTATACTAGCATGATAACAATGCATATGGAGGAGATGTAGAAATTCTTGAGACAAGGGCTCTATTTATAGGTTTGAGAGAGGCCTTGGGAAGGTGGCATCTATGTTGCATCCACACAGGTGCTACAAGGGAGACACATGGGCTAAAGGACAAGCCATGCAAAAGTAAAAAAGAACCTTTATGGTTGAGAGGTTTAAGGTGTACACACACATGTGTGAGAATCCTTGGGGGAAAGAGTGGGGGACAAAGGTGTAAATGTGGTGGAAGCTTTATTCGATCATGAGCTTCTCACACATGCGTGAGAAAACACTTAGGGGCTAAGAGGTGTTTAGAAAGGTGTTTAAGATAAATAAGTGAGATTAAGTAGTGGGTAGGCTTAGAAGGATGAGAGTGATGGGTGTAGGTTAGGTTTTAGGATGGGATTAGGATTAAATTAAATAAGATTTAACTTAATCATAGTATTAAATAATTTAATAAAGTGGATGGAATTAAATAAATTAGAATTTATTTAAAAGGGGATTTATGGAGCACTATGTATTAAATAAATTTAATACATTAGAGGGGATGCATTTAAATTAAATTTAAATACATTGGGAAAATTAACCTATTTAATTAAATAAGTAGAAGAATATGACAAATATAATTAATTAATAAATAAATAATTATAGTGTCAATAGAGATATTAAATCAATTAATATAGTGTTTAGGACAATTTTAAGTGTCTACATTGGGACATAAGGACCAAAAATAGAGTTGGTAAATAGAGGTTTTGAGGATTTATGGATGAAGGAAGCCTTTGAATTAGCAAGATCGGATGCCATTTTGAAGTTTTCTTTGAGATTCATTACTTCATTAAGTAGCTTTGGAATCCACATAATTTTTGAATTTTTCATTTTCAGCCTTTGTGGCCTTTTGATTTTTTCTTTCTTTTGTATCATATTTTTCTTTTCTTGAACATGTCTTTTAGAGGGGACATTTTGATCCTTGGATTTTTGCATATTTTTGGCTTCATTCACTTTATCTTTGGCATCCAATTTTCTTCCATTGGACATGGTATGGGTGTATGAGGATAAATGGTATGGAGAGCTTATGGATGAAATTATGGAGGGTGAACATTGGAAGGAATTCAAGGATGTGTGCATTTTTTGGTCTTTACTAGGAGCATGAGGGGATGAAGTGGGAGAGTAAGATATGGTAGATGGATGTGTGTATGGACCCAAAATGGAAGTAAGGGATGGAGAATTTGTCTTTGGAACATAAGGACCCAAAATGGATGGAAATGAGGAAGGAATGAGAATATGGATATAAGGGCCCAAAATGGACTTGGAATATGGATTATGGGAACATTTAGGTTTGGATGGTGAAATTTTGGATTTGGAAGGAGTGGAAGGCATACTAGCATCTTGAGATATTATTTCTTCAAATGGATACTTATCATTTTCAATACAAGATGAGAGTCCATGCATATGGGGTTATGACTGGATTGGATAGGTATGATAGAATCATGTGGAGGGCTAGGATGATGAGGGGGATTATGAGGGATAATAGGATCTTGAGATGGATTGGGATCATGAAATTCACATGAAGGGGTACTTTGATCTTGACTTATAAGAGGATTATGTGGTGGAATAATTGGATCATGAGATGGAATAGAATCATATAATGAAGTAGATGGAATGGAATTATGAGATGGAACATTTTGATCTTGACAGGGGGTAGAGCTAGTGGATTCTATAGAAGGAACATCTTCATGAGGTGGAGAATCTATGAATGCTAACTCTTGAGACAAAATGGAATCAGTAATGTGTGTGGTACATAGAATGTCTTGATCTTGATTACGAAGGGGGTCATGAGATGGACTAAGAGGGATAAATGGATCTTGAGGGATAAGGGAATAAGTGGATGGAGAAATGCTCAAATCTAGAGGAGAAAAGGAATCCATAATGACATGCTTTGGAGGAAGGTCTGGAGATGGAATTGGGTGTATGAATTTTGGTGATTGGATCACTTTATTTTTACTTTTATACTTAGAAAAGGTTTATAGTGAGATAAACCTATTACAAGGTGGGGATGATGTTGATTTTGGAGGATTAGGATTGTGTGAAGGTGGAGGTATGGGTAGGGGATTGGGATGATGGTTTTGGACATCAAGCTCAAAGTATGGGGAATTACATAGAAGATTTAGGTTGGATGGGACATGAGGATTATGGTCATCAAAACATGGGGGAAGAAGACATATGTCTTGGAAGGTAGATTTTTGCTTTTGATTTGCTAGGCTCAAGATAGAATTCTTGAGTTCCTCAATTTCTTTGGCAATGACATTTTTGTTTGAGGAATTATGTGGGCTATGAATGGAATCGTATGTGGTTGAAGGATAATGAGGTGGATTTCCCTTGTCAAAGGTAGAAGAATAATGAACATGAGATGGATTAGAATTAGATATGAAATTTTGAGGATTGAATTGATATGGGGTTTGTGCTGGAGGTGTGACTCCATATTGCTTTTGAATGTCCCCAACCATTTGGTTAAGCCAATTCTTATCCATGAAATTTAGATGAGGGGTGATGAAATATTTTTAGATGGATGCAATATAGACTTAGGACTAGGAGAAATTTTGGACTTGTTTTGATTTGAATTGGATTGGATTTGATTTGATTTGAAGATTTGAGATAGCCTTGGTATAGATAAAGACCTTATGATATTGCAAACAATTGGATGTTGGATTTGAATGATGGTATCGTCTTCCACTTGGAGATGGAAAAATGATCCCAAGTTAGAATAGGATACAAAATATATGACTCAATACTTGGTGATGGAAAAATGATCCCAAGTGAGAAAGTACAATGATGACAAGATTGCTTAAGGATGAAGGTCTAATATAACACTTTGGAAAGATCTTTCTACCTAAATATTGGATTGAATCTTGATTAAGGAGAAATATGATTAATGATATTAATTTGAGTCAATCAAGATAGCTGGGATTAAAGTCCAAGGCTTATGATGGTGCTCCCATGTCCAAAGTGGAAGATTTTTTGAAAAATTGAATTAGAGAAAGATTTGAATAGATGAAATTAGAAAGATTGATTTTATATGATGTAAATGGATTGATAGGAATTTATTAGAAAGGAATGAATCTAACAAGGGATTGGATTAAGAGTCATGAGGATGAATCATTAAATGAGGGAATTGGATCTTATTGTGGATTATGAACCATGATTAGGATGACGATTAGGGATTTGATGGAATGATTAGGAAGATGAGGAAATGATTTGGATGAATAGAGATGATTAAGAATTTGAGGAAAAATTTGAATGATTAAGACAAGAGATGCATGATGGTGATGAATTTGATAGATAGAAGAAGTGATGTGGAAAACAATATCTTCTTTTTGTTATTTTTGTTTTTGACATGTTTTTGGATTTTGAACTTTTATGATGTTTTTGGATTTTCTAAAACATAACATGCAAAGCATAAAATGAGATATATATACAAGAAAACCTTAGATGGTATGTCCTCTTCAAATGGTGAACTTTTTGAACACTTAGCATGTTGAACACACCAAGAATCCTATAAGGTTTGACTAGGATATACAAGCTCAGCTAGGGGTGTCCTCAATATATGCAAGGTACGTGAGGCCCAAATCTCTAGATGAAAAAAAAAATGACATACAACCAAGAGGAGACAGTAACCCAAATCTCCACCTTCACTTCCAAAATGTACAAAGTTCTTTGGGGCTTAGCCAAGAGTGACAAGATTTTACTTCCAAGAGAGGTGTCTTTAGGTTGACCTGCCGATATTTACTGCCAATATTTATACTCTGCTAGAACATTAGAGTTGAGTTTGTCCCAAGGGGTGATGAAATCCCCAAGCAGGCCTTCTAAAAAGTGTAAAACAAGGCCACTTATTTCTTGTGTGTTCAAGATCACCTAAAGGTGTGAGAGGAGTGAATACATAAGTGGTCTTGGGTTTAAAAGACACTTGTTCTTTTCTAATGAAGCTTTAGGTTTTCTATCTACTTTTGAATACACTTGTGTTTATAGCATACAATGTTCTTTCCAACTTGATAACGTTGTCAACATAATAAAAATTGAGAGTTTGCCAACATAAGAAAATCGAACATCGTCAACACAAAAAATTCGACAAGGAAAGAGTTAATTCCTTTATGCATTCAAGATTGAGTGTTCATTTTAAGCACCAAATGAAAATTTTCATTGAAAGCTTCTTTGAACCTTAAGGATTCAATATTGATGAGATTTATTTTGAACTCAAATTGAAATTTCTATCATAGCATTGTTCTTTGACCTTTATGCATTAACAGTGTATTCGACTTCTAAGCATTCATTCCAAAAAAAATGTTTGTGAATTTTCTTAAGGCATTCAAGATTGTGTTATAACATCATTCATCCAAATGAAAGGTCTTGTTCAATTAATTATGAATTCAAGATTGGATTTGCTTGTTTTAAGTTTAGTCATTCAAGAGTGTATTTGATTTATCCAATTAAGTGTAACATGCATTAAAAGATAGAGGATTAAGCATTCAAGAGGTGTCTTTCGATTCACCCCCTGATATTTATACTCCACCAGAACACTAGATTTGAGGTTGTCCCAAGGGGTGATGAAATCCCCAAGCACACCTCCTAACAAGTGTACAACAAAGCCACTTATTTCTTGTGTGCTCAAGATCACCTAAAGGTGTGAGAGGAGTGAATACATAAGTGGTCTTGGGTTTAAAAGACACTTATTCTTTTCTAATGAAGCTTTAGGTTTTCTATCTACTTTTGAAGACACTCATGTTTATAGCATACAATGTTCTTTCCAACTTGACAATGTTGTCAACATAATAAAAATGAGAGTTCACCAAAATAAGAAAATTGAGTATCACCAACATAAGAAATTCGATAAAGAAAGAGTTAATTCCTTTATGCATTTAAGATTGAGTGAGTGTTCATTTTAAGCACCAAATACAAATGTTCGTTGTAAGCTTCTTTGAACCTTAAGCATTCAATATTGATGAGATTTAGTTTAAACTCAAATTGAAATGTGTATCATGGCATTGTTCTTTGACTTTTATGCATTAAGAGTGTATTTGACTTCTAAGAATTCATTCCCAAAAAAATGTTTGTGAATTGCCTTAAGGCATTCAAGATTGTGTTTTAACAACATTCATACAAATGAAAGGTTTTGTTCAATTGATTATGCTTTCAAGATTCGATTTGCTTGTTTCAAGTTTAGTCATTCAAGAGTGTGTTTGATTTATCCAAGTAAGTGCAACATGCATTCAAAGACAAACGATTAAGCATTCAAGTTAATTCCCAAGAGCAATAAAATATTAAGGAAAAACTGCAAGAAAACATGGTTAGGTGCTTTTAAAATGCTCCCATCTGCAATGCTGCAGTAAACAACTTGATTAGCTTCAACAAAATCCCCAAAAATGAAAGCTAACTATGGGAAATTCTATTTTAACTTTTTAAAAAAAAAATTTCTATACGTAAATAAGCTTAAAATGACTCCAATCTCATAGAACCACTAAAAGTCAAATTTTGATTTATACTTTAAAAAAAAAAAATTATAATAAAAATTGCAAATGACAGAAAGTAGGTAGAGATGAAAAACAACACAAATGACAAAATAAAAGCAAGTATGATATACCTAATAGTTACACTTGTAGATCACAGATGACAGAATGTAGAGTAGAGACGCCAAACAATGCAGAGGACCGAACACCAAAATTTGGAAATGATAGACTAGGCAAACTACTGAGACAACAATATACAAATATCATAAGTTTTTAGTTGTTGAAAATGCAGATGACACAATAAATAAATAAATAACACAAATGATAATATAAAAGATAGAGATGATAGAATGGAACAGAGACAACAAAATAGCTATGGTTTGCTATATAAAGCAGTTTTGAAAAAATGTTAGAGGCAGAGATTGCAAACCACGAATATATGGATTTAGGGAGATGATGAAGTGTCTTCGCAGATGAACATGCATCCTAATGTAGATGATAGTGCGTAGTTTCTACGAAAAAATTTAAGTTTTTGATCGATTTTTAGAAATAAAAAAGGGACGTGGGTCTCACCAGGCGTGCCAAAATGTATGCATGAAAACCCAACCTGTCAGGGGGACACGTAAATAAGCAAATGTTAGTTGTAACATGTGCATAATAAAGATTAGAAAAAAATTAAAATACAACTAAGACAAGCTTGAGTTTAACAACTTAAATGCAACCACAAATTAAAATCCTCATGCAACCTCAAAGCAACTCAACAAGGGCACCCATAAGAGGCCTTGTTGGTGTTCTTTAGATTGGAAGGATGTGAGTGTGCTTTGCCCAAAAAAAACTATGAATCCCCAATGATTGTAATGAAATGCTATGTAAAATATGAATCTAAACTAAGATAAGTGTAGAATGCCTTCAAAAAATGGCAATGAATAAGCCAAACTCAAAGGATTCTAAAGATGTGAATATGGAAATGAATGCAATGAATTAAAATATCAATAGTAAGCTATCATGAAAATACAAGCATAAGTGCAATAAATCTAATGTCTTCCAAAAGGGGTTAGTAATATATAAATCTCTAAAACAACTAGAATGCTCTAACGTTAAACTAGCATGATAACAATACAAATAATGAAGATGTCAAATGCTTGAGACAAGGGCTCTATTTATAGGTTTGAGAGAGGCCTTGGGGAGGTGGCATCTATGTGGCATCTACATAGGTGCCATAAGGGAGACACATAGACTAAGGAGACAAGTCATGCAAAGGTCAACATAATACTTTTTAGTGAAAGTGATAGCTCAAGGTTTGCTTGCAAATGTGTGAGAAACCTTGAAGAAAGGAAATAGGGACAAATGTGTAAGATGTGTAAAATGTGTGAATAAAATAATAAAATAGAAGCTTTATTGGATCTTTAGTTTCTCACACATGTGTGAAAAGAAACTTAAGAGCTAAAAGGTGGTTAGAAATGTGTTTAGGATAAATTAAGTGGGATTAAATAATGGGTAGGCTTAGAAGGATGAGAGTGATGAGTGTAGACTAGGTTTTAGGACGAGATTAGGATTAAATCAAATAGGATTTAACTTATCATAGGATTAGAGAATTTAATAAAGTGGAGGGACTAAATAAACTATAATTTATTTAAAAGGGGATTTATGGAGCACTATGCATTAAATAAATTTAACACATTAGAGGGGATGCATTTAAATTAAATTTAAATACATTAGGGAAAGGAGCCTATTTAATTAAATAAATTTAATTAAATAAATAGAGGTACATGAAAAAATATGGTTAATTATTAATTAATTAATTATAGTGTCAAGGGAGATATTAAATCAATTAATATAGTGTTTAGGACAATTTTGAGTGTCTACAATATCTTTACATAAACACTTATTAAATCTCAACCTTATATCAAATCAATCATATACTACAATGTAATATCAGATCTAACATAAATAACACATATAAGCAATGAATCCACACATGAAACTAGATATGGTAACACAGAAACCCTCCGAGGTGAAGGTAAAATAATGGTGGGGATGATACCCACAAATATCTTCTCTACTGTAGTAGAAAAATGTGCCTATTAAGGCTACAAAGTTTGATCACTTGATGATCTACCCTGTGAGGGGTCTACCATGTTAAGAGCTTACAAGACTGTTAGGTCTACCTTGATTAAAGGATTTAACATCAAAACTAAGTGAGTACTCTATTAGGATATTTACATAGGCCTGTTAGGACCATTGTGTTAAGAGATCTACCCTGAAATACTTGTTAAAATGTTATAACCTCAATCCTTTGATTTGCAATAAAATGTTGATATAGATCTCCTCTATCCAATGTAATATCAAATATCTTTGATTGATCTTTAATGACCCCTCACTGTGCTACTTGGTCACCTCTATCTTATGCTTTATGATTCACCTTAAGATTTAAACTTACATGCTCCTATGTCAACAACTTAGCAACCATGCACAATCCTAGCTTGAATCCTTGTTTATAGCCATCTAAGAAGCTTCTAGATCCCATCCAATGATCTGGATCTATCATTTTTGTCACTTAGTCATTCTAATATCTTTTATTGGTTGATTACCTTTCATAGAGATTGATGATATGTTTTTGCAAGTGTAATTGCCTCCTTGATTCTCTTATCGATCCTTTAAACTTTCTTATAACTTGGGAAAAATGGTTTACATAAGAATTTGTGTCATTACGAACTTATATAAAAAGAATAGCTTACTCAACACTAATAGCCTACTAATGTTGGGTCATGCTTGTTCTTCATGTTGTCACTTGCCTTCATCTCTGCTCAACTTAAACTATAAGTTCCCTTATCTCACTCAGTATACATTGCCTCTTGAATCACTCAACAACCACACTATCTTCCTTCTCTAAAGTGTTTGACTTCTATGTTAGCTTGGAACTAATCAAACTAGTTGGAAACTATGGTGTATACTCATTATTAGCTATTGTTCAATATGAACTGATTATGTATAGTTCACTAATATACTTGCTTAGTCTATTTAGTGGCTTGGTCCCAATGTTGACCAACCAACATTGCCTAGATTATGACTAAATGTTTTGCACTAATAGACAATACAAAGATTGTCTTTAGGGTAAAAAAATCCCCCTTTGGCATTAGTGTTAGAAACACTTATCACGATCAACATGTCATGTACATCAAAACTTCAAAATCTGCAAAAACTCATCCTTAGGGTGTGCTCCATACCTTGACTTATCTTTGACAACTATATACATGTTATGATTTTGTCTCTTAGTATAGTATCCTTTATTTCCCCTTGTGCTTATGCTTGATCATACATTTCCCTCCCTTATTTTTGTTACAATTGTTGTGGGATATGAGTTGGGGTTAAACCACACTTGTCAAAAAATGGTTTATGAATCTGCAAAATCATGTCCAATGTACTATCCCAAGTAGTCCTTATAGACTCTAATGCTTGAATTTCAATTTCCAATTTTACTATGAGATCAACCATATTATATGCTATAGACATATTTTCATCTCTCTTTATTAACTCTCTAGCATTCTGTAAATGTCTTTGCATTACGTCTAAATGAGGTGTTAACATAGCTCGAATAGATATAAGATTTTCTCTTAACTTGTTATCTTCTACCACTAATTCAGATTGTCTTCCTTGCAGAAATCTCAATTTGTGGAAATGAATTAAACTAGAACTTGCATCTATGTTCAATTTGTTTGTACTATACTGCAAATCAACTTTATTCTTATCCATTTGTGCTCTTATTTATTTTGTTAATATAGAAAAAAAACACAAAATTCTACATAATATATGTAGATTGTGAACTATTTTTCCCAAATTATCTACAAGATTAGAAAGTTCTACCTATCTTATAGCTAACTCAACTGCAATTTTCTCCATGACCTTTTTCTGAAACTTTCTCTTAGACCATTGCATAAGTTTCTAATTAGTATCTGTTAGAGTAATAAAGTATTTCCTTATTAATTAAATCATGTTGATTTAATTATTAAGTCACTTATTATCTCTAGATTACTTAAGGTAAACTTTAGGCATATAATAATTAATTCTTTTATTAATTATTATCATGCAACCTAGGTTTTACCTATTAAGGTTTTGATCTCTTTTTGTAAGGATTGATCTCTTTATAATTTATTGATTCACTTTTGATAATAGCAATCTCTCTTTTTTCTCATCAAGAATGTCTCATCTATGGATTTGGGAATTCTAGCCTCCATAGCTTTTACTTCTCTCTTTCTATGACAGGTATTTGCTTGTAGGTGATTCTTGGGAGTTGTGAGGTTGATCGTTCATCAACTTCAACATGGTATTAGAGCTCTAGATCTTCACTCCCCTCGCTCTATTTATGAGAGGTTTGACTAGGCTTTCAGATCTGTATTTTTTTTCTTTTAGAGGGTTTCATTTTTTAAGTTTTTTTGTATCGAATTTGGGGGTCACCTTTTTCGGTGCACTTTGAGCCCAAATGGATCTCACCGTTGAGCTTATAGCACCCAAAAACCCTTATTTTATATAAAATTTATCTAATTTGGACACAATTGGAATCTGAGGCAATGGTCATTTCTCCTAGATTAAGCACATTTCTTGAGATGGTGATTGTATGATTTTTTTTTAGCACATAATCAAATTTTTGGTATAGAAATCAAGGTTTTCTAGCATGAAAATTGAGACTTGGTTTTGGCACAAAAATCAAGATTTTTTGGCACAAAATTCAAGTTTTATTGGTATAATTTTTTTGGCATGGAAATTGATATGGTTTCTGGCACAGAATTTGCATGCTTCTAGAAACAATTTTGGTATGGAACTGGCATGCTTCTTGAGGCACTTTTTGGTACTCAACTTGTATGCTTCTTGAAAAAATTTCTAATACAAACTTTCACACTTCTCGAGGTAATTTTTGGGATTGGTGGGCATGCTTTCAGAGGCATTTTGGCACGAGTCCTAAGGTAGTATTTTTTTATTTTGCGCTTATTGCTCTCTTTTGACCTACCTGTGGTTTTTTCTAATAACTTGCTCATCTGGACTTCATCTTTTACAAATAAGATATCGTCAAAAAGCTGGTTTTGAGCTTGTTCCAATGGTGTAGGTTATTTTCAGTTTTGGTGCTTTTTTGATGGTTGTGTTTTCTTTCAAATTTAGGAGTTCTATTATACAGTCTGGGAGACATATCTTGAGCATCTGATCTCCAATTTGGGAATTCTTTATATCGTTGGAAATTTCTTTTCAAGCACATTTTGGTGATGCAAGTTGTTTTTCTAGATTCTACTACAACACATTCTATTCCATTTTTTGTATTTTTGCATTCTAGTGGATATCTTGGTTGTTTTAGGTTAGGGGATCAATTTTTGTTGCTTCATATGGTTTGTCATGGGTTGTACTAGCTATTAGATTAGCCTTATGTCTCTTTTGGTCTTTGTAGACATTGTTTGTATGCATTATTGTAAACACACTGAGATAAAGTGTCATATTTCATCTATATTTTTGTTTCAATTGTATTACCTTATTTTTCCTTCTAATTCAAGCAATCTCATTTGAGGAAACTCATATAGATTAATGTATTCTTGGGATTCACCATATCTTTCCTTATTATACATGCACTATTTTGATTAAAGTGCCATGGGGGTTGAAGTTTTGCCTTTGTTTTCTATCTTCCTTTGTCTAGTGAGTGTCCCTTCCGTAACATTAGCCTCATGATGTGTCTGAGATTGATCACCTCAATACACACATATGTATTCTTTTGTACATCTTGAGCGTGGTTCTTTGAAATGGAGTTCTTTTGGCCCACTTTTCTAGTTGCTTGTCACCTCACCCATTTCTTCATTAGGGGGTTCTTTTGTTATTTCTCATGCTTCATTGGTTTAGTGGAGTAAGTTATGTATTCTGTATTTGTTCCTATGTACTTGACGAATGCAGTGGTTGGGTACCTATGCATTTTGGTGAGATGGATCATCTACCATATAAACTTTCTTCTATTTGTTCCTACTTTGGTTGTAGCCTTCCATGTTTGATTGATCAACTCTTTAGGATTTTGTGTTTTATGCCATCAGTATCTTCAAGTTTAGTTGTTTTCCTTTGTGTACCTCTTGATTCGATGCAGATTATAGTCTTCTCTACTTAGTCAGGTTCTATTTCAATGGAGATTCTTCAAATCAACAGTTACTTTTCAATAGAATTTTGCAACTTCTACATGCTTCAGTGGTGTTCTTCATGGTCATCTTTTGTTCCTATCTTCTGGGACATTCCCTAGTTTGGAGGCTTCTTCTATCCTTCACTTGTTCTTTTCAACATTACTTTCATCTCTTTTTTAGTACGGTTTTTCTCATGTGGTTTTCTCTATTTCTCCTCTTTATGGAGATTTGGTCATTCTTGGGTACCTCATCAGGCTTTATTGTCGGGATCCAAATTTTTTTAGCTACTCCCTAGGTTTATCTTAGAGGGGGGGGGGGGGGGGGGGGGGTGGGTGTTATATTAATAAAGTATATCCTTATTAATTAATCATGTTGATTTAATAATTAAGTCACTTATTATCTCTAGATTACTTAAGCTAAACTTTAGGCATATAATAATTAATTCCTTTTATTAATTATTATCATGCAACATAGGTTTTACTTGTTAGGGTTTTGATCTCCTTTATAAGGATTGACATCATTTTAATTTATTGATTCACTTTTGATAATAACAGTCTCTTTTTTTCTTCATCAAGAATGTCTCATCTATGGATCTAGGAATTCCAACCTCCATAACTTTTGCTTCTTTTTTTCTATAGCAAGTGTTTGCATGCAGGTGATTCTTTGGAGTTGTGGGGTTGATTTTTCAACTTCAATAGTAATGATTTCTGGATCATTCAATCTTTCTACTATTTGAACCAATTTTCAATTATTGGGGCTTGTTCATTCAAGTCATCAACAATAATTATTTCAAGGAATATGTCCTTGATCTCATACAATACCTCCTTCTACTAGTGTTCCATTCTTATCTCTTCTTATTTAGTTTTCCTTGCTAACAACTCTTAAAGTGTCTTCATCTAATCATAAGTTAAATTATTTGTGTCCCAATTAGGAATCACAATCACTTCATCCAGTGTTTCAGGCTTACCTTGTATACCTCCTAGAGATTTTTCTTTTCTTTTGATGGATTTCTTCCCCTTAGAGTCTAGTGTGTTGGTACTTGGCACAGACAACTATAGAGTTTGAGTGGAAATTTCTACACTTAGTCTCTATGACTCCATCTCTTATATCATTTTTTCCATATTCATTTGTGCCTCTCCAATGGATGTCACATGTTGTTCATGTGCAACATCCTTATCCTTCTGAACAATAGAAATGAGTTCACTAGTTGGACATGGTCATGCAACCTCCTTTGCTCCCTTGATATGAGATCCTGAGGCATTGGCCATCTCACCTTTAGTAGACTTATTTATTTGAACATTTGGGCCTTCTTCATTCTTCTCTCCTTTAGAATTTACACATACATTGTCCTTATTGATATTATTTGTTTGTTTAGGTTCTTGAGCATTTTCACCTTCATTTGCTAGCACACTTTATTTCTCAGCAATACTTAAATTTACATCTACCTTAATTTGAACTTGATTCAAAGTAATAAAAGGAATATATGGTTGTTTAACTAGTTGAGAAGTTACCTATGTGTTAATCTTTAGATATTCTTTTACTCGAACTAGCACAAGATTAGTGTTCATCAATACTTCTCTTGCTAAATTTTGTGTAGGAGCTTGTTTCTTCTGTTCTTTCTCAGTTAATATGGAATTTTTTGATTCTTCCTTTGCATTGGTCTCATCTTTTAGTGGATCTTCTATAGGTTCAATCTCTATGGTGACTATTTCAATTCATTGATCACTTTCTTGAGTCATCTGATGAATTGTGTCAACTAATTTCTCAGCATCACCATAGATGTCCTCCTTATTATCTAACTTAACTTGGCCTATCTCTTTTTCATCCTCATCCATGTTCTCTTCATCACCAAGCATTAAACCATAAATCTTCTCCCACGTTATTTTACTTTCTTGAACTATCTCTTCTACTTGGTTCTTCAATAAAAAATATACTCTCCTTTTGGGTACAAATCTATTTGTATGATCTCTCATAGCTAAAAAAATTTGTTTCTTTTTTAGTTCAGGTATAGTTCGGGACAATGATGCTTCCCTTATTTGTCTCATAGTTCCTAATGCCCATTTCTATTTTTCATCAATTTTATTTTACAACTCCTCTAGAATCATCTTTCCTAATTCTATAAGTGTATATTAAAAATTCACCATCATATCCAAAACTGCTTCTTCTACCTTGCTTTTATCAACATTACTTGGTGCATCATATTTTACATAATAAAATCTTGATAATCTTGCACTACTCCTTATATTCTCACATATCTCATCTAAAAAATTGGGGCTTCTTGTGTGTAGCAATTTTGAATTGACTCAAGTCATCCTACTTGATCCTCTCTACTTCTTCCTCATCTTCATGTCTGATTATGAGCCTTCTCCTTGGTTTCTTCATAGGTTTGCTTGGCTCAGCTTCCTTAGAGGTTTTCTTGATCTTTGTTGAGCTTTGGATTTGAGTTGGCTTAGTTATCTTCACAACTCCTCTCTTCTCAAGTTTGGCAACCACAATACTAGTTTCTATGATTCTTTGTCTTGTTACCCTTCATTGTGTAGGTGTGAGTTATGTGGCAGTCTCTTCAAGCTCTTCTTCACCTCAAGCTCCACACTAACAAATTGTTTGTCTTTTGTTGCCTATGGCTTGGCAACCACAAATTCTTTGCCTTTTCTTGCTGCCTCTTCTTCTTCTTCATTTCTTTCTTCTTCTTTGTTATCTTCTTCTTCTTCATCATTGCTCAAGTCTTCACCTTTTCTTTGTGTAATATGCAATGGTGCCTCACCAAACATACCTTCCAAGTTCTTTATCATCTTTGTCTTTTTCCTCTCCATCTTAGGTACTTATTTTTTGCATCATTATCTTGATCTTGATTGTTTCATACGTGCTGAATGGGTCAACATCCTTATCAATAGACTCATATAATAATGTTGTTATGGAAACAACCACCTCATCAATGTTTATCTCATATCCTAGTGGCCTTAACATTGCAATTCTTGATATAACTGCTTGAACAAAAGTCCAATCTATATCAACTAGGAAACAAATGCAATTATAGTACCTGTCTACCAGAGATTTAGGTATCCTTGACCTATTTTTCACCTTATTTTTAAACTCTTCAAAGTATCCATCCAAGACAATCTCAAAATCGTCACCCAACTACCTAATAAACTCATTAATTTGTTGAGAAATTGGCTTCTTCTTTTTGTAATTCACATTACCAATTATAGGAAATGAATTTTGCATGTAAAAGAATATACAAACTAATAGTGAACCAAACTTACACATTGTATTCTTCTCTTTCTTGATGATTTTTAGGTTGTCATCTAATTGTTGTATTTGTAAGTCGACAAGGTAATATGAATGACCTTTCTTTACAATTTTCTATACTACATCAACTGCAACACATGATACACTTCTTGGTTGACTAGATTGGTAAAAATTTTGATCCATTACGCTCACTACAAAGTCTATCTTAGGATCTGTGATAGTGGAAATTGACATTCCTCACTTATTCCATTTAGCCAACATATTTTCTTCAATCACTTCTCTCCTATGGCAATGAATAGATCTTAATTTTTCTAAAATAGGGCATCTAGTAACTCAGTGGATAATTTGTTTAGTGATACCAATTGATCCTCCTTCTAACCATATCATCAATTCATGCACACACCTTTTTTTTTTTTGATCCATTCTACTTTGAAAACCTTTAGGAAATTTATAGCATGAGTTGACCCTTTCTCAACAATGCATTTTTGTTCCTCGTTTAGTTTCTCATCAACACATTAATTCTCATACACGTTCCTTAGTTCAAAGTCTCCAATTTCACCAATTTGACATGTACAACAACATCTGACATCATGAATTAAAATGACTCTAGGTGGGATGGAGGATAGGGCTCTAGATGCATCTCCCTTAACTACTATCTCAAGGGTATGCCTTAAATTTAGGTGGATTTCAAGCTTCATTAAAGATCAATTGATTGATACTAACCTCAAATGACATCCCTTTCTCCATTGTAGCTAAACTTGATGCCACTCTTTGCACATAGGGTTTGATTTTCCAACTCTACTTCATTAAGTAGTAATACGACCCTTGAATCACACTTGATTGCCGATGACACACTATAAGATCTCTACTCAAATCATTATTCAACAATCTAGAATTGCCCTAGCTCTTTGGTCTCTTAAAAACTCAAATGCATGATGAACTTTGTTATAAAGGTTAAAACATTCAAATTACCACCTCATTAATGCATTATACATATAGTTGTTGGAAACTTACAATTGGAATAATTATTGTTTTATCATTGATGTCAAATATATTGATAAGACATATTACTACCTAATATAAATGTCATATCTATTTGATTGATGAAGAGGATTTGAGAATTTTTTCATAACAATAGCACTTAGAGGAAAGGTTGAGTTATGAAAAGGAAGCTACAATGGACATTTGATTAGATAGAATTTGATAAAGAAAAGTGATCATTTATGTCAAGAAAGTTAAGCCAAGCCGAGCAATAGAGTAAATGGAAAAGGAATGTCGATTGATGCTAGTGTCAATCGAGCCACAATTAGTTCTGAGAAAATATAGGGTTGACCAAGCATCAATATTGATCGAGCAAGCTAGTCGATGCTGAGCTAGAACATTTTACAAGGCTCGAGTGTTTAGTGATGACCGAGTGTCAGAACTTAGTGATTGTTGAGTAACACTATTGAAGATGAATTTGAGGAAATATTGATTCCCAACCAACTCAGTTAATTTCTTGAGAGATGTAAACTATGTTGAAGATAAGATTGATGAGTTGTATCCATTAAATTCAAGGTGAGGATTAGGTAAAGACCTAATATATGGATTCTAGAGAAGTTTCTAGAAGAAGATCAAGAAGATGGACATATACAGTGAATCGTGTTAAACTTGATCATAAACCCTAAGATCTATGATGATCATGGAAAATGGTAAAATAGGAATTGCCTATTTAAAAAGATGCATAGTTGAATAATGTATGTGTGCAAATGCATATGTGAAGAGAGGCATTTTGAGTAAGGTGGATTAGAGACATACACATGGGAGAGTGAAAGTGAAGCTAAATAAGATTTCTTACACAAGTGTTGTTGATAGTGGTAAGGGAAATTTGAGCAAGAAGGCTTAAGTGTTGTTGAAGGGGGGAGACTGATTGCTTGAAGGGTTGATGAATGAATCAAGAACAGAGATGATAGTGGTAAACTTATGTGTGAATCAACACCTAAACCAAACAAAGATTTGAACTTGCAAAGTGAGTTGTAATCACACAGATCAACACCTATTGTTTTCTTTCTAATTATTGTAAACAATTTGTATTGAAATCCTTTTAATAGAGGTTGATCCAAAAATCATTTGAAAGAGTTAATAGTATATAAAAATTGTAAGAATTTGGCTTAGGCTAGAATTCACCCAAGAACTAAAGAACTCAACACAAGCACACAATAGACCAAAATAGACAGAGTATGATCAGAATGATGATATTCATTCAATAACTAGATGAGAGTACACTAGGAGTGCCTGAATATAAAGGCCTTGAGAGAGCTTCTAGAATGCATAGAAGTCAGCATCATGATATGTCATACAACTAGGCACATGTCCACTAGATATGGGTTATCCTCCATTAAGCATGGGATTAAGTGTGATGATGTGAGGATAAGCCTACAATGGTTTAGCACGCAAATTAGTGGTGTAGACAACATGTGCTAAATGAGGAGTGTGGATAACTGTGTTGTCATCATGACAACTCAACAAATGATGGATACTCCTATTTTGTAGACACCATGTGCATAATTAGAGTTGCGTAACTCAATGAGAGTACACAAAATCCTAAGTGTCTTACCTAAAATAATAATAAAATAATGCAAAATAATTGAATAATGCATTAACCTAAGTAAAACTTAAGTAGGTGTAATAAGTAAATACTTATTTACACCAACACCCCCACTTAAGTGCAACTTAGGGGAATGCCCTTAAGCTTATGAAATTTAGGATGAAATGCAAGAATGGGTCCCAACTACTAGGCCATGTTAGGTAGCCATGTACATAATGATATGCAATCTCCCATCAAGCGAGGAAAGAGGGAAAACCTCATGGGAAAAACCCTCCCCCAAAAAGAGAGATAAATAAGGATGCATGGATGGATAGAGTAATCAAGACCCCCCCCATTACAACATACATCCAGTATATACATAAGAGAATGATGAGAAGAGAAAGAGAGACAGGATGGGCTCCCCCCCCCCCCAAAGAAGAATGCTGAACACTGACTGCTTCGATGAAGAAGCTGATCCAAGACTGCAGAATGGTGTTCCTCCCCTTAGGAAGAAACATTGCCAAGGGTACAAATGAGATGCTTCTGCTATGTGTGGAAAGAATCCCATGGATAAGTGATTTCTCTGAAACCTGCTCAACTGGCTGAAGAACCTATCTCAAAGAACTGCCTGTCTCTGCAACTGATGAAGAACCCTACTGCAACTGCTAATCATAAGTATCCACAATCTCTTCAACCTAGGAGGATTGATCATGTAGAGAATGAACAAGAGAGTCATATGGAGCTCTTGTGACAACTTAAGAAGGTAATTTTGCATCAAGAAGAAGAGGCAGATCATGAATACTGTCCCCCAAATCTGTCACTGAACCTGTATCTGGAAGACTACATGTACCCTACTATGCTGGACCTATCACTGTGGTGATGTATGCATGTGGACTGAACTAAAGTAGTGATCTCTCACTACAACTGTCAATAGAACTCCACGTGTTTGAATCTATTAAAGCACTATTGTTGGTGTCACTATTAGTATCCACACTATATGATGTGCGAAGAGGAGTAGAGGACAAGTTGGGTGACCTTTCCTCAAAGTATAATCCTTCTCCACAAAAAATTGATGAGTCTTAGTATCTAGAAGTCTATATGCCTTCACATTGTCTTCATAATCAATGAAGGTACAAGGCCGAGATGATTGTGTCTTGCATCCCCTAGAAGATCTCTTTGCCCATGCAGGACAACCAAAAACTCTGAAGTGTGTCACAATAGGTTTTCTGCTGCACCATGCCTCAAAAGGAGTTTTTCCATCTAAGGCTCAATGAGGAGAATGATTAAGAATGTGAGTGGCACAGGGGATTGCTTTGACTTCTAATGATGGATCTAGAGACTTGGCATGAATCATGCAACTTGCCATAGACTTAAGAGTTTGAATCCTCAAAGCTACAACATTTGTCTTATGAGGACTGAATGCTGAAGGAGTTTGAAGATCAATACCCTCATGTCTACAAAATTCCTTAAGTCTTCTATTCACATCCATGTTTCAATTATCCATTCGGAGTACTTTGATGGCTTTCGTAGATTTTCGTTCAACATGAGCCTTGAAGGCTAGAAATGTGTCCAACACTTCATTCTTGTTATGCAGAAAGTAGACCCAAGTGAACCTTGAAAAGTTATCAACAAAGGTAAGTATGTAGCGACCTTGGCTTAATGCAAAAGGACCTGCTAATACCATGTGAACCATTTGAAGAACACTTGTTGCTCTAGAAGACTTCCCTCTTTGTAACTTCCCCTCAGGATGCATATCCATTGAATATGTTGAACATTCACCTTTAGAAAAGTTGATTTGAGGTAGACCTTTGACCATTTGGTATGTGTAAAATTGTTGAAGATAGCGGTAGTGAAGATGACCATACCACTCATGCCATAATTGCATGTTTGAATTAGATTGTGATAACAAGGCCTTTGAAGAAGACTTGGGTACAAAATGAGAGAAAGAGTACAACCTCTTGTGATCATTCACTTTCCCCACTGCAACCAAGGAATTGTCTTTAAAATTGTGCACTTTTACTGAGTCTGGAAGGAACTCAACTCTATGTCCATCTCCAAGGTGAGTGATTTGGTAGATTGAGAGGAGATTCAAACTTAGGTTTGGAACATAGATAACCTCTTGAAACTCTCCATTTTCCATCTCCATGTTTCCTTTTCCTTCAACTTCCATTTTGCTATCATTCCCCATGAAGATTTGTGGTACCTTTGAGTGATTCAATGAAGAAAAATCTTCCTTTGAAGAACCCATGTGATATGAGGCACCTGAGTCAAATATCCATTCTTTTGAAGAGTTTGCATTTGCCATGAATGCTTGTCCTTTGCCCTTAGAATCTGAAGATGACCCTTTGTCCTTATAAGCATTAGGCAATGGAACATTATGTCTCTTCATGATGTTGGTTAACTCATCAATCTTTTTGAGATAACACTCATGCTCTTCATGACCCAATTTTTTGCAATAAGCGCAATTCTTTTTCTCCTTACTATTGTCCCCTTCCTTGTTGGAATTTGAGGACTTGCCTTGTTGATTTGATTGAGGTGTTGTCTTTTTTGCATCCTTAGATTTGTCTTTCTTCTACTTCTTCTTACCTTTTCCTTTATTTGAAGATTGTGTAGTTGAATTTTGAGAACCCTCATTGGCCACCAATGCTTTGGACCGAGGTGATTTGAGAATCCCCATTGATTTCAACTTCTTTTCTTCATCATCCAACAGTTTAGCATATTCATCAAAAGTGACTTTCTTGTAGGTAGACCCTAAGGTAGTCTTAGAGGTGTTAAAAGAAGATACAAATATGGAATATTCCAATGATAGCTTGTTATGGATGATATAGATCAGTTTTTCATCTTTGATAGAACTCCCACAATCAGTAAGCTTTATCCTTAATTCATTCACCTTGATGATGAAGTCCTGTATTGAGTCATACGACTTAGGATCTAAGGAAACAAGCTCATCTTCGATTTTAAACACATCCTCTTCAGACACTTTACCATAAAGGCTTTCGAGGGTATCCCAAGCTTCCTTGGATGTAGTACATTTTTTGATTTGATACATGATTTTATCATCTACCCCTAAACATATATCACCTAGGGCTTTCCTATCCATGGCTACCCAATCTAAAATTTCACTTGTTGATACATTATCACCAGCTAGTTTAGAAAGAGTACCATCTACATATTGTGAAACTCCATTATGCATTAAGTGATACAACATTTTGATTGACCACGAAGCATAGTTATGAGGAGTTAATTTAGAAAACTTAAAATTTCCCATAATGTAGAAAATGAAAGAAATGTGCAGAAAAGAGAGAACACAACACCAAGAACACCCCCCCTTTTCACTAAATCAAGAAACCCCCCCAAAATAGATGCTTTGGGCACTTTATCAGTAATGCGATTAGAATGGGCCACTTACCAATTTTGGCCTTTGTGGGCTTTTGATTTTTCTTGTTACAACCTCTTAATGAAGTACAAATCTGAAACTTTACAATGTGCTACAATTCTGAAGCATTACAAAGAAAAGAAAGGCCCTATTGGTGAAAGTGACAATTTTGTCCACACGACACTAAAATTTGATGCCAGATTTGGAAAGGAGATGGAAAATAATGCACTTTCAAAAAAAATAGAAGCTATTTTCGACTCCAGATGTGCCTGTACAGAGAATTTGAAGTTGCAAAATGTAGGATTATCCAGGTACAGTCACCAAAAAATTCAAATTTTGAATAATCCATGCACCAAAACTAGAAAATAGTTGCACCACTAAAAAATTTAGAAAATTTTACCCAATTTCAGAAAAAATTGCACTTGATTTAGAGTCTAGATGTGCGAGTTATGGCGTCCTAAAATTAGACTGCAAAAACCAAAATGAATCTAGAGAGGGGTTGCATCAATGAATCACGGGGTTGAATTTGATGGTCATACGACTGTTGTAGAAGTTGTAATTCAACCTAAAATGACGTCCAGATGGGCATCAAATGTAATCTCAGGATGATGATGACATCAACAAAATTTTTGAGCCCGCTGATGTGTTTGATCGTCGTACTGTATGGATCCGTATGTATTATACAAAAAAATCTGATGTGGCTGGTGATGTGGGCTAGATCACTGACTGCATAAGCTGTACAATCAATGCTGACTGGGACAACAATGCATGTGCTAACTGTGTGTACGTGTTACTGCGCAGGTCCTGACGTGGCTGTGGAAGACTCTCAAATGATGACGTGGATTATGTTTATTCGTGTGGGCAGCTCGGAGCAGGCTGCATGGTGTAGGGGTGTTGTCCACGTGGATTAATAGACTATTAGTTAAACTACTACTAGATTTGATATTGTGTTGTCGGGAGTATGTTTTCCACCGTCGAAGTTTGTTTTACGATGTCAGAATTGGAAATGTAGTTGCCAGAGTAGTGGGAATGATCCCACATTCGTGGGGTTAGTGCTTAATGCACTCTTTAAAATGAAAACCCCCTATGAGATGAAACAAATGAAAGACCCCGACAGGTCTTTGGATTGGGTTTCCGGATTGTGGTCTATTACCGATGAGGATCTGCCCAGATTTGCAGGGTTTCACGGGTTTGTATTTGTAGTGCAAGTTGTAGTACGGGCTAATGACATTAGGTCTTCTACTAGGCTTAGTTATACAAAACACTTTGTGGGTTCTTGTGAGTGTAACTAAGTTACTTCATTAAGCATTTTGGTTGGTAAGGGCATTAAAAAAAACATTCAGACATCCTGTATGAGTGTGGTAAGATCCTTGGTTCCATAGTGAAGGTGGTGGCTTGACTAGGTCTTAGGGGGTTGGGTTGAAAAGGGGGAATAGATTGGACTCCCATATGAATCAAGTTTCCTTAATTAGAGAAGGTCATAACAGTGAGCCTTGACAAAGCCGATAGGAGAATCAACCTAGGAAGGTTTGTGTAGTTAGGACTTTGAGAGAAGGTGTCTTAGAGAAGCCTAATTTGGTTACCCTAAGGACACTTTGAAGAACCATCAATCACTTTGCATCATATTGGTATCAAAGCCAATATTTGGGTGCATGCCAATATATGTTAGACATAGAGATAGAGGTAGAGGCTAATACAATGCCTCCTAAGTCAATGAATTAGGAAGCCACCTGGAATATGGTAGAAGAGATGATAACAACATAGTTGCAACATAACAAAATAATAAAGGAAAAAGAAAGGATACAATTGATGAATTCAATGAGGAAGAAGATGTGAATGATGAAGAGGAAACTTCTAGAAGGCAGTGGGGCTTACTGTAGACCAAAAATTATTTGTAGATGCCCTCAAGTTTGTGAACATAGATAACCCTTAAGGGATACCAACCTATAGTGGAAGAGTGAATGGTGAAGAATTGTTTCATTGGATTGAGGAACTTAATAATCACTTTGAATATAAAGTAAGTCATTGAAGAGAAGAGATTTGGCTTGTTGAGTGAAGAGTGGAAGGATTTTTGTCAAGTTGGCTGAGGTAAGATCATGGATGTTTTCATTAATGGTCACATTACATAGGGTTAAGAGTGCTTATTGTGGAATTAAGAGTTTTATTATGATATCATGAAGAAATTGTCTAACTCGAGAAAATAGTAACTAGTCCTAACATTTTTGTCAATGATAGTCACTGTAAGCACCTGTAGAGATATAAATTTGGGACATGGTAGTATGAAGAGTCTAAATAATATATCCTCTCAATAGTCTCTATTTCTAATAAGGATCTTTCTTGGCATGGGGGAACATTGTTCAAGAAGAAATAATGAAGGTAAGAAGAAGATAGATAGATATAAGGAAATGATGCATACTAAGATCAAGGTACAATTCTTTCCTATTTATCATGAGGCTTAGGTGTATATGAATATGAAAAACTATTGACAAAGAGAGTTAGATGTGAGTTCCTATATAGTGAAATTCCATAATTTGACCCTCAGATCTAGGAAGAAAGAAGGGGAAGAAAAGAAGTTAGCAAATTACTGCAATGACCTAAGGAAAAATATCCAATATGAGATCACCATTATGGCTTCTGGCACAATTTATAAATATTTTCAGATTCCATGAGGGAAAAAGAATACATATAGAGGAAAGGGGAGTAGAATAGAAAAAGTAGAGGAGGTAAGAACTTCAAAGGTAGAGGAACCTTTGGAGGAATATATGGAAGGTCTTGTCAACAAGACTCAAGAAGAGAGCTAGGAAATAGGGGAGGAGGATTTAAAGGTGGAAGAAGTCCTAATAGATTTAGAGGGAGAAATGAGGGACCATGAAGAGGATCTAGTGTATTTACATGTAGATGTTTCAATTGTAACTAGGTGGGACATACCATGAGTCAGTGTCCTTGTGAAGCATCAAGTTCAGAAGGAGGAGACATAATAAACTAGTTGATCCAAGGTAATGATTGTGTTGGCAATATGGTCAGTAAGATTTTTTGAGTGTTATGATTTATGGAAACATATATTCAACATTTCATTTATGCATTTAGAGTTAGAAAATTGTCTAAGTGTTAGATAGTTTGCAGTAGCATAGAGACAAAATATGTGTATTGATGACACACTTTGAATTAGCTTATGCATAGTTGAGGATGTCTTTTTCATAATTCCATGAAGACATGGCTAAGTGCACAAAGGTGTATGAAAAATATGACACAAGTTACAGTTGAAATACCAATATGGGTATTTGACAGAGCAGAACTGAGCATAGTAGATAATTAAGTTGTATGACTTAAGGAATTATTTTGGTAACAAAAAAATTACTAAGTCATGATGAACTAACTTTGTGGATATTATTCCATAAGTTATTTTATATTATGTTAGGCATGTGGTCCAAGGGATTTAGCTTAGTTGGTTGAAGCAATGAGTTCTCATTGTGGAAACCTTGGTTTAAATCCTAAGAGGGACATCTTTTTGGAATTCTAAGTTGTGACTCTTGGTCTTCCAATTGTTGTTTCTAGTGTGATTGGTCAAAAGGAGCTTGAATAAGTTGCAATTTTTTCTCTTAAGGAGTATCCGATATGTAAACAATCTTAATATATATTATGGCAGGTGTGTGAACACATGAAGGCCGATTGAGCAGAGAATTATTAATTTGCAAAGTATAGATCTTATCTTGCGCAAAGAATGTGAAGTTGATGAGAGTATATGAGAACTATTGTATGGATAGCTTAAAATTTATATGAACCTTATGTGATGTGAGATCTGATGTATGATAAGAGCAAGTACAAATTACAATAGTGAGCAAGTATTGTATGTATATCTATTCTTGTGAAGAAGTTTATTGTAAATGCATGTTAGGGTAGTGGGCTCTTCTTGCACACATTGTATTTGATCTACCAACTCCTAATAGGGTTGAAGCAACTCCTAAAAGGGTTGAGGCTTCTAACAAGGCCTAGTCCTATAATAAGGACTCGAGACACCATACGTACTTCATAGACTCCTAATAGGGTCAATATCCTTGACAAGATCCTTTTTAAATTTAGTGAATCATCTCGTGGGTATCATCCTCGCTAGGGTTTTCCCTTGGCCAGGGTTTCCCTAGTTAACAAATAATGGTGTTACGAGTTCTCTATGTTTATGGTTATATTTATTGTTCAAAATTGTTGGTTTACTTTCATATGCAAGTTATAAAGTAATTAAAAATATTCAATTGTGGGAAAAAGTTTGTAGAATATTGATTCACAACCCCCCTCTCAATACTATTTATTTCTAACAGATTTTCAAGGTGTGAACTTTCCAATGAGAAGTATTGCACTTATCCTTGAAGGAGTTAACATGATGATCAAAAGGATTCTATTCAAAGTACCTTTGAAGAAGGAGACTCCACAAAGGAAGAGATTGTTAAAAACTCAAGGTAAGTACAAGGTAAATTCTATAAAATTATTGTTAATTTTGGGTCAACAAAGAATGTAGTTTTAACAATGATAGTATATTTTTATCGAAAAGGTTTTCCCATGTTAGTCCTCACATGATAACCCATTTGAACAAAAATCAAAACTACATGGTAGATTGATAGGCATTGGTTGAATTTGATATTGGAGATTACTTAGATAGAATTTTGTGTGAGATTATTACATTGGATGCTTGTCACCTTTCATTAGGCCATCCTTGGATGTTTGATGTCAAGGCCTAACATGATATGGAGAACATAACTTATGTCATAACAAAGAATGAGAGATAGTTTTAAATGGATGCTTTTCTAGAACACTAATGGGAGAAGGAAAATGAGTCTAATGTGATGTTGGTCAATGGTAAGGAGTTTGTAGACTTGATGAAGGAAAAAAATGTAATGGATATGCCCTTATGGTAAAGCCAAGGGATGGGCCTAGTCTGCATAATAAGGAGAAAATGGAATTGCCATTAGAGGTATTAAATTTGTTGGATAAGTATCAATGGATGGTGGTAAATGCTACTCCCAATTCCTTTCCACCTATGAGAGACATAAGTCACCAAATAGATCTGATTCTTAGAGCCACCTTGCCAAACAAACCTTCTTATAAGATGAATCCTCCTATAATGAGGAGATGACTAGAGAAGTTAAAGAATCACTTGATAAGGTGCGATAAGGAAGAGTTTAAGTCCATGTGCAATGCCTAGTGTACTTTTCACAAAGAAAGATGGAAAATGGAGGATGTGCACAAACTCTAGGGAAATTAATAAGATCACCATAAGGTATAAGATCCCAATGATAAGAATAGAGGATCTTATGGAGAACCTGGGAGGGTCATGTTACTTGTCAAAGGTGAATTTGTCAAGTTAGGATTAGGTAGGGAGATGAGTGTAAGATTGCCTTTAAAAATAATGAAGGTCTTTATGAATGGCTTGTTATGGCATTTGGGCTTTGTAATTCTCCTATTATTTTCATGCACATAATTAAAGTGTTGCTTGAATTTATTGGTAAGTTTATTGTAGTATTTCTTGATGACATACTAATTTTTAATAGGACTAGAGAGGAATACTTGAGGCGTATTGACCATGTGTTGGAGAAGTTTCATGAGCACAAGCTTATGATAAATCTCAATGAATTTGAGTTCCTAAAATTGAACTTGTATATTGAGCATTTTATTTTTTAAAGGGTTGTAAAACAAATTCTTCCAAGGTGGAAGAAATCTTTAACTGGCCTCCACCAAAGTCTTTTGGGGATGTGAGAAGCTTCCATGATCTATCCACAATGTATAGAAAGTTTATTAGAGGTTTTAGCCATATTGATTCTCCCGTCTCAAGTAGAATTAATGGGGGAGTCAACTGTAAGTTGTCTTGGTTTGGTCAAGTAGAGGAGAGGTTTTAGCCATTTTGTATTATTTTTTAATGTTGAAGATTTTTTTGTAGAATTGCTTACCCTATTGCTTCTTAATTTTAACAAAGTGTTTACTATGGAGTGTGATGCAAGTAACAATGCTATAGGAATAATGAACTTAGATCAAGAGGGACATCCTATGGCTTTCTTCTAAAAAAAAAAATGATACAAAACAGAGGTAGTCCACATATGACTTGGTGTAATGGCCAAGAAAAACTTAATTTGAGGCACCTTAAGTGGGTGGGGCAATTGCAAGCATATACCTTACCATCAAGAACAAGAAAGGGGCCACTAATAACATTGTAGCTTCTCTGAGTTGAAGGGCACTTACTTCCCAGGAGATTTAGTTACACAACATAGGGGTTGAAACCCTCAAGGAACTTAATGGGGATAATCTAGATTCTAGGGATGCATATAGTATCTATCTAAATCTTTCTAATACTTTTCATGTTGGCTTTTATGACTATATATTATTGGAAGGGATTTTGTTCAAAGGAAACTAGGTATGTGTTCCCAAATGTTCTATGAGAGAGAAATGTTGACACAAAATTTTGCTCCCATGACTGACAATTTATCCTTGGGCTATCTCATGTAACATGGAAACAACCTCCAAGTGTGGGAATTTCACTTTGAGGTTGAATCTCTAGAGAAGGCCAACTTGTTTATAATTAGGATGCACCTAAACTAAATGTTTTGAGGAAAAGTGATGGGGGCAAAATCCAAGAAAAAAATGAACACAACAAGAAAGAGAAGATATTATTATCAGAAATCATATGCTATTACATTGAGTGCAACAAAAATAGACTCCACGACATGCCCTATGGGCCTACAATGTTATCAGATTTTGGAGAAAACCCTTCTCACAGTACCCTCTTCCAAACTCCACCAAAAACTGTCTTTACTATGCCAAAAATGTCCTTAAGTACCCCAAATTAAGTTTAGGGGTTAGAAATACATTTTATAATATTCCATTTGGCATCCACAGCCAAAATAGAAGGTTCTAGAAAACACGTCAAAAGTTAGTGTAAAATTAGAAGAATCCAGAAATGGTAGTCCAACTTCTGGGAGGCATAACTTTTGATCCGAGACTCTAATTAATAAACTGTTTACATTTTTGAAAAGCTCTCCAAGTTCTTTATAGCCCTATGGGCCCAATTTGTTCATACCCATTTTTTTGCACTTGTACAAGGCCATTTAGTGCCTCAAATCTGACTTTGAAGTGCTCTTAAGAGGTCTCTAGGCAACTTAAAATTGCAATAACTTTCAAACCATAAAGCCTTTTGACCTGATTCTTTTTCTAGAGTGCTTTAAATTAAAAGTATAATAATTACTCCAACTTACACCCTCTAACTCATTATATTATGGATCAATTACAAAATATCATATTTTCTACATTGGCACATATCCCAAGGTTCTTAAAAACTCTAACCTAAAAAACCAATAGTGGAACTATGAGAGTTAGAATCTTAATTTGACCCAAATGGGTATCCAAAAATGAAAACACATTAAACAAAAACTAACACTAAGCATATTTTTGGGTGATACAGGATTGCCCTTATACCACTGGATGATCCTACATCAAACACCCAGGGTAGATTAAAAAGTGACCCTATCACTTTATAGCTGGTAGAGGAAAACCTAAATGGGCAACCTCCGTTGTGGATATCCAAGTTGAGTCTTCTATTTGTCATCCTTTCTACTTCACTAGGTATTATTCATACTACCTATTTTTGATACTCTGTCCCACACGACTATCTAGAATTTCTTCAATCTCTTCCTTCACAGAAGTAGGAATTGGAAATGGTTCCAACATCAATTCCTCATTTGCACCATCATCATGATATTCTGTTAAGTCTTCGATATTGAAAATAGGAGAAATGTGAATCTCATTTGGAAACTCCACCTCATATGCATTTCCAGAGTCATGTTTCTTTAAAATTTTGCAGCGGTCAAATTTCTTCATCTTTAGCTTGTTGTAAGTACCCATTGGAAATTGTTCCTTCCTCAAATATAACATAACTTGATCTCTAACTTGGAACTCCTTATACTGTAGGTTCATTTTGGTAAAATGTGCTCGCACCTCCTCATGTAGGTTCTTGACATGTTCAACAAAGTCTTCTACCTCAACACTTGTCCTCTCTCCTTACTCTATTTTCCTCAACTCCAGTGCAGCCCTTGGACTACTTCCATATAAAATTTGGAATGGTGATCTACCAGTGCTCCTATTTATAGAATTATTGTAAGCAAATTCTACTTATGGTAGAATAAAATCTCATCCCTTGGGCTTATCTCCTACTAAACACCTCAGTAAATTGCCTAGACTTCTATTCACTACTTCTATTCATCCATCAATCTATGGATGATGTGCAGAACTAAACTTCAATTCTGTCCTCAAATTCTTCCACAAAGTTTTCCAGAAATACCCAACAAATTTAGTATCTCTATCAAAAACAATACTTTTTGGGAGACCATGTAGCCTCACCACCAGTTTGAAAAAAAAATCTACAATATGCACTACATCATGAGTCTTGTTGATGCAGGAGCATCATGGGTTGCCTTGTTATCCTGCTCATTTTTGTTCATTCTACAAGTTGGTGCCTAGAAAATCCTTCATGTGCCTAGCGATTCTTTCATGTGCCTAATAGTCCTTCATGTGCCTAGTAGTTCCTTCATGTGCCTAGTAGTCCTTCATGTGCCTAGCAGTTCCTTTATGTGCCTAGTAGTCATTCATGTGTCTAGCAAATCCTTCATGTGCCTAGTAGTCCTTCATGTGCCTAGCAATTCTTTCATGTGCCTAGTAGTTCCTTCATGTGCCTAGCAGTCCTTCATGTGCCTAGTAGTTCCTTCATGTGTCTAGCAGTCCTTCATGTGCCCAACAACTCCTTCATGTGTTTAGCAGTCCTTCATGTGCCGAGTTACCGTAGCAATTCCTTCATGTGTCAAGTTACCTAGTGTATGTCAAGTGACTCTTCATGTGTTGAGTTACCCAATGTATGCCGAGTGTTTCTTTGTATGCTGAGTTACCCAGTGTATGTTGAGTGTCAGAATTTGGATGTGATTTCTGCAAGCCAACTTGTGGGATTTATTTTTGATCATGATATTTATGTTAAGATCTTTTCTTGGGATGTGTCCAGACCATTGTTGGGTCAGCCCTCCTCTTATGTAATGTTCTAGAATAATTTGCAAGCCATTTTGGTAAGTATATATAGAGTGTTTAGGCTTAGAGTTAGACAAGCTTTTGGGGAGTAGATTGGAGAGAAAAACTAAAAGTGCAAATTTGCAGTTGGATCTTTGAATGTGAATGTATTTATAATTGGCCATAACCCAGTAGGCCTTACAGCTGGGTATGTATGAAGATATTTTGATGAATCAATAAAAGTATTTCACTCTTCTTCCTCCTTTGGTTTCTATTTTATGTGTTTTTTTTCATTGTGTTAACTCTTGTAGGGTGGTTTGGATAGTTGGGTGAGCCTTTGGCCCTAGTTCTTCAACACTTTCTTGCGTCGGTATCAAAGCTTGAGGTTCATCCTTTTGGAGATTGGATTGTGTAGAACCTTGATTTAGATTTGGTTGTAGGGGGGCAGATATGTGGATTTGACCTATAACTTGTAGAGGGCTATGATCTTGTAGGAACCTGATTTCTAAAGATGGTTCGTGGTAGAAGAAATGCCAATGATGCTATATTCGATCAATTGAGACAAATTGTAGCCATATTAGATGTTGTGGAGATAGCCTAGAGGAGATGAGCACATCTTGATGATGTAAGTGATGATGAAGCAGTAGCACCAAATCATAATCCAAAACTTGAAGAAGATCAAGATGAGGAAAGGTTGTTACGAGTGTTGTCTAGGGAAAATTCAAAGCCTATCGTAGAAGTTTTTCCTTATGATGGAAAATTGGATACCAATGTTGTGTTGGATTGGATCTTTGATATGGAGAAGTTCTTTGAGTATGAAAACACTCCTAAAAATAGAAAGGTGAAGATTGTAGTCACTAGGTTGAAAGGTCATGCATCACTATGGTGGGAGCACTTGCAAACTGATAGACAAAGGAGAGGAAAGGAGAAGATCAGAACTTGGCCAAAGATGGTAAACAAGGTAAAGAACAAATTCCTCCCTGTTGATTGCTAAGTTAGCTTGTTGAGAAAGATGCAAAATATGAAACAAAAAAAAATGATTGCGAAAGAATATACTGAGGAATTCTATAGATTGGACATCAGATCTAGACATGTGGATGATGATGTTGATAAAATTGCAAGGTAGATTAATGGATTGAGATCTGAAATACAAGATGAAATAAGTTTTGTGAAGTTGGAAAGTGTGGAAGAAGTATACCAATATGCTTTGAAGGCTAAGGAGATCTTGACAAAGAAGCATGAACAAAGACAAAGAGGTAGAGGTGGTAGATTTCGGAGAGGCAGAGGTAGATCTTATGGAGAAAGTGGCAGAACTGATAGTTCTATGCAGGATAAAGGAAAATCTGAATGGAAGAATGATGAAAAAGGCAAGATTGAATGGAAAAGTGGTAATTCTTATTGAGGAGGCACTAATTCTTACTGAGGAAGAGTAAATTCCTATTCTAGAGGTGGATTTCATGGTAATTATTTCAAACGTGGTAAATAGGGGCATAGATCTTTTGAATGTAGATCTTCTGAAAGTAGGCTAGGTAACAAAAATGTTGTGATTCAAGAAGATGATGAGGGTTCACCAAGTGGACTTGAGGCTAGAGAAAATTTGATGGTGAGAAGAACCTTATGTAATAAGGGAAGTGACGAGGAACCTATTTTAAGGAGGAGTCTTTTCAAGACAAGATGTAAGATGGCTAGAAAATGGTACAAAGTGATCATTGATAGTGGAAGTTCTACAAATCTAGCATCAAAAGAGCTAGTTGTAAAGTTGTAATTGCAAAGGCTAAAACATCCCAAACCTTATCATGTTTCATGGATTAAAGATGAGTATAAGATATTGGTAAGTGAGCAATGCCTTGTGAAGTTCAAAATTGGACATTGCTTTGATGAAGTTTTGTGTGATATTATGCCCATGGATTGTTGTCATATTTTGTTGGGTAAACCTTAGCAATATGATAGATATGTTGTGCATAATGGAAGATTGAATCAATACACTCTTTGGGTGAATGAGAAGAAATAATCATTGCCGTCTTTGATTGAAAGTCCAGATGAGGTTAATTGCACTGCTGTAAAAATTTTCATGGTTAATGGGAAACAATTTGAAAAGGAAATAAAAAAGAATCAAGTATGTTTTTTCATAGTTCCTAGAGGACCGAGTGTTGGTAGCAATGACCGAGCAGTAGAAGCTAGTAATGACCAAGTGACAATGGATAGTGACAGCCGAGTACTAGAAGAAATTACAAAATTTCTGAATGAGTATAAAGACATTATTGCTAATGATATTCCTGATGGTTTACCTCTAGTAAGAAGTATCAGTCATTGTATGGATCTAATTCCTGGAGCTAGTTTTCCAAACAAAGCACCATATAGATTGACACTTGCTGAGAATGAAGAACTTAATAGACAAGTGCATGAGTTGTTGTAGAAAGGTTTGATTAGAGAAAGCTTGAGTCCATGTGTTGTACTTTTTGTATTAGCACCTAAAAAGAATGTAGAATGTAGAATATAGAATGTGTACTGATTCCAGAGCCATTAAAAAGATAACAGTGAAATATAGGTTTCCTATGCCGAAGATGGATGACACAATGGATTGTTTGAGTGGATCAAAGTATTTTACCAAGATCAATTTGAAGAATGGCTATCATCAAATGAAAATCAGAGAACGTGATGAATGGAAGACTGCTTTCAAGACAAAATATGGTTTGTATGAATGGTTGGTTATGCCTTTTGGTTTGACTAATGCACCCAGTACTTTCATGAGGTTGATGAATGAAGTTATAAAAATATTTTTGGGTAAGTTTGTGATTTTTTATTTGGATGATATTATGATATTCAGTAAGACTAAGGAAGAACATCTTGAGCATATTAGACAAGTATTGTAGAGGTTGAAAGAGGAAAAGTTGTTGATTAATCTGAAAAAGTGTTCTTTTATGCAAGAAGAGATTATGTATTTGGGATTTTTAATTTCAATTGATGGATTGAAGATGGACCTTGAGAAGGTTAAAGAAAATTTTGAATTGCCTACACTTGAGAATGTGGGTGAGGTAAGATCATTTTATGGCTTGGCTAGTTTTTACAAAAAGTTTATAAAGAATTTTAGTGCTTTTTGTAATGCTATGAATGAGACAATGAGGGGAGATAAAAAAGAATTCAAGTGGACACACAGAGCTAATAAGAGTTTTGAGACTTTGAAACAAAAGGTTGTTGAAATATCTGTATTAGCTTTACCTAATTTTAACAATGTATTTCAAGTTGAATGTGATGCAAGTGGTAATGCAATAGGAGCTGTATTAAGTCAAGAAGGTAAACCCATTGCTTTCTTTAGTGAAAAGTTGAATGATGCTAAAAGGAAATATTCTATGTATGATTAAGAATTTTATGCTATTGTCCAAGCATTGAAGAAGTGGAGACATTATTTGATTCCTAAGGAGTTTGTGTTGTATACTGATCATAAAGCTTTACAATACTTGGGAAGTCAACATAAATTGAATCAAAGACATATGAATTGGGTGGAGTATTTGTAGAGTTTCACATTTTTTATCAAGCATAAGAGTGGAGTTACTAACAGAGTTGCTGATACATTGAGTAGGAGATGTTCCTTGCTGATAGAAATGAAGGTTGAAGTTCTTGGTTTTGATGAAATGAAAGAGTTGTATGATGATGATCCTAATTTTTCTAAGGCATGGAGAGAGTGTAGAGCACCGAATATGACAAATCACATAAGTAAGTATGATGAATATTTCATTCAAGAAGGTATGGTGTTCAATGGTATTCAATTGTGTATTCCTAGAAGTTCTATGAGGTTGAATCTAATTAAGGAAAAGCATAGTGGTGCATTAGCTAGACATTTTGGAATTGATAAGACATTGAGTTTGTTGAAAGAGAAGTATTATTGGCCACAAATGTATAAGGATGTTCATAAATTTGTAAAGAGTTGTGGAGTTTGTCAAGTTGCAAAAGGAGTGAGTCAAAATACTAGTTTGTATACACCTATTACTACTCCTAAGAAACCTTGGACTGATATCAGTATGGATTTTGTTCTTGGATTGCCTAAGACAGTGAAATAGTATGATTCCATATTTGTTGTAGTGGACAAATTTTCTAAGATGACTCATTTCATACCATGTAAGAAGACATCAGATGCTAAGCAATTTGCTAAACTTTTCTTTAAGGAGATTGCGAGATTGCATGGATTACCAAGAAGCATTATTTATGACAGAGATAGTAAGTTTGTTAGTTATTTTTGGAAGACTTTGTGGAAGAAGATGGTTACTAAGCTAAATTTTAGTTCTACATTCCATCCACAGATAGATGGATAGATAGAGGTTGCGAATAGAAGCTTGGGTAATTTGTTGATATGTTTAGTTGGGAATAAGCCAAGTAATTGAGAGATGGTATTGACATAAGCTAAATTTGCATATAATAATTCTATGAATAGGAGTATAGGGAAGAAACCTTTTGAGATTGTTACTAGAATGCATCCTAAAGGTATATTAGATTTGAGAGATGTTGTTGGTGAAGAAAAGAGAAGCACTACAGGAGAAGAATTTGCTAATTTTATGGAGTCTTTGCATAAGGAAGTGAAGTTGAGGTTGGAACAAAGTAATCAAAAGTATAAGGAGAATGCTGATTAGTCTAGAAGACACCATGATTTTCAAGTTGGTGATGAGGTGATGGTTCATCTGAAGAAATGAAGATTCCCAGTTGGAACATACAACAAGCTAAAGATGAATAAATTTGGACCTTGTAAGATCTTGAAGAAGTTTGACAATGGTAATGCTTATGAAGTTGAGTTATCTAATGACATGGATATATCTTCTATATTCAATATTTCTGATTTGTATAAGTATCATGAGTCAGAGGATGAAGTTATTGTATCAGATGATTATCCTATGAAGCAGATTAAAGAAGTTGAACAAATATTGGATCAAAGAGTTGGCAGAGCAAAAAAGGAAAAGATTACTATGAGTATTTGGTGAAGTGGAACAACAGACCTATTGAAGATGTTTCATGGATTTCTCAATTTGAGTTGGATTCAACTCAGGTTGTGACATCTCAATGATTCAGGAGAATCATTTCTTTCAACCCCGATTGTCTAATGCATGAGCATCCTAGGTTGCCTTGTTATCCTACTCATTTTGGTTTATTCTACAAGTCGGTGCCTAGCAAATCCTTCATGTGCCTCGCAGTCCCTTCATGTGCCTAGCAGTTTCTTCATGTCCCTAGTAGTCATTCATGTGCCTAACAAATCTTTCATGTGCCTAGCAATCCTTCATGTGCCTAGTAGTTCCTTCATGTACCTAGTAGTCCTTCATGCACCTAGTAGTTCCTTCATGTGCCTAGTAGTCCTTCATGTATCTAGCAGTTCCTTCATGTGCCTAGCATTCCTTCATGTGCCTAGCAGTCCTTCATGTGGTTAGTTACTGTAGCAATTCTTTCATGTGTCGAGTTACCCAGTGTATGCCAAGTGACTCTTCATGTGCTGAGTTACCCAGTGTATACCGAGTGTTTCTTCATGTGCCAAGTTACCTAGTGTATGCTGAGTGTCAATATTTGGATGTGATTTCTGTGAGCCGACTTGTAAGATTTATTTTTTATCATGACATTTATGTTAGGATCTTTTCTTGGGATGTGTCTAGACTATTGTTGGGTCAGCCCTCCTCTTATGTAATGTTCTAGAATAATCTATAAGCCATTTTGGCAAGTATATATAGAGTGTTTAGGCTTAGAATTAGGCAAGCTTTTGGGGAGAAGATTGGAGAGAAAAATTGAAAGTGAAAATTTGCAGTTGGATCTTTGAATGTGAATGTATTTTTAATTGGCCATAACTCAGTAGGCCTTATAGCTGGGAATGTATGAAGATATTTTGATGAATCAATAAAAGTATTTCACTCTTCTTCCTTTTTTGGTTGTTGTTCTGTGTATTTGTTTCTATTGTGTTAACTCTTGCAGGGTGGTTTGGATAGTTGGGTGAGCCTTTGGCCTTAGTTCTTCAACCCTTGCTTGCATCACTTGTGGCATGGAACAAAATGTGCCATCTTGGAGAACCTATCAACCACCACAAATATTGAGTCATTACCCCTTTGTGTCCTTGGAAATCCAAGAACAAAATCCATACTTATGTCTTCCCAAGGCTTCGATGGAACAGGAAATGGCTGACAGAGTCCAGTATTGTGACTAAATCCTTGGTTGTTTGATATACTTGACAACTCTGCACAAAATTCTTCACATCCTGTGACAATTGAGGCCAAAAATAATGTTCTCTAATAATGTAAATGGTCTTATCTCGACCAAAGTGTCTTGTCATCCCTCCATTGTGCTTCTCCTCGATCAAGTTTCCCTCATGGAACTCCTTGGAATACACAATTGACTTCCCTTGAATAGCATGCCATTTTGAATCATGTAATCTAGCCACTTGGTCCTGTCTAGAGTAACAGGTTCTTTACAAGCCTTCCAAGCCTCTACAAAGTCAAGATCCTCAAGGTACAAATTCTTGAGTTCATCAAACCCAACCACTTCAACTTGCATTACTATCAACAACAACTATCTCCTACTTAATGCATCTGCAACCCTATTAGACCTTCCACTTCTATGTTTCAATACAAATGTATAGCTTTGCATGAACTCCACCCATTTCAAATGTCTCTGATTCAATTTACCTTGGCTATTTAGGTACTATAATGCTTGGTGATTAGTATACAAGAAAAATTCTTTTGGCAGCAAATAATGCCTCCATTTCTTTAAGGCCTAAACTATTACATAGAACTCTTGATCATAAATGGAATACTTATTCTTTGCATCGTTCAAATTTTCACTAAAATAGGCAATAGGTTTACCTTCTTGACTCAATATATCCCCAATAGCACTGCCACTAGCATCGCAATCCACCTAGAACACTTTGTTGAAATCAAGAAGTGCCAACACAGGTTGTTCTGTCACCTTCTTTAGCAATTCAAAACTTTTTGCAGCTCATGTAGTCCACTTGAACTCTTTTCTATCCCCCCTCATTGTTTTAGTTAGGGGTGCACATATACTACTAAAATTCCTAATGAACTTCTTGTAAAAATTGGCTAGACCATGGAATGGCCTAACCTCAGTGGTAGACCTTGGAGTAGGCCATTCCAAGATGACCTTCACCTTCTCTAGGTCCATTTTGAGACCCTCAGCTGATACAACAAACCCCAAATAAAGTAACTTCCTTTTGACAAAGCTTCACTTCTTCAAATTAATCAACAATTTCTCTTCCCTCAACCTTTCAAGGACACTATGAATGTGCAATAAATGTTCATCCAAAGAGTTACTAAAAATCAAAATATCATCCAGATAGACAATAACAAATTTTCCCAAAAATTTCTTTAGTACCTCAGTCATAAGCCGCATGAAGGTGCTTGGTGCATTGGTCAATCCAAAGGGCATGACTAACCACTCATATAGACCCTCCTTAGTCTTGAATGCAGTCTTCCACTCATCTCCCTCTCATATTCATATCTAGTGATAGCAACTCTTGAGATCTATCTTTGTGAAGTATTAAGCTCCACTCAAATAGTCCATAAGATCATCCATTCTTGGCAAAGGAAAGCAATACTTGATGGTTATTCTATTTATAGCCTAAGAGTTTGTTCACATTATCCATTCAAAATCCTTCTTTAGTGTTAGCACTACAGGTACTGCACATGGACTCAAGTTCTCTTAAATTATACCTTTCCTCAATAGCTCATGAACTTGTCTATTTAGCTCCTTAATCTTAGTAGGAGTCATCCTATGAGTAGCCTTGTTAGGAAAACTAGCTCCAAGGACTAAATCTATTTGATGACTGATTTGCCTTATTGGTGGCAACCCTTTTGGAACATTATTACAGATGACATCTCCATACTCACTTAATAGACCTAAAACTTCAAGTGGAACTTCACTACTACCTTCCATATCCTTTCTAGGAATTAAAGCATAACACATATGCTGATGTTTTATGCCATCTAGAAATTTTCTTCCATCAACCAAACATACCCTAGTACTACTGCATACTTTTTCACCCTCCTTTATCAAGGGCTTCAATTTGTGAAAAACTCCATCCTTTGTTAGAGAGTATCTATTTGCATTCCCATCATGCATAGCATGCCTATCAAACTACCATGGCCTTCCCAACAATAAATTGTAGACATCTGTTGGAATGATGCCATAGAGAGCCTCGTCATGGTAACTCCCAATCTTGAACTTTACCAAATATTTCTCACTAACCAAGACCTTATGATCATCCTGCACCCAAGCAATCTGATAGAGTTGGGGCTATTTCTCCCTCTTCAGCTTTAGCTTTGAGACCATCTCCTGTGACACCAAGTTGTTAGTGCTCCCACCATCAATAATCATATCACAAAATTTACCCTTGCACTTGCACCTGGTACAAAAAAAATCCTCCTTTGTCTAGGTTCAGTCTCACTACTTAGTAAGACCCTTTCATTAACTAGAATCTCTCCTCTTTTTGCATCCTCTTAATGTGATGACTATGCATCATCATCCACATGAGCAACCCTTGCTTGACCATTAGCTCTCCTATTTGTCCTTCCTTGGCATTGAGGGCATTCGAAGGCATGATGACCTTCTTCATTGCAATGAAAATAGGTACCATGGAAGTCTCCTCTTCCTAAACCTTGTCCATGTAATCTACCTCTTCCTCTCTGATGTCCAAAATTTTGATCATAGGAGCAATTGAAACCCTTGTTCCTTTGATTTTGGCTAGTACCCATTGTATATGAGCAATGTTAGTATGCTAATAGAAACCAAATTTAAATAAAGCTTCTACAAACTAAAAAAAATTCATAAACTTCAAGATAGACTAAGATGAGCTCTCAATTGAGAATATGAGCCATTAATGGGCTCTCTCAATGAGAAGCTCTCTTGTTGAGTGGCCTTGTCTAAATAGATAGGATGTATGCTCAAGCTTATGCTTAAAAAATGGCTTCAAATGGAGTTGGAATTTGGGTGTGAGTGTATGATTTTGATGTAAAATGGCTTCTCAAAATGGCATTATGACTTTACTTCATGGATTGTGTAAAATAGCTTGGGAGAGGATTCCTTAAATAGGCAAAGGGCTTGAGGGATCAAGGGCTAGGATGCAAGGATGGGAAAAAGCTCATGGAGGGCTTAGATTGCATGAGAGGAGAGCACATGGATTGTGCTTCCTTATAGCCAATCAAGGAGTGACACATGTCACATAGTGAGAGGATGGAGGAAAGGGGAAGGATGAGTCAACAAAGGAGGCTCAAGGGATAAAATCTTCATAAAGACCCTCATAATGACTTGTAAGAGCAATAAAAGGGCTTGTAAGAGTCATTTATGACCTAGTGCACTTCATAAAGTTTTATGGTTGAGATATTTTGAGGGTGATGAGAGCAATTTCAACTTGGACTTGATTAGGAAGGTTTTAAGCTTGTTTAGGCTTGTGCAAATGATTAGAGGATGGATTAGGATGGTTTAGGATTAGCTTAGGGATAGGCAAGTGGATGACATTTAATGAGGGTGGTTGAAGGAGGAGATATTTGTTAACTTTAGCTTGAGTTAGCAAGTCTTAACCCATGTTTAGGGAATGTGACAAGGTTAGGAGGGGATTAGGATTAGGGTTAAAGACTTCTTCTAGAAGAGTCTAGGCTTTGGATGAGGATAAAGACTTTCTAGAATAGTCTAGAATTTCTTAGGATGAGGATAAGACTTTCTAGAAGAGTCTAGAACTTCTTAGGATGAGGATAAATTATATTTTTAAGAAATAAATAAAGTTTTATTTATTTCAAGGGTTTGGGTTGAGGAGATATTTATTAAAACTTTTTAAATAAACATGAGGATTAATATTTAATCTTAATTAAATATTTTGAGTTGGGATTAGGGGTAGGAAATGATGGGATTAGCCTTTAATCAAAATTAAAGAAGGATTAGAAAATTTTGGAAGAGGTTAGTGGTCTTAAGGAAATTGGCTAAGTTTTGGGCAAAAAATAAATTTTTTATTTATTTTGGGTTTTTTGGTCAATTTATTAATTAAATAATTAATAAATAAGGAAATAATGTTTAAATAAGATTTAAACATTTTTGGAAGGGATTCCTTAATTAAATATTTTTAATTAAGATAAAGGGATTTAATGGCATAAAAATAAATTAATTAATTAAATAATTAATTAATTAATAAATGATGATGTCATCAGGACTTTTTCAGAAAATAAAAATACTTTATTTTCTAAAGGTTTTTAGGTGTCTACACCCACATCTTCGTTTATCTTCTTGTTCTTATTTTGGCCTCCAAATGACCTGCCACTGCCCATTCTTCCTTGACTGTGCCCTCTTTTCCTTCCATCAAAATTTTTGTTTATTTTCTCCCCAACTCGCAAGGCAAACTGGTATACCTCTTCAATGCTAGTCATTCTAACCAAACAAAACTCCTCCTGAATGCTAGGTCTTAACCCACTAAGGTAATAGGCAACCTTCTCCTTGTTTTCTTTTGCATGTCTTGCCCTAATAAGGACTTAGTAAAATTCTTCTATGTATTCTTGGATAGATTTTTCCACTTATTTTAACCCTTGCATCTTTTTGAACAAATCAAGCTCATAATCAATAGGAATGAATTGCTTCTTTAGTTTGTCCACCATGCGATCCCATCTTGTGATTTTCTCCTTTCCTCTTCTATTTCTTTCCAATTGAATCTCTTGCCACCAGATTTTGGCATGTCTTTTCATTTTTGCCTTCGCAAACTTAACCCTATTAGGGTCCCTAATATCCTCATACTCAAAATATCCCTCTTGTTCATTGATCTAGTCGATCAAATCATCTGGGTTTAAATTTTTTGAAAACATGTCAACATCAATTTTAGGTATTTTTCCAAGCTTGAAAATAGCCCTAAAAAGCCTCTCCTCTACTTGGTTTAGGAATTCTCCATATCCTTCCCCTTCAAGCCCAATATTTCCTTCTTCATTGTCTTCCTCACTTTCGTCGCCTACGACAACATTCATTCCTCTATGGATCTCCTCCTGCAATGCTTGGACTTGTCTCTAGGGGGTTCTAACCTTAGGAGTAAAAACTACAGACCTTCCACCATGCTCCCTTTATGGAGGCATCTTCTTGTATCAAACCCATGACCACACATTCCTAGTGCAAACTACTTCACAGTCGATGCTCTGTCTACACACTTAGAAAAACTAGTTTTGATACCACTTGATGGGGCATGATCCAAGAAAAAAATTAACACAATGAAAAAGGGAGATATTATTATCAGAAATGATATGCTATTACATTGAGTACAACAAAAATAGACTCCATGATATGCCCTATGGGCTTACAATGTTATTAGATTCTGGAGAAAGCCCTTCTCACAGTTCCCTCTCCCAAACTCCACCAAAAAATACCTTTACAATGCTAGAAATGTCCTTAAGTACCCCAAATTAGGTTTATGGTTAGGAATACATTTTAGAATATGCCATTTGGCATCCACCACCAAAATAGAAGGTTCTAGAAAACATGTCATAAGTTGGTGTAAAATTAGAAGAATCCAAAAATGGTAGTCCAACTTCCGGGAGGCATAACTTTTGATCCAAGACTCTGATTGACAAACCATTTACATTTCTAAAAATATCTCCAAGCACTCTATAGACCTATGGACCAAATTTTCTCATCCCCCATTTTTTAGGCCTATATGAGGCTATTTAGTGCCTCAAATTTGACTTTGAAGTGCTCTTAGGAGGTCTCTAGGCAACTTAAAACTGCAATAACTTTCAAGCCGTAAAGCGTCTTGACCTGATTGTTTTTATGGAGTGCTTTAAATTACAAGTATAACTATCCCTCCAACTTACACCCTCTAACTCATTATAATTATGGCTCAATTACAAAATAACCTATTTTTTGCATTGGCATGTATCCCAAAGTGCTCAAAAACTCTAACCTAGAAAACCAATAGTGGAACTATGAGAATTGGAATCTTAATTTGACCCAAATGGGTATCTAGAAATGAAAACACATTAAACAAAAACTAACACTAAGCATATTTTTGGGTGATACAATATTGCCCTTACACCACTCAATGCTCCTACATCAAAAAGGAAGAAGGATTGCATGTAATCTAAATATTGAAAGGGAAAGCGAGTGATGCACCTGATTAAAATATGGTTACACTCTACCTACAATAAACATGACATAAATCAAAATACCAAATCTATAAATATCAAATAAGGAACTTCTACAAGGAAAGCTAACATCCACAGTGTACCATCCATGAAAAAATTTGACACAACATATAAACTAGGAAGACATTCAACATAAGGAAAGACATTCACATACAACTAAATGTGCAGAGAATAGGTAAAATTGAAATTTATATTTATGTAAGTTAAAAGGAAGTTACAATTGCAAAGCATAATGTCACTAGAATGAACTAGAGAAGAACCTAGAAAATATTTACAAACTTTTCATTTATAGGGTTCTGGCATAACCTAGATTTTATGTTTTAGTTCAAACTCCAACTATTGTGGAATTAAATTATAGAGGAGAGCATTTACTAAATATCAGAATAAAATTTGATCTTGTATGCAACTTGCTCTTGGAAGTGACAAGAAAGTCCCAGATGAATGCATCCGACAAATAGAAGGATAAATTTGATAGAAGAAAATCCTTGCATGCAATAAATAGGTATGTAGATGCATTTACATCATGCAAAATAAGGCCCAAAAAAGTCTTGCAACATTAAAGAATCAATCTTGGATGGGATAGATCAAATCAAAACACATGAGTTCAAAAAAATTGGGATGGGATAACATGAAGTGTTGACCCACCTTCACACATCCATAAGGTTGACCCATTGACCTTTACCAATCTGCAAGAAAAAATCTATTGTGAAAACATGAAAAAAAATTGGTCATTGACAATAAAAAAGATGCACACCAGAAGGCCTTAAAAATGTGACATTGGCATGGGCCTACAACACTCGTAATTATATAAAGCTCCAAAAAATCTAACATAGCATAATTGTTGGCATCATATTGTATTTGTCATTAGTGACAACACTTATTCAACTCTCAATGATTATCGAGCTCATCACTCAGTCAGCAGTTCACACCGAGCATTCCTGAAGCTACCAAGTAAGTGTGTAGTCTAGTAGTTCACACTGAGCATTCTTGAAGCTACCGAGTAAGTGTGCAGTCCAACAGTTCACATCGAGCATTCCTGAAGCTACTAAGTGAGTGTGCAGTCTAGTAGTATCTACCGAGCCTAGAGTGTTCATCGAGCTTCACAGTGTTTACCGAGTGATGGAAGTGTATTGTTTATTGAGTGAAAGCAAGGTAAACGAAGGATTTAGTTTTTACCAAGTGACACTATGTCTATCGAGTCTCCAATGGTTACCAAGTTCCAAGCTACATTGTGTGATTAGTATGGACCGAGCTTCTACTTCTATCAAGTGCATGATGATTCTGCGTAATGCAATGGATGCTGAGTATTAGAAGGTCACCAAGTCAGCTTTAAGAACTCGAGTTTTCTACTCTTTGGCCAACTCAGTAATATTTTGTTCACTTGTGTTTTGGTCGACCTTGCAATTGTAATTATTGGAATGGTACATATGTAATGTATTATATCATTTGCAATATGTGAATGTGTATGTGTATATCAAGGAATGGACATTTAATGCTTGAGAGAATAAATGTGAATCAACAGTAGAGCAAAGTATTCAACAAGGTCTACAAGGAGTAGTAAAGATTCATTAGTCACAAGAGGTGATCTATACTTCAAGGATCTAATCAACAATCAAGTTCTAAGTAGATCCACTATTTCATCCTAACTGGTGAATAAATTTTGTAAATCCTTTAATAGGGTAGACTTAATAGTCTCTCTATAAATCTCCTAACAGAGTGCATACTTCATTGTATGTTTGTAAATCCTCTAACAAGGTGGATCTAGAAGTCCAAATTGCTCTTAACAGGGTAGATCATTAGAAATGATCAATGTAAGCCCTAATAGGTTAACTTCATACTACAGTAGCAAAGTTTTGTGGGTATCATCCCCACCCCAGTTTTACTTTCTATTTGGAAGGTTTCTGGGTCACCAAAATTATGTGTTCATGTGTTATAAATGTTTATCTTTCTCATGCATACAATAGATTAGATGAATGAATGATGAATGGATTAAATACTAAATTGATTTAAAGTTTTTGAGGTTATTGATTCACCCCTCCCCTCTCATTAACCTAGCTAGTCTTGATTATTTCCAACAATTGGTATCAGAGCTTTGTGGTTCTCAAGATAAATTTTGATAGCTTGAGCAAAGATCTAAAGGACAAATGGAGATATTCAGACTTGACAAAGCAATTGAAAATGAAAAGCTAGATCTTGAAATGGCCATGGCTCAACTCAAAGAAGCAAAGGAGCATCTTTCTCAATCCTTGAAGAGAAGGAAGGAACTTGCAAGACAAATGAATGACCATCAGTATGTTGAAGAAAAGATTGAAGACCTTTTACCATCAAGCATCTCAGATGAAGCTAATGAGGCAATCAAGGAACTCCTAGCAAAGAATGGCTCTCTACATGAAGAAGTAAGAAAACTTAAAAGAGAACAAGAAATCCAATCAATTAGGCTATGTGAAATCTTGGAACAAAGAAACAAATCAGAAAATGAGACAAATGAAAGGATCAATGCAAATAAAAGTCTTATCAATCAACTATCCAATGTAAATGAAGAAATCATGAATCTAAGATCTAAAAATGAAAGCCTAAGGATTGATTTAATCATTGAAAGACAAATCAGTGAAAGATTGGAAAATGACCTAAATGCTGAAAAGAAAATCAATGAGAGAATGATGAAGTCTGAAGAAGACATGAATCAACTAGAATTTTCATAGACAAAAAGGTAAAGCAGGACTTGCATATAATGAAGAAGGTGAATCTTCCAAACAAGGTGCCCAAAAGAATCAAAGACCTACTTTCAATCATTGTGCTAAGTTAGGTCATACATCAAACAAATGTTGGAGCAATGGAAAAGAAAAATTCAATAGAAAGTGCTACAACTACAATCAGCATGGTTACAAAGCCAATGAATGCAAGGAGAAACCAAAATTTGAAGGTAAATGTCACAAATGCAAGAAGCATGGTCACAAGACATTCCAATGCAGATCAAAATCATTCAATCTAGCTGAACAACTTGTTAAGGCAATATTTGAATGGGATTACAATACCTAGTGCAGATGTCATTATTGTGGAGGATATGGACACATTGGCAAAGACTGCTCAAGGCATCACTTGAGAAAAAGAGATACAATAGTAAGATGTTATACATGCACTGAACTTAGTCATATAGCCAAGAATTGCATGAATATAGGAAGAATTGAAGATGAAAAGAAAGCTAAAGCTGATAACATTTGAAAATAGATGAGACAACAATGGATTCTTATGTCTACCAAGAAAAATATTTCAAATGATGGCCACGTCACTCAAGAAGTGGGTGATTCCACCATTTCCAATTAGATTCATGAAGGATGATCTGGAACTGTATCATCAAGCTATATCTAGAGCAGTTCCAAATGAAAGAAAGTAAAATATCCAATCACTATTTCAGATACAAAGGGTCACAAGAAATCAGGTCATACCGAGCAAGGTCAGTCACAAACTCAACCAAGCTAGATTGGGAGTAACAAAAGTTTTGTTCGATCACCGAGTCTCAAGTTTCTACCGAGCAAGTGAGTGGATGACAACTTTCCAAGCACTATGTCATTACAACAACTTTTTTTACTGAGCATTAATGGCACAATCTTCATCAAAAGGGCAAAATTTGATTTCATTTCTTACTGCATTTTCAAAATTCTCAGAGCTAAGAAATTTCAGGTGCATCTACCCTATTTCAAGCAATTTTAGAGTGAAGGATTTGTTCAAATTTTTTTTTTTTACCGAGCATCAATAGCATCTGAGAGTAGCAATAGTAGCAGGGCAAAAAGAGGTTCAAAAATGCTAGTTAAGGGTGTGGAGTGGAAAGCACCAAATTTCAAGCTAGTTCCAGCAATTGCAGAGTCACTTGACCCCAATGGAGCTCAATCAAAAATTCCACCAAAGGTACTCTTTATCAATGATATTCGTACACATTTTAAATGTTCTATTCAAGAGTTTGGAAACCTAGAGATGGACAATGCCCTAGGAGAAATGTGTGTTGATGGTTGGCTGAAACTCGAGCATAAGCATCTAGGGACCAAAGGATTAACCCATATCTTGCATATGCCAAGGAGTTTCTAGATTAAGTGGATTAGGTACATCCTTATTCGTGTGCACAATGGTCAACTATGGTTAGATCAGCCAGTATTAATCACCAAGAATATGATTCATAATATTATTGGTCTCCCCATGCTAAGTAAAGCAAAAACTACCAAAACCCTAGGTCGGGACGAACTTCAGAAGAAAACCCTAGCTGAATGGGATGGTAGAGGTTTGAAGGTTAGCACTATTTTTGGCATTGAATTAAGGTTTAGCATTCATGTCATTGCTCACAAGATTTATAACTCTAGTCATTTGAATAGTGTTCCCTGTGAGGCTATGAATTTGACATTCAAGGTTGTCAAGAAAAATCTGGAATTTGATCTGTCTGAATTATTGTTAATAAAACTGAACAAGAATATGGACAGCATTAGGACTTCAAAGAAAAACCCTTGAAAATTTGGTTCTTTGTTGACATTTCTTTTCTTCTATGTACAAAAAATCTTTCCATCCAAAGGAAGTGTTGTGTGGAGAAAAGATATTCCTAATCTATATCAGATAAATGAGTTTGTAGCAGAAATGGGTGTAAACTTTGCTAGCATCATGGATAATTATTTTGAAGATTTCAAAGAAAAGATGAATAATAGGTTTTGAATTCCACCAAAATTGGTTGAAGAATACAAAGATGATGTATGCTTTATGGTTGATTGTGATAGAGTATACATTCAGGCAGTTAGGCCCCAAGTTGCATGGGTGAAACCTCTTCCTTATGAGGTTAATATTGATGAAACCAGGGATATTATTGAAGCACTAGTAAATGAACCAGTAGATCCCAAGCAACCAATTTTTGAAACTTATGATGAGGCAAAAGCCAGAATAGAACTGGAAATCAAATTTCCTCAAACAATCAACAAAGGTAAAAGGAAGGTTGCTAAATTGAAAATTGTTACCGAGTCCCTAATGATTACTGAGGGAAAAGGTGAGGATGAAGAAGAGGAGCAAGAACCAGAAGATATAGAGGAAGAATCAGAGGAGGCAGAGCTAGTCAAAATGAAGGGCAAGGTAATCATTACCAAGCCACCCAAAGCCTCCATAGCTATATTCACAAGGTGAGAAAAAGGTAAGAACAAAGGTGAAGTAGTATTCATCAAGCCCCAACTGACCTTCCAAGAAAGATTGAAACAAATGGAAGAGGGAGCTATTATCACAAATTTTAAGGCATTGAAATTTGAAACAAGGACTGATGCAGAGAAAATTCAGATTAAGGAACTGGTACTTAACAAGATGGGAAAATGGAAATACTCCCCAGACCAGCTTGCCCCTCAAATCTCCAAAGAGCTATTGGTAAGATTGGAACCAAGGTGGGAGTCAGCCACCCAAACAACCAAGGACATATATGAGCAATCCTTGAAGAACCTTCTATCGAGTCTTACTGAAGCAGAAATAAAGGTAGCAATGAAGAACAACGAAGGTAAAATGATGATTAGGTTTTACACATGTTTGATTTTAATTAAGGACATTTAGCATGTGGTAAGAGATGCAACAAACATGTGGAAGAACATCTATCATCTGCAAAAGCCCAATAATGACCCTATAGAAATCAAAGATGATGATGATGACAGTGACAATGATGAAGAAGATAATGCTCCATGTGTCACTTTTGATGATAAGGACTATCAAGCACTAAAGGATGATGATGAAGCTAAAGAGGAAGACAAGGATGAAGAAGATCCAGTAAAAATTACAGCAAAAGTTATTGCATCCCTTCCTCACTCTCCACCAAAAACTGTTACATCTACTATGGAGATAGCTTCTACAAGTGAGACTGTGAGCACAATTTCCACGTCAATAGCTCAATCATCACCTATCACCTCCCAGCTACAAATATCTTCAATGGAAGTGTCAAGTACTTCATCTACCGAGCTGCAGTCCTCTTTATCAGTTCCTGAGTCATCTATTGCAACATGTACAGTAAGTTTGCTAGTTTGTTCTACACTTTTGTCATCCATAGCTTCAACTATACCAATTTTTGTTCCAGATAGTATTTCAGTTGTAAATATTCTAGTTGGTACATTACCTATTGATACTTCATTTTTGGGAAGCACATCAATTTTGGATACAGTTAGCACCCCTCTCAGTTTTCCTCTAGTTGGATCAATTCAAGTTTTTTTTGCTAGTCCAACTTCATCAACTATTGTTTTTGTTTCTAAATCCAAGGAAGTAAGCATTAAAGTAAAACCAAAGACTCCACTAAAACTTCTACTTACTGGCAAGGCAATTGATGAAGATATAGACTTGGACAAGGAAATTATTATACCTAAGATAGATTTGGATACTATCATAGTTGATGAAATGAGATTGGCCAGTTAGCTTTTAGAGCAAAGAGCAAGGCAGAAACAACTTAGAGATGAGAGAGATAGAGAATTCATGATAATTGAAAATGCTAAAAATATAATTACTAAGGCAATAGGCGTTGATGTGGATTCATCTCAACACATTTTGTTACAATTAGAAGAGGACATAAAAAAGTTCAATGAGGACACCTCTGGTCAAGAGAAGCTTATAGAAAAGGCAGAGAAGAAATTTGATAATAAAGTGCTTGAGCACATTGCTCAGCACATTGCAATAAAGCAAGTTGAATTATCTTCAATTTTGAGCAATCTTGAGCAAGCATTTACAAATGTAACATCCCTTTTTGCCAAGCTATTTGATGTTACCAAGTACACAAAAGAAATAAAAGTAAAATTGAATAAAATTGATGAGGATCTGAAGGTTAGTGCTCAAAAGTTGCAGCTTGACCCCAGTTCAAGCTCTGCACATCATATAAAAATCAAATTCCTTTCAGACATGTAAGCAGAACTATTAAGAGAGGAAGCAAGGATCTGGTCTACACTAATAGACATCTAGAACATGATCCTTCCTATCATGGAAACAATGTAGAAGTACATTGCTTATTCAAAAACATTGATCCATGATAACAATTTTTCTATAGTATATCATATGATTGAACTTTTTGTAGAAGTTCAAGTGGCTCTCTCCACCTGCAAAATTTTGCAAGATAGTTGGGATAAGACATTGGCTCTCATTCTTAAGGTACATTCTAATTTTTTCTCACATTTTGGTGTCTCTATATAAGGATGATTACCTTTGGCATTATTGTCAAAAAATGGGGAGATTATTGTGAGTAAGAGATAGTAAAAGTCAAAAAGGAGTAAGAGACAATGGAGAAAATAAGGGAGAATATAATAGATTGATATATGTATAATGATAAGCCATGTATATACCATGCCATATGTAGGGGGGAAGATATGTAAAGAAATGTAAGAAATGTATATACAATAGGTTTATAAAGATCAATTTTGAAAAATCAAATCCAGTATGTCAGTGTACACAATGTTTGGCTCATAAGTTTTTTTTTTTTTTTGGTCACTAATGCCAAAGGGGGAGATTGTTGGCATCATATTGTATTTATCATTAGTGACAATACTTATTCGACTCCCAATGATTATTGAGCTCATCACTCAGTCAACAATTCACACCAAGCATTCCTGAAGCTACTGAGTACGTGTGCAGTCCAACAATTCACACCGAGCATTTTTGAAGCCACTGAGTAAGTGTGCAGTCCAATAGTTCACACCAAGCATTCCTGAAGCTACCAAGTCCAATAGTATCTACTGAGCCTACAGTGTTCACTGAGCTTCACAGTGTTTACTGAGTGATGGAAGTGTAGTGTTTATTGAGTGAAAGCAAGGTAAATGAAGGATTCAATTTTTACTGAGTGACATTATGTCTACCAAGTCTCCAATGGTTACTGAGTTCCAAGCTAAGTTGTGTGATTAGTATGGACCGAGCTTCTACTTCTACCGAGTGCATGACGATGCCGAATAATGCAATGGATGCCGAGTATCAGAAGGTCACCAAGTCAGCTTGAAGAACCCTAATTTTTTACTGTTTGGCTGACTCAGTAATATTTTGTTCACTTGTGTTTTGGTTGACCTTGCAATTGTAATTATTGGAATGGTATATATGTAATGTATTATATCATTTGCAATATGTGAATGTGTATGCATATATCGAGGAATGGACATGTAATTATTAAGAAGAATAAATGTGAATCAATAGCAGAGTAGAGTATTCAACAAGGTCTACAAGAAGCAGTGAAGATTCATCAGTCACAAGAGGTGATCTATACTTCAAGGATCTAATCAACAATCAAGTTGTAAGTAGATCCACTATTTCATCCTAATAGGTGAATTTGTTTTGTAAATCTTTTAACAGGGTAGACTTAACAATCTTTGTATAAATCTCCTAACAGAGTGCATACTTCATTGTATGTTTGTAAATCCTCTAACAAGGTGGATCTAGTAGTCCAAATCGCTCTTAACATGGCAGATCGTCAGAAGTGATCAATGTAAGCCCTAACAGGCTAACTTCATACTGTAGTAGCAAAGTTTTTTGGGTATCATCCCCACCCCAGTTTTACTTTCTATTTGGAAGGTTTCTGTGCCACCAAAATTCTATGTTCATGTGTTATAAATGTTTATCTTTCTCATGCATAGAGTAGATTAGACGAATGAATGATGAATTAATCAAATACTGAATTGATTTAAAGTTTTTGAGGTTACTGATTCACCCCTCCCCTCTTAGTAACCTAGCTAGTCTTGATTATTTCCAACAATAACTTCCCATAAAAAAATAGTAAAATAGAGTGCATTAAGTGATAACACGATCCATGTGGTACAATTTTAGGACTTTAACCCTTGAGAAAACACCAAGATGGAGACATTAGAAGAAAAAATGCAAGAACACTAAAATGTAATGCCTGCCATGCAGACCCAACTTTGTTAACCACCAAAAATGATGTGAAAGTTGGGATATGTGATGTAGTATAAGGCAAGATAATCCCTAAAGGAGATGACCTAGCCCCTAAAAAATAACCACACAACAAAATATAAACAATAAAATAGAGATTAAAATCCAAAAAAATGCCAATTCTCATTAAAGAATCATAAGATTTTCATCCAACATGCTCAACTGTAAGGCCTTCCAAGTTACAACCAAATACAAAGTAATTACAATAGTAATTCTCCAAGATCTCACAAGATCCAACCACTAGCTAGTCCAAAACCACAATTTGGTAGAAACTCCAAGAAGAATTCGTATATTTTGAGATTGATTTAATGAACTATACATTCTTGGGCATAGTTAAGATTGAATGCTTTGTTTTGGTGCATCACTTCCTTAGGATATATTAGATTAATTATTCTATGCATGCGTTCTTCCCTTTTCCCATCAAAGAGTAGTTAGGTGCATCTTGATAGTAAAGGAGGTCGGCCTTCTCTGGAGACCCAACCTCATTGTTCAAGTCCCACAAGTTGGAGGTTGTTTCCATGTTTCACAAGGTTTCCCTTAGGTAAAAAATTTGGGTGAGGGTGCAAAATTTTGTGATAACAATGAAATTTAGCTCAGTTGATGGAAGGCACTAATCTTACTTCTTAAGTGGATTTGGATAGGGGTATCACCCCTAGTTTACCATCAAGACATTCATGTGCATCTTTATGTAAAGCCTTTTTGAATATATCAACTATCTATTCTTTTGTATTCACATATTCCATTCTCATTCTTTGTCTTGAACTAACTCTCTCAAGTAATCATACTTGATTGCAATGTTCTTTGTCTTTGTATGCATCACAAGGTTCTTCGATATGTGTATAACACTTGTATGGTAACAATAGAGTACCATAGGTTTAGTAATTTCCTCTTTCAATCTTTTGAGTAACTATTTGATCCATACCACATTTGTGTGATTCACTACAACAACCACATATTCAACTTCAATAGTAGATTGTGCTATACAATTTTGTTTCTTGTTGGTCTAGGTGACCAATTTTTTCCAAGAAAAATACTCCACCACTTGTACTCTTTCTGTCATCAATGTTTCCAACCCAATCAACAGCTATATAGGTTCTCAATTCAAAATTGTCTTTTTTTTTTGGTATAGACCATAGTCTTCTATTCCTTTTAGGTATCTCATGATCCTTTTAACAACCATTAAATGATTCTCCTTAGGATTTGAAGAAAACCTTGCAACAATCCCAACATCTAGTGCAATGCTAGGACTGCTATGAACTACATATTGCAATTTTCCAATCATACACCTGTATAATATGTGATTTACTTTAGCAGAATCATTAGTTTTGGATAATTTGTGTCCTGACACCATAGGAGTAGTAATAGGTTTTGAATCCTCCATGCCAAAAAAATTTAAGATTTCCTTCATATACTTGGACTAAGTGATGTAAATATCACATTTCATTTGATATGCTTGCAATCCAACAAAGAAATTTATCTCTCGAAACATAAAAATCACAAATTTCTTTCATCATATCATTTTCAAATGTGTTTCACAATACATTTTTTCATCCAATATGATATCATCAACAAATATTTCAGCTAGTAAAATTTCTTCACCTCCTTCTATCTTCAAGTACATATTGTTTTTGTCATTAGTCTTCTGAAAACCAATCTTCACAAGATAGTTTGAAGCCTTTCATACCATGTTCTGGGAGCCTTTTTTAAACCAGACAAAGCTTTGTGTAATCTACATTCCATTTTATTTTTGTTTGGATTAACAAATCCTTTAGGTTATTCTATGTAAACCTCCTCTTCTAGTATACCATTAAGAAATGTTGACTTCATATCTATTTGATAAACTTTAAATCATTTGTATACAGAGTAAGAAAGAAGAATTCTTACTCCTTCCAATCTTGCAACTGGGGCAAATGTCTCTCCATAGTCAATTTCTTCTTCTTGTGCATATCCCTTGAAAACTAATCTTGCCTTATTCCTTGTGACTTCACCATTCTCATATAGTTTTTTTTAGTACACCCACTTGGTTCCAATCACATCCTTGTTCTTTGGTATGGGTACTAGAGTCCATGTTTTGTTCTTCTCAATCCGATCAATCTCTTCTTTCATAGATTTACTCCAGTATTATTCTCTAATGCATCCTTCACTAACTTAGGCTCATGCATATTTAACAAACATGTGTCATTTCTCAACCTATTCCTTGTCATTAGTCTATCTTCTTTATCTCTAATATTTTTTTCCAACAGGGTGATGTCTTCTGACATATTTTGACAACCTTGGCCCAACTCTTCTTTCTATAACGGGTCTTTCAATTTTAGATTCATTGTGCACTTCTCTATCAAGTAACTTGACATTCCTTTTATGTACATTGATCTTAGTATCAAAATGTACCTTGACTTCTGATTTTAGCTTAGCTCTTGATTGTAACTCAACATCCATTATATGTGACTCATCAGTCATTGATTATTTTTTATTAACAACTTGGTTTGTAGAATTATCATCATCAAAAGACATGTCTTCTAGTACTACATAAAAGTTTTGTAATTTCAAGTTCCTTCTTTGGTTCATCCTCATGCACTTTTGTATATTCATCAAACCTTACATTTGCACTTTCCACAACTTTTTTAGTGTTTGTAATTAAACACTTATAAGTTTTAGTTCTTGTAGAATAGCCTAGGAATATACCTTCTTTGCTTTTAGCATCAAGTTTATCATTCCTTTTTTCCTTAAGAATGCAACCCTTTCTTCCAAATACCTTAAAATATTTGACATTGGGTGACTATCCATACCATAATTCAAAAGATGTGGAATTTGTACCTTTCTACAATTGTACTAGGTTCAAGTTATAGACAACTATACTGACAACTTCTCTCCAATATTTCAAAGCAATATTCTTCTCCATCATCAATATTCTAGCACAATCCATTATAGATCTATTCCTCCTTTTAGCAATCCCATTTTGTGGAGGGATCCTAGGTGTAGAAGTTTTTCTTTTGATTCCTTTGTCATTACAAAAGTTTTCAAAATCATTTGATGTAAACCCTCCACCTTTGTTAGATCTTAGACATTTCAAGCTCTTGCTAGTTTCCTTTTCAGCTCTCACCAAATACCATTTAAACATTTGAAAAACATCAAATTTTTCTTTTAAAAACATTATTGTCATCATTCTTGAGTAATCATCAAAAAAGAGATAATGTACTTGTCACCTTTGTAGCTTTGCACATCAATTGGTCCACATAAATCAATATGAACTAATTCTAGAATTTCTTTTGAAGTAGAGTCTTACTTTTAAACTAGACTTTGTCATCTTGCCTAACTAACATTGTTTGCAAATCACATTATCAAGTTTCTTTCATTTTGTAAACCTTTGACTCTTTTCATCTTACTTATACTAACCAAATTATAAAAGTTTACATGAAATAATCACTTGTGCCATAACCACACATCATCAAATTGTACAACAAGAAATATAGCATCATTCATATCTAGATAAAATAGATTACCTCTAGTTTGATCTCCATTTCCAATTATTTTTCCATCAGTGTCATAGATCTTAGCCTCTCTGTTATCAAATTCAACTTTACAACTTGAACTATTCAATTGTGACACACTCAACATATTATAGTTAAGTCCTTCCACATTGCAAGCATTGTCACACATGATCTTATCTATCAATCTTATTAATCATTTTCCTTTAATCAGACATTGTGCATCATTACCAAATCTAACACTATTTCCATTGTAATACTCAAGGGTAATGAACATACTTTTGTCTCTAGTCATGTGATGGGAACATCCACTATCAATGATACATCTATCACTTTTGTTCACATAAGATATCAATGCAGTTACCTCATCTTCATTAGAATCGTCATGTATAGCAACATAGACAACTTCATCATCACGATCTTCATATCCATCATTGGATTCTTCTTCAACAATGTAACAAGCCTTCTTCCCTTTTACTTGTAGCCTTTGTTACTATCATCTTTTCTACCTCTTAATTGTCTTCATTCTTGTTGTTTGACTTATTAGGACATCTTGCTGCAATATGACCAACCTCATGACAATTAAAGCATATGATGGGTAACTTACCTTTTTATTTTCCTTTGCCTATGTGAAACTACTTATCAAGCAATGCTTCCAAATTTTCTAGTTCTTCATCATCTGTATCATTGTCACTAGCAATAGGTTTCTTTTTCTTATCTTTAGGTTCTTTTAGTGTGAGCTTAACTTTGAAAAAAGATTCAACATTCTTAGACTTGAAATTATCAAAATTTGAAAGTTCGAAAGAAGTGAGTCTACCAACCCATCCTTTAAGGGTCAAATTACTACCAGAGGTACACCTTAGTTCTTTTATAGCAGAGACTCTAATAGCAAAGATATGCCGTAGGGTTCTTAATACTTTGATGATCATAGTCTCATCTTCAATATGTCCATTAGATCCTTGAATTGCATTAACAATATCTTTGATCCTTGCACAAGACTATAATCTCACCATTATGCATTCTCATTTCATCAAATTTTTGTCTTAGGCTTTCAGCTTTGGCTCTCAACACATTATTGTCTCCTTCATAGATCTTTTTTAGGGCATCCCACATCTTCTTTGCATAATCACATCCTTTGATGTCATCAAACTTTGAGTAGCTTAGGGAAGATGCAATCTCCAATGTTTCCTGATTGTGTTCCTTTTTTGTTTCAATTGTTCAGTAATTGGGGCTTCAACTAGATCAACATGCTTAGTGGTGATAGTTGATTGTGCATAATCTCCAAGACCTCCTAGATGTAGCTTCATCAAAATTTTCCATGCAGGAAAGTTTTCCTTGTTTAATTTGGGCACCTCCTTTCTGTAAATTTTGATCTTTAGCTTTAAGTACCTTGAAATTTTTTCTTCACAAGGACTTGGTGCTTTGATACCAATTTTTGGAATACTTTAGAATAACTGAGAGGGGGGTTGAATGAGTTATCCAAGGTCCAAATGTACAAATAAATTTTTTTAGTATTGCAACTCATTGTTATGCATGCATTGACCATTCTATATCTTAAACCTATGGATAATGTTGTCCTATGTCAAAATAACTTTGTAGAAATACAAATCTACAATACCAAAAAATCAATCACACATTTTGACACAAGGGTTTTATGTGGAAGCTCAAATTGGGAAAAAACACCAATAACATGCTACCAATTTTCACTCTTCTGAAGTGAGCTCCTTGTTAAAGGTTACAATGCACACTTTTAAATGTGACATGGTTAAAGGATCTCAATCACCCTATTAGGAGTGAGTCTTGTTAGAGGACTTTAGAAAATTCCATTAGAATGTCACCTTGTTAAATGATTTACTAATGACTATTAGGTCAATGTTAATCCAAAAGATTTATCCAAACTGGTACAACTGTTAGAGAGTAACAACACAACTTGATATGATAACAATAACAACTCACTTATAGGGTACAAATCTCACATTCAGTCATCCATTATGCTTGGAATTCATCCTCTTCATCTGTAACAGCTTTTTGACCCTTCAAGCATTCATCACCTTAAGCCTTCTTTCTTTGTATGCCAATCGCAGACTCTTCTATTCGGCCATCATATGAAGCAACACTCTAGACTTCTAACTTGATATCTCCTTAAATAGATAATTTAAGTCTTTTTTCACTTAACCACAATTGTCCATTCTAGGGTTAATAAGATTAATTAAATCTACCTACTTTTCTATTTTATTCCCTTCTAGAAACCTCCTCTACAATCCTCTTTGAATTCACCTCAAAATGATTTATCTTGAATTTTATGCCACTAGTTCATCTTAGTAATCTTCCATATGCTTTACACAATTCAAGAAATCAACTTTTTTGGCTCTAATTCATTAAATCTTCAATCTAACACATTTTACTGGCACTCGGCAATAACACTCTATTTGCTCAACAAACACTATTTTCTGATGCTTGACTAATACTAGGTTGCTCAACATCTGCTAAGTCTTTACTGGTGCTCTACACATATTAAATTTCTTCACTTGACAACAACTAGATTTCTCTTTCTTGATTCATACTAACTTTCTTCATTCAGAACATACTGAACTTACTGCTTGGCTTCGACTAATTTTTGCTCAACCGATACTAACTTTTCTTGGCTTGCACTATTTTCTCGGTCAAGCTTGGCAGAGACATTTTTTTACTTAGCCTTCTTTTAGTCTTTTCTCAAGTATCCTTTCATTATAGCCTCAAGTAGATAAACAATAAACTATATCATCATTGTCTTGCTTGGTCTTAGTGCTCCCTTTATACACCAAATAACTCAACCTTTCTCTAGGTTCTCTTGTTATCCTTTCTTTTCAAATCCTCTTCATCAATCACACAAATGATAGCATTCAAACCAAAGTAAGCAATTGTATCACCAAAAAGTAGTAGGTTTGACATTAGTGACAAAATAATGATTGTTCCATGATAGGTTTCATCAATATTTTTCACTTCAACAATTTTCTTTCAACACTTTTTTCATAGGTAGTGGAGAAGTTACAATAGTAGGTTTTTGTTACCAATTGTTAGATAATTGAGAGGGGAGGTGAATTAATTATGACCAGTTATCTTACAATCCCTTCAAAAAATTTTAGTACAAACCAAATATTATGACCATTATCGATAATCACTCGATGTAATCATTCAACTTAATACTAACTCTTTCATTCAGTTCTTTACAAATTGTTAATTAATTGTTCCTTGAATTATTGAGTATTAGTAAAATTTCTAGTTATCACATAGTGATTACATAGTTATTAATGAGTTATTGTAAATTATAAAACATGTAAAATAACTTGCAATACAAATAACATTTACACATTTGACACCATGATTTTACCCTGAAAATCCTATGAAGGGAAAAAGCACTTGTGACCAAAAGCTCATAAATTTCACTCTTCTAAAGTGAGCTCTACTGGGAGCCAATCTTGTTAAAGGTTACATACACATTGTTAATGTAACCTTGTTAGAGGATTTTACCAAATTATCAATGTTTGGTCAAATGATTAGTCTAAAAACTAGAATTTTGTACTCATGAATTGGGCATCCTAAGTAGCATCCAAATACCTCAGTCAACTAATTTAATTTATCAACTAGGGACATAGACTTGAAATTGTATTTTCAAAGTATATTCTGTAAACCCTCCTAGTTTCCATTACTAATGTATGAGAATGAAAGTGAAGAATTAATTATACTAATCTAGAGTGCAAGAATTGAATTACAAACATGATTCTACATTATTTTCCTTTCTTGCAGGAACAACCAATAGTTTTATTACCAATGGCTATAGGAGAAATCTAGTTCTATGTATTCTAAAAGGCAACGAAAAAAATTCTCCTACTAACTAGATTCACTCACCAAGTAGTCCCCCTTGGATGATCAAATGATTATGAACTTAAGATAAAGTGTAAAAAGGTAACATTGTCATTTTATTGATATTGAATCATCAATACTACAAATTGAAAATAACAGACTATATACTGAATGTTGTTATGAATTACAATCCAATCTGAACTCATTAAAGGCTTCAATCAACAATTTTTTTATGATATCAAAGGAAAATAAACTTCCCTAAATATAGGATCCCTCAACAGACAAGGATTCAACAAGATCATTAATGAAATACATCAACATAAAACACATCCTTTTTAATTTAACAAGTCTTCATCAAATGTAGTGTACCATAACTCTAGATTTGCATGTAGTTTAACAGTTGCATTGAATTAATCTCTAGTTGAACCATTAGTATAAGATAGACACATGAACCTATCATTACTTTCTTTGATCATACTCATGCTATTCCTCTTTGACTTGTTCCTCTAGCAGATTAGTACACATACCATATATCAAAACATATATTCATCTCAATAACTCAAAAAACATTAAATACTCAAATAGACCAATCCTTTTTCACGATGTATGACTATAGGAACCTGCCTCATAAAATTTTGAAGAAAGAAAGTGTTCTATCTAAATTATACACACATGATCACATTTGTCACATATAAGTTCTAACTATAGCATTATATTTCTGAAACCATATGATATCTTCAAAACCATAGCAAAAAATACTAATCATAGGTTTATATAGAGTTTATATTAAAAAATTCTTTGAACTTAAAAAGGAAAAGACCCTTAAAATAACCATAAAACCAATAAAACTATGCTATCTAATAGTCTCATCATCCCCCCCAACTTAAGGTCTTGTTGTTCCTCCAGAAAGTATGTGATTTGTGACCTGAGTTCTCATCCTAAAATTTGATGCAATGCTTTCTCTTGCTCCTCCTTTTTTCCACCTCCAATAGTATCCCTTAGAATCTCTTAGTTGTTCCCAAATCTATACTTCAACAACCATATCATGTTCATTTAAATATTCATGGACACCTAAGAGTTGATGCATACATAAAGGAGGCTAAAATATGAGTGGAATCCAAAAAATCTCTCTAGTTTGTCCCAACATTACATAGCATGGAGCGTGTTTTCTTGACATAACAATTTTTTTAAGAGAATGTGGATCTCTGATCTACAAATCAAGGGAAGTCTTATCTATCCCTAGAAAATTGATCTTTCTGCCTCCTATAGCTCTCTTACCCATAATTCTTGAAATTATGCATAAGTAACTTTTCTAAGAGGATTATTATATTTCTTCCATATTTTTCTCATTGCTACATTTAACCAATCATAATAATAAGTCCTTCGATATCTTTATTCAAGCCTAAGATACAATGGTGCTCTCATTTCCTCTTCCCTATATGGTTTAGCTTGATTTTCTCCAGTAATTTCATTTTGGACCCAAGACATGAATGATCAAAGTTGAGTGTATCCTACATACATTAAGAGATTCTAATCCTTGTCAACTATAACTAAAAAATTATGGATGTATAATTCATACAAAAAATTCTTAATTAATGTAGGAGATTGTTGGAATGCATGATAAAATTCATGACATGCATTCAAAGAAGGACTAAGACCCTGAAATACTTTAGTCATCTTATAATTCAACATATGTTCCTTAAGGAATATAGCATACACCTATGTTGGAGGCCTACATTGAAGCAGTCCAGGTATCAATACAGTGATTTGAGTGACTTTATCCTTAAGAATTGTGATCTCTTCTCCTTGTCCAAGAATTCACTTTGTTGGTTATCAATAATATTCTGCAATTTCTTTCTCTCTTCCAAGCACATGGTCTTTTCCATCAATTTTTTTGGTATAAGATCAGGCTGGAAACCAATGGTGTAAAAGGATCTAATGAAGGTATTGGACCTTTATTATCAACATCAATTGACCTAGAGTCAACACTATCTTATGACTCCTCAATTTTAGGCTCATCAACTAGATTCCTTTTCCATAAAACCAATGCTCTTTTAGGGTTATCATTTACTAGGTGTTATGGAGGATTTTCTAGTTCCATTTGTTGGGTTTCTTGTACTAAAGTTACTCACCCTTCATTAGCCATCAAATCCATAACTTGATCAACAATATTCTTATTAAATGCAAGATAATTCTCATTAAGGTCTTTAGGATTATCATTTGTGGCTATAGGATGTCCCTCTTTTTCAGTACCAAGAAACAAAAATATATTCATTATTCAAAACTCCTTTTTCATCATCAGATTCATGCATAACATGGGGATCTTTTTGTTTCCTTTGAAACACAAAGTTATGTGGGTCATATTCATTGTCACTTCTATCATCTTCAATGTGAACAATACTTTTATTCCCTTGAAATTGACTTGAGTCATGTTGATCATTATGTTGAACCTTTTTTTGAATCCCTTTCTAACATTTGTGTCTTATCAAATTTGAGAGTTTCTTTTCCAACCTTTGGAACATTAGCATGAATAGGTTCATCAATAGGGGAATCAATTATACTAGGGTTTCTAGCAATTAATTCACTCCTCATAGGTGTTTCAAATAAAGTTTTTAACACCTTCTTTCTCTTCTTTGAAGACCCTCCTTCAATAGATGCTATAGGAGTTCCTTTTTAGACTTTCTTCCTCTTAGTAGGAGGTGAGGAGGTGACAGTAATATATTTGACATCCCCTTATTCTTTTAGTTGATATATGTTTTACCCTATTAGTTCCTAGTCTAGTTCTTTCTCAACTCTTTTGTTAGAAGACCTAATTGTAACAATAGTTTAGTTTTAAGGAGTAGTAGGGTTTTCTTCATAAACACATTTTTCTTTACCATTCCCCATCATAGAAATAGATGGTGATTTCTCTACCTTCTTCTTTTTTGATAACCTAGCATTTTTTAAAGAGCTAGAAGTTGAAGGTATGACTCATTCTACCATCTTTATAGTACTTGATGCTATGGTAACCCTTCTCCCTACTCCTTGACCTCTAGGCCCTACTAATGTGGGTGCATATTCACTCATTGAAAGAAAATCATCCCATAAAATAGAATAATATTGTCTCAAATCCATTTTAAATAATAATTTAATCAAATAATTATGATACAAGAGTTGGTCTTACCTTTCTCAACAAAAGTTTCTCTCCTCTTTAACAGGCTAAATAGAAAATACGAGAGATTCACTGCCTATTCTCATGATAGAGACAACTGAGAAGTTTGAAATGAATTCCATGCAACCATTGATGCTTACCTTCACAATTGATGTACTACATGATGTAGAGGTCACATTGACATAAGGTTCAGACACAAATATTCTTCTCATGCCTTGTTTTCTATCAATCTCCAACTGTCTATCTATGTCTAGGGTAAATTGAGCTCTAGCTAATGTCAGGTCCAAATATTCTTAAAAAGCTTCTCCTTCCTACAAAAAACTAGAGACTTCAACAATTATGTCTTCTTTGAATTCCATTCCAAGCCCATTCGCTATAGCAATATCATTGTGTAGAGAATTCATAAATTGAAATGCTACTTCATCATCATGTGTTGTGAGCTTTAAAAAATATTGCAACCACCCTTGATTCTCAAACAAGGGATGAAAAACATTATCTTAGAATAATATTATGATTTTGTTTTCATTAAATATCAAATCTTCTCTCATGACTGTATCCTTAAGACTTTACCAATTTGTGCTAATACCCACAATAAGAAACAACACTACTTAACAAAGAAACTAGCTTCATAAATGTCCAAAACATAAATTTTTGAAGTTTTCTTGAAAGCGGTGACAAAACAAAGAAAATAAAATGGTTTACACAAGCACAACCATATTTGACATTTCATTTCATCATTATTTTTTCACTCATTCATATCCTTATCATTCCATAAATGCATCCCTTCGTACCTCTTGATCATATCAGTAAGTGTCACATCAAAAAGTTGTCATTTTGGTTTAAACCTATGACATGTCATGTTGTTGAATTATAATTCCATAATCAACTTAACATGTGAAATTGAAACAATATGTGCATAATTCAATAGAATTACCACAATTATGTTAGAATATAAAGTCCACCAATATAACTAAGAGGGGGAAGGGAGGTGAATCAATTATCCAACTATTATGACAATTGTCAACCTTATTAAACCTTAGCCATATGACCAATATAATTGTCAACCATAACAAGATACTCAAACACAATAATACTAGATATGTTAACTAAGAAAATCCTTAATTAGAGGGAAAAACCTAATGGGGATGGTACCCACAAGATGATGTACTAATATAAATATTCTTTATTTGAGGATGGATCCTTTTAAGAGTCAATAAAAACATTCAATACATATCGGTCCCTGTTCGGAGACCTTGAATCCCTGTTAGGAGTTGTAGAAGGAAGATGAACCCATTGTCCAAACAACTTTAGGGGCAATACCAATGAACCTGCTATCCAAATGATCTTTGTATGATTCCTTTAAGAATAATAGAAATGAATTGCACTTTGTTTCCTCTTCCTCTATCCTATCGACAATAATTCTGCTCCTTTTGATCTTGATACCAGATCAACAACTTTACATCCAATAATCCCTTGGATTTCTTACTCGCATTTACCAAATATTCTTCTCTTGTTCATACTCCTTAATCACAATTTGCATCCAACACACACTTTCCCAAAAGGAAAATATCCTTCCTTTATACTTTTCCCTCAAAACAATTCCTTGAGTCAGCCTTGAGGCCTTCCCAATTAATTATAATAGGACTACATTAAGATAATTTATTATTTCATGGTCACTCAACATTGTCCACTCACAGTCTTTACAATTGCTCACACATGAAACTCCAGACCTTGTGCACTTGCTGACATCATCATCAAACTATTTACTATGCTATGTTGTCATCAATGATAAAAATAGTCATAAATGCAACATATCAATCATGCTACATACCCTCCAATGATTAGGATACTCCCCAAAGGAATACCATCGGAATTCATGCTAACAATCTCCCTCTTTGGCATTGATGGCAACATAGATGAAAAAAATCTAAGTTCCACTTCTTTGTTTTACATCTCTTTCTTTAGGATTGACAAAATTGATTCACACTAAACAATTCTTAGCTTCTCCCAAATACATCAATCTCTCCCCCAAGGAGGATCTTCTCCCCTATACATACTTGGGAGATTTTTTTACATGCACACTTTTATTCTCCCCTATTCATATTTAGGAGATATTTTTCATGCACACTCCTCTCCCCTATTGACATCAATGGCAAAAAATTCATTATGTCAATCATCTTCTCCAAGTTTTCAAACAACTTGAGTGTCCAAAGACATTGTTCAAGACCAATTACCAAGAGTCCTAGAAGACTTTTCTCATCTTAGATACTCCCCCATATGGGAAGCATCATCATTCAATCCAATCAATCAATAGTTCTCTATACCATTGGACTGGTGTAATCTCTGCATCATCTACTCAAAAGTAGGTAGGGGCATAGCCCCAATAATACCTCTCAAGTACTAAATTGTATCTTTAGTAAAGGGCTTCATAAATATATTTGTAATCCAATCTTTAGTACTGACATACTCCAATCTTATCTCTTTCTCTCCAACCTTCTCTCTCAAAACATGATAATAGATATATGCTTAGTTTTTGAATGCAATACACGATTCCTAGACATACTCATTGTACTTGTGTTATCACAATGTATGACAACATGTTTTGAGAATTTTATCCAATATCCTCCTGTATCTACTTCAACCACATAACATAATTAAAAGTATTTTTTGTTGCTACATACTCTGCTTCAGTTGTACTCTGTGAAATATAATCTTGTTTCTTGCTTAGCTAAGAAACCAGTCTTCCTCTTATGAAAAATGTGCCACCATTGGTGCTTGGCATCCATATTGTCTGCCCAATCTGCATTAGTATAAGCACATAAAGTGGAATCACTTGATCTACCATACCATGTTCCATAATCAGATGTTCCCTTCAAATATATGAATATTCTTTTTACTTCTAAATAATAACACTCCTTAGGATTAGCTTGAAAGATTCTAGTTACAATCCCAATTGCATTTGCTATATCTGGTCTAGTGTGAGTTAGATATTGCAAACCTCTAATCTGTTGAGATAATGGGTGTTGCACACATTGCATAATATAGTTATATTGTATTATTCTATTTTATTATGTACTGTTACATCTAGATGGACGTGCAACATGTAAAGATTCTCATGGGATACACTTAATGAGTTGTATTGTAACATTGTGATAATATTTCATGTAATTATTTAATATTGGGAAAAATAATTAAATTTCTAATATTAAATGCGAGCTCAATGAGTTAGGTAGCACATTGTTTATGTAATAATACATAGTGATTTTGTGGGACTTGCTACTATATAAGTAGCCACAAGGGTAGTTGTTGTAAGTGAGTGAGAAAACAGAAGGAAAAAAAGGCAAGAGTTGAGCAAGACAAGGCTTAACAGGTTAGCCAAGGGAGCATTTGTAAAGGTTGGAAGCATGGCATGGGATGTGCGGATTCATGCTTGTTCACATAGTTTTCTTGGCTGTCGCTATGGCTTTGAAGGCTTCCATGGTTGTATTGCAATGGTGTTTTTGCTGAATAATACATGGTGATGGATGCTTTTGGAGGTTGGGTTTTTCCATCAACGAGGGTTTCCCAGGGTATATCTTGTGTCACATTTTGTGGATATGTTGTCTATTCTCTTGCATGTGGATTTTACTTCCATGTTTATTTCAAATCTATTATGGGTTATGTGAAAACGATTATATTATTTCTTGCAAGATTCCTTACAAGTGGTATCAGAGCTATGATTTTATTGTTGTAACCCTAGATTGAATCCATGGGAATGCATGAGAGGATAAAAGAATGTTTTTGATATTCTGATATGATGGAATATTAGTAGATTTTGGGTATGTGAAATTGTTGGACAAAAGAATTTTTCAATGTTTCATTTAAATTAGGGTTTTAGGTGGAGCTTGTAGAAATGACCTCCTCGGTAAAAACATACCTCACCATTGGATCCGGGTCAACATTTTCATAAATTTTGATATATAATATGCCCTAGTTTGACCATGTTCAAAGGAAATCAAAGAGTTTTTTTGTTTCAACCTATGATGGCCGTCAAATTTAATCTCGTTTGAATTTTTGTCACAAAAAAAATCACAGTGAAAATGGTAAAAATACTATTTTAGTAAAATGACCATAACTTTCTCTCAAGATATTGGATTTCATACTTCTTATAGGCGTTGGAAAGATAATTCAGAGCACTAGAACTTGGTGTAGGTTTGGTTCTATGATTTTGACATTTTGTCAAGTTTTAAAAGCCCGAAATTAGATGTTATTTATTTTGAGCATAGATTAGAGCATAACTTGGGCATATGGAGTCAGATTTTAGACTTCAAGTAGTTAATGGAAAGCTCTTGGTGAGCTCTACACATTGGTTCAAATTTGGTGCAAGTTTAACATGGTTTATTTGGTGATATATTAATTTGAAAAATTTATGATATACATTGACTATGCTAACATTGTGAGTTTATGACATTGTATGTTCAGAGATTTAAGATTTGATGTCATTGTATACTTAGTTTAGATTTCAGATTGGTCTCATGGTTATATGGTTATCAGTATCTAATTTGGATATGTATGATAACTTATTGGGTCTACAAGTTATGTAGTTGTGTAAGCAGTCTATACTTACAAGTTGCATTTATAGCTTGGATATGGGTTGTCTTTGCCCATTGATCTTTCATTATTGATACATATTCAAATTGGTAGCTTGAATTTGGATTGTTTATGCCCTAGGTCACATGATTTACTAATTTTTCTTCATGTAGAAGGGATGAGATTTTGTTATTAGGTACAATCTTGGTAGAGGATTATGGTTGACTATTTTATGCTGACAAGCTAGATAGATTGAAAGCCAAATGATCGATTCATGGATGTGATCATGGTGTCATGGATTTTTGGCATGACATGATTGGATATATAGGTACATCCTTGATGTTCATTGGCTTGGATTCCTAATCTGGTTATGATGGTATATCTTCTTCGTTGAGGATCATGGTTATTTGATTTTTTTAATAGGAGCTCATGATGTGCACCTTGAGTTCTTTGATGGTTTGATACCTTGGTTGATTTTCATGGTTAGAGGATGGTTTTTTCATCATGATGTCATGGATAGCTTGGATACATAGTTTAGTGGGAGCTTGTGATAGTGATGGGGTGACAATGCAGGACTAGTTCCTAGTTTAGCTTGTACCTTCTTGGGTTTGGAGGCCCTAGTTTCACTTGGTACTGATACTTTGGTTGTGTGGGTGTAGGCCCAGATGATCTTTATGTAGGAGATGGATTTATGATGCCATGGCTGACTTAGTACCACAAATGAGTGGGGTTTGTTGGCATTGATATATTCATTGAGTGTTTGCAGATGTTGGAGGTTTATCTTAGATCATGTTGCTACAGAAGCATCTTTGACATTTTCATAGTGCACTTGTTATCTTCATGGTGTGTGAAGATGGTTAGATCTTGAGAAATCTTGGGGTTCTTTGTTATCTTCATGGTGTGTGGAGATGGTTGCATCTTGAGGACTTATGGGGTTCTTGCTAAAGGTGTGGTTTATGCTTTCATTTGGCATGTTATCCTTGGTGTGAGGATGGTTTTATTTCTAAGTCATGGTATACTCTTGATACATGTTTGAAGTTGTGACATGTTATAATTTGTTCGTATGGATCATGTTGTCTCTGTTGAGATGGTTTAGATCATGTTGTCATGTTTATGTTCCTGAGGCCATGGTTGGAACTTTGACAATGATCTTAGTTTAGTTTCTTAGTATTGAGTACACTAATCATAAGCTAGATACTTCATGATATTGCTATGTTGCATTTGGAGTTGGCATGGATTGATTGGTTATAGGTTCTCATGGATACTTAGAGATGGTGGTGATGCAATTTTCTCTTGGATTAGAGAAGTGTTTGTTGGGATGGTTGTTTGGCTTTAGCAAGAAGTTCGAGGGGTGTTCATCTGATATGGATTTGAAAGGAGATTGTTCTTAGACAAGTCTTGGTTGGAGACTTGGATATCTTGATGAGCATTCTCATTCCTTACTTTTGGTCTACTTGGCAGTTTTCTACTTGAGAGGTATAGCCCATTGTTTCTCTCAGGTGCATTTTATTTATGCTTTTCTTTCATGGATATGGATCTTGAGCTATGGTACATGAGTTAGTTCTGAAGGGTTCATTTAAGAGATGGTTTAGCATTGGTTATCTCCATTTGCATATGTTGTTATGTTGGTTAAGTTTGGGGGATGGTTTTATATTGGGCGTATTCTTTGGATTAGGAATGGTTATTCCTTGAGTTAGGAATGGTTTATGAGTTTGATCTTCTTGTGAGAGGTTTACATCCATAATTAGTTATATGTTATGGTTTGAGTGTTGTTGAAGATTCTTGTTGGGGTTTTATTGAGGAGATCTTACTTGCACAGTTTACATCTAGAGGTATGTGTAGAAGGACATGATACAGGTTATGATTTGCATGATTTCTCTCTGGTCTTGGTTATCTTCTTAGATGTTCAATTTTTTCTTACATTGGATTTGAGATTGGTTAGAGATTGTGATCACTGGTTTGTGCTCATGTATATCATGTGAGAGATGACATGGTTATTCCTTTATCTTTTTCCTCTTTTGGTTATGGAGAGCTTGGGAGACTATTGGAGACTTGTTATGAGAGTTTTTCTTGCAGGATATCAGTTTATGTATTGTGGATTTCCTTGAGATTACGTGGATTCACTTATTTTAGATGATATGAGTGGATTAGTTATAGATTTGACATTATCTTTTGCAATGGGAGCTTCTTGGTATATATGTAGTAGGTATTGCTCTTGAGGCTTGTGATTACAAGTTATATATTGGATATGTTGATTATGTGAGATTCACTTGGTATACCTTTGGAGGTATGGATAGTTGGATGAGTTTGGCACTTGCTGTGGGCGCTATTTCAGCTATGGATATTTTGACAACTGTGGATACATGTGATTACCTTTGGATCAGATTTTTTGTGCTTGGCATTTCAATTGGTACAAGATTTTATGATCTTCTAATGTGATAAGTTGGGTGGCTTTCTCTTTGGATGGCTTCTATGTCTGTCTAGTGACAGTGGCATAGTAGGAGGTGAGATCATTCATGTTTGAGATGTTGGATACTTTGATTTTCTTGTAGGTACTAGGATGGAGCACTTGGCATACTTTGATCCATGATGGTGGATGTACTGGGAGGGATTGTTCCCTTGTTTATTTATGTGGCTATAGATTGACCCTATGAAATGTATACAACAAGTGGGAGATTTTTGAGATAACGAGTGTTGCACACATTACATAATATTATTATATTGTATTATTTTATTTTATTATGTAATGTTACATCTAGATGAATGTGCAACATGTAAATATTCCTATGGGATATACTTAATGAGTTGTATTGTAACATTGTGCTAATATTTTATGTAATTATTTAATATTGGGGAAAAAAATTAAATTTCCACTATCAAATGTGGGTTCAATGGTTAGGTAGAACATGATTTATGTAATACCAATTAGTGGTTTTGTGGGACTTGCTACTATATAAGTAGCCACAAGGGTAGTTGTTGTAAACGAGTGAGAAGAAAAAAGGTGAAAAAGGTAAGAGTAAAGCAAGACAAGGCTTGACAGGTTAGCAAAGGGAGCATTTGTGAAGGTTGGAAGCATGGCATGGGATGTGTGAATTCATGATTGTTCACATAGTTTTCTTGGTTGTTATTGTGGCTTTGAAGGCTTCCATGATTGTATTGCAATGGTGTTTTTGTTGAATAATACATAGTGATGGATGCTTTTGGAGGCTGGGTTTTTCCCTCAACAAAGGTTTCCTAGGATGTATCTTGTGTCACATTTTGTAGGTATATTGTCTATTCTCTTGCATGTGGATTTTACTTGTTTATTTCAAATCTATTGTGGGTTATGTGGAAACTATTATATTATTTCTTGCAAGTTTCCTTACATAATCATTGATCTATACTGTTTATGCTCAACTGTAGGTATCTCATCTTTGCTAGATAACTTGTGACTAGTTACCATTGGTGTACCAACATGCTTACAACTTTCCAAGAAAAATATTTTCAACAAGTCTTTTAGATACTTAGCTTGTGATATAAAAATTCCATCATCATTCTGCACAATTTGCAAACCTAGAAAGAACTTTATCTCACTAGTCATGCTCATTTTGAACTCATTCTTCATTTCTTCAACAAACTTATCACTTGCTTCATCATTGCCTCCAAATATTATATAATCAACAAATATCACTATTATTAGCAAACCATTAATTATCAATTTCTTTCAAATACAAGTTACTTTCTGTTGTACCTATAGCAAATCCAAGCTTTGGAAAATACTTGTCCAACCTTGCATACTAGGTTCTAGGTGTTTTCTTTATACCATACAATGCTTTCTTCAATCTACATATGTTTTCATCTGTCAAAGGAATCCTTCAACCTACTCAATGTAAACCTCTTCTTCAAGTTCTCCATTTAGAAAGGCTGATTTGACATCCACCTAATATACTTTGAACTTCTTATTTTTTGCATAAGACAAAAACATTCTCATTGCTTTCATTCTAGCTATAGGAGAATTTGTTTCTTCATAATCTATTCCTTCCTGTTGTGAATAACCTTTGCACACTAGTCTAGCATTGTTTCTCACAACTTGACCTTGTCCATTCATCTTAATTTTGAATACCCATTTTTTCCTATAACATTCTTTTCTTTAGTCATAGGAACTAATTCCCATGTGTCATTCTTCATAATCTAATCAACATCCTCCTTCATTGATTGAATGCAATGATCATCTTTCCATGCCTCATCTGTACTCTTAGGTTCTACTTGATAAATCAAACATAGTTATTTATTTACTCAGTTTCTTGTCATTACTCCTGTGTCTTTTCTTCCAATTATCTGCTCTATAGGGTGATTCTTTATCAAGTTCCTATTAGGTGTAGTAGTTTCTATCTCAACTCTTATTACTTCTCTTGGTCTAGATCTTTGTTCACTTTTTTGATCAACAAATTGTACAACATTATGCAAGTCCTTGTTAGTCTCAAAGAACACTTCCACATTTTATCTAACAATTCTAGGGTTATCTTCTTCCTCATCAAAATTATAATCAATTATCTTCTCCTTAATTCCAAACTTATCATCAATTTTTACATTAGTATACTCAACAATTGTCTTACTTCTATGTTTAAAACATCAACAAGCTTTGATTTTCAATGAATAACCAAGGAACATACCTTCATTACTTCTTCGATCAAAAATTACAAACATCATCATCTCTTTTTATGTAGCACTTACTTCCAAAGAGTCTAAATACTTTACTGAAGGTGTGTGACCAAACCAAAATTCATAAGGAGTCTTATTCATACCTTTTCTAATCTATACTTTGTTCATGGTGTACACTATTGTATTGACTGCCTCTCTCCAAAATGTCTTGGATACATAATTTCTCTTGTTGCCTTTGATAATGATATGTTTCTCCTTTCTACTATTCGATTTTGCTCAAGGGTCTTGGGTGATGATAACTGTCTCTTAATTCCATTCTCTTCACAAAACATGTTAAGCTCTCTAGAATTAAATTATCCACCTCTATCTAATCTCAAACATTTAATTTTACACTAGATTCATATTCAACTCTATTCTTAAATATCTTGAATTTCTCAAATGCTTCATATTTCTCTTTAAGAAATGCTATGCACATAATGCTAGCAAAGTGATAAAAAAAAATCATAAAATACCTTTCTCCATAGAATCCTCTTGTCATGGTAGGTCCACTGAAATTTGTATGAATAATCTGTAGCTTCTCTATAGTAGTGCACTTCTTGTTGGGAAATGATACCTTATTCTATTTATCCATGATTTTACATTCTTTGCAAACAACATTAGTAGGCTTCATGATCTTAGGTAAATTTCTAACTACAAATGTACTTCTAGCATTCACAATAGTATAATTATAATTATGGGCAAGGCCATGGTATAGGTTCCCACATTTTTCCCAAGTTTGACAATAAAATAGATTTTTTTTTTTTTAACTTCAATTTTCAAATGCATATTACTAAAAAATCATAAAGAATTTGATGATGATTTAAACTAACGATTTTTAGAATTTTCTATCTAGTTTCTAACAATATTTTATTTTTTAAAAAATAATTTCATTTGAAGTCCATTTTTTTATCTCCGTTGAGAAGTGGTTTATATGAAAATTGGTATTTTCAAAAAGTGATTGGTGTTTTGATCAACATAACTTTTTTTCAAAATATGACAATTGCACAATTATTTCAAGGATAGAATAGTAACATCAATATCTAGCAAGTTTTGTTGGTTTTTTTCAATTTCATAAAAAAATATGGGTTTTATTTAGTGGCAAAGTGACACTAACGATAATTTGGACATAGGTTTCTTTTGATTAATATAACTTGATTTGTATATATCGAAATGCAATTTTTTTTGACTTACTAGAAAGATAACACACATAGCTTTGATGATCATATTTAAAAATAATAATAATTTACTTTTATATTTTTCCCAAAGCTTCAAATGGAGATTTCTAAAATGATAAAAAAAAACCTATATTTAATGAAACTAAAAATAAAGCATCACAATAAACACAATATATGCTAAAAGTATATTCATTGGAAAGCTTATTGAAAGATAATACTTTTTCAAATTTAGTTTCAAAATTTAAACTTATTTGGCCCTTGTTTGAGCCATGAACAGAGGAAAATTTGATATAAATTAAGAATAAATTGAGAAATTTCTTTTTTTAGATGCTTCGAGTGAAGTAGACATTGCTTGAAGCCTATTTGTGGTTCTTCACTCAAAAAGGATTCAAATGAAGTCAATATGGTGATTTTCCACCTTATCATAGGGGCTTCATTCGAAGCCCCTTGGGCTATTTTCTAGCAACTGTGGGTGGTCGTGTGGGAAGGCTCAGGGTGCTTTGAACAAAGCCCATAGTACAACCAAGAGGCTTCGAGCGAAGCCCCTTGGCTTCTACTTTGGGTGCCAGGAGGCTTTGCTCAAAGCTTGTTGGCCACTTTGGGTGCCAAGGAGCTTTGCTCGAAGCCCCCTGGTTGTCATTTTGGGTGCTAGAGGGATTCACTTAAAGCCCTTTGTCAGCCCAAAAAAAAATTGTTTGATATAAAAACCAAATTTTGTTTCATTTTAAAAATCAATACAGAAGAATCTTACAAAGAATTCACTATTTTTGAAGAAAAAGGAAGAAGACTTAAGAGAATTTGAAATATTTTGATAGTTTTTTGATGATTAAAGACAATTCAAAATATTTTGATAATTTTTTGAAAATCAAAGATGATAATTTTTTGAAAATCAAAGATGAGACGACAATAAGACAAATTAAATCTGTAAGAAATAGATCAACTGATGCATAATAGAGAAATCGTAAGAAAAATTTAGCAAATTATCACAAAAAAAAGAGAATGTATGTACATGTGTAAATTCATATGGATGTGTATATTTGCAACATTATAATTAATTTTCTAAATTTATTCATTTATATGCATGTAGATCTGAACAAACAATCACAAGATGAGAAAATAGTCATGACAATCCAAGACAACAATTTGGGACATGATAATTCAAGACACGAATCAATGGATGTTGGAGTGGGGTCAGGACCAGTTGCCAAAATTGGTATGGATGAATACATAAGACTAATCAAAAGTATAAAGGAAACTACCACTCATAGAAATTTAGATCATTTACTTACAATGGATCTGGGTAAATTAAAATTATTTGCTGATATTAAATCGTTAAGTTTTTCCAAAAAAAGGGCTTTGAATAAGATAGCAAAAGAAATAGAAAGTAAATTTCAATTTTTGGAAACACTTGAAAAAACTCAAGTACTTGCTCATGTTCTTTTACAGAAAAACTTGGAAGAGTCATTAAAATTGCAAGGTGTAGACACAACATCAAAAAAGAGAATTTTCTAACATGCAAAGTGATATTATTGAAAATGTTAAGAAAGGTTTGACCTCTATAGGAAAGAAAACTTGAAGTAAAGATAAGAACACTACAAGGAGAGTTATGTTGCAATCTATTTTTGGTAGTAGTATATCCCAAAATAGGAAAATATCTTCAATTTCATCACATGTTGGTTTTAGTAGAAAACCCATATCAAAATATATTAAGAGGAGAATAGTTTTGGATGATAGCACTTTGGAAGGAAATTAGGTAGTTATGCATAGAGCTCCTCATTGTGATATGACTAATGATAGAATAAAAAATTTGGTAATATCATTTTGAAATGATAATACTCATCCTTCATCAAATACTAGAGATGTTCTCAGACATAGGGTTAGACCTAACCTTTATGAACATCATACAAGACATTGGTTGGACATAAGAAAACATGAAATGTATGTAACATTTTGTAGTTCAAATCCTGATATAAAGATTGGGAAAACATTAATTGAAAGATTGAAGCCATATTATATTAGGAGAAACAAAGTGTTTGAAACTTGTTGTCATTGTCATATTGAATTTGATGGCCTATTAATATCAAGTTTATCAAAAATTTATAGAAGAAACTTTTGGTTATAAAAATTCCCCTCTTAGTAGAAAAAGTGAGTTCATCACATCTATTTTATGTGAAAAATAGGTGATCTTGTTGGTCAAATCAATTGCATTAGAGAAACATATGTCACCTGTTCTAATTTGGCTTTTTCCCTTTGAATAATGAAGATATTGATGTCACAAAAATGATAACATGCAAGGGTTACAAGTATGTAACAAATGAAACTAAATCTAGGAAAGAATAAAAAATATTAGAATATGTTGAAGAGGAGATGACTGTTGGAGCATTTATGGAAAATTTTAAAAGTTTGACACAACCATATATTCGTCATGCATTTTTTGCAAAGTGGAAAGCACAACAATTTCAAACACTTAGAGATAACTTCCCACTTGGAACCATTTTATCAATTGTTGACTTTGCAAAAAACTATTCATTTGTTCATGAAAAGGCTATTTAATCATACTACCACTTTTTAGATCAGGTTACTATTATGGTAAAAGTATGCTATCATCATGCACAGTTAGATTTGGATGCTATTCAAAGCATAGTTGAAGCACGAGGCATCAAAAAAGAATATCACTTTTACATAAGTGATGTTGGTCTAAATAACTATTTAGTATTTACACTTTACTTAAGTTTACATAGGTTAATGCATTTTCATATTAGTTGTCCCATAGACACCTAGGAGTTTGCATATTCACATGAGTTGTCATGTAGACAACATAGTACTTTGCACTCCAATTGAGCACATGTTGTCTACTATATCTCTTTATAAGATACACCTTTACATTCTTATCCTCTCATTATTGTACATACATTCATGCACAATGGAGGATAATCCAGTCTTGGTGGACATGTTCTCAGTTGTTATGCTTATCTCTTGTATGACTACTAGACATATTAGTTGCCTTTATATACAAGGCACTTCTATGATGTATTCATCCAATTATCTAATTAATCCATTCTCATTTGATCATATCTTGTCTCTCTTGTGCTATCTCTTGAGCTTCTAGATCTTGGCATTTCATTCTTGCCTTAGGAAAATCCTTATGCAAATTCTTACATGGTATCAAAGCCATAGGAGTTTCATTACATAGCCATTAGAGAGATTTTTTTCCAGGTCAAGATTGGAGCTTGTTGGTGCAAATCAGATGTTGGCATCGAATTCAAAAGGTTAAAAAACCCCTAAATCGAGTTTTGTTTCATCAAAATTGGACATCTGAGGTGAAATATAGAGTCATTTGATTTTTAGAGGTGAAACGACGATGATTCAAGAAAAATAATTACAAAGGTGATTTTCAAACAGTGATATCTCCCTCATACAAACTCCATTTTTCGAGCAAATTTTTTTGTTATGGGGTAGAATTTTGTAATATTTTTACTTAATTTTTTTTACCAAAGTGTAACTATGTAGCTAGAATGTAATTTTATCAAACAGTTCTTAGGCCTCTTATAGCATCTATGTTATCGTTGTATGAAAGTTCTTCAAACATTGAGCATTAACATTTCAAACCATGTTTACTATATGATAGCAGTTTTAGGAGCAATGGTCTAACAGTCACCAGCATTTTACATTCATACACTCCATATAGCTATTTATTAAGATTTAATAGAGTTTTAACAACAGATAAAAAAATACAATCATAGTCCAATATGGAATTTAAATTCATAAATGTTTCATGCCTTGTAACAAAAATGTAGAGTTAAACTTGAACAACAGTATTATAACCAAGATAGGAGATAAATGCAAATCAAGGTGTGAGAATAACAGACTGATTACAAGGAATATGTTATTGGCCCTCCAAATACTCAGTCGAATCACCTCAAATAAACATTCCATGAGCTGACCTCCCTTTGTAACTCTCTTGTCCATGTGCAAGGGTAAGAACCATGAACTTCAACCTATGTATAAGAGTGGTCATTGGCTGCTGTTTTCAAAATGAATGAGGATGATGCTTGTGGTTTACTCACACATCTGCAGTCTAACATTCACATCATATTTAATCTCTGTAAAAAAATCCTAGCTCGATTCTCCACCAGTTGTGCATGACTGTAATCTATTTACATTTTCAAAGACCACCACTAATTATGATGTGCTTGGAGTTGTTCGCGTGAATGTGGGTGGGTAACTTAGTAAATACTGAAATGCCTCACAACCACTGCAACTACCTTCAGATTTTTGGGTTTCCAAAATAAGTCTCCACTATGTGTTGTACGCAACCTGCTATGGATTGTTATTGCCTACTATTAATTCAACCTCATATAAAAATAATTGCACTTACTGTTTAACCACTGAGTGTTGCCAATTTTTTGCACAAAGCTCTATAATTTTTAGATGAAGGAAGATGGGGTAGCATCCAACTCCAAATTTTCTAGACTTGAGGGGTTTCATCCTCATAGTCTTAGACTAGTCACATCAAAGCAACCAAAACTTGAAAATATTTTTTTAATAAATTTCTTAGGTGTTCATTAACGTCAATACAAGCTTTCATGTATAGCCTCGAAGTGAGGGAAAACATAGGGAGCAAGAAATGTGGGATTAAACTTCATTTTCATTCTCTAGTCACTTAAAACCATTTTATAAAGTAAATAGCTTTATAATATTAAAATGACTTAATTTCACACACTTTAATAAAGTTCTAAAGTAAATAAAGTTAAACTTCCATTCTCATTGATAGGCATCCTGTAAGATAACTTCTTTAATCTATCTAGGTGTGGGGATAGATTAAACTGATGCCCAAAGTACTAGTGCTGAAAAGGGGATATAACAGTCCTCCCTTCCTGGGATTGCTTGCCCTCAAGCAATCTCAATGCTGGATGTTGTAGTATAGACTCACCCTCCCAAGTGGTGTCTTCATATGGTAAGTCTTTCCATCAAACTAAATATTCCCTGATAGTTCTGTTATGCAGCCTCCTCTCTCGGGTTTCAATCAGTTCCTTCAGCACCAAAATAAGCTTACCCACTTCATCAAGCGGGGGCAAACTCTCTGAGGGAACAATCTACTAGCCCACGACCTTCTTGAGGCATGAAACATGAAAAAAATTGTGGATTTGGCTGTCACCTGGAAAATCCAACTCATAAGCAACCTCTCCTACCCTCCTAGTGATATAATAGGGTCCATAAAATCTAGGGTTAAGTTTCTCTGACCCACTTTTCTTCAAGGAACTCTGTCTATATGGCTATAGACAAAGAAAAACTCTATCACCTACCTCAAAACTCTTCTCACTATGATGTCGATCAGCATATAACTTTTGCTGATTCTATTCCTCCTGAATATTATGCTTGAGAGTTTGGAGGATATCCTGCTAGTCCATAATCCAATCTTTGGCCAGTGGTGCCCCACTATCCTGTAATGCAAAATCAATAAAAGAAAGAACCTCATAACCATAAAGGGAACATAAGGGAGTCATCTAAATGGACATATGGTAGGTTATGTTGTAACACTACTCTCCCAAATACAACCACTTAACCCATGCTCTTTGCTACCCTAAAATTTAGTTCCTCAAGTACCCTTCCACCCACTTATTCACTATTTTGATCTGACCATCCATCTGTTGGTGATAGCTAGTGTTGGGAGTCAACTCTATACGTGTCAATCTAAACATTTCCTGCCAAAAGGTACTGAGAAACCTATTTTCCCTGTCACTCACAATAGTTCTGGGTAAACCATGGAGCCAGAAAAATTCTCAAAAAATAGCTTAGCTACATGAGAGGCTGACTAGTCTGTGGTAATTGTGAAGAAGTGTGTGTACTTGGTCAATCTGTCCACCACTATAAAGATGTAGTCCCTACCCTAGACCCTCGGCAACCCGGTAATAAAATCCATGAGATACTCTTCCATCTCTAGATTGGAATAGGAAGAGGCTGAAGTAATCTTGTAGGAAAACCCTATTTAGACTTGGTCAATCTGTCCACCACTATAAAGATGTAGTCCCTACCCTAGACCCTTCACAACTCGGTAATAAAATCCATGGAGATACTCTCCCATCTTTGGATTGGAATAGGAAGATGCTGAAGTAATCTTGTAGGAAAACCTTATTTAGACTTGTTCTCCTGACAAGTTTGGCACTCTCTAACATGCTACAATACATCATCCTTAAGCCCCTTCCAAGAGAATCTCTCCCTAATCTACTTGTAGGTTTTAAAAAACCTTGGGTGCCCTACTAATGGTGCATCATGTACAGTGTACATAATATCCCCCTTTAGTTTAGATTCAGGTACTAGGTAGATTTTATTTTTGTAGTATATAACATCATTTATTACCTTGTCCCTCTCGTCTTGAAGCATACCATCCAAAATCTAACAAGCATGAGCATTTTTGGAATACTCCACTAATAACTGGGACCTCCAATCTGCTAAAATCTCAAAAATGGTGTAACATGCTAGCATTGGAGGTCCTTATGAAAGAGCATCAACAACTATATTATTTTTCCCCTTGACATATTCAATGTCAAAATCATAAGCTTGTATCTTTATGACCCATTTTTGCTTCCTTTTATTCAACTCCTTCTGTTCTAGGAAGTAGTGCAAACTGTTATGATCTATCTTAACTGTAAATTTGCTTCCCACCAAGTACCACATAAATTTGGCCTAAGGCATGCATTACAACTAGCATCTCCTTATCATAGGCAGAATATAGCAACTCGCTGCCCCTAAGTTTTCTACTTTCAAAAGCAATGGGATGATGGTCTTGCATCAATACTGCCCCTATCCTGCTTCCTGAAGCATCACACTCTAAAACAAAGGGCCTAGAAAAATTAGGAAGTGCTAACAATGGACATGAACTCATCACCTATTTTAGTTTATCAAACATTGCCTCAGCATCCTCTATCCAACTAAATGCCCCTTTCTGTGTCAAATCAGTAAGGGGTGCTGCTCCCTATGAAAAACCCTTGGCAAACAACTAATAATAGGAACAAAGACCAAGAAAACCCCACAACTCAGATACATCCCTCAGTGATGGCCAATCCAGAATTGCTTATATCTTCTCCTAATGCACCTTAACCCCCTCAACACCAATCACATGCCCCAAGTAGAGAATCTTGGTTAGCCCAAATTCACATTTAGACTCTTTTGCAAATAAGAATTGTTTCTCCATGAGACTAAGGACCCAATCCAAATGCTGCAAATGTTCTTCCTAAGTCCTGCTGGAGATTGAAATGTCATCAAAGAAAACCAATAGACTCTTCCTTAGTTGTTTGTTGAAAATATGGTTCATGCATGACTGGAAAGTGGTAGGTGTGTTAGTGAGCCTGAATGGCATCACCAAAAACTCATAGTGTCTGTAGTGGCATTTGAAAGCTATCTTATGTATGTCCTCCTCACAGACTCAAATCTAATGGTATCCTGATTGAAGGTATATCTTCGAGAAATAAACTGCCCCATGAAGCTCATCCAGTAACTCATCAATGTGGGGAATTGGATACCTGTTCTTAATGGTCCTCTTGTTTAGTGCATAGTAGTCTATACACATTCAAAGGGTGTTGTCCTTCTTCTTAACCAACACCACTGAAGAAGAAAAGGGGCTAGAGCTAGGTCTGATATGCCCCATATTTAAAAGCTCCTTTATTGTCTTCTCGATCTCTTCCTTGTAGTGTTTGGGGTGATGATAAGGGGTAGTAATGACAGGTTTGGCTCCCTTCTTAAGCTCAATAATATGCTCAAACCCTCTATCTAGTGGGATTCCCAGAGGTATATCCTCAAACACTCTCTTGTGCTTATCTATAACCATTTGAATGGCATAATGATATCGCTGCCCTAGATCCTAAGTTCCCTTTGAGGAGATAAAACACTGTGTAGCCCAATCTATATCATCATATCTTAAAATGGCCTCCATCTTGTGAGCTATAATTATTCTGGGTCCACTATTGGGTATGGCTTTGAGGATTACTAACCGATCACCCTACAAGAACTCCAACTGCATAGTCTCATGGTCAAAAGTGTACCTACAGAGAGTCCTTAACCACTGCCTACCCAGAATGGCATCCAACCCATCCAAGTCAACAATGTAGAAATTAGTCTCCAAAATATAATCATCAAACTTTATCTAAAGTCCAACTACCTTCCCTATACACCCCAAAACTTCATCGTCTGCTACCTTCACCTCAAACTTGAGAATGTCAACTATCAACAAACCTCTCCTAGATACCATCTATGTGTTGATGTAATTATGTGAAGATCCTATATCCAAAAGGCATACAATGCACTACCCCTTAACCACACCCCTCACTCTAAAAGGATGACCTATCAGATCACTAGAAAGAGTACCTATAACTAGAGGCTGTTAGGGGCTACTCTTCAACTTCTTCCTCCTCATTGTCCTCAACCTCTTCACCTTCCTGCTACTCCCCTTCATCCTTGAAGAGAACCTCAACATAATGTATCTTTCCTTTCCCAAGGCACCTGTGATCTGGGGTCCAAGGCTTCCTACAAGTAAAGCACAATTTCTTCCTTCTGAGTTCATTCTGTGTTTAAAAATCCAACCTGGGAGGAGTGGGTTTCTGCTAGTTTTTATTTCCTTGGTTTGATGTAGATCCCCTGTAAGGTTTCTTTGGAGGCTATAATATTTATGAGGGTGAATCCAAATCATGAGCTATCTTGATCACATCATCTAGAGTGTTTAGTTTAAGGACCTTAACCAAACCCCTAAATCTATCTTGTAAACCTTCTGTGGATAGCATCACTTTTCGTTGTTCTAACATGTCTAACACCATAACTGATATATGTTAAAACTCATCAATTGAATTATCTAATGATCCACTCTAACATAACTAAGCCAAATCCTTGTAATAGACTTCAACATCCTTCTTGTCAAAGCAGGTAATTAGCTTAGAGCTGAAAGTCTCATATGAAGTTATGAGGCCACGATTATGCATGACTAATCCATAATGCCACCAATCATATGTGGCTCCCTCTAGATGCATGGTTGCAAATTTGATGGCTTCCACTTCAGCCATGGGCTTACGTGTCAAATAAGTATCTAGCTTGTGAATGCAAGCTCTAGTGAATGTTTGACCACTGCCATCAAAGGTGGGAAGAGTAAGTTTGTTCATAACATATTTTAAATCCCTGTTAGGTGCTCTTGGTCTCTGATCCTATTGCTACCTATCAGCCTCTCTTTTCTGATTTAAATATTGAATGAAGGTTAGATTTTGTTTAACTTGATTTGGAAACAAATCCCACTCATCAAATATTTCCATAAAATTATCTGGTAAACAAATTCGGGGTTGCAGGTGGTACAACTTCTTCTTAAGCATTAAAAACTAGCATCAAAGGTCTATCCATATTATGTGTGGGAGCTCTAATTGCTTAGGGAGTCCCAGCTATACTACCACCTCCACTGTGATGGCTAGGAGCCCTTCTGTGGACTAGAAGCAACTACTGCATAGTACCTGCTAACTATTGCATTTGCAATGTTGTTTTGTCCATCTCTAATAGCCCGTAAAGTTTCCCATAGTTCCCTATCTTGTTCATCTCCATTATGTGCCATTTGAATATTGTTTTATGGTTCAACCTATCCCAAATGATCAACTTGTTGAGTAATATCAGCTTGTTCACATGTTTCCAAATTTATTTCCTCATCAACCAAAAAACTATCTTCAATGTCAATATGTACTAAGGAGTCTGCTTGTTTCGACTATAGGTGACTAAATTTATGATGTCTTCTACTCATTCCTGGCTATCATTTTAGGATGATAATGTTCTACAAAAATTTAATTATTTCCCACAAGATGGTAGGTCTTGTGGCTCTGATACCACTATAATATTTTGGACTTAATTTTTTTTTACCAAAGTGCAACTATGTAGCTCGAATGTAATTTTATCAAACAGTTCTCAGGCCTCCTGTAGCATCTATGTTATCGTTGTATGAAAGTTCTTCCAACATTGAGCATTAACATTTCAAACCATGTTTACTGTATGATAGAATTTTTAGGAGCAATGGTCTAACAGTCACCAACATTTTACAGGCATACACTCCATATAGCTATTTATTAAGATTTAATAGAGATTTAATAATAGATAAAAAAAATTCAATCACAGTCCAATATGGATTTTGAATTCATAAACATTTCATGCATTGTAACAAAAATGTGGAGTTAAACTTGAACAATAGTATTATAACCAAGATAGGAGGTAATTGTAAATCAAGGTATGAAAGTAATAGACTAATTACAAGGAATATTTTACTGGCCCTCCAAATACTCAGTTGAGTCACCTCAAATAAACATTACATGAGCCAACCTCCCTCTATAACTCTCTCATCCACATGCAAGGGTAAGAACCATGAACTTCAAACCATGTAAAGAAGTGGTCACTGGCTACGCTTTCCAAAAAGAATGAGGATGATGCTCACAAATTTAATCATGTATCTGCAATCTGACATTCATGTCACATTTAATCTCTATAAAAAACCCTAGCCTGACTCTCCAGTAGTCATGCATGACTGTAATCTATTCACATTTTCAAAGACCACCACTGATTATGCCATGCCTAGAGTTGTTCATGTGAATGCTGGTGGGTAACTTAGTAAATACTAAAATGCCTCACAACCACTATGACTATCTTTAGATTTTTGGGTTTCCAGAATAAGTCTCCACTATGTGTTGTATGCAACCTACTATGGATTGTTACTACCTACTATTAATTCCACCTCATATAAAAAAATTGCACTTATTGCTTAACCACTGAGTGTTGCCAATTTTTTGCCCAAAGCTCTGTAATTTTTGGATGAAGGAAGATGGGGTAGCATCCAACTCCTTCGAATTTTACAAACTTGAGGGGTTTCATCCTCACAGTCTTAGACTAGTCACACCAAAGCAACCAAAACTTGAAATTTTTTATTTTTATAAATTTCTTAGGTGTTCGTTAATCACAATGCAAGCTCTCATTTATAGTCTTGAAGTGAGGGAAAAAACAAGGAGCAAGGAATGTGGGATTAAACTTCATTTTTGTCCTGTAGTCACTTAAAGCCATTTTATAAAGTAAATAGCTTTATAATATTAAAATGACTTAATTCCACACACTTTAATAAAGTTCTGAAGTAAATAAAGTTAAACTTCCATTGTGACTGATAGGCATCCTATAAGATAACTTCTTTAATCTATCTAGATGTGGGGATAGATTAAACTGATGCTCGAAGTACTAGTGCTGAGAAGGGGACACAAATTTTTTTATGATCTACACATTGCTGCAGGTTGTTTGCAATCCCTCTTCTTGAATTTTTCTAAAAATCACAAATCCTAATTTTTGCAACATCAAAGGTTTAGTTTAGGCTCATATGAACACATATCCAGGTGCTAATTTTTTTGAAAGTGCATAATTTTTGTCTACTTTCTAGATCTGTTATTAGTTTGGAGTAATTTTGAGTGGACATAGTACTTTTAACATTTGGTCATGTTTGACCTATTTTGGCACTTGTAATTAATTAGATCCTTGAGAGATCTTGTGTCTTATTTTGTTGAGTTATATATAGCTTCATATTTGTTAGTGTAACTATTAAAATCAGAAGTCCACTTTGGTTCATTTTGACAAGTGGCAATTGTACATGTACTAAGTATAAAGTGCCAAAGCATCTATTTTGAGGGGTGTTCTTTGATTGATTGATTAGGTGGGGAGGGGGGGTGTCTTGAGTGTTTGCACTTCTCTTTCTCTTGTGTTCTTTTATTTTGCATCATGGGTTCTCCTAGATTTCCACTTTTAACTCCACATAATTATGCATGGAAAATTAGAGTATAGAGTAAAATGATGCAAAAATATTTAATTGGTTATGTTGATGGAACCATGGTTGCATCATTTGATCCTAATAAACTAAATGAATGGAATCATAACAATAAGGTTGTTATTAGTACTTTGAGGAAGTATATACATGAAGATCTTATCTTCCATATTGATAACTATAAAACAATAAAGGAAGCATGGGATAAGTTTGCTAGCTTGTATGTAAAAGTAGACAAAGCTAGAGGTTTTGAACTTGATGAAAATATCATGTCACTAGATCCAAAGAAACACAATTCAAGACTTTATCACCAAGGCACATTAGCTAAGGTCAATGTTTAAGGATTGTGGAATTACCATAGAGGATGAAAAATTGATCTATAATTTGATGAGAAAACTTCCTCCAGAGTATCCATCATTTGTTTTGAGCTTTAACACTCATAAGTTAACCTTAAGTTCTTCCTACATCATGCCTTCCTTTGATTCCTTCACAAATTAATTAATGGTAGAACAATCAAACTTGATGAGCATGAGGATTCTTAAGTCTTCAAAGTCCAAAGCATTGGTGGCTAGTAAAGGGAATCAAGGAAAAGGGTCTAACAAGAAGAAGAAACCATGGCAACAAAATTCACAACAAGAGAAAGAACACTAAACATCCTCACCACGAGAAAAATCCAACAATAAGGGAAAATCATCCAAGAAGGAGTTGCTTACTACTGCAGATGTAAGAAGAATGGACTTGAAGAACATCATTGTTATAAGAAGGAGATAGATGAACTCAAGAATCTTCTTAAGAAGAATCAAATTAGTCTACCATCAAGAATGACCACTTCATTCTCTTATTCACATTCAAATTTTGATAAAGGAAAGGATCACATAGGCAAAAGTCAAACCATAGTAGTTACTTCAAGTCAAGATTCAAAGAGATGGCTTCTAGATTTGGGGGCTTCTCATCATATGGCATCTTCACAGTCTACATACTCCTCCTTATATTTCATTTGATACTTTCATAGAACACATTTGATACAAGATCCAACACCATCATGTTCACCTTTGTCATGTCCACTTTCAAAGAAAATTCATACATGTGATATATTTTCATCACAATGATATTGACAAAGTGCATAAAATGGTCAAGATTATTTGAATTGTGCAGCACACCCATCTGACCAAACATGATTTTTATCGATACTCATGCCTCTTTCTTTGATATATGCAAAACAATTCTTGAAAAAATGTTCTACATAATGAATATCATGTTCTTTATCATATTAGAGTTATATTTGCCAAGTAAAAATATAGCCAAAAAAAACTATTTCTGAAAGTGATATGTCCACTCCAAATCATTGAAATCTAATTACAGATCTAGAAAGTAGAGGAAAAATCATGCACTTTAAAAAAAAATTGCACTTGCAAATGTTATCGGATGTGCCCAAATAGAGCCTTAAAAGTTGCAAAAAATGAGATTTGTAATTTTTTGAAAAATTCAAAGACAAAGACCCAAAATCACCTACACCACTATGTAGATTGCAAAATTCTACCCCAAAACAAAGCAAAAAAATTTATTGGAAAAAGAAGTCTAAATGAGGGGGATATCGTTGTTTGAAAATCATCTCTAAAATTATTTTTTCTGAATCATCACCACCGCACCTTCAAAAATTGGATGGCTCTAGATTTGGCCTCAAATGTCCAATTTGGATGAAACAAAATTTTATTTAGGGGTTTTTGGACCTTTTCTATATGATGCCAACCTCTTATTTGCACTAGTAGGCTCCAATTTTTTCTTGCAACAAAAGGTAGAAAAATATGACTTCTGAAATCTCCTCCAAATTGCGATGTCCAAATTGCCAAATGTTGAACCAACAATGAGTCAAGCCAAGATTGCACTTCTTGAGAAGAGATTTTCACAACATGAGAGCTCTAATACCATGTTAGAGTTTTAGGTGACTCTACAGCACCCCTAGGATCAAATGAAAGACCAAGAAAACTTCCACAAGAGATTGGCAAGATAATTGCATGAAGATGTAAGAAAGTTATTATTGATAATGGACTTGATTAACAACCAATGGATTGATTTGAAATATGCATAATAGGCCTCCTTATATAAGAGAGGAGATAAGAGACAATGATAAGGAGAAGATAAGATATCACCCACATAAGGTGGAATCACATGTCCACCAAAGGTGGATCATCCTCCATTATGCAATGAAGTATGTGCGATGATGAGGATGATAATGTGATAAGTACACTAAAGGTGGAATGAGATAACAACTATGATCACCTAGAGTGGAATTCTCCTACACCATGTGTTTAATTAAGGTGCAAACTCCTAAGTGTCTCAATCACAAACTACTATGCAATGCATTATCCTAAGTAAGCTTAAATAAGTGTAATTAGTGAATATTTAATTACACCAACACCCCCCTTAAGTGCAACTTAGGAGAATGCACTTAAACTCACAATGCAAGATGGGTCCCAGCTACTAGACCATTTTAGGTACCCATGTATAATATGCAATGCAATACATGAAATGTAATCTCTCATAAAGTAGAGAAAGAGAGAAAACCTCATGGGAAAAACCCTCCTCCAAAAAGAGAGATGAAAACAAGATGCATGTATGGATGAAGTACTCAAGACCCCCCAAAAATTACATACATCATGTATATAAAAATAATGACCCCCCCATAGGAAAAAAATAAGGAGACATGATATCCCCCTCATAATGAAGAAGCTCTAATGTAAATGAAGAGTACCTACAAACAAGAGATAATCCAACGCCTACAAGAAACATATCTCCTTAGAAAGAGATAAATAAATCAAAATATGAAGAAGCCACTCCATGTAAAAGTGGGGAAGGAGGAAGAAGGTCTCTATTTATGCATCTTTGAAGACTGAATAGGTATCTCCAAGCTCAAAGATTTTTTTCACACTATCAAGCTAACCTATGAGATGTCAAAAAATAAGAGAACACGAAGAGTTGGGAAATCCAATCTCAAAAGAAGGTGAAGAAGTATCTTGAAGAGAATCCTCCTCAAATTTATTAACCAAATCTACATTATGAGACTCATCTGAAAGAGCATCCAGGAATTCATCCCACACTGCAAGATCTGAAGCACAAAGATCATCCTGTTGAATAGTAGAACTCATGTCTGAAGAAGCAAGAGGTGGAGGAGTAGGAAGTTCAACACTTGTCTCAAGAACAAAATGATTCAAGTGTCCAATGTTATACTCACATGAATTATTCACCCTTGATAAAGGGTTAGGAACATCATGAATATCATCTTAATTATCAACAAAATGTGCAAAAGAATACAAGCATGATGTATGATCAACAACTCCCATAGCTATGACATCTCTAGTCTCCATGTCCCTAATATAGACATAATCAGGAGTGAACTCAACTATTTTACCTTGTGCCTCATAACTAATTTGGTAAATGGAAAGGAGATTAGTGTTCAAGGATGGTACACAAAGAACATCATTAAATATACCCTCTCCCATAGGAATATAAGCTTTCCCACAAACCTTCATGTATGTATTATTACCCATCAATATAGGTGGAGAAGTACAAGGCTCAATAGAAGAAAAAATATCCATAGAAGATGCCATATGATGTGATGAACCTAAATGAAGAAGCCATTTACCTTTGTAACGATGTGTGGAAGCAATGAGTGTTTTTCCTTTTCCTTTGGATGGTGATGTTGATGTTGAAGTTGCCTGATGGTGAGAAGAAGGAGAAGATATTGATGAAGGAAACTCGATATTGTTCTTTTGAAGAATGTGAGTGATCTCATCAATCTTCTTATGGAAACATTTATGGTCATCATGTCCTAAATTTTTGCAATAAGCACATTTATCTCTCTTTCTTCTAGATGTTTCCTCTCTTGGAGAGGACTTGGGTTCAATATTATAGTGTGAAGGAGAGTCATCACCTTTGTCATGTTGCTTAGGATCCTTGTGTTGTCTGTTTCCCCATGAGTACTAACTTTAATTGTTCCCTTGTGAGCTGAGCTGCAAATTCATCAAGAGAAGGAATTTTCTATGCACTACCAAGAGCATCCATTGTAGCCTATAATTTGGAAACAAAGATTGAATATTCAGGATCTAGCTTGATAAGAATAGATAATATCAATTGCTCATCATATTTAGTAATACCCCAATTAGAAAGCTCCAATCTAATGGAATTAAAATTAGAGAAAAAGTCTTGAATATGGTCAAGATCACATGGAGTTAGACCTATAAGCTCATTCTCTAATTTGAATTTTCTTATTCTATCAAGTTTACCAAAGATTTCTTCTAATGTTGTCTAGGCATCATGAGGATGTGTAGGATGCAATATGATATAGAAAATCATGGGAGATGGTAGATCTAAGAGACCCAAGTGATTTATGCCTTCTATCAAACCATTTCCTTCTTTCTACAACACCTGTAGCTGGTTCTAGATCCTATCCAATCAATAGAGCCAAAAATTTAAAGAACATGATATTCATTATGTAGTACATTGTTTCAAGAATTTTTTTGCATATATCAAAGAAAGAGGCATAAGTATTGATAAACATTATGTTTGGTCAAATGGGTGTGTTGCACAATTCAAATAATCTTGACCATTATGCACTTTATAGATATCATTGTCATGAAAACATATCACATGTATGGAGTTTCTTTGAAAGTGGACATGACAAAGGTGAACATGATGGTGTTGGAGTTTATATTTGTTAAGTTTTAGTGATATCTAATAGAAAAAACTATTATAGTAGATATGAATAATGATATATATTCTTACTTGAATAATTGCAGACAAAATTGTACTTAAAATGGTGAATGTTCTTGATTGCTGAGATGTAGGAAATCTTCCAATGAAGACTACGGATAACATGTACTATAGAAGGAATATATTGAAAGTCTTTCAATAAAGAGTGCAAAGAAGAAGGTTGAGAATTTGTATGTAATTATAGTGTAGATCGTTGGGACTTATAATGCCATGTATTGATTGTTATCCTTAGAGATCTTTATATACAATTATATGTAGTGAAGAGCTATGACCCCCATAGAGTCATGACTCTATGTGGCCTTTGGCCATGAAGAGTCATGTCTCTATGGAGGAAAAACTAACACTTGTTTATTAGAGGAAAAAAAAATATTAACAATGCTTTAGTATAAGAAATCAGTGGCATAATACAAGACCACAGATAGTATATACTTAAAGATGTCTATCGATATAATATTTTCTGTTGATAATAACATTAATTGAATGTTTAAGATAATCATCTAAACAATAACATGTGTGTGTGTGTGTTCATGTGTCTAAATAACATTAATGAATATTATTAGATAAACTTGATAGAAATTTGCACATGTTAGATGAACATCATTACTTCTACCGATGCTATACATCAAAACTCTCTCTTAGCAAGGGAGAAGTAATACACCTTTAAATTTCATAATAGAATATCTGAAAACTTTATCTGATCTTAACGCTCTGAAATAGTGACTAGTTAAATAGTTAAAATCACCATGCTATGAACACTATCATAACATATATTATGATCTCTAATAGTCAGAAACAATATCTAGAGTAATCACAATGGGTGTTATCTATGATCTCTAATTGTCTGAAACAATATCTAGAGATGTCCATGACAAAATAATGGATTTATTATCTATGATCTCTAATTGTCTAAAATAATATCTAGAGATGTCCATGATAACAGGCCTATCATTTTCAAGATCATCACCTTATGAATATTTATGTCCATGAAAGATCATCACCTTTCATTACATATCTGATGCAACTAAACAACAATAGAAGCATAAACTTGCATGAATTGAAAACTTAAATTCAATATTACAATTTAATCATACCAAGTATTTCTTTGAAGTATTTCAACTTCACTTTAGCAAGAGGCTTAGTAAAGATATCTATTGTTTGCTCATTAGCACTGATGTACTCCAGTTGAATAATTCCTCAATCCACCATATCTCTAATGTAGTGGTAGGTAATTTCAATATGTTTGGAATGATTGTGGAAAACTAGATTAGTTGAAAGCTTGATGCAGCTTTAATTATCACAATGAATCATAGTGGGCTTGAAAGGTCTTTTGAACAAATCTACTAACAACTTTCATAGCTAGACCGCTTCTCTAGCACCCAAGGAAGATGCAATATATTCTGCTTTGGTAGAACTTCGTGCAACTGAAGACTATTTTCTACTGAACCAAGAAACCATTCTAGATCCTGGATCTAAAGTAACATCTAGAAGTACTCTTACATTCAGTAGGACTGCCAGCCCAATTGGAATTAGAATATCCATGAAGTTCAATTTTGAATTTATCATATTTGATTCCCATGCCAATAGTACCCTTTAGATATCTCAAAATGTATTTAGCTGCATGTAGATGTATCTTCTTTGGTGCACACATAAACTAACTAAAGGTGTTAGTAGCATAACATATGTTAGGATGAGTATTCACCAAATACATTAAAGATCCAATAATCTACCTATAATAAGTAGAATTTTTAGGTTCTTATTTTATCATATCATCCTTCAACTTATGTAGATTGACTTCCATAGGAGTAGAAGCTGGTTTACATTCCATCATTCTAAATTTTGTTAAAATATCAATTGTATATTTTCCTTGATTCAGAAAAATGTAGTTATCTTGTTGCCAGACTTCTAATCCAAGAAAGTACTGAAGAATACCTAAATCTTTCATTCAAACTCTACTATGAGTTCTTCTTTTCATTTCTTTATGAGATGTTCTTCACCTATTATTAACGAATCATCAACATGTAACACACGAATAGTCATATCATTACTATTTTGAAGTATAAGTTAGGATTAACTTCATTTTTAGAATATCCTAACTTCATTAGATAGTTGTCTATCCTTTCATACCATGCTCTGGGAACCTATTTGAGAGCATATAGAGCTTTCTTTAATTTACAAACATGAGTTTTTCTATCATGAGTGATGAATCCTTCTAGTTGCTCGATATAAACTTCTTCAATTTTTCCATTTATGAATGTTGTTTTGACATCCATTTAATGAACCTTCCATCCTTTGGATGTTGTGATAGCCAAGATGGTTCTAACTGAAGTATATCTAGCAACTAGTGCAAATGTTTGCTCATAATTGAAGCCTTCTTTCTATGAGAAACCCCATGCTACAATTTTGGCTTTGTGCTTTTCAATGTTGTTGCTTAATTTTTAACAAACATTTAGAAGAAACATCTGATTTGTTTTTAGGTCTCGATAAGACATCCCATACATCATTTTTTAGTATGGAGTCATATTCTTCAATTGTTGTTTCTTTCCAATACTAGTTTGAAAGTGCTTCTTTAAGATTTGAAGGTTCTATTTTTATAAGTTCAGTTAATAATGCAACATAACATGATTGATTTCTCATTCTTTTACTTTCTCAAATGACTTCATTAAGTTCAACCAAATTTTATTCTATCATTTTCCTAACCCAAACTAGCCTCTTTTTATTGTTGACATTTTTAGAATCTTCATGATTAGATGTAGTGTTAGAGGATGGTTCAATATCATTCTCCCTCTTAATTTTTGCTTGGTGATTTTCATCTACTTCAAGAATAGATTCAGCAATAGATTCATCACTATTTCTAGAAATATTAAAGGTGATGTCTTCTTCAAATTTCACATCTCTATTTATCTCAATTGTACTTCGATCTAGAATGAAGACCCTATAGTCTTTGGTTGTTTCACTATATCCAATGAGTATCCCCTTCTTTTCTTGATGGTTCTAGTTTTTTTCTTTTCTTTTTAGGAATGTGGATATAAATAGGACATCCAAATATTATTAGATGACTTAGATTTGGTTTAATACCTATAAATTCTTCTTCAAGAGTGGTATTCTCTAATATTGAGTGTGGACATATATTTTGAATGTAGATTGTAGTGTTAGATGCTTTAGCCCAGAAGGAAGTACAAAAGTTTTGATCATGAATCATTGCTCTGGCTAATTTAATAATTGATCTATTTTTACATTCTACAACTCCATTCTATTGAGGATTATATGGTACAAAAAACTCCCTCTTAATCCCAACATCAATGCAAAAATATTTAAATTTTTTTAGAGATGCATTCACCTCCATTGTCTAACATTAGTATTTCTATCTTTTGTCTTGACTGATTTTCAACTAAGACTTTGAATTCTTTGAATTTTGATAATACTTCAGCTAATTCTTTCTATTTGAGAAAGTAGATCCAAGTTCTTCTGGAGTAATCATCAATAAAAATTATATAAAAGAGGCACATGTTAAGAGAAGGTATAGACATAGGACCGCAAAAGTCAGTGTGAATCAATTCTAGAATGGATTTTTATTTGTGAACACTTTTTGGAAATGATTGCTTAGTATTTTTTCCTAAAGCACATCCTTTGGAAATACTTAAGTCATCAGTTTTGAGACTAGGTAAAACTATTAAAATTTTTCCTATGGATGATAATGCACGATGGTGAAGGTGACCTAGCCTCCTATGCCAAATTTTAGTTGAGTTTGATGTTTCATGACTAAGAGCTAGGTTTTGATTATTACAAGTTTATATAGACTTCCATCTATAAATATGATGGAAATGGATTTCTTGATATTAGAGTTCTTTGGCCAAGATAGAACTTTTTCCTCTTGGAAAGTGATTCTGAATCCTTGATCAGTAAGACTAGAAATAGAGACTAGGTTATTTTTTTATTCCAGGTATATATAAAACATTTTTGAGTTGGAGAGTAATTCTTGAATTTAGTTAAATTGAAAAGGAACCAATGCCTTTGATAGGATAAGTAGAGTTATCTCCAATGGTAACTTCTTCTGAGGAGTGTTCTAAGAAAATCTTGAATTTGTCTTTAAAATGGGTGATGTGTTGAGATGCTTCACTATCTATGATCCAAGTGTTGTTGTTTGAGTTTAATTCACTTGAAAGGGCTAAGTAAAAAGCATAGTTTTCTTTTTCTTCTTTCTCTACTTCCTCTCCTTTGATTTCTACTAAGGCTACTTGAATTCTCTTCTTTTCAGGGCGAAAGTTATGGGAGTGATCAATTTTATCACATTTGAAACATCTAACTTTGGACCAATCATGTTTCTTATATGATTTGTCAATTTCCCTTCTATTATGTTTGAATTTTTTTTTCTTGTTTGAATTTGCATGAAGTGCTTGAATGTCTCCCTCTTGATTTATACTTAGTCCTCTTGAGACTAATCTTGATTCTTCTTGTGTGCATTCATTTTTTTAGTAAATCAAATTTAAGAAGTTTGGGTCAAGAGCTTAAACCTCGAATAAATGTTTCCTAAGATAGAGGAAGACCTCTTAATGCTACCATGTTGAGTTCTTTGTCATCAACTCGATTTTCCATTGTTGCAAATTGATCTTTTAATTCATAAATCCTTAGAAAGTAGGATGTAATAAATTCTCAATTTTTCATCTTTATATGTAGTAGATCTTGTTTTAGGGTTAATAATCTACTAGTATTGTTGATTTAAAATGTATCTCTTATAGTAGAGAACATCTCAAATGTAGTCTTGAGACTGGATATGGATGGAAGAATATGATCTTTTACATAATCTATTATAATTTTCATTGCTTTTTTATTGTGTCTTTTCCATGTCACTTTCCCTGAATCATTTTCAGGCATGGATATATTTGTTTCGATATACTCCTCTAATTCCATTTCTCTTAATATTATCATGACCCAAATTTTCCATGATGAAAAATTTGATACACACTCAAGCCTATCTTCAAGCCTTACATGATTCACCATTTTTATTTAAGAATATGATTTAACTTTTATAAATTTGATACTTTAGATTTTAATTCTAAGTAATAGATTTTCTTATTAGAATGGCTCTAATACCATGTTAAGTTTTAGTGATCTCTGATAGACAAAACTATTATAGTGGATATGAATAATGATAGATATTCTTACTTAAATAATTACAGAACATAATTGTACTTCAAATGGTGAATGTTCTTGATTGCTAAGATGTAGGAAATCTTCCAATGAAGACTGTTGATAACACATACTATAGAAGGAATATATTGAAAGTCTTTTGATGAAGAGTGCAAAAAAGAAGGTTGAGAATTTGTCTGTAATTATAGTGCAGATCATTGGGACTTCTAATTCCATGTATTGATTGTTATCCTCAGTGATCTACATATACACTTATATGTAGTGAAGAGCCATGACCCCTGTAGAGTCATGACTCTATGTGGCCTTTGGCCATGAAGAGTCACACCTTTACAAAGGCATAACTAACACCTTGTTGTTAGAGTAAACAAAAATATTAGCGATGTTTTAGTATAAGTAATCAATGGTATAATACATGACCACTAATAGTATATACTTAAAGATGTCTGTTGATATAATATTGTATGCCGATAATAAGATCAATTGAATGTTTAAGACAACCATCTAAACAATACCACACACACAAACAAACACACACACAAACACACACACACACACACACACACACACACACGCACGCACGCACGCACGCACGCACACACACACACACACACACACACACACACACACACACACACACACACACACACACACACACACACACACACACACACATATGTAAATAAAACTAATGAGTATTATTAGATAAACCTAATATAGATTTTCATATGTTTGATGAACATCATTACTTCTACTGATGATATACATCAACAATATCAAACGTCCTCTATGAAAGTATCAAATGACTTATAAGGGAGTTCATATAAATAATTCGCATGACATTGCTGAATTTTTTAAGACACATTTTGCATCAAATGGTGTTGGTGCATCATCAAGAGTGATTCAAATAGTACCATGTAGAGTCTTTTGGGATATATCAGGTAAATGTACATGTACATGTATATGTTTTCTCTTAAATCTAATTTAAGTTATACGCACATGACATGTAAATATATATTTTTGTCTCTAATATATATATATATATATATATATATATATATATATATATATGTGGATAAAAAACTATGCATGGTTGCAAGAGGATAAAAAAACATGATCCTTACATTCTATTATGAGTACTAATCATCGCAATGAGACATTGTACATGAGAGACTATTCATGTTTTTGTCATTATTACATTGTTATGAATTACAATGAATGCATCAATCAGGATAATGGATATGTAGGTCTATGGACTTTAGTGCCACTTGTTGTTACTAATACAAATAATAGAAATGAAGATGAAAACTTTGATGACATTCCTTTGATTTATACTGATTATAACCATATATTTGGACTAGTTTGAATTGGTAAGTAAAATTTTAAAAATTATATATATATATATATATATATATATATATATATATATATATATATATATATATATATATATATATATATATATATATATATATATATATATATATATATATATATATATATATATATATATATATATATATATATATATATATATATATATATATATATATATATATATATATATATATATATATATATATATATATATATATATATATATATATATATATAAAAGTCATCAAAGAAATTTTACAATTCACAATATACATGTATGATATTTAAATTGTGTGTAGGCAAAGTCTTTGCAGTTACTGTTGAGCCTGGAAATGTAGGAGTGAACTATTATTTATTGGATTGCACTCTAAAAAGGATGAAGTTAACTGAACTTGAAGAAAGTGATGAAACGTTATCCCCTACAGGTACACATTAAATTAACTAAATCATGTGTGTTTATTATTAAATGATAAATTTATTTGTTACATGTAGAGAATAAATTAAGTTTTAAATGCATGGTTTTGCAGGTTTAGTTGTTTTGGAAGGAACATATCTCAGCCAACACAAATTAGTAAAACATGAAATTCACTTTGTTGATTACCAACCTAACAATAAAATGCTTCAATATAGTCACCATTTTATTGCTATGTCCATTTCTCTACATCCATTTAAACATAAATGTGGATGTTGCAAGTGGAGATTAGATATTGAGGACCAAGAGAGACTTTTAAATGTTTTCCATGACCTTGTAGAACCACTTGGAACCACTTGACATATTTCATATTTGTAGCACTTGCTTAGATATTTCATATTTCTAGGACTTGCTAAATTTAATACTTCATATTTATAGCTCACTTGCTTAGTATTTCATATTTTATATTTCATTAATCTATTTCATGTACATCTATGTTCATTTCATGTAACTTAGGATAGTTGTATGTGTAGACATGTGTTCATTTCATGCATAATTTACTAGGACTTATATTGAGTGTATGTATGTGTTCATTTCATGTAATGTAGGACTTATATACATGTATACATTATACATGAACAAGCATTTCATGCAACTTGGGACTTTATCAAATTTACATGAATTCATTTCATGTTACACATGTAGGACATATTGAATACTTACATGTTCATTTTATATGAAGTTGAGGGGTTTATTTGTGTACATATAAATTTTCATCAATCATGTACATCTAACCATAAACTAATTACATATATATCAGATGGACCAATAATGTACATGTTTAACCATAAACTAAATACATGTATATCACATGGACCATAAACTAGAAACATGTATATCACATGGACCATACACTAGAAACATGTATATATCATATTTCTAATCATAAAATGAACCAATCATGTACATCTAACAGTAAATGGAATACATATATCGCATCCAAACCATAAACTAGGAACTTATATGATGATCATAAATTGAACCAATCATGTGTTTAATAAAAAATGAATCATAAACACACATGTGCAAATATCAATACATACATACATACATACATACATACATACATATATATATATATATATATATATATATATATATATATATATATATATATATATATATATATATATATATATATATATATATGCACATATATAAATGTCAAATCATAAATGTATATATCTTGATAATATCAATGATAAAGTAAATATGTGCATGTGTCCTAAACTAGAGAGTCATCCAGGCATATTCAAATAGAGCAACCCTCTAATCAAGACTCGTGTGGATCATGTGTCTGTAGAGTATCAACTAAGCCTTACATATTAAAATATAAAAATGCATTAGACACATACCTGTATATATACATGGGTTCTAGTTTCAAATATTTGTACAAATTTAAATGCATTGATACAAGTGCACATGTACCTAATAAATTTTAAATTAATTTAAATTTCTATTTAAAAATAACCTGAGTACTAGTGGGTGTCACATCCATCATATTTGTACGACCAAGAGTAGTAAGTATCACATCAACAACATATCTCCTCCCACTATGATCAAAGCCCACACTAGAAGAAGCATGTTCTACTACCTATGCCTACAAAATATAATTTATTTGGAAATATGAGTACATTAATTATATACTTGTGAATAGAAATTTGTTATTGTAAAAATGAAACTTAAAAGAGGTGTATCTAGGTCTAAGGAGCAAGAGGGTCATCAGTGATACATACTAAGGTGTCATTAATAGAAAATCCATCTCCAATAGTCTCAATTCTCTAAAATAGTGAGGAGTGCAAAGGACTAGAAAGTTGGGATGGAAGTGATGTAAAATCAATAGACTAAAATAACATGTCCATGTATGATCCTATATCAGTGGGAACATGAATCATAATCAAATCTCATAACTGCTAATCAAGCATGTCAAGTCCATCAGTAGAAATAGAAATGCATACACCAAATCCTAAGGTCCCCTTAGGTGAAGCTACAACAAATTTTTGTGCATCTAAGTGTTTAGCGCTAGACTACTAAGTGCCAGAGTGTTGTGTAGAGTGCGTAATGCTAAATTCATATGCAGAGTGATGTGTACTCTAGTGTGCATGACTTGATGGCATGTCATGGGACACTCAAAATATAGGCCTCTGTGAAATCATCTATGTGACATTTTGTAAAGGCATCCTTTGTATATTTGTGATATATGAATATGCCTATAAAAGATCATCTAGAAGATACAAGGCCACCTTCATATGTCTGTGCTATCCAGTGAGACCACGTATATCTCCTGGGGTAGGAATACATGCAACTCTATAGATCTCATCGGTGGGCAATGTACTACTCAATGATGCCTTAGAAATGATTTTCACTTATTAGGTCTACTCAAAAGATATCTACCCAAAGTGTGAGATGTAATGCTCTTAGCAACAAATGCAATGTGTCCTATTTGATCAACTGCTTCCCTTTGAGAAGCAATGACAACTCTATTTTTAGTAGTAGCCATAACTAGAGTCACTACTAGGATCCTAGATCCCACCAATGCACAATGATGAGGAACAACATGAATCCATCACAATCAAAAACTCTATTGAGTCCCTGACCATAATATCTTGGAATAACTAAATAGTTGATGTGGTGCCCTAAATAGAATTTTGCATACAACTTATGGGAAAAATATAATGGAATTTGGTTTTTATTAGGATAATGACCATGTGCTGCTAGGAATCAAGGGAATATCATACAAGAAATCTGTGGCACAACACATCTAGTAACTTCATATGCCCTGACCTTAGTCTTCCCCTCATAAAATGGGAAGGCCTCTCATTTGATAATCTCCTTAGAAACCAAGCTCTAAACCTAGTCTAAGGATATACCAACTAAGATATTTATTCTAAGCTCAACAAAAAAACTTATCTATAGATTGTGATGCAAATCGAGTCTATGATCTAAGTCTATCAGTAAGCTCCTCAAGACTAGTCAAAATATGTTGACATATACCTCTATATAGATGATCCTAAGATCTCTCAATAGTTGATCTTGGTCTACCAATCTCTATAGTCATAAATTGGAATATAGTCATCATATTAGGAATGTGAGAGTGGATAGATGATACATCAATAGGTGGTACATGTCCCAGAGCCAGAGCTAGAGCCTATCCCTATGCCTTTCCCATTTTGAGCTATCCTTGTCCCTGTCCATGTCCTTGATCATCTTCCTATCATTGACCCGTCCCTGATCCTAAGGCTGAGGTTGATCATGTGATGCCATCTATAGGTACAAAATGTAAACTTAATATTACAAGAACATAAGGGGTCAATAAGGGGATGCCATATAATTACAAGTACATATATTCTGATAATAGGTCATGATAGGTTCTATCATTAATCTAAGGTCATAAGGGGTCCTATTAAGTCTTATTTAAGTATTTCTAAGGTCTTAAGAGGTCATGTATAAAGTGAGAAGAGAGAGAAAGAGAGGAGAGAGAGAGAGTGTGAAAGAGAGAAAGTAAGGAGAGAGACAGTGAGATGAGAGAAAGTGAGAAGAGAGAAAAAGTAAGGAGAGAGAAAGTGGAGAGAGAGAGAGAGAAATGAGAGGAGAGAGAAAGTAAGAAGAGGGAGAGAGTGTGAGTAGAGAGAGAAAGTGAAATGAGAGAGTGAGGAGAGAGAAAGTGAGAAGAGAGAGAAAGTAAAGAGAGAAGTTCAATGAGAGAGAGAAAGTTAAAGGAGAGAGAAAGTGAGAAGAGAGAGAAAGTGATGAGAGAGAGTAAGAAGAGGGAGAGAAAGTGAGATGAGAGAGTGAGGACATAGAAAGTGAGATGAGAGAGTTTGAGGAGAGAGAAAGTGGAGAAAGTAAGGAGAGAGAAGTGAGAGGAGAGAGAAAGTGTGAGGAGAAGGAGTTGAAGGAGAGAGAAAGTAGGAAGAGGGAAAGAGATGTTAGTTTGTGGTGACTGATCAGGAAAGTATTGTAAATACTTCATAAATTTTTTTAAAAAAAATTGGGCCCTATTTTATTGGGATTTTGGGTTGACATGTAATTATTAATTATAACCCTAAAGTGGTAAAAATACCTATATAAAAGGGCTTAGGGTTAGGGATTGTTTCAGTGTGGTGATGCAAAAATTGGTTCTTGTGGTGGTATTGAGTTGTAAGGGATTACAGATTGAAATCTGGTTGTAATCACTAGATCATAATAATATCAGACTTGTTGTTTGGTTGATGTAGCCCAGGGATTGGGTGAACCATGTTAAATCTTGGTGTTTTGTGTTCTTTTCTATGTGATCTATTATTTTTTGATATTGTTTAGATTTGCATGTAATTGTTATTTTTGTCAGTGGTTTAATCCTAACTAGTAGATGAGGTTGTTTTTCAATTATACTCTACAAGAAAGTCTTACGGTTGAGTAGGAGTCTCACAGTTGAGTGGGAGTGATGGCAGACAAGGGTAAGCTAAAGGTTGGTAGGTTTAATGGGTAGAACTTTCAATTATGGAAGATGCAAATGGATGACTATCTTTATCAAAAGGATTTATGGAAGTCATTCTATGTCAAATGATGACTGGGATCTTTTAGACAAAAAGGCACTTGGAAGCATTCAATTATGCCTAGCACCATCAGTGGTAGTTAATATTACAAAAGTGAAGACAACAGAAGAGTTGATACAAACCCTAGTGAAACTATATGAAAAGCCCTCTACTTCAAACAAGGTATTTCTCATGAAGCATTTATTTAATATGTAAATTATAGAAGGTGGATCTATTGTAGATCATTTAAATGAGTTTAATACTATTACTGGTCAGTTATCTTCTGCGGGTATCAATTTTGATGAAGAAATTAGGGCTCTCTTAATTTTGTGCTCTTTGCCTGAAAGCTAGAATGGCTTGGTAATGGTTGTGAGTAACTTTGTTCCTAGATTTAATACCCTAAAATATAATGATGTGATTGGTATTATTTTGAGTGAGGAAACTCATAGAAAATCCTCATGTCAATCTACATTAGGAAGTGCTTTGAATTCACAAAGAAAAGATAGAATGACTAAGAGAGGAAGTAATTCTAAAAATTGTGATAAATCAAGAGGAAAGTCAAAGGGGAGAAGGTCTCAATCGAGAGGACCGAACAACTATTGGTACTATGAGAAACTAGGGCATAAAAAGAAACATTGTTGGACTTGAAAGAAAAATGAAGGAGATAAACTAGATGGAGACAAGGAGGCAAATGTGGTAAGTAACAAATCTAAAGAGGATGCTTTGCTTCTATCTTTAGAAAGTGTTTATGATTCATGGGTTTTAGATTCTGGTGCTTCATTTCATGCTACACCTCATAGAGGTTATTTTATTGATTATGTCCAAGGGGATTTTGGGCTTGTTTATTTGGGGGATAATGAACCCTATCAGATTGTTGGAAAGGGAAAAGTTAAGATTAAGTTGCAGAATGAGAATCATTGGCTACTACATGAGGTAAGACATGTTCCAAGGTTGAGTAGGAATTTAATTTTAGTAGGGCAACTCGGTGATGAGGGTTGTGTGGTTACTTTTAATGATAAAAATTGGAAGGTTTCAAAAGGTTCCCTTGTAGTAGAAATATGTGTGAAAGTAGGCACCTTATATCTTTGTATAGGTCATATTGTTCCTTCTACTTTAATTGTTTCAGAGAAAAATGAATGTTCAAGAACAGTTGTTGTAGTTGAGTAGGGAGAACAAATAGTTGTTGTAGATTTTGATATAACATTGTGGCATAACAGAATTTGGCACATGAGTGAAAAATACATGAAATTACTTCATTCAAAGAATATTTTACCAGGTCTAAAATGTGTTAATATGGATTTCTGTGAAATTTGTGTGTATGGAAAACAAAAGAGAGTGATTTTTGTGAAGACTAGGAAGGAAAATAAAAGGGACAAATTAGAGCTTGTGCATATGCATGTATGAGGACTAGCTTAAGTATCTTCCCTTGGTGACTCTCATTATTATGTTACATTCATTGATGATGCAACTAGAAAAGTATGGTTATATTTCCTTAGATAGAAATTTGATGTATTTCAAACTTTTAAGAAATGGAAATGCTTGGTTGAAATTGAAACTAGTAAGAAATTAAAATATCTTAGGTCTGATAATGGTGGTGAGTATTTCAGTCATAAATTTGAAGATTATTGCTCCAATAATGGTATTCATAGATAGAAAAATGTTTCAAGAACTCCACAAGAAAATGGAGTGGCTGAACACATGAACAAGACTATAATGGAGCATGCAAGGAGCATGAGATTGCATGTTGGGTTGCCCTTGCACATGTGGGTTAAGGCTATCAATACTATTGTATATTTGATTAATAGAGATCCCTCTACTCCTTTGGGTTGTGGTATTCTAGAGGAAGCATGGATTGGTAAGAAGGTGAGTTATTCTTTTCTCAAAACCTTTGGTTTTGAAGCATTTTCTCACATAGATTCTAAAAATAGAACCAAGCTAGAAGCTAACTCAAAAAAAAATGTATTTGTTGGATATGGCATTAATGAATTTGGTTATAGGCTTTGAGATTTTGAAAATCATAAAATTGTAAGAAGCAGGGATGCCATATTCAATGAGAAAGTGTTGTACAAAGATCTGTTGTAGCAACATGAAAAGAAAGAAGATGATTATGTAGTGTTGGATGATACTCCAAAAGATGATGTTCCATCCATTCCTCATGATGTGCAACAACAAATGCCACACACACCAGTGAATTTTAGACAATCAACAAGGTTAATTAGAGCTCCAGAGATATTTTCTCCCTCTTTGTATTCTATTTACTTACTAATGTTGGTGAATCTAAATATTATGATGAAGCTGTGTAGGTAGATACTAAGATTCAGTGGAAGTCTACAATGAAAGAAAAAATTGACTCTTTGCTGAAAAATAAGACATGGGATTTATGCAAGTTGCCTGTAGGTAAAAGGGCTATATAGAATAAGTGGGTTTATAAGTTAAAAGAAGAGGATGGAAGTAAGAAAAGATTTAAAGTCAAGTTAGTTATAAAAGGATTTGCACAGAAAAAGGGCATTGATTTTGATGAGATATTTTCTCCTGTTGTTAAGATTACTTCTATCTATATTGTTTTAGGTATTGTGGCTACTGAATATTTGTATTTAGAGTAGCTTGATGTTAAAATAGACTTCCTTTATGGTGATTTGGATGAAGAGATATATATGGCTCAGCCACAGTGATTTGTGGTCAAAGGTAAGGAGAATTTAGTGTGTAGATTGAAGTAAAGTTTATATGGCTTAAAGCAAGCATCTCGGCAATGATATCTAAAATTTGATAGTTTTATGCATGAGTACGGATATAGTAGGTTTCATTCAGATCATTGTGTTTATTTTAAGAGGTTGGATGATGATAGATACATTATTTTATGTTTATATGTTGATGATATGTTTGTAGCTGGGTCTAACATGGATCACATTAAGGTGCCGAAATGTCAGTTAGCACATGCATTTGATATGAAGGATTTGGGGGTAGAAAAACTGTTAGAAGTTGTAATCTTTCCTTGGTGTGTTTATAAACCAAGGTTAGACCTCCTTTCTTTATCGTTATAATATATTAGGATATAAGCCAAGGTATCCTAATATATTTATTTTTTGTCCTTTTTCCACTACATCTTATTTTGTCATCTGGTGGAATATGTGAGGACAAATATTTATTGTAATTTGTAATTTAGATTATTCCTCCTTAAGAGGAATCTCACACTTGGCCTCACACACTTATGAATGGTGGCATTCATAGACATGGGAGTTACATTCTAACTCCTCTCTCTCATCTCTATTTAAGAGACGACCCTCCTCTCTCATTTCTAATGAGGTTTCTTCCTCTTCTCAATTATTGTATGAGCGATTGCTCTCTTGCTCTCTCTCTCTCTCTCTCTCTCTCTCTCTCTCTCTCTCTTTCTTCTTAGGCTTTTCGTGCCTCATTCATAATGTCACAAGGGGTTTTCTTTGCTTTCCCCTTTCCAAATATCTTGTCTCATGGTGTTGGATCTTGAAGCTTTCTCTCTCCTATCTTATGGTAATATCTTTTCATGCATTAACTCGCTTAGATTCTTTCCTGGTATTGCTTGTTTACATATTTCTTTTTCCATTTCTAACATGGTATCAGAGCAGTTTAATCTTTGTTTTGAGTGTTTGCATGAAGGTACGATTTGAAGGAGACTCTTGAGAGAGATTTCACTAATCTCTTCTTTAATCTTCTTAAGATGGAAGAAATTGATTTTTTTTTTTATAGTTTGGTTGGTTTACCGCCAAACCTAATTAACTTCTGTTTGCTCTAATGTGTGTAGGTTTTTTTTAAACTAACCCTCTTTGGAAGGCTTGCCGCCAAAGGGTTTTCCTATTTTTTTCAAATTCATATCTTAGTCTACTCATATTTTAAAATATTTTTAATCCATTTCATTTTTTGAATCTTGAATTTCAAATATATCTATTTTAAAAAAATTGATATTTCCTTAATATATGAGATTTTAATTTTTCTTGATATCTTTGTTTTCCATAGTGGAAACTTCCCTCTCGACTTGATTTGCAGAGATAGTTTTACAAAAAAAATTTGTAACTTCCATTTTTTTGTGGGCTTTTTCCTTGTTTATTTTTTCCATCAGGAGTCCTGATCTAGCCACAGAATCATGGCTTAAAGCTGACGATTTGAGTGAGACTCCGCTGCCTCCCAGGGCTCGATGTCAAAACCCTACGCCTTTGCCTGTGACTATGAAGCTTCTCGATCTCCACCATTCCTAACCTCCATTACCTACCTTGCCTGACTCCATTTTGGCAGAACACCACCATGAGTGATTGTTTCTCCTCCAAGCAATTTCCCCAATTCTTCATCATTCCTGATGGCAAGAAGGATATGCCTCGGAATGATCATGTTCTTCTTGTTATCCCTCGCAACATTTCTAGCGAGCTCAAGAACTTCAGCCGCCAAGTACTCCATTACAGCTGCAATGTAAATTGGAACACCAGATCCAACTCTTTTAGCATATCTGACCTTCTTTAGATATCTGGCAACTCTTCCCATAGGGAATTGAAGGCCAACCTTGAGCGATTTGGAGACGCTCTTCTTCTTTGCTCTGCCCTTCCTTCCTCTGTTTCCTGCATCATCGTGTCTGCGTCACATTATATACATAGTATACACTTGTGGCATTGCATCTTTTTCTACTTTAAATACACATAGCATAGATTACATTACAATTTTCATCTACATTTCAATAAGATTGACGTTTCTATTAATTTTCTATTGATTCCTGTTGGTGAAAACTGCAGGAAATAATTGTTCTTTTGCATTTAGTTTGCCAAAGAATATTAACATCTTGTTGAAGAAATGATCTTTTACTGAAGTATGTTGATTCTTTTTCCACCGTGTCCTCACTCCATGGCCAAGCTCAGCCACACTCTCTCATTTAGGGAGCTAACGGAGATGATAATGGAGGCTAATACCGACAGTGATGGGAAAATAAGCTTTGCTGAGTTTTCAGCTGCCGTTACCTCTGCATCTGCTGATTATTTCAAAGGCTCAAGGTTTTTTAACAATTGATTTCTATCTATTAACAGAGCCAGAGATCTGATTCTGAGAGGGTTTGTGGTGCTCTGTGTCTTTGTAATGTATTTGCTTAACTGCATAGGTTACTGTGATTTATGAATGGATTGTCACTGGGTTAATTTTTTTTTTCACAAAGGTTAGGATAATGCAAGGGCTTCGATGTAGTCTTTGGGTCCTTCTTTGAGAACAGAGTAGTTCAGAGGGGTATAATCATCTCTATGGTTCAGATCTTGATGGCCATGGATAGGTTAACCGATATTCAATTCTGATTTAATTACATTGTTTTGTTAAAAAATTATCACCTAAAACACCAATAAGTGTAGCGAATCCCTAGCATGTTCTTGAATATGAAGTAAACCTAGTACAGTTATTGTTTCCTCGTAATGCAGACACATCAAAGCCGTTCCACAATAGCCAGTAAGTAACGGTTTAAAGTCGTTTTTGCTTCTTAGGAGTCGCTCGGTTGGAAAATCTATCATCTGTTGTGCCATAGCCGGAGGTAACATTTTCTTGTCTTTTCATGCAAGCTTCTTTTTCTTTTTTGAGCTCTTGCTTTTATCATTGCCTTTTGTCAACCTAATTTTGGCATATTATCATTTATTGTCATATAGCTCAATATGTATTTGCAAACTCAAGTTCAATATTTTTACTTCAAATCTCTCTTACTCCTTTGTTGTAATTTTTTTAAAATATAAGTTTAAACTAATTAAATCTCTTCCTTTTAATATAAGATTTAACTTTTGTTTTATTTAAAAATTATGTGGTTTTAAGTTAAAAAAATAGGAGAAGTGTAAGGATATTTTTTTAAAGAAGTTTTCTTAGTATTAAAACTAATTAAAGTTTTATTATTATTTTTACATAAAAAGTTAAGAGTTTTTATGTTTTTTTAAAATCAATAAATAAATATCCTCTTTTATAATTCCTTTTTTTGCCATAATCTAGGAGGATTATTGTCTTTGATGGTGAGCCCATCCTTAATATCTTCTCACTTGTGTTCACCTTGCATGGAGATTTTAACTGATAACTTATGCTTATTGCTCTTCCAAATACTTCTTATTTATCTCAAATTATTTAGGTTTATGAGTTATATTATACTATTGCCTTCATTATTTAATGATTTGATTTAATTGATCTATCTACACATGGTTGCAGTTTTATGTTTTTATAGCATCATTCCATGCCCATGTTGGCACTTTATGGTTTTATACCATTGATTTAAATGATTTATATGATATTTGTTTTTGAGTTGCATAGGGAGCCAATTTTTCAAGGTTAACTATGTCGGTCTCCTCAGTAAAACTGATACATAGTTTTCTTATCTGGCCCATGGAGTATCTCTCCATCCTATATTGGTGTGCACTCATTTTATATGGAGTTTCCCTCCATTTGATTCTATATGCTCTACTTTGAAAGGTTGATTTTTATGGAGTTTCCCTCCATGTTGTTCCATTTTTTTCCTCAATGCAAGGATGATATTTTTATGGGGATTTCCCATTCCAATCTCTTTGTCTCCTTGGTGTATGCTCCTAGTTGTGATTTATTCATGGTATGACTTCCTACACCTTGCTCATTTTTGATAGGTGACGAGGCTACCATATCTTGGAGCATTCCAATATTGGAGACTCTATTTGAGAAAGTTGTTTTGATCCATGTTGATCTTTTTCCTCATGGAAATGATGTTGCTTGTCCATGATGGATTTCTTTTTTGAAGGCAATATGTTGTTTCTCCTCATAAACCCTTCCTTTGGTCCATATCAGCAATAATTCTTGGATAACTGTAACTTGAATTATTTGGTACTACTTATTTATTGTCTCTCTTATATTTCTTTGATAAATATACAATGTGATAATGTTCTGCATACTTTATTGCCTAGATCGTGGGTCATGTAGGTGATGGAGTCGCGACCCATTCACTTGTAGTGGGATGACTCATTAATGGACTGTCTATATCCATGTAATTGACGCAATATTGATGCAAGTTTCATTAGTTGACCTTGTCTGTGGTCATTTGTGCATTAGTATAATATACTTTTCATGAGAGCATTGATCAAGCTTTTTAATCTATTTGTCCTTGTTGACAATTTTTTGAGCATATACTTTATCTTGATATCAAGTTATCTCCATTGTTTAGTGGTAACATGTTTTATTTTCCTCATTGTTTCTCTATGAGAGTTTTATTATCCTTATTCAAAAGGATTTCTAATTTGAATATAAGATGAAATACTCCTTGTGGATAGTTGTCTTGTTTTTTTGTTCTTTATTTTTTTTTCCAGGTGATCCATCAAGGAACCTTCTCGATTTTTTTCACATATGAAGATGTGTCTATGCTTCCACTTGATCACATTCAAAGGACTCATTTACTTCTCTTGGATCTGCAAATGTACCATATGGCTTGAAGATAATCAAATTACTTCATATTGAAGATTAAGTTGCAGATTTTTGTAAATTATGGGTTTAATACCCTTTGATGTAATTTCCCCAAGTAAATATTAAAGGGGGTGGTTAGAAGTTGTAATCTTTCCTTGGTGTGTTTATAAACCAAGGTTAGACCTCCTTTCTTTATTGTTATAATATATTAGGATATAAGCCAAGGTATCCTAATATATATTTTTTTGTCCTTTTTCCACTACATCTTATTTTGTCATCTAGTGGAATATGTGAGAACAAATATTTATTGTAATTTGTAATTTAGATTATTCCTCCTTAAGAGGAATCTCACACTTGGCCTCACACACTTATGAATGGTGGCATTAATAGACATGGGAGTTACATTTTAACTCCTCTCTCTCATCTCTATTTAGTAGATGACCCTCCTCTCTCATTTCTAATGAGGTTTCTTCCTCTTCTCAATTATTGTATGAGCGATTGCTCTCTTGCTCTCTCTCTCTCTCTCTCTCTTTCTTCTTAGGCTTTTCATGCCTCATTCATAATGTCACAAGGGGTTTTCTTTGCTTTCCCCTTTCCAAATATCTTGTCTCATGGTGTTGGATCTTGAAGCTTTCTCTCTCCTATCTTATGGTAATATCTTTTCATGCATTAACTCGCTTAGATTCTTTCCTGGTATTTTTTTTTACATATTTCTTTTTCCATTTCTAACAAAAACAAATCCTTGGTATGAAGATTTACATAGATAGGAAGCACGAGACATTGACACTATCTCAAACTGATTATGTTGAGAAGGTGTTGCAACATTTCTCTATGGAGAATGCCAAATCTGTCAACACACCTTTACCTGGTCATTTGAAGTTGACTAAGGAGATGTGTCCCAAGACATGAGAAGAGGAGGATAAGATGTCTAAGGTACCCTATGCTTCAGCTATAGCAAGCTTGATGTATGTTATGGTGTGTACAAGGCTAGATATTGCACATGCAGTGGGAGTCATTAGCAGGTACATGAGTCATCTAGGAATTGAGCATTGGAATGCAGTTAAATGGATTCTCAAATATGTGAGAGGAAAATCCATTAAGTGTTTATGCTTTGGGGTCTCTACTACTAATTTACAAGGCTATGTTGACTCAAATTGGTAGGGGATATTGATACCAGGTGGAGTACTACAGGTTATGTATTTACTATTGGTGGGGTAGCCATGAGTTGGATTTCTAGGTCACAGAAGGTTAATGCTTTATCCACTATAGAGGAAGAGTATGTTGCTACTATAGAGGTAGCCAAGGAGATGATAAACCCTCAGAGAGATAAATTTGTTTACAGATAGCAAGAGTACCATTCATCTTGCAAAGAATTTAACTCTACATTCAAAGACAAAACACATATAGTTGTGGTATCATTTCATTCGGTCAGTTTTGGATGATAGATAGTTAAATATGGACAAGATACATATAAATGAAAATTTAGCAAATATGTTTACAAAGGTAGTAACAAGGGAGAATTTGAACTTATCTTCAGCTTTGATTGGTCTTCTAGACTGAACATGAATAAAAGAGTAGTAGAGTCTAGGATGGTTTGATCCAGTGGGAGCCCCATGTGGTAGTAGTATTGCTATAGGATCAGTCTCCAAGTGGGATATTGTTGTCTAGTGTGGAGTCTAATCAGTCCCCAAGTGGAAGATTTTTAGTTTGTGGTGACTTACCAAGAAAGTATTGTATATACTTCATAAATTCTTTGGGGCTTAGGGCATCGCCTCGAAAAAAAAATTGGGCCCTATTTTATCGTGATTTTGGGCTGACATGTAATTATAAATTATAACCCTAAAGCAGTAAAAATACTTGTATAAAAGGCCTTAGGGTTAGGGATTATTTCAGCATGGTGATGCAAAAATTGGTTCTTGTGGCGGTATTGATCTATAAGGAATTACACATTGTAATCAGGTTGTAATCACTGGATCATAATAATATCGAACTTGTTGTTTGGTGGATGTAGCCTAGGGATTGGGTGAACCACATTAAATCTTGGTGTCGTGTTTTTTTTTTGTGTGATCTGTTATTTTTGATATTGTTTATATTTGCATGTAATTGTTATTTTTGTTCATGGTTTAATCCCAACAAGAGAGTGAGGAGAGAGAGTAAATGAGATGAGAGAGAAAGTAAGGAGAGATAAGGTGAGATGAGAGAGATTGAGAAGAGAGAAAGTGAGAAGAGAGAGAAAGTAAGGAGAGAGAAAGTGAAGAGAGAGAGAAAGTAAGGAGAGAGAAGTGAGAGGGGAGAGAGTTCAAGTAGAGAGAATGTGTGAGGAGAGAGAAAGTGAGAAGAGGGATAGAGAGCAAGGAGAGAGAGATTGAGATGATAGAGTGAGGAGAGAGAAAGTGAGACTTGAGAGAGTGAAGAGAGAGAGAGTAAGGAGAGAGAAGTGAGAGGAGAGAGAAAGTGTGGAGAGATAATAAAGAGAGAGTGAGGAGAGAGAGTGAAGAGAGTACATTCTAGAGAAGAGAGAGAAAGTTAGGAGAGAGATTTTTTCTAGATATTGAAGGTATTTTTTTTATTCATCTAGAGTTTTAAATCATTTTTTGTTTTCTACATCTAACCATATTGTTGGTTTTCTACATCTAATCATATTTTTGGTTTTCTACATCAAATCTTTTTTTTTGTTTCTATTGTTTATCTACCTAGCATTTTATATTTCTAAACATATTATTTCTTCCATTGACTATAATTTTAACAATATTTTCTAACATTTAAACTAAAATACAACATATAAATATTAAATTAATTAATGTATAATAAAAATAACAAAATACCCATAAAAAACTAAATATTCATTTTAATAACTAAATATTTATTAAAACCTACTAATCATTCATCAAAATCAACTAAATATTCATTGAAAATAACTAAATAATCATTAAAAATACAAATATGGACATACCTAGTACACTAAATGCTCAAAGGAGGTTAAAAATGGTAAATCAAAATGACAATGCAATTGAAGACGTCATGAAGTTCACTCCAAGCCCTGTTGCGAAACTATTTGTCATAATAATGAATAGTGAAATGGTATAATGGCTTTGAAAAAGTCATTTTTGGGCAACAGCTAGCGTTAAAAGAGGCTTCAAATGAAGCCCTATCGACTTCAAATGAGACTCGTAAGGCTTTTTTTGAAGCTCTAGGCTTCATTCAAAGCACTACTCAACTCATGGGCCACTTGGGCTTCAAGCAAAGCCCACAACTTCTATCAAAGCTACATCCACATGGCTTTGAAGGAAGCCATGTGGAGGCTTTGACAGAAGCCAAGGCTTCGAGAAAAAATGCCTAAAATATTTTTTTCCCACTTTTCACTTACTTTTTTCATGATGACAAGTGGGAACTAGTTGCGTGGTCTTACCCTTATCAAAATTTATATGACAATACCTTCTATGCCATAACCAAATGTTATCCACCTTTGTAATCAAACATGTCATTTTAGTAGGATTTAATTGAAATGCATTACCTCTGGATCTTGTACCTATACCTATCATCTTTCCATCTTTATCTTTGATAGTGCAAGCCTTCTCTATGAACTATAGTTGACAACCTTTATCCACCAACTATAAACTATGACATAGCTTATTTGAAATGCTTGGGATGCAAAGAAGTGAAAGAGTTATTGTAATAGTATCATGATAAATATGGCACTGGGCATGGATCAACAAAGACTACCACCCATCCAGTTTCGAGATCATGTTACTTTTGGCCTACAATTTTCAAGGATGCATTTGAAAATGTATGTTCTTGCCACACTTGTCAAACAAGTACCAACATGGAGAGATGCCTAGTTATGTCACTACAACCAACATTTGAGGTATGCCCCTTTTTCTAAGTGAGGGTTGGACTTTATTAGACCAGTAAACTCACCATCATCAATAGGACATATGTTTATCCTTATAGCTTTAGATTATTGCACATGTTGGAGTGAAGCTAAAACTTTCTAAAACTATAAAAACAAAGGTGATTATTGATTTCTTGGAAGAGCACATTGTCACTAGGTTTAGAATCTCATTCTTCCTGGTATGTCATAATGGGTAATCTTCTACATCAATTTTACTTACTCAATGGGCATTAGATGATCAAGTTATAATCAAGTTTTCATCCAATTCATATGCCCAAGGGAATGGTGTCATTGAGTCCACCAATAAGAACTTGATCATCATGATAAAATGATTGATCATGGAGAATCCAAAAGACTGGCACACTCAATTGAAGTATGCATTGTTGGTGTTTTAAAACTACTGAGCAACAAAGTGCTCAATACTAGAATGATAATACTCATCTTCTCCCATTTTCTCTATAGACATAAAATTTTCTTTCCACTCCTTATAAGCAGTGTCATGTGGCCAATCAAAATTTAGAACTTCTCTTTGTACAGTTATTAATGAATTTGAAATTGCCTCTATATCAACAAAATCTTTTTTGATGGTATTATAGAACAACTGTACTTTTACCAACTCCTCATTTGTCATTGCCCACAACAACTGGCATGTTTCATTTATAACTTTATTGATTCTTTCACAAAAGATCTCATCCAGCTCCCTCTTCCATTCTTCCTTTTCCTTTACTTTATCAATTGTTTTTAAAGCACAAGGGAATCAATCAAATTTTTCTTCAAAATACTTGGAAAAACAAATAGTTAATATTCTTTGGAAAGAATCTTGTTTATCATCAAAACCTTGCAATTTATTTAACAAATCAAAGATCTTTTCTATCTGATGACATGTCAGCTGGATAATAGATATACACATAGCGGTAGTATCTTCATTTCTTTCTATCCACTTTTGTTCAATGGGTTTGAATAAAGCTTCATTCCCTTTCAATTCATCCCTGATAGTTGCAATCCTTGCCAATTGATTAAAAATGTTGGCCATTATATCTTGTCCACTAGATACATTACACCTTGCCTCAATTTATCATCAAATTGATTATTTAGTTCCACATGCAGTGCATACAATTTATTGTTCTCTTCTTCAAAATCCTCTGTAGTGTAGAACTGTGGCCTTTCTGGGGTATCTAGTATCTCAATAATTGGAGTTGATTTGAAAGGCTCAATAGGTGGCCGTGGGGGGTATGCAATCCTTGGTCTACTAGTTTCTTCTACTTTTCTCTTCCCAAGCACCTTCTCCATTTGAAATAATTTGTTTTCTAATGACTGTATTTGCATACCCCTCTCCTCATATGCTTTCAGAACTTCTTCAAACCTAGCATTGAGTTGGAAAAATCTATCTTCTTCCTGACCAGACACAACACTACCAAACTTTAGCATTTCTGAAGCCATTCCCATTATTTGTCTATTGCCTACCTCACTAGCTCTAAACACTATAAATGCACCAGTATGCTCTGTAGCAAAAATTTCTTACATCCTAGTCTTATCCCTTTTTTCAATAGACCAAATAACAAGGGCTTGGTGATCATCACTAAACTTGACTCCTCTGTGAGCCTGTAGTACCTCTTCTTCATTCTTGAATTGGACATCCTTTTATTTCCTTACTAAATCAAAAACCATGGCATTCACTATACCCCATTCTTGAAAAATAAGGACTCTTGACTGTCTAAATATTTGCCTTCTAGCTTCAGGTGTAAATTGAGAAAAATCATTCAAAAATTTAGACTTTACCTCTTCCTTAATAGCAAAATTTGATTTATCAAGTTGTTCTGCTTTTATCTTCTCACAAGTTTTTCTCAAAATTTCCTATGTTTAGCCTCCACAAAAATTGTGTAAATGCTCTAGACTTCACAAAATTTTCATCATTAATAAACCTCTCAGAGGCTTGGGCAACTATAGGATCTATTTCCTTACCTTGGTAATCACCAACAGTTAAATCCAAGGAAGTTATAGGAAGTTCTTATGGTTCTCCAATTTCTAGTTCAATGGAAGTAACAATTACATCCCCCTCTCCACCAATCTATCTAAGTTGTTCCCTCAAAGATGCTTCATCATCTATCTGGATTGGAGACTGACTTGGGGAGTTCTATTCTACTTGAGAAGAAGAAGACCCTTGCTCTAATTGTTGTCTTTTGGAGCACTAGCTAAAGATGAACTTCCTAGCCTTGGTATTTTCTGAAGGGGAGCCTGTTGCACATTTTGAACCATCACATAACCTACTAATTTCTGCAAAGTATATTGACTAGGTGCCACTACATTTCTACTATTTATCCTCCTTTCTAGCTCTGCAACCCTGTCTTGATAGGTCTTGATATATATGTCCTTCTCATTCATAGTTTGGATTATCTCAACAAAATTATTCATTAGTTTTTGCATCTTGGCTCCCCAATATAACTTATCTTTCAACGGGTCATTTTTGGAGTCAAAAGCATTAATGAATTCTAGAGTCTTACTAAATACTATCCATTTTTACTTTCTTAATTCCTACTCTTGTAAAGAAATTTTTTTCCTAATAACATCCTCTGGATAGTATACTTGTTGCATCATGCGGGAAGCTTTTACCCTCTCTCTTAAGAGGTCATAAAATCCTTCATGATCAATAAATCTGGCATGAGATTCTGCCATGTTATATCTATCTAGGAACAAATTCAGGTGCTTCCACCCTTTCCTCACAAAGATAAAATCATGTACCACAGTAATAATTGGAAAAAGGGTACCCTTCTTTTGCAACTCCCTCTCATCTACAGTGACTATTTGTCATAATAGCTCATCTATTCCAATCTTCAAAGGCACATGAAATGGTAGCACATGTGGCTTTCCCAAAAAACCATAGACTCTGATTACTATTGAGACATTATAAGGGATTATATCCCCCCAATTATGACTAACCAATAGCCTTGTTGCATTGTCCTTAGGTCTGACCATTTCTAACAATGCTTGTGGAATCCTGGGGCTATCTCTCAAAAGTAATCTAAGCTTTGATGCAAAGTATTTGTCAAACCTCACATAACTAGCATCTGTAGCTTTTGAAGTCATATCCACACTGCATAGTTGCACTGGATTCCTCTCTCCATCCTTGGTTATTTCCAACTCCATACCCTTGGAGAAAAAGGTAAATTCCTTGTACAAGCATATATACATAACCAATGAATACCAACAGGATGGCTTGTCCACTTTTCCCCGTGCTATCCCCACCAAACCATTGTGAATATCCTTTGCAAGAAAAGTAACAAAATCTAGAATAGTGCTCATCCCAAATTGAAGAGTTTGAGTCATTATAAGGACAATTGAGCCTGGGATTTGATCTGCTTCATCTATTCCAAAAATTTTTCAAAGAGAAAAGTATAATGCATGAGCCCTAAGATTAAAATGCCTTCTCAGTAATGGCTCTAGAGTGTTGGCTGTAATCACAGGCAAAGTACCAATTTTAGCAACATGCTCCTACAATGGCCCTATTCTTAAGTAAATCCTTTGTGCATCATACCTTGCTTGAAGGTCATCCATATCAATGATTTCATGCATGACATGGTTAGGGTTGAGGTTGAAAACCTCACTAATTAGTTTAGGGAAAACCCTAAAAAGATTCACTCCAGCATGGTTCTTTACCCACCTTGTAATTGGATCATATTTCTTGGCCAAATCCATCAATAAATCACTATCAAATAAAACTATGGGGACTGTTAATTTTCCAATGTCAAGCTCCCAGACATTGCTCATAGGAGTGTCTAGTTTTTGCTTTGAAAACAATTTTTTGAATAACTCTAGACCTCCCATGGAAACTTGGGCATCTCGCAACCAATTAGCTTTGTCATAGAAACCCTCTACTATGGATACCCTAGGGTTTTTAAGAATCAACTCCCTCCCCTTAGTTATTTCATGTACAGATAAAGGGAATTGTTCTAGAAAATCATCATGCACAAAGTGTTTTAGATAATCAGTCTATCTTGTGAACTCTTTTTGTGGAGGCATTTTGAGATTTAAAATTCCTATCACATCAAATTCTTGGTACTTAGAAGTTTTAAGAGCACTTACCTATGAAATTCTGCTTCACTCTGTGAAATTCTTTGCTGCAACTCACTGGTATTTTCTTTGTGAAATTTCGTGCCCAGCTTTGAAAGTTTTCTATGCTCTGGTAACCTTTGGTAATTATGTGGTTTAGTAATGGCAAGATCATGGATTATATTCAAGAATTAAAATCACATGAATGAGTTCTAAACCATATTAACTTCCAGTAGCCGTTATTCTCAAGTTGCATCAAATATTCAAATCTTATTTGTCAATTTCATTGGATCAAATGGCTTTAAATCAAAAGGGTAACAAGATTTATGCCCACAAGAAAGTGGCCACATGTCATATTACCACTTACCTGCATTCCTTACATTTATTGCATCTTAAAATTATGGGTAAGAACTATTTGTTGATCAAGATAAGATCAACAATCACACAAGTTTACAATTGAAAAAGGCCCAGTCAGTTGTACTAACCAATAGGAAGTCTCTATGTGAACCTGAGCCTCTTGAAAACCTCCATGCAAGCAGGTCCCATGTTAAATTTGAACAAAGTGGTGCTTGACGTCATCCTTTCCATGTGTCAAGTTAGCACATCCTTGCTTTCCTTAAATTCCTTTCAAGTTTAAAATGTTGGCACACTCCTTTCATTGATCTGATCAAGATCGATGGCAGTGTTAGAATTATTTAGAATAACTAAGAGGGGGGGTGAACCAGTTATCCAAGGTCCAATTATGTCCAATAAATTTTTTTCTTCTAATCCTTAATGGCACATAACTAAAATTATCATGCATGCAATTGAACATTTAACAATCATGAAAAGTAGACATGCATTGCACCATAATAATATGAATTTTGATGACCTAGAAACCCTCTAGGAATAAGAAGGTAAAACTGGGGTGGGGATGATACCCACTAAATAACTGCACAATTGATTTCAACCACTTCTAATGGTCTACCCTGTTAAAGGCCTGCCCTATTAAAGACTACAATACACTATTAAATGTGACCCTGTTAAAGGATTTCTACACCCTGTTAGGAGTGTGCCCTGTTAGAGAACTTAAGAACATTCAACTTGGAATGTCATCCTATCAAAGCATTTACATAGAGCTATTAGGGTCACCCAAGTCCATGGGATTTATAGTCACCTTCTCAAAATAATCTTTCATCCCTCTCTAAGGATCTCCTATCCTCCTCCTAAGGATCTCTTGTCCTTCTCCTAAGGATCTCTTTATCCTTCTCCTGGGGATCTCTTTATCCTTTTCCTGAGGCTTATCCACCTAGCTGTTAAGCTAACCTAGCAATGTAGGATTTGAATATCTAATACAATGGTAAGAAAGTATTAGAAGGGTTTTGACCTGATACAGATTGCAACTTCAACCTTGCAGATTTTAGATCACTCTTCAATCCTTTTCTTTGCTTGGCTTTCCTCCCTCGCAGTGCTGATAGCTTGTTCACCCTTCAAGATCTATCTCCTTGAGTTCTTCCACTCATTTTGCCAATGTACTCCATGATCATTTAATCAACTTAGAGTCTTGATGCCTTGTTCTTACTCCTCTTGGTTTCTTTGCATGACCACACTTAAGACCAACTCCCTCTCTCACATGTGCATTTGATCTCTGACTTGTAACTCCTTATAAAAAAGTTTTGTTCTTCATTTCTTGCTCAAATCTTAATTTGATCTTGAGAAAATGGTATTGTTTTCCCTCCAAATTGTTTCTTCTAGAAACTTCATGATAACTCCATTAGCATTTGCCTTGAATTGGTTTGCATGGTTTACATAAAAGTTTGTGACATCTACTCATCATTCTTATCATCCAACTAATTCACAAAATTCGATGTAAAAAACTTATCACTGCTGATCTAGCAAATCTTTGACTTAAAAAATAATGTAGCAACTCGACATCATTGATCTACTGATGTTCGGCTCCTTCTGTGTTACTCGGCTTCTATTGTTATTTTACTAGCACTCGACACCTGAAGAAATTCTGTGTTACTCGGAACCTGATCTTCACTCGGCACTTGAAGGCTGCTCGACACCTGAAGATTACTCAACACACACTAAGTTGAACTTTCTCGACTTCAATTGAGAATCTATTCAGCACTAACTAGCTAGCTCAGCTCTCTCCAATGAACTTAGTTAATCCTTACATCTTTGATGTGTCTCAGTGTATCCATCCTCTATGTCTTAGAGTATGTCATCAATACACTATTTCATCAATGGCTTATCTGATCCTTATGCCTCATCACAACTTCAACCTTTCTTTAGGTACTTTAGTTACATCTTATTGATTTCCACGTCTTGTCAATCAACCAATTGATAGTATTTGAATCACTTAAGCAATTTTCATTCCTGCAAGTAGCAAGTTTGACATCAATGACAAAAGAATGATTGAAAACATTCTTTACCAGTTCCATTACTCTTCATTCATGATCTTTTCAATCATTTCCAATAGGTAGGTGAAACTTTACACTTTTATGGTCGCATCATCCACTTGGACTAATGAAATGACTTGCTTTGATCCTCATACTCTGAACAGTCTGAATGCTGCATTAATTCTTGGAATTTTTGCACCCATAGCATAAGTACTTCTAGCTAGGCATATCTGACATAATCGTAGTGTGATTTAACATTCTCACCTAATCTTGGCCCCATTGTGACATGAGGTGCAAAGGTGCATCCCCGCTTTCCTTATTGGATGAGCAGTTTCATAATATGGGCTTGTGCCAGCCCTCAATCTTTGAAATATCTATGGTTGATAAAACTTTGATCCTATCTAGCAAACAAACTTTTTCATTGGAAAAACTGGCAGTACATATCAGCAATTAGCTTATAGCTTGGCACACCACATCATACACTAGAGATTCTCAACCCCACCTTGCGACATGTCAAAAAACCACTTGCCTGCTTTATCTATCTTTCGTGCAGCTTGAAAATGTGGGCATGCATGGGCCTTTGATCTTTAATAGATCAATGGCCATAGAATCATGTGTCTTAAATACCACATCAACTAAATTGACAAATTAAAAACTTCCCTCCAGTCCAACTCATTTGACACTTGCCACAGAAGACATCTCAAAATCATCCTTGGAAACGACGAGCCCATATTGTCAGACTGTGCTACATGTCCTATTTGTGCTTCCCTACATTATTTAATTCTTGAGCATCTCCTTCTTGCGAGAAAGTGCTAGCCCTTGATTTAAATGAAATCAATGGTTGATGAATCTTAGTGATAAAGGAATACCTCTTTTAGTAACTCAACTAATGGCATTGTAGGAATTCTAGAATGTGCACAAAAAGTACTGACAAGTCTACAAAAGGTTCTAACAACTTATGACTCATCACAAACTTTACGGCTCACTAAGACCCTTTCTTAAGAAAAAGGGAAGGGCTACATGTCAGTTAAGCGTAAGCCCGCATTTTTTAAATTCCTTGCATCTCAACATTGCGAGAATGTGATACTCATTAATCTAAACAAGGTCAATGGTCACATAAACCTTGCATCACATAGGATATTTCTCAATAAAATAATGGAGCAAATTGCAATCAAAGAATGACCAATAAAGGTTTAAAAAAGATTTTTAATGAAGTCATGCTTGCTTGAGCCGAACCTTAGGGTAGAAATAATATGCCTTGAAATCATTTTTTGGAATATTATTTCGAGGGTTTTCAAAACTAAGGTAAAATAAAATAAGACATTAGAGTTTCCACATTTAGGGTTTTTTTACTAATTTCTCTGATGACAAACCTTGAGAATTTGATAAAATTCCAACAACACGGAGACCAAGACACAAACTAGAGAAACCTAAGCATTTGAAAAATACAAGGAATGAACCCTAATCTACAAGATACAATGCCTTAAAAGATTTTTCACTAAAATTTTCAAAAAAAATTATGCATTGTGAAAAATCAGACCAATAGTGGCTCTGTCTAGGGATGACATGCTACTTGATTCTATGTAAGAGTTTAGAATCTTTGGAAGAGAAAACCACATACTTGGCTTTGAATGACAACTTCTTCAGAGAGAAAAGAACAACACACATAAACAAGAAACCAGACTGTATAAGGATATTTACATGGATCTAAAAAATATACATAATGTATAAGAACACAAAGAACCTTAAAACTAATGCTCATGGAAAAATAAATACTTTTAGGAAAAGTATCTCTTCAAGAACTGTCCATGAACTAGCAGTTCCAGAATATTGTCTGATAAATCTTTAAGGATATAAGAGTCTTCTCCCCATGCATTTTCAATTAAATAGGGACCTAGCCTAATAGGGTCAAACTTACCATGTTTTCCTTTATCTTCAATTCTAGCATTCCACATTAGGACTAAATCTTCATCTTCAATTTTTTTCTTATTGTCCTTTTCTCATACAATGTCTTGATTTGTAACTGCAACTTTTGGTTTCTGACTGATACCTCCTTTCTTATTTCTACTAATCCTACAAGCTCATCAAGCCTTTCTTGCATATCATCTGTAAGATCCTCATCATATAACTAGATATAATTGTAGAGTCCCATTAATTTATTCTAAGGCATCCTTTCCTAAATTCCATATACCAGATCAAAAGGAGCTACTCCGATGGCTTTCTTGATAGTCACTCTGTGAGCCCATATTGCAAGTTGCAACTTAGAGTCCCATGCCTTCTTGTTATCATCCAAGGTCCTCCTAATAATTTTTAACAAGCTTTTATTTGTAGATTTAGCATGTCCATTTCCTTGTGGATGATATGGGGAAGATGTTGACCTAGTTATTCCATACTTGTTACAAAACTTTATAAATTCCTCAGACCTAAAGCACATGGCATTATCTATCACAATTCTCTACGGGCAACCAAATCTAGAAATAACATTACTTAGCAAGAAATTATTGACAACTTATTTCATTTCTTGTAGGGATAGCTTCTACCCATTTTGTAAAGTAGTCAGTAGCAACTAAAATCCATGAATAGCTAGTACTAGATTCGGGAGAAATTTCACCTGTGAAATTCATACCCCACTACTGAAATGGTGCTTGCACCTCAACTAGCTTTAGAGGAGTATTACCTAAAAATTTTTGTTTTCCAACAAACCTTTGACAAGAGTGACATTTCCTAACCAAAATTTGAGCATCTTTAAAGAGACATGGCCACTAGAATCTAGCTCTCATTACCTTGTGTGTGGTAGTCTTAGCCATATAATGTCCCCCACACACTCCATTATGAATCTCATTCACACTTTCTTGGGTTCTTTCTTGATCAACACATTTCAGTAGCATCCCTTCAAAATTTCTCCACCACAAACTACCTTTGACAATTATGTACCTGATGGCTTGCAATTTTGTGCTCCTTTTCTTATTTTCAATTAAGTGAGATGGAACCTCTATGTGTTGCAGATAGTGAATAATATTTGTATACCACTCATAATGACTCATATCACATGAATCAGATCTAAGGTCATATGTTACCATATTAATCTAGTTAGCATCCAAATTTGATTGAGCCATGAGTTTACCTAAATCTTGACCTCTTACCAACTTTGTTATCTGTATCTCAATGTTAAATTCTTGGATCCTATTGATCCACCTACATCTTCTTCTAGACACTTCTTGTTGAGAAAATATATCTTTTATAGCAGTACTAGGCACAAATGCAATGACAATAGCACCTATCAAGTGGCAACTAAAAGCCTTTACAAATTTTACTAGAGCATATGCTTGCTTTTCATTTATTTCATATTTCAACTCAGCTAGCTACAATGACTTACTAAATAATGCAATTGGTTGCTCATATCCTTCATTATTGTTCTGTAGCAAGACTACAACTATAGTATGAAAAGAAGCAAAAGAAAATATATGCATAAGCTTTGTGTAATCAGGAGTTCTTAGCACTAGAGCATTTTTTATTGCAGTTTTAATATCCTAGAATGCCTATGAAGGCTCACCATTCCAATCTATAGTAGCCCCTTTCTTGAGCATCTTTGAAATAGGTCTACTAATTTCAGAAAAGTTAGTAACAAATCTTCTCAAAAAATTAACTTGCCCAAAGAAGGATTGAATTCCTTTTACATTCTTTGGCTTAGAGAACTTATCAATAGTTTCTACTCTCTCAGGATCTATCTTCACTCCATCCTTTGATACTATATGCCCCAATAACTTACCTTTAGTTACTCCAAATGCACATTTCTTAGGGTTTAGTGACACTCCATATTCCAATGTTTTAATGAAAATCCTTTCTAGATGCCCACAATGGTCTTCAATGTTCTTGGAATAAGTTGTGAGGTCATCTTGATATACCACCATAAACTTATTTATATATTCATGAAAAGCCACATCCATGGCTCTTTGGAATGTGGCACCTACATTAATCAATCTGAATGGCATTATTACATACACATAGGTTCCCCAAGGAGTGGTAAATGTTATTTTGAATTGCTCTTCTTCCTTCACCAGTACTTGGTTATATCCTAAGAATCCATTCATCATAGACATGAGTTCAGATCCAGTTACTTGTTGTATCATGGCTTCATATTTGGCAATCCATAATTGTCTTTTAAGGAAGCAATATTCAAATTTCTGAAATCTACACACAGTCTGATATCTCCATTTTTTTTCTAATAGGAACTAAGTTTGAAACATAGGTGGAATGTCTAATAGGCTTGATTATTCCCCCATTTCTTAATTTCATCAATTCCTCCTACATTTTAGGGGCTAGGGTTGGATTGACTAGCCTCTACTTTTACCTAAAAGGTTTTACATTGTCTTTCAATGGTATAACATGTTGAAAGAGATCTTCTCTATAGGCTTTCAAGTCATCATATGACTAGGAAAAAACATGTCTGTATTTTCTTAATAGGTCAATCAAAGGCTTCTTAATTTTAGTTGATAAATTTTGACCAATATATACCTTCTTTGGGGCCTCATTAGTACCCAGATTTATCTCTTCTAGCTCATGAGGTTTACAGTCCTTAGTTCCATGTCTTACCCTATCCTTTTTATCAAACATATTTTCCAAGACAACCAGACCTTTAGGTACTTTGTTAGTCTTCAAGTGTATAACTTCATGGCCAAAAATTGTTTCCCTCCCATCTATGGTCTCAACCAAATCACTACAATCCATCTCCTAACCATGATACTTATCTTCATTTAATAAGAAATTGATGATATCTTTATCATCTTCAAATACTTGCCAATGTTCAATATTATCAGGTACTGAGGATCTATTCTAGACCTCAATTTGTGAGATTCCTGCAAATGATACTTCCTGTGGCTTAATTGCTACATTTGCCAATAGGTCAGCCATCTTATTTTGGGTATTATCCCTCCATGAGATACCAAATGCATCAAAGAATTCTATCTGATCCCAAACAACATTTTTGTAATATTTTAATCTTTTGTTTTTGGATGCATAGGTTTCCTTTATCTGAGAGATAATTAATTTAGAATCCCCTATGACATGCAATTTCTTAATTCCATGATGGGTAGCAACTTTCAATACTAACAACAAGGCTTCATATCAGCTATATTATTGGTACATGGAAATTTCAAGGTAAAGGAATATCTAAAAGTGTGTTTCTTTGGAGAAACAAAAACTACTCTAGCCCCTACACCTTCTTTAGAACTAGCCCCATCAAAGAACATCATCCATAATATTGGTGAGTCTGTGCAACACTCAACTTCATGTTCAATTAGAAAAGGCAAATTTTCAACTTCTTGGATAATCCATTCAGCTCTGAATGCATTCACACTAGTATCTAAAAAGAAAGTAGCATCTTTGTTAATTTCTTCACCCAAGATATGACTAACCCTTGGCTCTCTATCTACTCTAACAACTTTATCACCTATGTGAAAAGTTGAATAAGTTAAATCACGCTACAAGCTGCCTCCCATGACAACACTCCATTTTCTAGAAAGCAACATTCCATAGTATGGAGGCATGTTAACCACAAGGACTGACATGGTCAATTCTACCTTAGGGTATGCAACTAGCTTGAATGGAAAAGCATTTATAGTGCCTATGATTGGGACTTCCCTAGCATCCATACCTCTACATCTACCTTGTGTGGTGTCTACTTTCAACCCTAAGGCTTCCATTATGTTGAAAGGCATTATGGTGTTAGAGGCTCCTGAGTCTATCATGCAATTTTTTAAGGTCTTCCCTTTTATAATTAGACTAAGAAAGAATGGGTCAATATCTTCTATGTATGCTACTGATGAGTCATCCAAGAACATTTGGGGAATTTGGGACATGATACCACTATTTTCTATTACTAAGGGGATTTGTTGGGTAACATTTTGTTCTACATTATTATTACTTTTTCCTATCCCTTCCAACCATGACAAAGCTGTACTCTAATGCTCTTCAATTCTAAAAAGTTTAGAGAAAGGTACCTTAATATTGATTTGGGACAACATGGATATCATATCAATTGGCTCAGACATAGTGGTTTTAACAATCATACCTAGAGTAGGAGCCTTCTGAGCAGCAGGAATTATTATTTGCTTGGAATTATCAAATCTTGATCCTTTCTCTTGCATAATTGCTTTTTCTATCTCATTAGCTTGAAATTGCACTTTCTTCTTGGGTTCCCATTTCTTAGTTTTAACATCTTTAACCTTGACTGTCTATGCACTAGTTTTCTTGTCTTCATCTTTCATCTTGTGTGTGATATCTTTTATAAATATACTAGAAGGCTTCCCAATTTCATTGTTAACTATTTTATTTCTCAAATTATAATTGCTACATACTTGGGAGATCATTTTTTCAGTGATCCTATCAATTTCCTCTTTAGAAGGCATTCTTAAACTTACATGATCCACTTCTGAAGATGTAACACACACCTGATCTTCATCATAGCTTTCATTATCTGAAATTTTTTTTTGATGGGGTAATTGATAAGAAATTTTCTTATTCTCAAAATCACTTTCTATTTCTTCTAAATCTAAATCAACATAGTCACTACACATGCTTACCATATTACAACTGACATCATCATGACTCTTTTCTTCTTCCTCCTCCTCAGTTTGTAAACTATGATCAGAAACAAATGATTGAGAAACTACACAATATTCTACAGAGTGAGGTGATTGACAAATAATGCACCATGGCACATTATCATGCATATTTACTGCACTTCTTTGTAAAGAATCTGGTATACCCTTATCTTTCACATTTGGAGTCTGGTTAGAGATTGGCTTACTGTCCTTCCATTGGGTAGTATAAGGGTAATTCTACATTCTAGGCTGTCTATTAAAATTGCTATTATTCACAGGGTTTTTCTTAGCAAAATTTGGCTTATTGAAACTAGTGGGATTCATCTTTTTTAGCAATTCCAAAACCTAGCCTATTGTAGGTTCTTCTGGCTTTTTTCCTACACGAGTTTTATCACCCTCCATTTTATTGTTATTATTGGGATTGAAAAGCTTTGGATTATCTCTCCTACCTAATTTTCCAAATGTTTTTCTATTATTCTCAATATTTAGTGCAACCTTGTAAGTGTCCCTTAAAGTTTTAGGATCCTTATCCCTTAATTGATAAGCCATTTTGCTATCAAAAGTATTAAAATATGTTGTGAGGTAGACATCCTCATTCAATCTCATAACCTAAAATAATTTGTACATACCTTTTTGGAATCGTACATTGAAATCAAATGCAGACTCATTAGTATTCTTCTTAATATTGTTGAATTCATTTAACATGAATCTAGCATTAGTGATGTCTCCATATTGTTCTTTGAATAACTTCTCCAAATCACTCCATGAACTAATACTATCATCAGGTAGCCTTCTAAACCAATCCCTTGCATCCTCAATTAGTGAATGCACAAACAACTTCATGACCACATCTTCACATTCAACTTCATAATTATTTAACATGTCTATAAAAATTCTCAAATGTTCTTCACCGGTAACAAAATTAATTCCAGAGAACTTAACCACTTTATCTCTTAAATCACAAAATTTGGGATGTGGAGCACCAGGAATACCTACAAATGATATTTGTCTATACTTTTTCATGTTTATAGGTTTCTTCTAAAAAATAAGAACATTGGGGTGCTTACTATATTTGCTTGGTTTATAAGAACACTATGGGATAGTTGAGGTTGGACAACAAGGGCTTGAGTATAAGTGGTGGATGATAAAGTAGGAGCAGACTGAGATATTCCTTGAACTAAAACTACTGGTCCACAAGGAGGTACAAAAACTAAAGCTGGGATGGATAAATTTAGCCATGAGGCTAATGTAGAATTAGACTTAATGAACTAAATTTTTCTCCTAGTTTCTATAGCTTGAGCTTCATTCTCCACCTTTTCAAGCTCTTTTGCAAGATCTTCCTTCTCCTTTCTAGCCTTCTCTAGATCTAAATCTAATTTTGACATGAAAAGTTTTATGTATTTGCTTGGTGGAACTTGGGGCTCATTTATTTGGATCCCTATGACTTTGCCCTTTCCCTTATCTATAGGCTTCACAGTGGGTTCTAGAGGATCTATTTGGATAGGCTTGTAAGCTTGGACTTGAGTAATGACTGGCTCTTGCTTTTGGTTCAAGCATTTTTCTTATTCTTGAATTTTAGCTCTCAGACTTTCTACATCTCCAAAAACATCAGTATGGAGGGTTTTAGTTTTCTCTTCTAGCTTTTTTTTTTTTTTCTTTCAAGGAAGCCATCCTTCTAAGCAGAGTATCCCTTTCTATTATAGCATCCAAGGTGGCTTGCTCCTTTTCTTTTTCAAGATGAATGCATTTAGCTTCTTCCTCAGTAACCCATTTCTTCAAAAATCATATCTTTGATTGTATTTCTACATGATCTATAGAAGTGGCTTCCAAATCAGTAGGGTCATCCAGATCTATGAGATTTGGTTTAGTATATGGGACTATTTTAGGATTAGAAGGATCTCCAAAAGAACTCCTAAGTCCTAACCTACGATGCATTTCATCTATGAGATCTGGTCTAGGGGATATATTTCCTATTGGTGACATATCCTTATCTTGATATGTTCTTTCATTTGGTACTAGGGTAGTAAATATCCCTCTTAAGAGTCTTGTGGTTTCTGATTCAGAGCTGAGTGAAGAATACTCTCTTCCTATCATTGGTTGATACTGGGAATTGATGGATACACTACCTCTAGGTTTCTAGGTGGGATTTGGATCTATCCTTTTCTTATTTAGGTTCTTCCTACCACCTTTAGGTAAATCAATATACATTGGTTCATTAGGATGAGCTCTTGTGTAAGCTCTTGTGTTTTTTCTTTTGATAGTTATTTCACTATATACTAAATAAGCACTAGCTCAAAAGCCTTGACTGAGTCGCCACCCTTCTCTTGGGAAAATACACACTCATTTCTAACTTCAAGGAAAACCACAAATTGACATAAAAATATCTGACACAGCTAGACCAATCACTGAAATTATAAGACTCCAACTCTTGCTTTGTTAGATAAGACACTTGGAGAGGCTAGATATGTCAATGTATCTTTGTGGCATTTGGGTTTTTCTTTCTTTCTTTTTTAAATTCTCAAGGTTTGTCACTAAAACATCCCCTTATAGCCATCAGCAAAGCTAAACAATCTGACACCCACGTACACAACAGAACCAAATAAACTGCAATATTTTTCATAGATGTGTTGCACAACTCCACAGTAGAGTCACCATTTTTTTGAGGTTTTAAAACTATCGAGCAAAGAAGTGCTCAATACTAGAATGATAATTCTTATGCAACCTAAGGATTAGCCATATCCCATTTTCAAATTACATATGCAAACCATTTTGACCCAACTTTAACGAAACCAAGAATAGTTTCCTTCTCTTTAGGTTCTGAAAAACCAGGGTGGGTATACCCAAGGATAATTCAAGAATGGAAGACAATGTATGAGAATTATATTAGTTTCATTCTAATTTTCATCTCAAATCCTCAAATACATGCATGGTTCTATCATTTCAAACAAGATTACATCCCATATAGCAGATTTGGTCATAAAGTCTTCTGTAGATTTGTAGGTACTATCACCAATAGTGGCTAAGGCTAAAAATTTTCATGCAAATAAGTATTGACCAACTTTGAAATTCTTCAAGAAATAAAGATAAAACTAATTATAATTTTGCATTTTGATATCCATATATGATCTATTTCTCTTCCAACTGAATCAATCTAACCAGTGCCTAATCCATTAGGGTTCAGAGTCTACTACAATTCCATAGATCTAATTTGTTTCCTTACAAAAAATATTATCAGCAATTCTTACTGGAGTCCATCATTCAAAACATTCATCCCATTACTACAGAAACCTTATCAATTGCAATTGCACAAGCTTTTACTCACACAACATCAAGATAACTAAGTAATCAAAAGGAGATAGAATTCAGAAAGAACTAATATAGTGGCAACTCATAATTTGTGTTCATTTTCTTTGAAAATTGTATACATTTACAGTGAACTTAGAATGAGCTTAGAATGAAACACAAAGATCATTCTATATTTATGAATTCTCAAAAAACATGCAAAGAACATACATTATAAAATTTGCTCATATTACTGGACCAAATACATCCTAGGTGTAATACTAAAAATGTATTAGAAAATGGACCCTCACATTGCCTTGAAAACTCATTTATATAGGCATGAGTTGCAACAGGCAAAGGGCCAATGTGATTTACAAGTGTCCTTCAAAAAGATGCTTACATACACCTATCACAAGAAAACAAAACTGTGAATAATAGAAAGAATTTTACATCAAACATTCCTTTTTGGGTCCCTTTTTTGTTACTTCTCTTCGAAAGACAAAGGCATTATGATCAGATTCTTTTATCATTTTGATTCCTTGGAGTAAGTGGCCATCAGCTTGAAAGTGATGAGTAATCTCCGATTACCTACAAACTTACTTTAACCCCAGGATTTTCCTTGTCTTCATCATTAATTGTAAGGGTGGCTTTTACTTTTGCACCTTCTTCTTCCTCATCATCTTCTACTTCATCATCTTCTCCCATTTTCTCTATAGACATAAACTTTTCTTTCCACTCATTATGAGCAATGTCATCCGGCCAATCAAAATTTAAAACTTCTCTTTGTATAGTTATTAATGAATTTACAATTGCCTCTATATCAACAAAATCTTTTTTGATGTTATTATAGAACTACTATACTTTTACCAACTCCTCATTTGTCATTGCCCATAAAAAATGGCCTGTTTCATTTATAACTTTATTGATTCTTTCACGAAAGAGCTCATCCAACTCCCTCTTCCATTCTTTCTTATCCTTTACTTTATCAATTGTTTTTAAAGCACAGGGGAATAAATCAATTTTTTTTGCAAAATACTTGGAAAAAATAATAGTTAATCTTCTTTCGAAAGAATCTTGTTTATCATAAAAACCTTGCAATTTATTTACAAAGATCTTTTCTATCTAATGACATGTCAGTTGGATAATAGATATACACATAGTGCTAATATTTTCATTTCTTTCTATCCACTTCTATACAATGGGTCTAAATACAACTTCATTCCCTTTCAATTCATCCCTGATAACTACAATCCTTGCAAATTGATCAAAAATGTTGACCATTCTATCCTATCCACTAGATACATTAAACCCTGCCTCAATTTGTCTTCAAATTGATTATTTAGTTCTACATGCAGTGCATACAATTTATTCTTCTCTTCTTCAAAATCCTTTATAGTGTAGAACTATGGCCTTTCTGGGGTATCTGGTATCTCAATAATTGGAGTTGATTTGAAAGGCTCAACAAGTGGTCATGGGGGGTATGCAATCCTTGGTCTACTAGTTTCTTATACTTTTCTCTTCCCAAGCACCTTATCCATTTGAGATACTTTGTTTTCTAATGATTATATCTGCATACCCCTCTCCTCATATGCTTTTAGAAATTCTTCAAACCTTGCATTGAGTTGGGAAAATCTATCTTCTTCCTGACCAGACACAACACTACCAAACTTTAGCATTTTTGAAGCCATTCCCATTATTTGTCTACTGCCTACCTCACCAACTTTGAACATTGCCAATGGACCAGTATGCTTTGTAGTAAAATTTCCTACATCCTGGTCTTATCCCTTTTTTCAATAGACCAAATAAAAAGGGCTTGGTGATCATCACTAAACTTGACTCCTCTATGAGCCTATAGTACCTCTTCTTCAGTCTTGAATTGGACATCCTTTTGTTTCCTTACTGAATCAAAAACCATGGCATTCACTATATCCCATTCTAGAAAAATAAGGACTCCTGACTGTTCAACTATTTTCCTTCTGGCTTCAGGTGTAAATTGAGCAAAATCATTCAAAAATTTAGACTTTACCTCTTCCTTAATAGTAGAATCTAATTTATCAAGTTGTTCTGTCTTTATCTTCTTACAAGTTTTCTCAAAATTTCCTATGTTTAGCCTCCACAAAAATTGTGCAAATTCTCTAGACTTCACAAAATTTTCATCATTAATAAATCTCTTAGAAGCTTGGGCAACTATAGGATCTATTTCCTTACCTTGGTAATTAGCAAGAATTAAATCCAAGGAAGGTGTAGGAGGTTCTTGTGGTTCTCCAATTTTTTGATCAGTGGAAGTAACAATTACATCCCCCTCTCCACCAATCTATCTAAGTTGTTCCCTCAAAGATGTTTCATCATCTATCTAGATTGGAGACTGACTTGGGGAGTATTGTTCTGCTTGAGAAGAAGAAGACCCTTGCTCTAACTATTGTCCTTTTGGAGCACTAGCTGTAGATGGACTTCCTGGCCTTGGTCTTTGCTAAAGGGGAGACTATTGCACATTTTGAACCATCACATAACCTGCTCTTTTCAGCAAAGTATATTGACTAGGTGCCACTACATTTCTATTGTTTATCCTCCTTTGTACCTCTGCAGCCCTATCTAGATAGGTCTGATATATATGTCCTTCTTCTCATTCATAGTTTGGATTATCTCAGAAAAATTATTCATTAGTGTTTGCATCTTGTCTCCTCAATATTTCTTATCTTTCAATGGATCTTATCTTTTAATTCTTGCTCTTGTAAAGAAAAAATTATCCTAATAACATCCTCTAGATAGTATACTTGTTGCACCATGTGGGAAGCTTTTACCCTTTCTCTTAAGAGGTCATAAAATCCTTCAAGATCAATAAATTTGGCATGAGATTCTGCCATGTTATATCTATCTGAGAACAAATTCAGGTGCTTCCACCCTTTCCTCATAAAGACAAAATCATGTACCACAGTAACAACCCCTCTCATCTATAGTGCCTATTTGTCATAACAACTCAGCTATTCCAATCTTCAAAAGCACATGAAATGGCAACACATGTGGCTTTCCCAAAAAAACCATAGACTCTGATTACTGTTGAGACATTATAAGGGATTATATCCCCCCAATTGTGACTAACCAATAGCCCTATTGCATAGTCCTTAGGTATGATCATTTCTAACAATGCTTGTGGACTCCTGGAGCTGTCTCTCAAAAGTAATCTAAGTTTTGACACAAAGTATCTATCAAACCTCACATAACTAGCATCTGTAGCTTCTAAAGTCATATCCACACTCCATAGATGCACTAGATTCCTCTCTCCATCCATGGTTATATCCAACTCCATAACCTTGGAGAAAAAGGTAAATCCCTTGTACAAGCATATATACATAAGCAATGAATTCCAATAGAATGGTTTGTCCACTTTTCCCTGTGCTATCCCCACCAAACCATTGTGAATCTCCTTTGCAAGAAAAGTTGCAAAATCTAGAATAGTGCTCATCCCAAATTGAAGAGTTTGAGCCATTATAAGTACAATTGATATGAGCCTGGGATTTGATCTACTTCATCTATTCCATAAATTTTGCAAAGAGAAAAGTATAATTCCTGAGCCCTAAGGTTAAAATGCCTTCTTAGTAATGGCTCTAGGGTGCTAGTTGTAATCACAGGCAAAGTACCAATTTTAGCAGCATGCTCCTACAATGGCCCTATTCTTAAGTAAATCCTTTGTGCATCATACCTTTCCTAAAGGTCATCCATATCAATGATTTCATGCACGACATGGTTAGGGTTGAGGTTGAAAATCTTAGTAAGTGGGACCAATAGGAAGCCTCTATGTGAATCTGTGCCTCTTGAAAACCTCCACGCAAGTGGGTCCCATGTTAAATTTGAATGAAGTGGTGCTTGACATCATCCTTTCCACGTGTCAAGTTAGCGCATCCTCGCTTTCCTTAAATTCCTTTCAAGTTTAAAATGCGAGCACGTTCCTTTCATTGATTTGATCAAGATTGATGGTAAGTGAAACTTTTCACTTTTATGGTCGCATCATCCACTTGGACTAATGAAATGACTTGCCTCGATCCTCATACTCTGAATAATCTGACTACTGCATTAATTCCTTGAATTTTTGCACCCGTAGCATAAGTACTTCTAGCTAGGCACATCTAACATAATCAAAGCGTGATTCAACATTCTCACCTAATCTTGGTCCCATTGTGATATGTGTCATAAAGGCGCATCCCCTCTTTCCTTATTGGGTGAGAAGTTTCATAATGCGGGCTTGTTCCAGCCCTCGATCTTTGAAATATCTATGGTTGACAAAACTTTGATCCTATCTGGTAGACAAACTTCTTCATTGGCAAAACTAGCAATACATATCAGCAATCAGCTTATAGCTTGGCACACCACAACATACACTAGAAATTCTTGACCCCACCTTGCTACATGTCAAAAAATTGCTTGCCCACTTTATTTATCTCTTGTGTAGCTTGAAAATGTGAACATGCACGAGCCTTTGATCTTTGACAAATCAATGGCCATAGAATCATGTGTCTTAAATACCACATCAACTGAATTGACCATAAAAAACTTCCTTCTAGTCCAACTCATGTGACACTTGCCATGGAAGACATCTCAACATCATCCTTGGAAATAGTGGGCCCATGCTATCAGACTATGCTACATGTCCTATTTGTGCTTCCTCGCATTATTTAATTCTTGAGCATCTCCTTCTTGCAGGAAAGCACTAGCCCTTGATTTGAATCTTGGTGATAAAGGAATACCTCTATTAGTAACTCAACCAATGACATTGTAGGAATTCCAGAATGTGCACGAAAAGTACTAGCAAGTCTGCAAAAGGTTCTAACAACTTATGCCTCATCTCAAACTTTATAGCTCACTGAGACCCTTTTCTAAGAAAAAGGGAAGGGCTACATGTCAGTTAAGCGCAAGCCTGCATTTTTTTAATTCCTTGCATCTCAACATTGCAGGAATGTGATACTCATTGATTTGAACAAGATCAATGGTCACATAAAGCTTGCATCACATAGGATATTTCTCAATAAAATAATTGAGCAAATTGTAATCAAAGCATGACCAATAAAAGTTTAAAAAAGATTTTTAATGAAGTCATGTTTGCTTGAGCCCAACCTTAGGGTAGAAATAATATGCCTTGAAATCATTTTTTGGAATATTATTTTGAGGGTTTTCAAAACTAAGGTAAAATAAAATAAGGCATTAGGGTTTCCACATTTAGGGTTTTTTACTAATTGCTCTGATGACAAACCTTGAGAATTTGATAAAATTCCAATGACACAGAGACCAAGAAACAAACTAGGGCAACCTAAGCATTTGAAAAATAAAAGGAACGAACCCTAATCTACAAGATACAATGCCTTAAAATATTTTTCCCTAAAATTTTCAAAATAAATTATGCATTGTGAAAAATCAAACCAACATGCACTATGGATAGACATATTCAGGATTAAGAATGCTTCAGTAATATCCCCATATCTACTCGTCTACAAACATGAACCAATATTCCCACTTAATCTTAAGATTTGATTGTTGAAATTCATGAGAGGGTATATTGAGTATGTTGACTGAGTTCATTTTAAATTGATGAATCTCTTGGAATTGGATGAGAAAAGGAAAGTAGCTTTAGAGCACATGTCAAAACATTAGGTTGTCATAAAATGTTTGTTCAATAAGTGAGCTAAAATCAAATCTTTCATAACTTTTGTGGGAAAAGGTGAAAGAAAAACTAGGTAGTCACACCAAGTTTAAATGCTTGTAGATTTGTCCTTATCAAATTGTAGAGATTTTGGGAGAAAATACTTTTAGGCTAAGTTCATTACAAGGGGAATTGGTTCCATTACCAGTCAATGACTAGTTTCTCAAACATTATTTTGAAGCCTAGAATATATATATATATAACTTTTTGCAAGTGTGTTTATTTTCTGCATTTTTTTTTACTTTCAGTTATGTGTTTTCTTTTAAATTTGTGTCTTTCTTTTCTTGTCAATCTTGAGGTTAGGTGCAATAAAGATCCTCTCTTGATGTATAGAAATAGATCACCCCATTTGATTATGACTTTAGGGAAGAGGTATTTATTTATGAAAGCACTCAAATGATTTTGTTTCTTGTATCAACTCAAAAATAGATGTTTCTTGCAGTTGTAGAGGACTTCTAGTCTTAAGAATTAAGAATTGATTATCTAGGTGTTCTTCGAATCTAGGTTGAAGGTGGCAAGGGATAATTAAAAACTTGTCAGTTTAGACAAAGGGTCTCTTCAAGGAATGCTAAGATCACTATTTGGCATGAGGATTTCATTAAAAAATCATTAAAAGAGGAACACAATAGTAATCAACTAAAGTACAGATCTAGAAAACATCACCAATGCCTTGGCCACATAGCCTAAGCGTGGTTAGGGTAGAAAAGAAAGAAAAAAGAATTACAAAAAGTGTTACATCTAAAATATTCCAGATGATTGTAAGAGGTAATCAAATAAATGGATATGCACTCCAAAATGGCTATCCTATTCTATACAAACAATGAAATTCTAAAAGGAAGAATCAAGTGGAAACATGCAAGCTCCATGAAGTAAGTTAAAGAAGATTACCAAATACTCAAAAGAGAAAGAATTGAGAACTCATCAAGAGACCTTAGAAAAAAATCCCTCATCTAGTTAGATAGTGATGCATAAATAATTTTACAAGGATTCCTGATGAATGGAATGGTGGAGACAAGTATTTTCTCTGAATTGCTACATACTCATGATAGACTACACTTTGATACATTAAAGAAAATTGATACACTGAGCATAAATTGAGATTCAAGATTCAAGATTTTGGAGTTTTGAATTCCAAAGGACTTGAAAACTTCTTGAATTATTTGAAGTTCAGTTGTCACTTGACACATGTTAGAAGAGTTCTTGCTAATGAAGAAATGCCTTTGGCATTTATTTCCTTTTGTTGGGGGTATTCTTTGTGGTCTCACAATGGACGCCCCATTTTTAGACAGAAAATGGGGACCCCCTAGTTTCAAAATTCCCTATGAGGCATGTAGTCCAAAGCCTCAGTCATTTAGGATCCTCCCCTATGTCTAGGTCAAACTTAATTCTCAATTAGACACTATCAAGAAGGAGCAGGAGGCTAAAACATCAATTGTGATTAGGGAGATGTTATTTTATAGGTTAAGTGTGCACCTACACACCCTTTGTAGGCATGTAGATGTGCATGCTTTGAAGATGAACACTTGTGCACCTTTTGGAGGTGCACACATGCAAGGATAAATTTAAGAAACTCCCTTTGGAAAAATATATAAAATCATGGTGAATCCAACATTATTTTAGGGGAAAAAATTTAATTTCAATCGGCAATTTTTTTTTTCAAAATAGGAAATTTTTTTATTTATTGGTTATTTTTTCCATCATATGAAAATTTTGTAAAACCGTGGTGAATATTTAATTATTTCAAAAAATCGCAACCAAAAATAAAAATATATAGAAACCATAAATTTATATCATCCAAGATACAATAACCCTTTTAAATTATCATCAGATGATCCTAAACCAATTGTTTAAATCCCATTTTAGGCTTAAAAGTTAAAGTACAACAAGTTGCAAAGAAAGTTTCTAAAATAATGACACTTTTCCACAATATAATCTATTTTGGGCAAAAGATTAGAAGGATAAAAATTTCCTTACAAAGTCTCTTGAATAGAGAGACTTGTCAAATATATGTAATTTACATATAACTCAACTTAAAGTTTTACCATAGATTGGTGAATGTGACCATCTATGAAGACATGCCCCAAAAATTGTGGATGAAAACATTTAATTTACCACATGGATAGATTAGATTCCATTGGCAAAGTCATCATCAAATTAAAAATGATTATGTATCAATATTGGCAATTGGTCTAAGCATGCAACCCAATTTTCATAAATTGTGGGTTACGTCACCACCCAAAAAGTGCTAAAAAAATTGCCAAATCTAGGGTCCCCGATGAGTGAGATTAGCCATTTCATGAATATTTGCCACTAAAGTAAACCCTGCACACATGCATACTTTTGGAGGTGTACACATGCATACTTCCAAAGGTGTGCACATGCATACTTCTAGAGGTGAACACATGCACACTCTCCGGGGGTGCACCTCTGCATTAGGGTTTATAAATAGATTTTGACCTTCCCCACCTTCCCTCATTCACTCCTTGCCTCAGTCCATAGCCATACCACCACACATCCTTTCTCTCCATAGTTGTGCTAGTTTGCATCCCCTATACATAAAAACCTAAGGTAAAGCACCCCAAGAGGTGTGCACATGTGCACCCCCAATAGGAGTACATGTGCACATCTTTGATAAATATGAAAAACTAAAAAAGACATAGCCCCCCCAACACAAATCACAAGATGCACATGTGTGTAGTTGCACACATGCACACCCTATGCACCTTGATAAGGTGCATAGGTACACACCTATGCACTAAGCCATTTTCAAGGCTAAATGAGTGCATCAGTGCACCTATCAAGGTGCACTAGGTGTACTAACTAATGCGTAAAACTGACCAGTGGGGGGATTTTTTTTGACAATTTTTGCCAATTTGATTGGTTTTGACCCATTTTCTCGTCAGTTTCGTCCTAGTCTAGACTCTCATTTTTTGCCTTCTGACATCCATAGACTAATGTATGCTCCTTTTGTGTAGATATAATGACATCATCATTGTCTTCCATGGCTAAGAAGATGGCACCCAAACTAGTTGCATTCAAATAACAAGGAGCACGTAAGAAATTTGAGATACTGACCTTGGTCACATTGAATGGAATGCCTTAATGATAATTTGCAACAAATCAAAGGAGAGGTCAGCTATAATATCCACATTTGTCTAGAGTGGTTTGCTGAATGTAAATTTACATCCTACATCAATTTAATCTTTTGAACTTATAATGACACTAGTTGAACACTATGTGATAGAAGAGAAGGTCATGAAAAGTGTCAGTGGAGAGATAGTCCTAGACATCTAACCATGAAATATTGAGAAATTATTCCACCTTCCAAGGGAAGATCGGTACCTCTAGATATCTTATGATGGAGCAGATAGAGGGTATAGAGATAATGAGAAAGAGGTGAAAGAATTGGAAAAAACCTCATTTTTTATTGACAAGACACTTTTGGGAAGAAGAGTAGGAAAAGTGGACATGACCCAAGGATATATGAAAGGTGACATCAGATACTCAATTGTTCTCCTCAAAAATGTAATGGACCTCCCTATAGTGGGCCGCCTACAAATGTGGATGGTCCACTTCATTGAGACCATTAGGACTAAAAAGTTTCCCATTGATTAGTCTACCATCCTAAGTGACAAATTGGATGACCAATTAGTCATAGTCAAGACATACCCCACTTCTACATGATATCATACATGGTGTACCTATTAGCAGCCAAAATGACCAACTACCCAGGGCTATACAAGAAGTGGAGCATGCAAGATGAAAATTCTTGGCCCTATGTGGTCTATCCACAATTGATGAAGAAAATGATCCCACTACAAAGTGTGGAATATAGAATAGGCAATGATGGGTTCATTTTTGTCATTTTTAGGTTCATTGAAGGAGATTATGCGAAAAGAATGTCAGTAGAGGCAAAAATGAGAATAACTGAAGTAGTAGCCTACTACATTCAATTCAAGATATTTACATATCTCTAGGTAGTTGGTACTCTCATGTGCCCCAAAAATCTCCCAAGGTACCCTTCAGATTGGTTGATACTCTTGGAGATAGCCCATCATATCACTTCTACATATAATAGAATGAGGAAGTCGCACAAGAAGACTTGGGTCTAGCCAATTACCATTGGAGAATTCGAGGTGAAGCATAAATAAGATATTACTACCTTTGACTCAAAATGGCATCAATATCCCTTGGAAGAATATAGCTCTCCTTGCACATAACAGTATCAGGATGGTCTAACATCTTGTGGAAAAATAATTTATCCATGAAGAAGCTATGGAAGATCATTGGATGAATGTGGTAGATGACTATCATGTCCGCATTAGGGACTATTGTAAGATGATTCCACATCTGGCAAAAAATGCACTCAAAATGAAGATTCCTCTATAGATCGTAGACAAGGATGTCTTGGGGGTAATGGATCCCTTGTATAATAGAGATAAAATCTATGACAGGTCAATTATGAATGCAAAAATAGGGCATGAAGAGAATGATGACTTAGATCATCAGGGTAGACATGTGGTTGAGTTCACAAGTGAATGGATCCAAAAGCTATTTCAAATGGATCTAGTTCCCCAAGCCATACCTCTAGAATCTATGACCAAGCCTTAGAAAGGTAAATGTGCTAAGGTCACCATACCAACCTACCCTACTCAATCAACAATGAGGCCAAAAATGGTGCATCAACATGAGAAGGAGGTTAAGTATTTTGAGGTAGACAAGGGTAATGGAAAGAGGAAAAGAGAAGCCCCTAGGGAAAGGAAACCAACCACACAAGCCCAATAAGCTAAGCCATAATAGGAGAAAAGGAAAGTTTAACCATAACCAGCTGACTAACCTCAAGCTAAACAAGAGGAACCACAAGAGCCATAGCCAAAGAAGAAATATGAGGAAGTGCTAGAGGAACAAGGGATTAGACCACTAAGAACTTCAAAGGAAGAAGCCTCCCCTTTAGTGCCAAAGAGAGAAAGAACAAAAATAGTTGTTGTGGGTGTTAGAAGGGGGATATTGTAGAAGAAAAGTACTCCCTCCCCATAGGTTCTAGAGACCATCCCTGAAGTAGAGGATGGGGAAGAAGAGGAATAGATAGAATTTGTCCCCTTAAGTTAGATAACTATCTTAGCCAAAGCAGCAAAGGAAGAGAGGAGGATAAGCTCTACTCAGACACATCCATCTACTCCAAGAGAGCCTATCCAAGTATAAAGTTCAGAGGATGAACAACAAACATGGATAGCTAAGATGGAGGGTGAGGGGACCAATGTCTTTGACCTCTGAAATGTTGATTTTATATGCTAATGGGCACTGAGATGGTGAGTGAGAAGATAAGAGATACTCCCATGAGTGAGCCTTTAGGACATGTTAGAATCAATTGCATTCTCTACCTCAAGGATCTCTAGGAATTCCATCACCACCACCACCTGATACAAGCACAATTTTGGATAAAGGGTCAGTAGCTCCACCTCCTCCAATAATACAAGTAGAACCAAAAAGTCAAGAAACTGAGGAGGGAGAATACCAATACCTTCATGCCAATGAAGTATCTAAAGAGGGGCAAATAGAAGAAACTCAACAAATTCCCCTAGATATAGAGGCTAGATCCTTAGCCTAAAAAAGCACAAAGACTCCTTCTGAAGATCTTCCTCAATGTGAGAAGACTCTGGAGAGGAGTAATAAGGGAAAGGAGTCTTCTTCAGGAATAAATTATTTAGCCAAGTACATATCACCTATGAGGATCACACCATCATGGCTGAAGAGGGAAGTCATGTTTTGATAGAAGAAGTAGTTGGATCTAATAGAAGAGGTGAGAATGAAGGAGTTGATAAAATTGATAAAGAAGTCTAAGCCACCTAAGTGTAATGCTAGAATTCTTGCATTCATCATGAATAATCAAGATTGGGACCTTTTGGGTCATATCATCATTCCTCCTCCTCATGCCAACATTGAAGAGATGACTTCTAAAGATTATCAAATAAAGGAGGTCATGTTGGGATGCCCACTGTGGACATGGCCAAAATGTTGATTACTACAGGCTTGTGATGGGAACTAAAAGATGCGAGAATATGGAGTTGGCCATTTAGCTGTCAAAACAATTTTGAAGTTGTCATTTTGTTACATTAAGAAAATAGTTTTGAATGGCTCAATTTTGGCCATATGTTATAAATCATTATGTATAGCCAACAGCCAAAAAAACTATTATCCATGTTTAGGAAATAGGCCAACGACCATTCTAGGTAGTTATCAATATGGTTGAACATTTTAGGCTATATAAGTGAATGTGAATCAAAAGACATATCATCTATAATCTATGAAAATACTCTATTTTATATTATCTTTGAAGTTTTAAAACAAAGTCTTTTCAATAGCAATTGGTGTTTAGAATATCTCTCACCTAGCAAACTAGAGGAGGGCCCCCTCTCAGTAAACTTGGTGAGATTTCTATAGATTTCTTTGTAAGTATTTCAGTATTATTGATTTTATGTGTTCCTTTCAAATTTGATTGTGTCTAGTTTGCTATATATATGTTTTCTAATCAAATCCATACAGAGCTCGTTGATTAATCATGAATTCAATTGTTTGATGGAATCATTGGTTACGACAGTCTTATCAAGGAATTGTTTGATATATATCATTATTCTATTAGTACATAAATCTATTAGATAATACTATTCATTATATTCTTCCTACCACTTCCATTCGGCCTTGGTGCTCATAATATCATTTTTTGTATTCCTCCTATTGTATCTTTTCAGTCATTGAGCCATAATACTCACAATACTCACAACTTATTGTCACCATCTATAATACTCCATATCACCCCTTATCATACTTCCTAACACATCCTATATTTTGAACCAGCCTATTGAAAACAACTTCCTATCATAGTCTAAGAAGATTACAATTCTCATTAGACAAAAACTTTGCAATAAGCATTCATTGAGATCAATTGTTTAGAATAGCATGGTCAATTGTTTAGAGGTGTGTTAATAGCATTCACAACATTCATAAATGTATTGTGTTTAATTTTTTAAAGGTGTGAACTTTAGAGTATAATTCATTTGGAGAAATAATCCTAGGTGTGTAGTAATTTAGACTAGTTTAATTTATTAGCAAGTAGTAATTTGCATTCATAAATCTCTTGATTTATTATCTTCACCCCTTGAGCAAATAGCTGTGATATCTCTCGCAAGTCTATGATTCCTGAATTGACATTCTTAGGGTAATTTTGATTCAACTATATCTGTATAAAGGTCATCCAATTGAACCTCAATTTTACCCAATAGCCTGTGGGAAGTATTTCAACAAATGGATTAGGATGAATCAAAATTGATAACACTACAAAAGTAGAATGAGCTACTCAGAGGCTACCTGAATGAAGTAGTGGGACCCATTGACATGGAGAATCTAGAGGTCTCTCTTGGAGCTACATTGAAAAAGGGAACAAATGACACTACAAATAAACTCATTTTTGGAAGAATGTTAGCAATTTCATGACAGTTTTGAAGAAAGAGGAGTGCAGATAATACAAGATAATTTGAACCTATTGCACAACATCTAGTCAAATGTTGACAAGCAGTTTCTATTGTAAACCAAATATTTGGGTTGATGGATGAAGTACATACCTAGGTCAATGATTTATAGGCACTTAGATCAATAAAGGGACATAGGTATTGTATACTAGTGAAAGTATACACTACAAAGGAGTTGGATAAGCTTGATGATTGGATAGAGAATATATCCATGAGTAATAAAGAAATAGAGGGATTAATGAAGGAATCAAGTAGATAAAAAATAAAGCTCAAGAGAATTTTTTTGGAACTGGAAAGGTACTTTAATGCTACTAACCTTGAGATTTTTGAGGACGAATCAAAGACCAATATTTTTACAGTGCCATCAGTAGTCCAACAATTTAGAGAAACTTTTAAGGATGCTTCATCAAAAGATGATATAAGACAAGCATTTAGAATCCAAGAGGCATTGTTGGAATTGGACACCAAGCTTGAGGATTTTGCAAAAATGAGGAAAGAAGTTAGCAACTTCTAGAAAATAGTAAAGAATAAGTATGATGCTTTAGATTTACCAGAAGCTAGTGAAGTGGTGGAGATAATAGAGAAATTCAATAATAAGCATACAGACATCATTTTGGTATGAAGAGGAAAAAACCTAGATGCTCAAAATTTAGTTTTGACACCTAGAAGATTTTGTTTTGGTTTTTGGAACCCATCATTAAGGTGCATAGGTGTTCTTTTTACAGAGTTGTGCTGATAGTTTTGAAGAAGAATTGGTGCATTGACAGTTAACTACCAATTGTTATTTTAGAGCATTACATGCACCAAAAATGCATTTTGATGGTAGTTTAACTCCCAGAAATGTCTAAAGAAGGCCAAGCTTCTAGTTTTAGAGCTCCCAAAGACTTCCAGATCATCTCAAATCTTCTATCTTCTTATATTCTTATTTTTTCATTCATTTGAGTCATTTAAAGGCTCATGCACTCATTAATGGATATAAACAAGGGTGGAGACCTACTTAGCACCATTTAGAGAGTCAAATTGTATATAATTAGATTTGTTTTATTAGTTTTCAACATAAATTTGCATTTAAAAAGTTCTCACTCCTAACACAAATAGAGGAGATGACTTCTTATAAATGCATGGATGTAATATGTACTTTAGGCCGTTATTTTGATGCAATAATATATGTTATTGGTGCTCTCATTCTAAGTGTAGTAAATCTTGCCACAATTTATTATTTTTTTGATTGCATGTTCATGAATAATAATGGAGCCAATGGTTTTATTGTGTTGTTATGATTGTGTAATCTTTTATTTTTGGTGTTTTCCTTGTGTTAACGAATTCTGCTATTGTGATGAATTGGAGAAAGAATCATCTTTTTTCTTGCATAGTGATTTATCTTGTGTGAACACACTTTCTATGGCCTCGTGATTTGATGAAATGTGAAACCTCTTTCGATTATTATTGAACTTACCATTGATGATTGTATCAATGTAGTTGAGGAAGCACTACTCTTAATTTCATTAGTTTCCTACTTGATCCTTTTGATAATTTAATTTTTAGATGTGTTATTACTATTGGTTTATATCCATTAGGAATTTCCCTTACAATTATTTTTTTAAATCTCTCGTTACTCTATCTTTTTATTTTCTTTTCAAACACTTGGTTAAAATAGGAATTCATATAGTTGCATTGATAAATTGCATTCATCATAAAAAATAAAATACAAAAATATATCTCTTTTGTGGTTACATTTCAAACAACAACAAATTATGCAAATTGGTTAGAACCAACAAAGGCCTCCTCGTGAACATACACATTTATCTTCAATTGAGTTACTCAATTGGTTGAAAAACTCACCTGGAACCTTGGAGTTAGTCTTTGATCAACTTTTAACGAGAGGATTCAAAAGGATCTCTATCATTCAACAACATGCAAAATGACAACTCAACACATAGCATGGCTATAAATGTTGATTTCTTACTTTTTACTTCTCATGCTTCCATATACAGGTCATGACTATGTAATGGGATCTATACATTTACGCATTAAGGGCTTTCTTTGTTTTGGTACTCTAATGATTTGGCTAAAACATATATTGGGGATTCATGGCATGATTCTCTTTACTAGATCTATACTTGTAAAAGAAATGAATGTATGTTGATTAGAATGAATGAATGTGACATGCATATGGCTTTGTCATCTCACAAATATGGATTTACATGATGCATGTGAAAATGAAATCTCATGCATTCATTATCTAGGGCATTGGCCTTTTTGTTATTTCTAATGAAGGCATATTAGATCTCCATAGCAATTAGATTTTTATTGCAGCCTATGCATGCTTTCTCGCTGATCATTTATTTTTGATTACCACAATTACATGTGGGAACTTGTTAGATTTAATGTGGTTCACCTAATCCTTGGGCTACGTCCACAAAACAAAAAATCCAATATTATTACGATCCAATGATTACAACTTGATTACAATCTGTAATCCCTTACAACTCAATACCACTGCAAGAAGCAATTATTGCATCACACCTTATGAAAATCCCTAACCCTAAGCCCTTTTTATACAAGTATTTTTGCCTCTTTAGGGTTAAATTAGTTACAACATGTTGGCCACAAAATGTCGATAAAATAGCCCCCCAAAAAAAATTAGGGGCTACACCCCCAACCCTTGATAGTCATGGCCCATCAGCCCCAGCTGTATTGGGGGTTGCCACCCCTAAATCCTCACTTAGGGCTCGTTCCAGCCCTAAACCCCACTGAGGAATTATGGAGTATGTACAGTACTTCCCCGATCAGTCACCACAAACTAACACTTCCCATTTACTACTCTCATGATAGTGGTTGCATCTATATTTCTCTCTTGTACATTCAACATTCCACTTATTTTACCAGCATGTTATTTCAGAAGCTTTTCACATACTTTAGTCTTACAAAGATGCATGCATGCATGCATCTTTTTGTAAGTTGTATATGTGTATACATGTGTGAGAGTTTAAAGATGTTGTTTCCTTTTTTTTCTAAAATAGCATGCTGAGAGTCTTTTAATTTATGAAGCATACTTATGAGAACAAAAAACAAGATGCATGCCATGGATGTCATTTTACCTTTGCTATCTTTTCTTCATATCAAATTCTTCTTACTATGCAAAATATCTTGCCACATTTTCATATGTTGTATGATTCCTTCTACTTCCTTCCTACAAAGCTCATGTTGCATTTCCCTTATGCAATTTTTAGCCTACAATGTAGTTCTTATCACCATGAAAGCTCTTGTAGCTCTAATTTGTGATAGTGCAATACCTTTGAAATACATGATGAATTAATTATCTTGCAATAATAGTGATCCCCTAGGCTTGCTTCTTTACCTCTAGTGGAATTGTCCTTTGGCTGCAATGGTGAAACCTCTGTAAGTTTTCTTTCCCAAAATACCACAACACAGAAGAGAGGTCAAAAGAGCTACCCTCCCACATTGCTGAATATTTTGGGCAAGGGAATTTATTGTATTAGAAGCAATAACTATCATCTTCTACCTACACATGGAACAAACATTGTTAGATAAAAAAAATATGTTACTTTTTCTCCTTTTGCATGGTTCCTTTGATCATTTTATACATGTCTTGGGTATAGCCAACTCGGTATTGCATGTTGTAGGGATGAATATATGTGTGCATGACTATAGGATCAAATTGTGTGATATCAAGTATTGTTTAGATATTTTCAAGAGCTAACCCCTCATTTTTCTCTTCTGAAACCCATGTAGGTTATGTGGCATTTGGACACTAGCAAGATGTAGGGAGGAAAAAAAGGGGTAAACTCTCCAAGATTTACATAGACATTGTCTAGTACCCTAGACTTCTCCTATTTTTATGTATGCATGTCCTTGTCCTTATGATATTCAATAAGTAGTTGGCTTTGGTCATGCCTTGTGTAAGCCCATACATTTTCTTTAATGATCATTTCTTACACTTTAAATTATGTATACTTGATATTTTAGTGAGTATATACAAAATGTCTCATTACATCTCTTTCTCTTCATTTCCTTTTGGCATGACTTCTTACTTCAACTAGTTACACATTTACTTTTTCCATTTCTTGAAAAAATAATAACAAATTCTAATCAAGATCACATAATAACCACAAAATAGGGTATCATAGATAACAAATTCACCTAATAATTAGGCCTCTAATGGCACTAGAATGAATGAACATGAAAAATCGTAACAACTATACTCTCTAATGCTTTTGGATCCAATTGTGTATATAGTTTTAATATCAACATTTTGATTCACACTTTGCAATCCATCATTATGATGAAAGAGAACATGAAGAGAAAGAAATATTTTCTAGTTGTAAATCTAACATGTAAGAAGAAGGAGAAGGGGTGTGAGTGGAAAAAAGAATGAAGAACATTCAAGGGTTTGTGGTTGACTAGTAAAAAAGGACAAGAACAAAAGAAAAAGGTTATAAACCAAATGATAAAATTAAAAGATAATCAAATTTTTTAAAAAAATTAAAAAAGAAGGAAACTAACTAAGAAGAAAATATTTAAAATTAAACTAAGAGAAGAAAACTAAAAAAATTAAACAGCAAAGAAAAAGGTAGAAATTTAAAAACAAAAAGGAGATAATGTCTTACTTGGGGAAATGCTTATGTACTATATAGAAGATTTATTTGGAGACAATATTTTCATTGGAGAATTCCTTTTGTGTTGTTGTAGTGTGTTCCTTTAGAGACAATTCTTTCCTTGAGGAAATCATTTTGCATTGCGTTTGAAGATTCCTTTCCAGATAATCTTTTCCTTGAGGCAATCCTTTTGCAGTGCTTTTGTAAAACATTTTGTATACAAAGTTTTTCTTTGTTAATCTTTTTGTCAAATTTTCTTGCATATAATGTTTTGCGTGGTTATCCTAGGATGGATTAAGTAGCATGAAGTAAATTTCTAGACTATCAACTCCATCTTTGCAATGACCTCTCTCTTGAGATGAGTGGAACTAGCATAATACAACTTGCTAGATTGATTTCCACTCTTCATGAGAATGAGTCTTACCATCAATGATTCCTTGAGATGTACTATAATACATTATTCTTTTTGAGGAAGAAGTTTGAAGTACAATCCCTTGTTAATAAATTCTTATCTATGGGGAAGAAATTTGAGGTGTAATTCCTTATTATTAAATTCTTTTCTATGAGGTAGAAGTTTGAGGTGTAATCTCTTTTTAATGAATTCTTATTTGTAGCCATTTTCTTTAAGATGGTGATATGTAAGGTATCATCCCTTGTAGAATTTATCTCTAAGTCAAATAAATTTGAGGTTTCATCTAGTGTAATAAATTTTTCTTTGAGACAAAATAATTTGAGGGTAGAGCCCTTGTTCCACCCTTTAGGAGTAGTCACGGTGGATCAACCCTCTGGGATTAGCGATGGTGGACATGCAAGAGAATCCATGACTTTGGAATAATGTTTATTCACATAATGGGAGCAGTTATGGTTAACATTGTGATGATATAGTGAAATCATGTTGAGTGATTTTGTGATGATCATTTACATGTTCATTTTTATTTCTGTTCATTAGGGTAGCCATGATGGATCTTCCCTCTAGGAGTATCCATGGTGAATATTACTAGATAACTCAAATATCAAGAAGATCCTTCCCTAGCTAAGAGTAAGTTTTAATGTTATTGTAGCTATGGTTGGACTCCTTCGAGATAACATAGCTAATAGGAAGGTTGTGATAATAATTTTTTTAATATTTATGATTATACTATATATTAATTATATGAAATACATAATTAATTATATTGGGCTACATTGGAAGAGTGGTGATCTTTGGTGAAGGGGCACCATTAATAGATATAAAGGAAGAGTAAATCTTCCTTTCTATGAAATAAAATGGATACACTTAATCTCCACTATAGGGAAGAAATACTTCTCAAGGGAGACAATCAAGCATTGTCTATGGCCAGGAGGGAAAATTTGTGCTTGAGCCTAAATGAGCACCATAGAAATATAATGAATAACACACCATAACACAACACTTTGTCTAGTATAATTTATACTCTTTCATGGGTCATATAGCATGACTCACATTGGTAGTCCATGTAATTCATAATTTCATTTCTCTCCTCTATGATCCCATAAGCATAACTCACTTGTTAGTTGGTTAGCTCATGGAGTCTTGTCTCATCTTTAATGATGTTTTATCTTTCTCTTTCTATGTGACTATATCTTGTGCTCTTTGAAAAAGCATTCCATGTGTGATACCGGTAGTTTGAATAATTTTTTCATTGAGGTATCTTCAACTAGTTGATTTAAATCTTTTTCTTATAGTACTAACCCATTTTCATTTAGGTATTACCTCTTTTTAGTCTTTCCCATGCCTCTCTCATTTGTTTATGCATATAACACCTCAATTTTTTTCATCTCTTAGACTTCCTCATACTAAATTTGACCCTTGAACCAAATTTGGGTGGTCAAGGGAGGCTAGGAGGGTCTGTGGTGAGTTAGATCGCCCCTAACCAAAATTTACTTTTGACCCCCCAAAATGCCATGAAATTTGAATTCAGTAATGATCTTGTGATTTTAATGAGATCACTAAAGACACAACAACCTAATTCAAGTTGTATATCTCAAAAAGGCTTGTGGGGGTATATAAATAATGTATCCCCCATTTTACTAATCATAAGCAACTTACCAAGATAGACCAAAGGTGACTAAATGGAGACAGAATCTAAGTGTCTCAAGAATTCAAGGCATTTATTTCCAACCATGACCTTCATTATGGTAAGCTTCAATAATCTCCATGCAAGTATGTTGATTATTACTTCCTCTTTGGTCTTTGTATAGTCATGCTATTTTATCAACACTTTTAATCCCATTTCAAGAGTTTTTCCATTATCAAGGTATACATACATCATTTTTCTTAGATATATCCTTTTCTATTTATTTGCATACTTTTCTTTCAAATATATTTTAATTTTATTTCATTTTTGATTAGGGAGAAAGAAACCCTTACAAGTTGAACAAATTCCTTAAAATTATTTTAAACTTCAATAGTCCTTATTGAATTTTAAATATCAAAATATTAAGGCAGTCAAAGTGTTTATACATTCCCACTTTTATATATTAATGTCACATGTTATACCATTTATACACTTATAAAGATAAATCTTACAAACACTTATATAAACTAGCACTTGTATCTTTAAAGTGTGCAAGGGTTATGTTGATAATGTTATGTATATTAAATGATGTTGCAATTTTGTTTTTGTAGAGAGTTTTCTCATAGTATGTTTTGTTATATAATGAAACTATTAGATTATGGTGACTGATCAGGAAAGTATTATACATACTTCATAATTTTTTGGGCCCTATTTTATCGGGACTCGTAGATTTTCCATTCGTATATTCAGGCTGACATGTTATAACCCTAAAGTGGTTTAATATTTGTATAAAAGGGCTTAGGGTTAGGGATTGTAATATAGTGTGATGTGAAATTGGTTCTTGCAGCGGTGTTGAGCTATAAGGGATTACAGACTGTAATCAAGTTGTAATCACTGGATTGTAATAAGACCAAACTTGCTGTTTGGTGGATGTAGCCCAGGGATTGGGTGAACCATGGTAAATCTTGGTGCCTAGTGTTCATTTCTGTGTGATCTATTATTTTTCTGTTATTAGTTATATTTGCATGTAGTTTTTATTTCTGTCTGTGGTTTTATCCTAACAAGTGGTATCAGAGTGAGGTTGTCTTTTAGTTAACCTCTATAGGAAAGTCTCACGGTTAAGTGGGAGCCTCATGGTTGAGTGGGAGTGATGGTAGATGAGGGTAAGTTGAGGGTTGACAAGTTTAATGGGTAGAACTTCCAGTTATGGAAGATGCAAATGGAAGACTATCTTTATCAGGATTTATGGAAGTTGTTAGAAGGAAAAGCCAAGAATTAGGGATCTATGTCAGATGTTGAATGGGATCTTTTGGATAGAAAGGCACTTGGAAGCATTCGGTTATGCCTGGCACCATCAGTGGCATTTAATATTACAAAAGTGAAGACGACAGAAGAGTTGATGAAAACCCTAGCGACACTGTATGAAAAGCCCTTCGCTTCAAACAAGGTATTTCTCATGAAGCATTTATTTAATATGAAAATAGTAGAAGGTGGATCTATTGCATATCATTTAAATGAGTTCAATACTATTACTAGTCAGTTATCTTCTGTGGGTATAAATTTTGATGAAGAAATTAGGGCTCTCTTGATTTTGTGTTCTTTGCCTGAAAGTTGGAATGGCTTGGTAATGGTGGTGAGCAATTTTGTTCCTAGATCTAGTACCCTAAAATATGATGATGTGATCGGTGTTGTTTTGAGTGAGGAAACTCATAGGAAATCCTCAGGTGGATCTACATCAGGAAGTGCTTTGAATGCACAAAGCAGGGGTAGAACAATTGAGAGAGGAAATAACTCTGGAAATTATGGGAAATCAAGAGGAAAGTCAAAGGGGAAGAGGTCTTGATCAAGAGGACCAAATGACTGTTGGTATTGTGGGAAACCAGGTCATAAAAAGAAAGATTGTTGGAATCACAAGAAAAATGAAGGAGATAAATCAGATGGAGACAAGGAGGCAAATGTGGTAAGTAACAAATCTGAAGAGGATGTTTTGCTTCTATCTTTAGAAAGTGTTGATGATCCATGGGTTTTAGATTTTGGTGCTTCATTTCATGCTACACCTCATAGAGGTTATTTCATTGATTATGTCTAAGGGGATTTTGGGCTTGTTTATTTGGGGGATAATGAACCCTGTTAAATTGTTGGAAAGGGAAAAATTAAGATTAAGTTTCAGAATGGGAATCATTGGCTACTACATGAGGTAAGACATGTTCCAAGGCTAAATAGGAATTTAATTTCAGCGGGGCAACTCAGTGATGAGGGTTGTGTAGTTTCTTTTAATGATAAAAATTAGAAGGTTTCAAAAGATTCCCTTGTAGTAGAAAAAGGTGTGAAAGTAGGCACCTTATATCTTTGTACAGGTCATATTGTTCCTTCTACTTTGATTATTTCAGAGAAAAATGAATGTTCAGGAACAATTGCTGCAGTTGAGCAAGGAGAACAAATAGTTTTTGTAGATTCTGATACAGCGCTTTGGCACAACAGACTTGGGTGCATGAGTAAGAAAGGTATGAAAGTACTTCATTCAAAGAAATTTTTACCAGGTCTAAAATGTGTTAATATGGATTTCTATGAAAGTTGTGTGTATGGAAAACAAAAGGGAGTGAGTTTTGTAAAGATTGGGAAGAAAAACAAAAAGGAGAAATTAGAGCTTGTGCATACAAATGTATGGGGACTAGCTCAGGTATCTTCCCTTGGTGGCTCTCATTATTACGTTACATTTATTGATGATGCAACTAGAAAAGTATGGGTTTATTTCCTTAGATAGAAATTTGATGTATTTCAAACTTTTAAGAAATGGAAATGCTTGGTTGAAAATGAGACTGGTAGGAAATTAAAATGTCTCAGATCTGATAATGGTGGTGAGTATTACAGTCATGAATTTGAAGATTATTGCTCCATTAATGGTATTCGTAGACAAAAAATTATTCCAAGGACTCCATAGGAAAATGGAGTGGCTGAACACATGAACAGGACTATAATGGAGAGTTCAAGGAGCATGAGGTTGCATGTTGGGTTGCCCTTACACATGTGGGTAGAGGCTATCAATACTACAGTATATTTGATTAATAGAGGTCCCTCTACTCCTTTGGGCTATGGTATTCTAGAGGAGGCATGGACTGGTAAGAAGGTGAGTTATTCTTTTCTCAAGACCTTTAGATGTGAAGCTTTTGCTCATATAGACTCTGAAAATAGAACCAAGCTAGAAGCTAAATCAAAGAAATGTGTCTTTGTTGGATATGGCATTAATGAATTTGGTTATAGGCTTTTGGATTTTGAAAATCTTAAAAATTTTAGAAGTCAAGATGTCATATTCAATGAGAAAGTGTTGTACAAAGATCTATTGCAGCAACATGAGAAGAAAGAAGATGATTATGTCGTGTTGGATGATACTCCAAAAGCTGATGTTCTAGCCATTCCTCATGATGTGCAACAACCAAAACAACAAATACCACACACACTAGTGAATGTTAGATGGTCAATGAGGCCAATTAGACCTCCACAAAGATTTTATCCCTCTTTGTATACTATTTTACTTATTGATGCTGGTGAACCTAAAAGTTATGATGAAGCTATGCAGGTGGATACTAAGATTCAGTGGGAGTCTGCAATGAAAGATGAAATGGACTCTTTGTTGAAGAATAAGACATGAGATTTGTGCAAGTTGCCTATAGGTAAAAAGGCTTTATAGAATAAGTGGGTTTACAGGTTGAAAGAAGAGGAAGGAGGTAAGAAAAGATTTAAAGCCAAGTTAGTTGTAAAAGGATTTGCACAGAGAAAGGGAATTGATTTTGATGAGATATTTTCTCCTATTGTTAAAATGACTTCTATCCATACTATTTTAAGTCTTGTGGCTATTGAAGATTTGCATTTAGAGCAGCTAGATGTTAAAATAGCCTTCCTTCATGGTGATTTGGATGAAGAAATATATATGGCTCAACCACAGGGATTTGAGGTCAAAGGTAAGGAGAACTTAGTGTGCAAATTGAAGAAAAGTTTATATGGCTTGAAGCAAGCACCTCGGCAATGGTATCTGAAATTTGACAAGTTTATGTATGAGCATGGCTATAATAGGTGTCATTCATATTATTGTGTTAATTTAAGAGGTTAGATGATGATAGCTACATTATTTTATGTTTATATGTTGATGATATGCTTGTAGCAAGGTCTAACAACGATCATGTTAAGGGGTTGAAACACTAGTTAGCACATGTATTTGCTATGAAGGATTTGGGGGAAGCAAAAAAAATCCTTGGTATGAAGATTTGCAGAGATAGGAAGAACAGAACATTGACGCTATCTCAGGCTGATTATGTTGAGAAGGTGTTGCCACGTTTCTCTATGGAGAACGCTAAAGCTATCAGCACACCTTTACCTAGTCATATGAAATTGACTAAGGAGATGTGTCCTAAGACATAGGAAGAGGAGGATAAGATGTCCAAGGTACCCTATGCTTCAGCTATAGGAAGCTTGATGTATGCTATGGTATGCACTAGGCCAGGTATTGCCCATGCAGTGGGAGTCGTTAGCAGGTATATGAGTCATCCAGGATTTGAGCATTGGAATGTTGTCAAGTGGATTCTCAAATATTTGAGAGGAACATCCAATAAGTGTTTACACTTTGGGGGCTCTACTACTAATTTACAAGGCTATGTTGACTCAGATTTGGCAGGGGATATCGATACCAGGCGGTGTACTACAGGTAATGTCTTTACTATTGGTGGTATAGCCATGAGCTGGGTTTCTAGGTTACAGAAGATTAATGCTCTATCCACTGCAGATGCAGAGTATGTTGCTGCTATAAAGGAAACCAAGGAGATGATATGGCTTCAGTTCTTCTTGGAAGAATTGGGACATCCTCAGATGGATAATGATTTGTTCATAGATAGTCAGAGTGTCATTCATCTTGCAAAGAATTCAGCTCTGCATTCTAAGACCAAACACATACAATTGTGGTACCATTTCATTCGGTCAGTTTCAGAGGATGGATTGTTAAGGCTAGATAAGATACAGATGAATGACAATCTAGCAGATATGTTGACAAAGGTTGTAACAAGGGAGAAGATGAACTCCTCTTCAGCTTCGATTTGTCTTTTAGACTGAACATGAATAAAAGAACAATAGAGTCTAGGTTGGTTTGATCTAGTGGGAGCCCCATGTGGTAGTGGTATTGCTACAGGATCAGTCTCCAAGTGGGAGATATATTTTTGTTTAGTGTGGAGCTTGATCAGTCCCCAAGTGGGAGATTGTTAGATTATGGTGACTGATCAGGAAAGTACTATACATACTTCATGATTTTTTGGGCCCTATTTTATCAGGATTCATAGATTTGCCATTTGTAGATTTAGGCCAACATGTTATAACCCCAAAGTAGTTTAATATTTGTATAAAAGGTCTTAGGGTTAGGGATTGTAATATAGTGTGATGCAAAATTGGTTCTTGTGACAGTGTTGAGCTGTAAGGGATTACGAATTGTAATCAGGTTGTAATTACTGGATTGTAATAAGATCGGACTTGCTGTTTGGTGGACGTAGCCCAGGGATTGGGTGAACCACGTTAAATCTTGGTGCCTTGTGTTCATTTCTGTGTGATCTAATATTTTTCTATTATTGGTTATATTTGCATGTAGTTTTTATTTCTGTTCATGGTTTTATCCTAACAGAAACATTTGATGGAGTAATATCATCTTTATTGTTCTATACATGTGACATACTTCCATTTTGTTTGAAACGCTATTTGATTTAGGAAAGATTTTTTTATTTTATATTTAATTTCATATGGATCATTTTGTATTTCGACATATTTGCCGAAGATAAAAGTAGGTTGACTATATATACTAAAAATGGGGTACACTTACATAAAACATTATAGTTGAGAGAACCCATGAAATAGGGAGTCTCAAGAAGATGTTTATAGCTTCCTACTTGTAATTAACATGCAAGGGAAGTCAAAAACATATGGTGTTTGTAGCTCTCAAATGAACCAAGATAAGTGACCCTTACAAGGTGCACTAAAAGAAAGAAAGTAGTAAGATAAGATGCAAGTAAATTAAATGAGAATGCAAATATGAGTGCTCAAGTGCTCAAATGAAAGTGAAGCTTCATAACAATAGAATTAAAGTCCAAGATATGATAGACTGAGGATAGAAACTCATTTTAAAGAGATATGGACAATGATATATTAACAGGAAAAACTAAGGGTGGAGAATTATTCTAATTTTTACTTTGTGCACAAGATTCTCAAGAGGCAAAATCAATGGTTATGTTTAAGAGAATAAATAATGAGTGCAAGAGATTAAGAGGCAAAAGAGATTCCACTCATCTTCAAAAGTGTGTGTCCAATGTGTATCTACAAAAATCATTTTCTTTTTTAAAAAAATTATTAGAAAATTCCTTTTGGGCCCATTTTGTTACTAGAATAGGAATAGGAAATTAGGAATATGTTTTTTATTTTCTAGTTGGTGCGCTAATTGGAATAGGGAATAGGGATCCATATTCCCATTTTGCCCCTAAAATGAGCTAATGTCCATTCCAAAAAATAGGTATTATTAGAATAGTCATTCCTATTCTCAATTCATATGCCTATAACCCAAAGGGCCCTTTATGTGCACATTTAGGATAAATGGGATTTATTTAAATAAAATGGAGCATGTGCTTCTAATTAAATAAAGACTTAGATTAAGATGGTAAAACCATAGGATAAAATTGAATAAATGATTAAATGATGATTTGATCAGTGATAAATGATTAATGAATATGAAAAATTAATTAAGCATGAGATTCGGTCTGGCATAGAGATTGAAAATGTAAAAAATGGGGGTTATAGTTTATTAGACCATTTTTGGGTGATTACATGCTATGGAGATTATCTAGAATTTTCACTCTAGACATGGTTGTGTCATTCCATGTCTCCCTATTTTATTGATGTCAATAGTTTCCTTCTCTAATGTGATCCCCTATAATTTATGTATAGTCATAGTGATGGGGACACAACCCAAGAACAGAATGGACACAACAGAAAGGGAAAATTATATTAACTGAGAAAATAAGCTAGTACAACCAGTACAGAAAAATAAACTTTGAAACATGCCCTAAGGGCTTACAATAGAATAAATTTGGAGATAATTTCTCCTTTCAGTACCTCCTCTCAAACTCCACTCCGAACTGCCTTTTACAATGCCAAAAATCTCCTTAAATAAACCCCGGAGGGTTAAGGACTAGGAGTACATTCTAGAAAGTGCTAGTAGGCATCCACCGACCAAATAGAAGGTTCCAAAAGCTGCGGTAGAAGTCGGCACAAATCTAGAAGAATCCAGAAATGGTAACCGAACTTTCGAGAGGCTTAACTTTTGAATCGTAGCTCCGATTGATGAACCGTTTACATTTTTTGAAAACTCTCGAGGCGCTCTATAGCCCTATGGACAAGCTTTGCTCATCCCCCATTTTTTGACCCTTTTCAAGGTCATTTAATGCCCCTAACCTGACTTTGAAGCATTCTTAGGAGGTCTCCAAAACCCAAAAAATTGCAATAACTTTCAAATTGTGGGGCTTTTTGACCTGATTCTTTTTTTGGAATGCTCTAAATCACAATTACATTCATTTGGCCAATTCACACCTTCTAGGTTTTACCAAAATGATGGCCCAATTACATGCTCCTATTTTTTTGGGATTTTCAAACACACTGATAGTGGAACTGTGAGAGTTGGAACCTTTATTTGACCCAAATGGGTATCCAAAAATGAAAACACATGAAACAAAAACTAAGTCTAAGTATATTTTTTTGGGTGACACAGGATTGCCCTTATACCTCTGGATGCTCTTGCATCAGACACCCAGGGTAGATTGAAAATGACCCTGTCACTTTATGAATGGTAGAGGAAATCCCAAATGGGAAACCTCAGTTGCTGAAATCCAAGTTGAGTCCTCGATCGGTCGTCCTTTCCATTTGACCAAATACTCTTCATACTGCCTGTTTCTGGTACTCCTACCCACACGATGATCTAGAATGTCTTCTATCTCCTCCTTCTTAGAAGCAGTAATTGGACATGGCTCTAACACCAGCTCCTCATCTGCACCATCATCATGATACTCTGTTAAATCTGCAATGTTGAAAATGGGAGAAATGTGAATACCATCTGGCAGCTCCACTTCATATGCATTTCCTGAGTTATGTTTCTTCAAAATTTTGCAGGGGCCAAATTTCTTCATTTTCAACTTGTTGTAAGTACCGGCTGGAAATCTTTCTTTTCGTAAGTGCACCATGACTAGATCCCCTACTTGGAATTCCTTATGTCTTCTCCTTTGATCAGCCCTAGCTTTATACTCTTGATTCATCTTGGTAATGTGTGCCTGAACCTCCTCATGTAGACGCTTGATATGTTCAGCAAATTCTTTCGCTTCAGCACTTGTCCTCTCCCCTTGCTCTATCTTCCTCAATTCTGGTGCAGTCCTTGGGCTATTCCCATATACAATTTGGAATGGTGATTTTCTAGTACTCCTATTTATAGAGTTATTGTAAGCAAACTCTGCTTTTGGTAGAATCAAATCCCACCCCTTGGGCTTATCCCCAACTAAACATCTCAGCAAATTGCCCAGACTTCTATTTACCACTTCTGTTTGGCCATCAGTTTGTCGGTGATGCGTGGAACTGAATTTTAAGTCTGTTCTCAACTTTTTCCACAATGTCCTCCAGAAATACCCCACAAATTTAGTATCTCTGTCAGAAACTATGCTCCTTGGAAGACCATGTAGTCTTACCACCTCTTTGAAAAACAAGTATGCAATATGGACATCATCTTGAGTTTTGTGGCATGGAATGAAATGTGCCATTTTGGAGAACCTATCAACCACCACGAACACTGAATCATTACCCCTCTTTGAGATTATGATGTGATTTTTGGTTCACTGAGGTTTGTGCCAGTGGTTACCAGGATCGATGTGGTATCATGAGGTTGTTCTGTGATTACCCTGAGATGTGTGCAGAGATTGCACTATGTTCTTTTACCATGCCACACTGGACTAGGTTCCTGTAGCAGTGGTTAGTCATGTTTCTGACTATGTTTGCTTATGTGTTTTAAATGCCCTTTTAATGCAGAGTAATCAATCATTATTAATGCTTAAGTAATTAGAATGGATTGTTGATGTTGGATTCTTTGATTATGTGCTGCGGACATTTACCTTGTTTTATTTTGATCTGAGAGATATCTGTTCTTATGTGATGATTTACATTTGAAATGACCTGAGGGTCAAATGTTACTCTTTGATTCCAGTATCATAGATATTAGACTACTATGCTATTCAGTTAATCATATTGCATGATGATGCCATTTTGAGATGATAGTGTGTTTTATGATGATATCTAGTTATCTAGTTATCTGGTATTTGGACATACCTCTGATTTTGTTATGTGATGGATTTAATGCTATGATTATTTACTTCATTCCTCCATTTTATGCAAACGTGAGTGATGTAAATAGATTATTTTAATATAATTAAATAAATGGTTAAATTAGGTGATTTAACGCATTATTGCTTCGACTATGTTATTATATGCAATTGCACTTGATCATGTTGTTTAGTGTGCAGGATTATATCCCTGGCAGTGGCACATGGAGTTAGTGATTCAGCCGTTCATATTTTACCAATGTCATCCTTGTATGGTCGATGTATCCTTTATTAAATGTTTAATTTAAACCTTTCGGTGATTATTAAATCTGAACTCTTTGCATTATGTGATTAGACCAGTACGCGTGTCTATGCATTTAGAGGTTCGCATTGTCGTGAAAGTTATTAAGGAGATTTATGTGTTTTTGGGTTTTCGGCCTTTTTAATTGTTTTATTTTAATTTTTGGCAGCTTTTCCATAGATGAATTCCTATTTATAGGAATAGCCTGTTTTCGTTTGGGTCGATTCGGGGTTTAACTAGATTGGTCGGTTAAATGCCCTAATCAATTATTCACCCGAAAAGTGAATAAGTATAAAAAAAGGAATTTAATTCCTCACTTCTCACTTTTGAATTGGAAAGTTGGAGAGTAAAACCCAAAATCCTCTTCATGAGGATTTACTGTTTTGTTCATTGTGGGAGCTACGGGTGTGGGATCGTCGCGAGGTTGGGGTCGTTGGATCCAGCTCGGGGAAACCTTGGATTGCCACAATTTTCAGCTACTTCTGCAAGATATTTATTTTATGGTTCAGATTCCCGTTTTTCCCTTTTGGCTGTGAGGTAGGGCTTTCCTATTTTATTGTTTCTGCTCCATTTTTGCTTCTATTTTTTGTAGCCGTTTCTTTGGAGGTTGAGAACTAGTGTTCCCCTCTGTTTCTATATGCTAGTTCTACCCAGTTGGGCGGGTATGAACATTTCCATGATTTTTGGGATGAGGGTTTGGAATTTTACGCCGTTATGCTGGCCGTTTTTGCATACGGTGTTCGATTTCATTTATTTTTGGATTTTTTGGGTTTTTGAACCCAAAGGCCAAATGGGTTTTAATTTTGTAGTTTTTCAAATTTTTGGGGTTTTTACCTCATTTTGCGTGTCGCCCTATTTTCTCGAGTTTTCGTGGCACAATGTGGGTCGTGGACCTTGATGATCCATTTGGATATCAATCAGACCACTTTTACACTTTTATGTTGCATTGGGATGCATGTTGCATCCATACTCCCAACATTGTGTTCGGTTGAGTGATTTTATACCTGTTATGGTTTCTTTTGGACCTTTGCTTTTGTTTCGTGAATGCTAGGATTCGTGTAGAATCCATACTCTCTAATTGAGGCCGGTTGAGCGAGTTCATGATATTTGGTCTTGTTACATCATTGGGATTTGTGTAGAATCCATACTCTCGGATTGAGGCCGGTTGAGTGATTTCATGATGTATGATTTTATTGGCTTTGGGATTCGTGTAGAATTCGTCCTTCCCGTGTTGCTTTCAGTTGGGTGTTTTCTTTGCATTGTGTTCTCATTTCTGTCCTTGTGTTATGATCTTCGTGATGGTGGTGCGCCACACACGAGTATGTGCACGTACATTTGTTGGGTGACTTGCGAGGCCTGATCTTCCATGGATATGCCAGAAGTTATGATCATTGGGGTTGGGATGGGAGTATGCATGCCCACGAGCACTTGTCGTAGGATGAGCATTGGTAGGGTAGGGTAGCATATGGAGGGGGCTTCTACCTTGTAGCCTGGTGATCATTGTGCCCAGAGGGTTGGCGAAGGAAGCTTTAATTAAGTGATAATTAAATAAAATGTGTGACTGGTAATAAAACTTAAGATAATAAAAAGGTTTGGGGTGCAAAAGCCTTTCCATTGAGGGATGTTGAATCTGCGCAAGTCCTAGCTTGGGATTTTTGATGCCAAGTGACTCTCCATGATGTTAGTCCCTACATAATAGCCTATTGAGTGTCTGACCAGGACCTATACTCCTTGCATTGTCTTAGGTTCTTGGTTGCAACCATCATACTGTTTGGCGTGAGTGCTAGCCATGGATGTTGTGATTTTTGTGTGTTTGTGGTTGGATCATTATCTCCATTAGCATGGTGGGTGTGGACCTATGGGTGCCACGTGGTTGGGAGGCGTAGCTACCTTCACCATTGCTAGGGACCGGTGTACAGAGACAATTTTGTCTAGTGCAACCGTTGCTGGATGTTTTCACTTGGTACTTCGGGTTCTGGAGTATGCTTTCTTGTGATTCATGCTTTCATTGGAATGCTTGGATATCATGTTTAGATGATGTTAGTTTATTTGATGCATTCCCTTATCATGATGGTTAGCATATGATTAGATGATGTTATTTGATTTAGTAGTACATCTGTTGCTTATTATTGTTTAGCATGTAATTGGAGATGTTATCTACTGTAGGATTATCTTATACTTTACTACTAGCATGTTAGATTTCCTTATGCTTATATTGTTGCATGTTTTAGTAGTGACATCCCTATTACGACAGTACTGACAATCTGGTCGGTGGCTTGGGATGTTATGTGCGGGGGATGGCTAGGACCCACGATGGTCTTATGATGCTATTGACGGTTGGGAGGAACCGCGCACTTATTTGGTTGTTTAGTTCTGAAATGTATTTTTGTTCATTGCGATGTTTATTTCAGTATGTGCTTTGCTTTTATGTTTTAGATGGTTAGATGTTCCTCTTTCCTTGCTGTTAGTGCTCTCGAGTGTTCATTCCTCGATTTACATAGATTTGGTACTCCCCGGTGTGGAGGTTTCCTTGTTTGTTTAGCTTTTTGTTTTCGTTTTGTGTCACGCTGATTTGTTTCCTCGCACGAAATTGTATTTTCCTTGCGCAAGATTGTTTCTTCCTCGCGCGAGACTATTTCTTCCTCACGCGAAAGAATACACTTCCCATGCGAGAATGTAAATCTTCGCATGGTGCGTAGGGAATCCTCGCGCGAGAATGTGAATCCTTGCGCGAAGCTCAGTAGTCCTCGCACGAAGAGCGCACTTTCTCGTGCGAAGCGGTGAAAGATCTCGTGCAGAACTCGAGACCAATTTTCTTTCTTGCGTGAGAAACAGGGGCTATCTAGGCTTGTTGGATGAAAGTTCGAAAGTTGGTTTTGCACACCCTTTTGGTTTTTGCACCTTCCTGGTTCAAAATAGATTTCCTAGGGGTTTAAAATATATCATTTAAGTATAAGGAATTTAATTCCTTATTCTTAAGATATATTTTAATATATGCGACAAATCGTTTGAGATAGGTTCCAGACCTCTCGAAGATAAGTTATGGATTCTAGGAAATTTCAGGGCTTCAAAAATCCAGACTTAGCCAATTTTCAGGATTTCAGGCTTAGCCAAATTTCAGGATTCTGCATTTTATCCCAGTGCGACATTTTGTTGATGAGTGGTTGTTCTTGAACCCTCATCTTGTTGTGGTGGTTGTTGGCTTTTGTTCATGTTTGTCTTTTGGTAGTGGCATTTGGAGATTTGTTGGTTGTCGGGATTGTGTTGAAGTCTTCCATTGTGATCTTTGTGATCCCTGTATGATGTCTTGTGCATTCATACTTGAAAAAAAAAATATCTTGGCTTGATTTGAATCCTTGTTTCCAAGGATCTCTAGGCGGGGCATTACATTACCCCTTTGTGTCCTTGGCAATCCAAGAACAAAATCCATACTTATATCCTCCCATGGCCTTGATGGAACAGGCAATGGCTGATATAGGTCAATATTGTGACTAAACCCCTTGGCAACTTGACAAACCTGACAACTTTGTACAAACTTCTTCACATCTTGTGAAATTTGAGGCCAAAAATAATGTTCTCTAAGAATGGCAATGGTCTTATCTCGACCAAAATGTCCTGCCATCCCTCCACTGTGTTTCTCCTTAATCAAATTTTCCCTCATGGAACTTCTTAGAATGCACAATTGACTACCCTTGAACAACATGCCATCCTGAATCAAATAGTCTAACCACTTGGTTCTATCTACAACAATATTACTGTAAGCAACAATTGTCTCCTACTTAGTGCATCTGCAACCCTGTTAGATTTTCCACTTCTATGCTTCAACACAAATGTATAGCTCTGCAAGAACTCTACCCACTTCATATGCCTCTAATTCAATTTACCTTGGCTATTTAGGTACTGTAATGCCTGATGATCAGTATACAAAACAAATTCCTTTGGCAATAAATAATGCCTCCATTTCTTTAAGACCCGAACTATTGCATAGAACTCTTGATCATAAACAGAATACTTCTTCTTTGCATCATTAAATTTTTCACTAAAATATGCAATAGGCTTACCTTCTTGGCTTAATATAGCCCTAATAGCGTTGCCACTGGCATCAAAATCCACCTGGAAAACCTTTCTAAAATTTGGAAGTGCCAACACAGGTTGTTCTATTACCTTCTTCTTCAGCAATTCAAAATTTCTCACAGTTGTTGCAGTCCATTTGAACTCTTTTCTATCCCCTCTTATTGTATGAGTTAGGGGTGCACATATGCCACTGAAATTCTTAATAAACTTCCTATAAAACTAACCAGACCATGAAATGATCTTACCTCAGTAGTAGACCTTGCAGTAGGCCATTCCAAGATGGCTTTTACCTTCTCTGGATCCATTTTGAGACCTTCAGGTGATATAACAAACCCCAAATAGACTAACTCCCTTTTTGCAAAGACACACTTCTTCAGATTAATTAACAATTTCTCTTCCCTTAGCCTTTCAAGGACACTATGCATATGTAGTAAATGTTCTTCCAAAGTCTTTCTGAAAATTAAAATATCATCCAAATAGACAATAACAAATTTTCCCAAGAACTTCTTAAGTACCTCATTCATGAGCCGCATGAAGGTGCTTGGGGCGTTCGTCAATCCAAAGGGCATGACTAACCACTCATAAAGACCCTTCTTGGTCTTGAAGGTTTTTTTCCACTCATCTCCTTCTTGAATCCGTATCTGGTGATAACCACTCTTCAGATCTATCTTTGTGAAGTACTGAGCTCCACTCAAGCAGTCCATAAGATCATCCATCCTTGGCAAAGGAAATCGGTACTTGATGGTTATCCTATTTATAGCTCGAGAATCTGTACACATCCTCCACTCTCCATCCTTCTTTGGTGGGAGTACTATAGGTAATGCACATGGACTCAGGCTCTCTCGAATCAAACCCTTCCTCAAAAGCTCCTGAACCTGTCTATTTAGCTCCTCTGTTTCAGTAGGAGTCATCATGTGAGCAACCTTGTTAGGCAAACTAGCTCCTGGAATCAGATCTATCTGATGACTGATTTGCCTTACTGGTGGCAATCCATCTGGAACATTATTAGAGATAATATCTCCAAACTCCCCTAGTAAATTTGAAACTTCAAGTGGCATTTCACTACGTACTACCTTCTTTATCTTTCTTAGGAATCAAAGCATAGCACATATGCCGGTGTTTCATGCCATCTAAAAACTTCCTTTCATCAACAAGAAAAATCCTAACACTGCTACATACCTTTTCACCTTCTTCTTTTATGGGCTTCAATTTGTGGTGAACTCCATCCTTTGTCAGAGAGTATGTGTTTGCATGCCCATCATGTACTGCATGTCTATCAAACTACCACAGTCTACCCAACAATAGATGGCAAACATCCATCGAAATAACATCACAGAGAACTTCATCATGGTAACTCCCAATTTTGAATTTCACTAAACATTGTTCACTTACCAAGACCTTATGATCATCTTTTACCCAAGCAATCCGATAGGGCTGGGGATGTTTCTCCCTCTTGAGCTTCAGCTTAGAGACTATTTCTTCTTATACCAAGTTATCAGTGCTACCACCATCAATTATCACGTCACAACATTTATCCTCACACTTGCATCTGGTACGAAAAAAAACTCCTCCATTGTCCTGGTTCAATCTCACCACTTAGTAGGACTCTTTCATTTACCAAGGTCTCTCCTCTTTTTGCATCCTCTGAATGTGATGATTGTGCATCTTCATCCACATGAGCAACCCTAGCTTGGCCCTCAGCTCTCCTATCTGTACTTCCTTGTCGTTGAGGGCATTGAAAGGCACGATGACCTTCTTCATTGCAATGGAAATAGGTACCACGAAAGCCTCCTCTTCCTTTTCCACGTCCTCTACCTCTTCTTCTCTGATTTCCAAAGTCTTGATCATTGGAGCGGTCGAAACCCTCATTCCTCTGGTTCCTGCTAGTACCCACATCTTCGTTTTTCTTTTGGGTTTCATTGTGGCCTCTAGATGATCTACCACTTCCCCTTCCTCCTTGACTGCGCCCTCTTTGTCTTCCTTCAAACCTTTTATTCATCTTCTCTTCAACTCATAGGGCAAACTGGTATGCCTCTTCAACGCTGGTCATTCTTACCAGACTTAATTCCTCCTGGATGCTAGGTCGCAACCCACTGATATAGCAAGCAACCTTCTCCTTATTTGGTTATGCATGTCCCGCTCTAATCAAGAGTCGATAAAATTCCTCTGTGTATTCTTGGACTAATCTTCCTGCTTGCTTTAACCCATGCATCTTCTTAAACAAATCAAGCTCATATTCCACAGGAATGAACTGCTTCTTCAATTTGTCCACCATGTGATCCCATCTTGTGATCTTCTCCTTTCCTCTTCTATTTCTTTCCAATTGAACCTCTTGCCACCAGATTTTGGCATGGCCTTTCATTTTGGCCTTTGCAAACTTAACCCTATCTGGTTCCCTAATATCCTCATACTCAAAGTATTCTTCCAGTTCATTGATCCAATCGATCAACTCATCTGGTTTCAGATTTCTTGAAAATACACCCACTTCAATTGTGGGTCTTTTCCCAAACTTAGTAATGGCCCTAAAAAGCCTTTCCTCTGCATGATTCAGAACTTCCCCGTCAAATTCCCCTTCTGGTCCCATTACTTCTTCTTCATTTTCATCCTCACTGTTGTCACCTGTGGCAACATTTGCTCCTCTATGGAGCTCCTCTTGCAATGCCTATACCTGCCTTTGGAGGGCTCTAACCTCCTCAGGATTAATAGCTCTGGCCCTTCCGCCATGCTCTCTTCATGGAGGCATCTTCTAACTCAAACCCACAACCACACAGTCCTGGTGCAAACTGCCTCACAATCGGCGCTCTGTCTACACACTCAGGAAAACTAGCTCTGATACCACTTGATGGGGACACAACCCAAGAACAGAATGGACACAATAGAAAGGAAAAATTATATTAACTGAGAAAATAAGCTATTACAAACAGTATAGGAAAATAAACTTTGAAACATTCCCTAAGGGCTTACAATAGCATAAATCTGGAGATAATTTCTCCTTTCAGTACCTCCTCTCAAACTCCACTTCGAACTGCCTTTTACAATGCCAAAAATCTCCTTAAATAGAGCCCGAAGGGTTAAGGACTAGGAGTAAATTCTAGAAAGTGCTAGTAGGCATCCACCGACCAAATAGAAGGTTCCAAAAGTTGCGGTAGAGTCAGCACAAATCTAGAAGAATCCAGAAATGGTAACTGAACTTCCGGGAGGCATAACTTTTGAACCATAGCTCCGATTGACGAACCGTTTACATTTTCGAAAAACTCTCGAAGCGCTCTATAGCCCTATGGACAAGCTTCACTCGTCCCCCATTTTTTGACCATTTTCAAGGTCATTTAATGCCCCTAACTAACTTTGAAGCATTCTTAGGAGGTCTCCAAAACCCAAAAAATGGCAATAACTTTCAAACCGTGGGGCCTTTTGACCTGATTCTTTTTTTGGAATGCTCTAAATCACAATTACATTCATCTGGCCAATTCACACCTTCTAGGTTACCAAAATGATGGCCCAATTACATGCTCCTATTTTTTCAGGATTTTCAAACACACTGATAGTGGAACTATGAGAGTTGGAACCTTTATTTGACCCAAATGGGTATCCAAAAATGAAAACACATGAAACAGAAACTAAGTCTAAGTATATTTTTTTGGGTGACACAGGATTGCCCTTATACCTCTGGATGCTCCTGCATCACGTAGTCCATGACATGGTGAATGGGAGTTTTCTTAGGCTACCTAATGTGGTAGGCACAATCGATGCACTCTTTGGATCTTATTGATTCCATGATTAGCCACTATAATTATCAAAATGTATGAAAACATACATGGGGATAGTTGGTGGCTTACACAAACAATGCCAACAACCTCATCAAGAGCTCCATCAAAAAGTCATGTCTCTATATGTATATTCTCTGTAAACATAATATGTTGTCCTCTACAAAGGAGTACATGCTTTTCTAGTTGTTCATTATCCACTACATTATTTTTTCTACTTGGCCAATTTATTGTTGTGCTTATTGCAATCAAAAAATTTAATAATTGTAACATCTTTCTATTGTGTAGCTTTGAATCATTAGTGGAAAACAAGTGTGTAGCATTGTCAGATGCTTTGTTTTCAACCTCTATAAGGCGTATGTATATACGACTCATTGGAAGATCCAAATCATCTTTTGTTGGGTTTGCATCTTGGATATTCTTCAATGGTCAATAGAATTCTACTTGTGTGCTCCTCTTGCCTTCTTGTCAGAACATTTTTTGTCTAGTAACAACCATTATGAATTAGACCCACAACAACTTAGCATTATAGTGTGACATATAGATTAGTTTATCCATAACAATTGGCAGTTTTTCTAGGTCTCCGAAGAGTATTATTTATATTCCACCAAAATATGTATGTTGTCGATGGATAAAAGCCTCACACATCTAGGTGTCAATTTTTAGGAGTATCTTTGGTCCTAGGAAGCTCATCCCATCTATTAGGATATCGTTAATGTGTTTCAATTCTTCTTGGAATGTTGATAATGCCTTTCTTTGTAATGGTTACATTTTTTTAATAAGGATTATGAGCTTTTAATGTATAATTTATGGACATATGTTGAATACAACAACCCTTGTGTGGGATAATATTTGTAACTTTTCTTTTTGTTTGCATGTCCTATTGTTCAACACTTCTCTGATGTGAGAGATCAAATAATATTTCCTTGTACATGTTGTTCCCTGAATGATCATGTGTAGTAGTTTACAAGAGAGCCTCCTACTATGATCTTCAATTATTTGGAGTATGAACTTTTTATCTAGTGATAATGTATAGCCATGGTGTGGATCTTAATGAGATGGTTTCATTATAGTTATACATTTTCTGCTCATTTATATATGTGAAGTGATTTCATGTAAATGCAGTGGGAGTGTAGTATGGTCACATTTGTTTCTTCTAACAAGCTTGTTCCTTCAAAGCATGTTAAGGTCATGTAGTGTCACAATACTTATTGGTCATGTCCGCAAAATAGCTCCCAGTCATTGATGTACGCCCTCTCTGTACTACTACCCATTGTATGTTCCCCATCATTCTTGTCTTCTTCTTAAGAGCTATTTTTTCTATCAATGATGTGATCAACATGTCATACATTATATTATGTAGCATTCATTTGTGTCCAATCTCTCTCTCTCTCTCTCTCTCTCTCTCTCTCTCTCTCTCTCTCTCTCTCTCTCACACACACACACACACACACACACACAAATAATACAACTTAGTACACTTCATTTATCATTAATTTTAATATAGGATAATTTTGTGTAAAACTTGAATACAATAATTCCTATATTTGAGGACATGACTTTTTAATCATTTAAGTATCCTAAATAATTGTATTGTTATCATATGTTGTAGAACCAACCATTCTTAAAATTTAGGTAAAGCTAGCTAAAGTTTGAATCTTAGACCTTCCATGTAATTTATTTTTTATGACACTTCACTATGTTATGTCTAGATAGATTGAGTAGCATTAAAATCTAGAACTCTTAATTCTTGAGTGAAACAAGCTATAGGAACTATTATGTAAATATGCTTAGAATTTATCAAGTTTATATAACCAATCTAAATTAAATAGTTTTTTATATAGAAATGTAAATTTGAATAATTTAATTCCTATGCATCTAAATATAGTTTACTTTATTTAAGATTTGAATATCTTTATTAATTATTTATATAATTATTTAATTTTAATTTTTTTTAAATTAAAAGTTCTAAGGCTAAAATAAGATGGTTTATATAATTAGTCATTCATATATAGTTTCAAAATTTAACAAACATTAATATTTTGTTGATAAAAAGAAAAAGAAAAATGAAATATTTCTTTAAAAAAATAGTACCAATGTTACTAATATTATATCTTGTATTACCTTGCTTCTGAGTGTCCAATTCCCCTTTCTTAATCTGGCTTTTTGCTCTTTCTTGCAAAACATTATAGGGCAGTTGGGAAAGGTCCTTTGGTGTAAACAACACTCTAACAAATGGGGCTTATGTACCCATCCTAGGGCCTGCGTTGAAAAGGACTTAACTCAACCCCTACCCAACTCTATTAATCTGGTTGGTCCCAGCTTTGAATTTGAACAACGTCTCAACTATCTTAATAAACCCAATGCCTTCTTCTATTGTAGAAGAGAAGGGCAACTCATTCGTAACTACCCATTTTGTAAACCCTGAGCTCCTCATTCAAATGCTGATAATGCTTGGAATAATAATGAAGTTGCTCAGATTAATTCCCTAGTTCTTCCTTCCCCTAATAAGCCACTTAACCTCACTCCTTCCACTCAACTATCTTCTTCCACACCTTCATCAACTCCCCACTCCACACCTTATCTAGATTTAAGCTCATTTAAAAATGTTGTAACAGGTGCACAAAATTGAGCCTTTAAAAGGAAAAAGGAGACCCCTCAATCTGGTAAAACTATCCCTGGTAAGGATGTCTCTTCTAACTCCTTCACTTCTTCCCATCAGAAGGCTCCATTAAATGATCAACCTTCACAAATTTCTCCTGAGTCATTTCAAGACACTGCCCTTATGGATTCCATTTAACAAGACTCTAGTATAGCTGGCCAAAAAAAATTTCTTAGGAACTAGTTTGATGTGCTCTAGTTGGTTGAGGAAATCCTCCTAGACTCTTCTCAATGAAGTGCATCATTCAATCATGGAACGTGTGGGGTTTGACCATTCCTGCTCAAAAGTATCGGGTCAAAAAGTCTATCCAGGTCCATAAAATTGATGTTCTTATGCTACAAGAAGTGAAAGTTAGTGTGATTCCTCTTAAGGTTACCCTCACAAACATTTGGTCAGAGGCTCAGGTTTTGCATACCAATCATACTGATGGTAGTAGTGGTGCAGTTTTGGTACTTGCTCCATGGCATGCCAAGTATATTGTGGTGGTTGGATTATATCCAAATAATTATTGTGTCTGGGCAACTATTCTTATAAATGACAAGATTTTGGGGTTTTTCTCCATCTATGCTCCTAACTCTTCGAATGGGAGAACTGTGCTTTGGGAGTAGCTTTGCACTAGCCTTCCCAATGCGGAGTGGGTTTTAGGAGGAGACTTCAATATGGTGGAATATCCATCTAATCATAGTTGGATTGGTTATTCTCGCCTATGTTAGTCTAAATTTGAAGCTTGGACACTAACCCAAAACTCTCTTGGGGTTCATGATCCTCTAGTGGGAAAACATGATATCCACATGCCTTAATAGTTTAAATGGAGTAATTATAGAGAAGGATATTTTCGTAAAATGAGTAGGTTAGACCACTTTTACATATCCTCTAGTTGTAATAACCTCCCATCATCAGAGGGTCATCTTGTCTCTTTAGATCTTTCTAGCACCCTCTCTGACCATTTTCCCATCTTCATAGTGCTTTCACTCTCAAATTCTTTGCCTCTATCCAAAGACCTGTCTTTTAAGCTGAATGTCTCCCATCTTCAAAATTAGGACTACATTGATGGATTGTTGGCTATTTGGAAAGCTAAGCCCAAATCATAGCAGGACAATTGGGTTAAGTGGTAGGGGACAACTATTGAGCGTTGCTCCTCTTTCCTCTGTGACTATGGGCAGAGAGTGGTTCCAAAATGTCACAGACTTGAGAAATCCATTCAAAGCCAACTCAAACTTGGAAGATCACATTTGGCCTATGATCCATTCAACATCTCGTTGTAGAAAAATGTAGCCAAGGCTGAAAGTATGCTTCGAAAAATGGATGCTTACAAAGGAAAAGGTGCACAAATTCGTGCACATTTACAGTGGATTAAAGATGGTGATTGTGGTTCCAAATTTTTCTTTCAGTATCTTAACCACAAGCATAAGGCTCAACACATTACATCTATTAAATCTGTAGATGGAATGAGGAAAACTAATCATTGTAAGATTATGAATACTTTCTATAATCATTTTAAAAATATTTTAACCGATGACTCAACTGATGATATTCTCCTCCCCTTCCTTGAGGAGAGTGTTGCTACATGTATTCCACATAAAATAGATCTTGACTACATCAAATTTCTTGATCACCTTCTCTCAATAGAGGAAATTGATGTAGCTCTCCAAAGCATGGCTTTAGAAAAAAATCCAGGAATTGATGGGCTGCCTGTAGAATTTTACAAAACTCTTTGGCCCGATATTCGAGAGGATTTCTATAATGTCTACCTTGAGGGAGTTGATAATGGTTCGTTAGGAGAAGGTATTAATCAAGGACTGATTAAACTTATTCCCAAAGGTAAAAATGAGGACACTATTAATGGATGGCGTCCTATCACCCTTCTTAACACCTCTTATAAAATAATTGCTAAAGCTCTTGCACGAAGAATTAAATATATCTCAAAAGATTTTTCATTCGGAGCAAACAGGCTTTTTGGGTGGAAGATTTATCCTTGGCAATCTAATCCTTGCTTGAGAAATAGTTGAATGGGTGCAACAAACTACTCAGGATGCCCTTATTATTAAGATTGACTTTGATAAAGCATATGATTGCATTCGCTGGCCTTTCATACTTAATATGCTTAAATGGCTAGGTTTTGGGCATAAAATATGAAAACAAATCAATATGCTTTTCCATGATGCTTCAGCTCAGGTCATTGCCAATGGCATGCTCTCTCTGCCATTTCCATTGCAAAAATCCATCAGACAAGGTTGTCCCCTTGCACCCTTTCTCTATGCACTCGCAGCCAATACTCTTGGCTATTTGCTTCAACATGCTTATTCCAATAAACTCATTCATGGTATTTCATTGCCTCACAATGCAACAACACTCTATTATCATTTTGCAGATGATAGTATGTTGTTTATATATAATTCAACAAAGGAGGTGAATAATGTTTTGGATGTTTTGGATATTTTCTACACTATTTCTGGTTCCAAACTAGCCATGCATAAAACTGAATTCATCATGACCCGTCCAAACCCCCAACCCCCTTGGATTCCTAGTCAATGGCGTGAGATTAAGCATGGCACCATCACTAGATATCTTGGCATTCCCTTTGGCATTGGGGTTTCACTCAAAGAGATGTGGTCTTGGTTCATGAATAAATTAAAAAATAAATTTCTAAATTGGACTAATAAGTTCTTATCAATGGCCGGTAGAATCCAAGTCATTAATAAAATCTTGTTGGTCAGTCATGTTTACATCTCATCTTCTTGGCTGCCCTCTCAAACTTGTTACACTCAATTGACTCAGCTTATTAGAAGGCTTCTTTGGAACAAATGGGGAAATACCAAAGGTTTTCCAATAACTTCCTAGACACATTGTATCCAACCAAGGGACAAAAGTGGTTTGGGCATTATTGATCCATACACACAAGGCATTTGCCTCAACACAAAACGGATTGTAAGGGCCTTAGAGGGAGATATGCCTTGGAAACATCTGGTTCGATACCGTATTCAAACAACTACTACTAGGAAATCATGGAACACAATTAGTTGGCAAGATAAATTGTTGTTGGCTCCCTATTTTAAAACCCATGGTTCAACTCCCTTTAATTCCATTTGGAGGGCTTGGAAAATTACTGCAAAGAAATTGTGTTGGTATGACCATGCTTTAAGTCATGGTTTAAGTTTTGCTTCCTCCTCCATTTGGTGGAACTGGCTGGTCCAAGAAAATAATAGCTCTCTGGCTATCTTAAAATATCTCAAGGGAAGATAGTTGTTTAAGAAAGGTATTTGTGTGTTTTGTGACTTATGGGACCCCCTTAGGTTTGACTAGAAATCATGGGAGCAAATCAAATCACAGTTCAATCTATCCTCCATTTATAAAAGACCAATCCTTCAAATCCTTCATCTGGTGAGACCTGAATTGTTGTGCCTCATGTCCACACCTTTCCACGATAGTTTTTTAAAGGACTGGAGATGGCCCAGCAATCATATTTTTCAAAGTTTCCTACTCAGAGTTGTGTATAAACAGTTGCTCCCTCCCATTCAACCAGTGACTTAACACCAAGTGGCAGTGTAATCTCAAAAGATCCTCTTGGAACAAATTAAGCACACTCATCTAGAAGTCTAAAGCTGATGCTCAAGCTCAATTACTAGCGTGAAAATTTTGCATGTCAAAATTTCAATTGGAGACAATATCTTTTTTATTAGCCCTCCTCCAAGCTGCCCCTTTTGTTGTAAAAGAGAGACTATTAAGCACACATTTTGGTTATGCCCTTATGCCCAGAAACTCTGGAGGTTCCTCCTTTCCACCTTTCTAGCTTTGTTTCCTCAAACCTGGTCTTGGAAAAATGCATTACTTCATTTTTCTCGAGCCCTTAATATTATCATTCAATCCTTCAGGCACATTATCCTTAAGCAGATTTGGCAATTAAGGTGTATGGTTGTCTTTGCTCACACTTTCCATTCATCTGAGGTTGAGTATTTGATGGTTACTTCAGATTTCTCTCCTATGCTCCTTACTTTGAAAGCCTCCCTTCAGACCAATATAGCTCTTAAAAAGTCGCTCAAACATATAAATTATCAGCTTTGTGCTTTTGAAGAAAAGTTTAAAATTCGAGCTAATCAAGCTATCATCAATTAGTCTTGTGCAATATGGTGTTCAAGTCTATGCTTTCAGCCTGGAATATGTACATATTGGTTGCAACTTTCTTTCGTCATGGCCACTGATACTTTGAAGGAATTGTTGAGTGCATTGATGGAGATTTGGAAGCAGTTGTCTTATTCATTTATAATATTCTCAATGCTGCTGCTAACTTGGATGATCATTTGTTGTGATATAGCTACTATTGTTATACCAAACAACATTGTATCTGCTATCATATATTTGTAAATGTTTATTTTTGCTAATAAAATGCTTCTTTCAATAATAAAAATATATTATATCTTGTATTTATATAGCGAACTATAAAAGATCGTTAATCATAAATTTCTTTATTTTATGATTTCATTTTCAAATTTTATCAAATATTGAAGTAGAATTTGATAAGATTCATTAGACATCAATACAATTGACATTATTGTTGTCTTTTTTGGCCGAACCTTTGCCTCTATTTGACTTGATAAATAATACATATGTTTTGGTTCAATGCTCAATTTTACATCTCTAATTCATGATTTTTGTATTAAAGTTAACCACATTAAATATTTACCTCATCTTCAATCCCTCCATTAACCAAATAATACTTTTAATTTACCTAATTATATATTAGATTCGACAATTATTAATTCTATCTAAATATTCTTTTAACCACTCGAATTAGAAGTATATATATGTCAATTTGAATACCTAAACTCCACCTAGTCCGAGAGAGAATGTTTTACCCGATGAAAACATGACAAAGCAGCTACACCTAAAAGAATTTATATACACTTATATTACACATGGGTTAGTCACAAATAGACATAGGCTATTTGTCCCAATTATCCTTCCTAACCGAAAAATATGTTGATAGCAAGGGGGACTAATTAACTTGTTAATTACGTTGCTTATAACTAACCAAGTGATGTTCTAAGGTTGCTTTCAGTAACCACCCATCAACATCCATTTGTCCGCTCTAACATCAACGTTCCTTTTCCCATTATTCCACTCCACCTATTAGTTTTAACGATTTAAGTTAGAATGTCATGAAAGCACATTGCTTGATCCTTGTTTAGAAAATAAATCTCATCATTTTTTTTCATATATTGTATCCCACACTATTTATTATGTATTAGGTTTATTGTAGTGGATTAGATTATGTTGGTGTAATATAGTTGAGAATAAGTTTATTTGGTTTATATTAATAATTTGGTTGAATTATATGATTTGCCTATCAACTTCAAATAAAAGTTTTATATAATATATAAAATATATTTTTTTATGAGTAATTGTTAATGTTATCTTTTATAAAAATAATGTTGAACATATTTATTAAAAAAAGGATAGATAGTAATAGTTGCAAATTTATTTAGTTTGTATGAAACAATAGTGAGCATATAAGTAAAAACATAATCATTAAACAAATGTCACATAGTGGCTTGCATTTGTGGTAAGTTATAATTTTATAGTATGAAAGTTAAATTATTTAATAGTTAGATAAATATTCATAATTTAAAATAATTTAGTGCTATAAGTTAGTTGTAATGTTACATTTTTATTAGTAAGAGATCTTTTTAGCATGTTCCATTAATCATTTATTTAATTTTGAAGTATTATTAAATAAGTTTTATGTCTATCATATGTGTGTGTGTGCATGCATGTGTGTGTCTGTGTCATCTTTAAATATCACCAACATGTGCTTGGTGAAAATCCACTCCTTAAGACCCAAAATATACAACCCAATCAAGTTAGAGTAAAATAATTTTCATTATTTCACAAATTAAAAATCTCACAAATAAATATTAGAAAAAATATAAGTTAGAATTAGAAAATATAAATCATTGCTTAAGTGATTAAATATTAGCCTACAACAAATACAATAAGAACGACCATGAAGAAAGATAAGTATTTTAATTAAATCATGAATATTTATTAAACAAATATTATCTGTATGTATATATAGTCATATTTTCTCATATTCCTTAAAGAAAAGATGAGTAGGAATAGTTACAAAATTTTAAAGTTTATATAAGACAACAATGAGCATAAAAAAACTAAAATAACTATTAGACAAACAAGAACAGTAACAAGAAAAGAGAAGAACTTATATATCAATAAAATCATGAATTTATTATATGTGTGTGTGTAATCTTATTTCTAAACTATCTTTAATTAACAATAGTAACAATAATTATAATTAAATACATTTTATATAGTAACAAATATTTAATATATTAATTAAATCATCAATAAACTCTTAGATTATTATAATTACCTTATAAAACTAGCCAGAAAGAAGAAGTTTTAATAAATCAAACGTAAGATCACATTACATATCCAAACATTCTTTGTGGTTTCATAAACACATATTTTTACATAAATATTTATTAAAGATTTCCTTAATGACTCTCTCAGTATATTTCTAATACTTAAAAAATACTTAATCTGTGTGCTTGCATGAACTAATTTATTATGAAAAAATTAATTATTTTTATAATTAGCTTCACCTTTAAGACATTATTATGCTCTTTATTCTTAATGGAATAAAGAAAATGAATAAATTACATATATTATACACTTTGTACATGATTAAAGGCATAATTTTATAGGTAGTGTACTTGCTACACAGAGGAAGGTAGGGCTTTTCTCTATGGCAAGGGGCAGTTACTCCTGTGATCTTTCAGTTCCTCAAAATAAACCATTTGATCCATGGGTTTCTAGGTCTTCTTATGGCATATATAGGCTTTCATTCCCACCAAAATCTCATTTGGTGGTTTGGATGGGTTAGTCTTGCTTCAACAAAGGGTCAAAGGATTGTTTTCATTGCCAAGTGCAAATATTATCCTAACCAATTCTATCATCCCTCTTAGAGAAGAAGAATGGAGGAAAATCTTGGTGTCACCCAAACTTTGGCTACAAATATGGAAATGGCACAGGATTTAGGAATTGTTAGAAAAAGTTATTTATGGGTGATTTCATCACTAATCCCTTCTACTACAATAGGAAAACATTATGTTCTACTAGAGAAAGAAGGGGTTCAAAAAACTTATGAATGGCATCGAAGGGTTATTGTGAGATCTATACCTCATGTGGACAAACCCCTAGTTCAAAATCAAACTAAAGCTAATCCCTTAGAAGCAAATGCAACTTGGCTCAAGATAAAGATCTCCAAACCTAATCATCAGTAATTCAAACTCAGAAAACTAGTGGAATCAATGTGAAACTTAGGGTTTATTTGCAAAATGGAGTGGTTCAAGCCACATCCCCACAAAATTATTTATTCGCATGATCTCAATTTTATTGGAAACTACAATTGGAATCATTGTTATGTTGTCATTGATGTCAAACCTTATTGGTAAGATAGTTTCTATCTGAATAGAGTGTCATATCAAGATTATTGATGAAGATAATTTGAGAAGACATAACAAAAGGACCTAGAGGACAGGTTGAGTTATGAGAAACTACTATGGACACTTGATCAATTGGACTTTGACAAGATAAAGTCATTGTTTAATCATTATACAAGGGAAGAAGATAGTTGTACTTGTTGGAAGTTTAATTGGAAAACTAAGATAGTGAGAGGGTGGTGGGGAGGGGGGGGGGGGCCTTGGGGAGTATGTGAATCAGGATCTTTAAAACTATATCCTTCAAAACATCTTAATTATTTTCACCATATTAACCATCTCATATCTAGTTTATGCATTACATAGCATGAAAAATCAAATGTTGAAATAGATCTAACTATGCATTACATCCATGAAATTTAAACACATAACAAAAATGATTGGTAACTGTTAGCCATTTTTTACCCCCCCCCCACATTTTCTCAAATGTTGTCAATTTCATAACATCCACGGTGGTAGCCTTGATCTGCGTTCTTGACTTATTCATTTATTGTCATGCATGCATAAGAGGGATACATGAAAGCTTGGTCAAAATGTATTTTCTTTACATCCCTAAGCCTTAAATTGTTCATATTGCATGTTATATTTTATGAATATTTCAAGTCACAATCATGTGACAGGCCTTCATCGCTTGTCATTATAGTTATGTCTTAACCATTAATTGGGTTGCAAAGGCATGACACAGCTAAGTTCATGGTTAGTGTAGTTTTGTGACAGCTTGGGCTAACATCCATGTTTGGGTTGTGAAGGCATAGAAGCAATTAAGTTGTAAAGGTCACAGCGTCACAAGGGTCAATTTCAAAGGAGTTGTTTGTCAAATGAAAGCAAACTAGTTTAATCAATTCACTCCATCAAAGAGCTTTCGAGATTTAAGTTGCAAGGTTGTGAAAGGTCAATAAGCCATAGTCAAGGTTAGTTCATTGCATCATTGTGGATGATTAGGGTTGACCTGGGGTTGATATTGAAAAGTAGTGGTCCCCTTTGTTCACATTGTTGCATGCAGTTAATGACAACACATGGTTTGGGCTGTGAAGCAGTGATATCTTTTGCACACGATCGCAAGGTTAACATTGAGGTTAAAGTTTAAGGTGGTAAATGGTGCAATGTCAATTTTAGGTGGTTTTCACAACCTCATAAGGTCTAAGTAGTTATTAAGAGAAATGGTTATGAGGTTGTGAGAAACATTAAACAGTCAAAATATGGTTTTGGCATGGTCGCAAGTGTCCAGGCTATAGTCAATATTTAAATCGCGATGTTGCTAATGGTTAATACTAGTAGTTAATTTGTAAAGGTTGCAATGTTGCATGCATTTTATGTGAATGTGAAATATAGGTTGTGAAAGGGAGATAAGGGAAAAGATAACTATCTTGCGGCCTCACACAGTTAAATAGTAGTGAGGCCTTACTATAGTGATGGTGCAAATGGATCAACTTCATGCTAAGTGCAAGGTCACAATAGTTAGGGGGCTTAAGTGATGAATGGTTGCATTGTAGCAATAAGAAAAAATGAAGGCATTGTAGTTTTGTAGGTTCAAATAGTTAAAGAGAAATATGAGTTGTGAAACTATGATCAGAGGCAGTCAATAGGTCAACATAAAGAAGGAAAGTTGGATGAGATGATGAAATACTTCAAGGGTATAGGGCTATGTGGTGAGTCTGAAAATTGAATCTAGTTGACCTAATGACTTAGCTAATTTCCCATGGTCAAGAACACAGAATCAAGAAACTCTTTAATGGTGAATAGGTCCTTGATCATTTGCAACCACTTTTTGGTGTTCTTTAGGCATGTTAAATGTAGTTTGCTTCATTCTGCTACCTTGGTTATCCATCTACCCAATCAGAGCAGTGATGGTCACCACTTTTGTCTCTTCAAAGCTTGATTTGCATGCAAATATTTGATCTTCTATATGGAGATGTGCATTTGATCATGATCTCTTCTTATCAGCAATTATTATTGTCCTCTACAATCTCAAATCCATTTGGTTGGGGTTTGAACTTAATGTAATATCAGAGTTATGATTGAACTCTATAAAAGGAAGTTGTAAATATGTTTTGAGGGTTCCTCTCTATTCTATCATGTCTACTTGTAGTAGCCTTATGCTCTGCAACTATATTCCTTGCTTAATGAAATAGTTGCCTTCTTTGCCCCTTCTTGTCATTCATTATTTGTGCATGTGTTTTGCCTTATTTTTGAATGTTTCTTTCTAGTCTTTAAGATTTGTATGTGTTGTTCAAACTATTGATGATTGTGGTATTATGAAGATTTCTTTCCCTTCAGCACTCGATCAGTTCTAAACCTGCATGTGATTCTTTGGGAGTAGAATAGAGTTAGGATCTATGTATTTGGGATTTTCATTGATGTGTTGTGCATCCCTGTGTAGATTTATAACCATCTCAGTTAGGTACATCACCCCCATTTAGATTAGATTAAGCAATTTTATTTCTTGCATCTCCTTCTCCCTTTTCCTCTCAAGAGTAGTTAGTTCCATTCTAACTGTAAAGAAGCCGACCTTCTCTAGAGATTTGACCTATGAGCACAAGTCCCACACTTGGATTTCATTTCCATGTTACACAAGGATTTTGAGATGTATTCCCTCATGTTAGGGTGCAAGCTTTTTTGTTAACAATTTTTGGCATGCCCGGTGGGACAAATCATTTCAGCTACATAAGTCCACTGGTTAGCCAATTGATCTTGATACATTGAGAATTTGGCTGTTATTCTTAGTGAAATCAACCTTTGGAGGCATTCAATCAAACACCATGGTGACTCTAATGCACATCTTCTAGTGACCATGGTGACCCATTTCATAGAAATAACAACTATCCTCCCCCCATATCATGAAAATTCTATTCCTCAGCCCTCATATGGCTAGTTTAATTCTCAATCTTGTAAGAATTTTCCTTAGGGAAAAATTACCCAAGATCAAGAAGCTCAAGCACTAGCACAATATGGACCAATAAAGTATGATTAGAATAACAACATGAAATTAAATTGATGTACATACACACTAGGAGTGCCTATATATAAAGGCCTCTAGACTAACTAGGAGTTAACAAGTGATAAGTCTCACAACTAAGCATATGTCCACCAAAACTAGATTATCCTCCATTGAGCATAGAACTTAGTGCAATGATGAAAGGATAAGCTTAACATAGGTGTGTCATGTAAAAAGATGTTGTAGACACCATGTGCTTAATAAGAGTGTGAACAATTATTTTGTCTACATGAAAATTCATATAAATATGCAAACTCTGGTGTTGAATTAGAGATGCTAACTCCTATGTTGTCAACAAGACAACTCATCTGAGTATACATACTCCTAAATGTCTAACCTAATAAATAATAAAATAATGTATTAACCTAAGTAAACTTAAGTAATGTGTAATAATAATTAATTATTCACATTAACGCCCCCCCTTAAGTGCAACTTAGGGGAATGCACTTAAGCTCACAAAAGCTATAATGAAAATACATGATGGGTCTTGGCTACTAGGCTATGTTAGGTACCCATTCAAATGCAAAGCAATCTCTCTGAAAATGGAGAAAGATGGAAAATCTCATGGGAAACACCTTCCCCAAAAAGAGAGATGAAAAAAAAAGATGCATGGATGGATGGAGTAATTTAGACCACCCCCCCCCCCCCCCCCCCCCCCCCCCAATAGAACATACATCATGTATGTACAATAGAGAAGTATGAGAAGGAAAAAACCCCAAAAGAGGAAAAAGTACCCCCCATAAGAGAGAAAAAGAAGAAGAAGAAAGGAGACAAGGTAGTCCCCCCCCCCCCCAAATGTAGAATATCAATCAATGATAGTTGCTCCAAGATGAATGTAGAAGCTAATCCATGACTATTGAATAATGTTCCTCCCTTTAGGAAGAAACAATATCAACAATATCATAGGTACATATGAGATGCTTCCCCAATGTGTAGAAAGAATCCTAAAGATGAATGGTGTCTCTAAAACTTGCTCAACTGTCTTTGTGTTGATATTAATGGTCATCCCTTCCAACACTGCTGAAAAAAACAAGTGCAATTCTAGCAAGGATGGATGTAGAACATATCCCAAAGAACCAACTATCTCCTCGAATGATAAAGAGACCTCTTCCAACTATTGTACATAAAGATCCACAATCATATCAACTTGGTAAGATTGATCATGTAGAGAATGGACAAGAGGGTCAGAGTGTTCCCTCACAACAACTAGAGAAGGACCTCCTTCATCAAAGAAAAGATGTATATCATCAATGATGTCTCCCAAATCTACTATGTATGACTCCACAAAAAAACTTGAAATATTTTTTATGTAGTCATCCCCTGATTCTGGAACCAGAAGGCAAGGTGTACCCAATTGTACTAAATTACATGGACCTATCACTGTAGCAATGTATGCATGTGGAATGTGCTGATGTTGTGACCTTGTTCTGCATCTGTCAATAGGATACCCCATATTTGAACCTATTGAATCTCTATCATTGTTGTCACTATCAGTTTCCACAATGTATGAAGTATGGAGAGGATTAGAGGATAAGCTAGGTGAACTTTCTTCAAAGTGAACATTCCTCTCTATGAATATCTAATGAGTCTCAGGATCCATAAGTCTATATGCCTTAACACTTTCATCATATCAAATGAAAGTACAAGGCTTTGGTGGTGGTGCCTTGCATTCCCTTGAAGATATGTGTGCCCATGCTGGACAACCAAAAACTATGAAGTGTTTCACAACTAGTTTTCTTCTGCACCATGCCTCAAAAGGAGTCATTCCATCTATGACATTATGGGGAGACCTATTAAGGATGTGATTGGTACTACTTATAGCTTTGACTTCAAGTGATGGATCAAGAGACTTAGCTTGAATTATGCAGCTTGCCATTGACTTAAGAATTCTAATCCTCATTGTTGCAACACTTGTCTTTTGTGGACTAAATGCTACTAGATTCTAAAGATCAATACCCTCAAGTTCACAAAAGTCTCTAAGTCTTGAGTTCACATATCTACTTTCATTGTCCATATGAAGAACCTTGATGGCTTTCCTTGATTGCTTCTCAACATGAATCTTGAAGGCTAGAAACTTATCAAACACTTCATTCTTGTGATTAAGAAAGTAAACCTATGTGTAGCATGAAAAATCATCAAAGAAAGTAAGGACATAGCAACCCTTGCTAACTGATGTCACTAAAAAAGTGCCTACTAGAATCGTGTGAACCAACTCAAGAACAATTGATGCTCTCGAAGACTTCCCTTTGTCAAACTTCTCTTCTAGATGCATATCCATTGAACAATTTAAACATTCACCTATAGAAAAGTTGATTGTAGGTAGACCTTTGACCATATTTTTTGAGCTAAGTTGATGAAGATAGCAGAAGGTGAGATGTCCATACCACTCATGCCATAATTTACTTTGTGATTGAGAATGTGTCAACAAGGCATGTGAAGGAGACTTAGGCACAAAGTGGGAGAAAGAATAAAGCCTTGTGTCATGATTGACTTTATCTACTATAACCAATGAATCATGCTTAAGATTTCTCACCATTACTAAATAAGGAAGGAACTCAACTTTATTGCCACCTCCATAGTGAGTGATTTGGTAAATTGAAAGGAGATTAGTGCTAATGTTAGGAACATAGAGAACATCTCTAAACGTTCCATTTTCCATCTCAACTTTTCCTTTAGTTTCAACTTCCACCTATGTATCATTCCCTACAAAGATGTGTGGTACCTTAGATTACTTCAATGAAGAAAAGTGTCCTTTTGAAGAATCCATATGATATGAGACATCTAAGTCAACAATCCATTCTCCTAAAGAACTTAAACTTGTCATAAATGTTTTCCTTTTTGCCTGTGAAGTGGATGGATTTGAATTCTTGGAAGCATTTGGCACATTGATTTTGTTCTTCGTAAGTAAGTTTTCCAACTCATCCATTCTTTTAGTATTGCAATTATGCTCATCATGATTTGGTTTCTTGCATTATGCACAAAATAGTTTATCCTTCTTGTTTTTGTTTCCCTTCTTGTTCGAAGAAGAATTTCCTTGTTGAGAGGAGGAAGATTGTTGTGTCTCTGATTGTGATTTTTGCTTCCACTACTTTTTCTTGCTATTGGTAAAAAAATATCCGCCTTGATTTGATTGATTCTTATTATTAGCCACCAATGTTGTAGACTTGGGTGACTTGATAATTCCCATATCTATCAACTTGGATTGTTCCAACATTAACATTTCTGCAAATGCATCAAATGTAGGCTTAGTGAAGGCACCTCCCATGGTCAACCTATGAGTGTTGTAACTCAAAACAAAAGATGCATACTTTAAAGGTAGCCTCTTCAAGATTTGATGAATCAATATATCATCCTTCATGGGATTACCACAATCCTTAAGTAGTGCTCTCAATTCATTATCTTTGTTGACATAGTCTTTAATTGTGTCAAAATTCTTAGGATCCAATAGAAGTAGATCATCCTCAATTTGAAATCTCTTTTCCTCATCCACCTTACATACAAACCTTCAAATTTTTCCCAAGCACTCTTGGCATCCTTAAAGCTAGAAATGTGGAAGAAGAGATCTCTATGAACACAATTCCTAATAATTCCTAAAGCCTCGTTGTCCTTAACTTACCAATCAACTTGTGCATCAACATCAGTGGGTTTTACAATTGTACCATCAACATATAGATTTAAACCTTTTTTTATTAGTCTACTCCATACAATATCTTTCTATGTCGTATAATTGTGTGAAGTTAGAAGTGGAGTTTTAGGTGAACCCATGATGCGAAAAAATTAAAAGAGCATAAGAGAGAAAGAGAGACACAAGAACACAAGACACACCCCCCATTTACTCAATCAAAGAACCCCCCCAAAAATGATGCTTGTGGAACTTTATATGTAGGGTTGGCCACTTGTCAGAATGGACAAAAGTGGGCTTTTGGTTTTGCTATTTACAACCTCCTCTTGGAGTTCAAATCTGGTACTTAGCAATGTAGCTTATATATACAAAAATTTGAAGTTTAATCAAAGCAATACAATGCAAAAAAGGACCTATTTCTGAAAGTGGTATTTCTATCCTCACAAACCTATAATTTGATTACAGATCTAGAAAGTAGACAAAAAATTATGCACTTTCAAAAAAAAAAAAAAAACTTGAATATGTGTCTAGATGAGCCTGAACTAAGACTTTGAAGTTGCAAAAATTGGGATTTGCAATTTGCAGAAGAGTTTAGGAACAGAGATCTCAAACATCTTGCACCAATATGTAGATCATGAAATTCTACCCCAAAACAAAAAAATTGCTCAGAAAAAGGAGTCTGTATGAGGGAGATATCGCTGTTTGAAAATCACCTCTGCAATTATTTTTCCTGAATTGCCATTGCCACACCTCTGCAATTATTTTTCCTGAATTGACTCTAGATTTCACCTCAAATGTTTGATTTTGATGAAAAAAAAGTCAATTTGGTTTTTTTGGACCTTTTGAATATGATTTCAATATCTAATTTGCACTAGCAAGCTCCAATCTTGTCCTACAAAAAAAATCTCTCTTACTGGCTTAAAAGGCCATTTTTTTCGTAGAATTTTGGAAATAAAATGCAAATCTGAAAAGAAAAAATGCAGAGACGCAAAAAAAATGAGATCTAAAAAATTAATTACATAGATCTAAAGAGATCATACCAATTTCATAAATTGAGTTCTTTAGGTTTCGATTTGCAAAAAAAAAATGCCTCAAATTTGACTATGGCCTAGGGTAGGCAAATTTATGGTCAAAATTCACCGAATCAATGCTACAAATGCAATAGTGAGGTTCTCTTTGGCTGTAGAAGCTCCCAGTGACTACAAAAATTTCAATCTAAATTGAAGTCCTTTGAGAGGTGAAGCAAAAATGGTCTCCAATGGCTATGTGAAGAGAGGCTCCCTCAGCTCTTATACCATGTAAGAACTTGCCTTAGGGAAAAATCACCCAAGATCAAGAAGCTCAAGCACTAGCAAAATATGGACCAATAAAGTATGATTAGAATAACAATATGAAATTGAATTGATGAACATGCACACTAGGAGTGCTTGTATATAAAGGCCTCTACACTAACTAGGAGTCAACAAAGTGATAAGTCTCACAACCAAGCACATGTCCACCAAGAGTGGATTATCCCCCATTGAGTATAGAAGTTAGTGTGATGATGAGAGGATAAGCTTAGCATAGGTGTGTCACATAAAAAGATGTTGTAGACACCATGTGCTTAATAAGAGTGTGAACAATTGTGTTGTCTACATGACAACTTAGACAAATATGCAAACTCCTGTGTTGTCAACAAGAAAAATTATATGAGTACACATACTCCTAGGTGTCTAACCTAATAAATAATAAAATAATGCATTAACCTAAGTAAACTTAAGTAAAGTGTAATAATAATTAATTACACTAACAAGTCTTAGGCTAGTTATAACCAGTATGCCCAGAATTATTACTCTCCCTCTGCCCCTATTCCACTAGTCCCAACATCCCCATACAAAGAGCTTAAAGATATGATGTTGATGTTAAAATTATAAGAGATGGTGCACCATTTTCTTCATCAAAAAAGAAAAATATTGCTAGCCTATGATAGGAATTGAAGAGATTACTAGGTAGCCTAAATTTGATTTTCAGTAATGGCAGGTCCAACCAAGGCAATATAAACAAGATTACCCTCATCATGCCTCTTCTCAACAATAAGAATTTTATTTTCTAACCCTCCTTCACCTTCCAAAGTGGGAAATGAGAAAGGCTTGGTTTGAGGAGGATCTTGCAAGAAGGTTGGCTACAGATGAGAAGGAGGCAAGGCTCAGGCTTTCTCAGATGCAACTTGCTGAGGTACAAGAGCCTCTAAGGAAAAAAATTTCTTACTTCATGTAGAGCAACCCTCCTATTCTACAAAATAACACACAAGGGCCAAAGGCTCACTCACAAGCCACATTTCCAAATCCATCTGAAGAAAAGCCACCCAAATGCAAGTTTTCTAGATTTAGAATGAGTGAGCCTTCCTAGATGTCCTTTCCTTGCTGAAATAATTAGGAGCCTACACTTCCTTAGCTTAATATTGAGCAGATGCCAATGGAGAGGAAGGAGATAGGATAGAATGAGGTGGTTCCTACCCTTGAGGAACCAAAGATAGTTGATGGGGAAGAAAGATCAGACATGCTACAAGGAGAAGAAGAGCAAAATCATGAGTTGCAGCAGTAGCAAATGGAGAGTCACACCATACTAGTAGCTCCCAAGGAGGTGGTTCATAAAAAACATGAAAAAAAGGTGGAGATCTATTCTTCACAAGAAGAGGAGCCCCTCCCAATCTCGTTGCAGACTACCATTGTAGAGCATAATCAAGTGGTCAAGGATGATTCCTCTAGCCCTACACCATCAAGGGGATGCCCCATAAGGCATTTACCTCTGCAAAAAATTATCAAGTTGGCCCCAGTCATGCTCACTCCATAGTATGAGGAGGAACTCTACAAGGAAGAGCAAGCATGTTTTGCTCCACAAGGTAATGCCCTAGTGCTAGAAAGCTTAATTATTTTTAGCATTGGGAGGAAGGTATTTCATGTAGCAGTGTGTTTGTGACACTTGCTTTTATTTGTAGTTTCCCACATGCATGGAACAAGAAATCAATTGGTGAAGAAGGGTAACTACTCTAACAATCTAGTCAATGGCTTTGTTTAATTTTTTGCATTGTGAATACTTGTTCATAGTTATATAGATTTCTTTCTATTTTTCCTATTTTCTAAGAAGTTTCAAGCACAGGCTGTCTTTTGGAGATGGAAATTTTGAATATTTTTGCAAAGGTTGCAGAGGGTTTTGTTTTCTGGTTTCATTTGTAGAGTTCTTATTTTTCGTACTCACAAAGAGTCATAGTTCTTCAATTTTTTAGTTTTTGGCAAGGAAAAATTTCATGTTTTTTATGACTCCATATCCCAATGGATTGCTTGAGGCCACTGGTCCATGCTTAGTAGGAAAGCATCCCCCCTGAGTCACTAAAATAGTCATTTTTGTGCCCCTCTTCTTTTCTCAAATGTTGCCAATTTTATAACATCTAGGGTGGTAGCCTTGATCCACGTTCTTGACTTATTCATTTATTGTCATGCATGCATAAGAGGGATACGAGAAAGCTTGGTCAAATTTTATTATCTTTGTATCCCTAAGCCTTAAATTCTTCATATTGCATGTTATGTTTTATGAACATTTCAAGTCACAATCATGCAAAAACCCTTCATCACTTGTTGTTGTAGTTATGTCTTAATCATCAATTGGGTTGTGAATGCACGAGACAACTAAGTTCACAGTTAGTGTGATTTCATAGTGGCTTGGGCTAACATCCATGTTTGGGTTACGAAGGTGCAAAAGTAGTTAATTTTTAAAGGTCATAGCATCACAAGGGTAAATTTGAAAGGAGTTGTTTATCGAATGAAAGTAGATCAGTTGAATCAATGCACACCATCGAAGAGCTTCAAAGATCTCAGTTGTGAGGTTGCGAAAGGTCAATAGGCCACAGTCAAAGTCAGTCGATCACATCATCATGGATGATTAGGATTGACCCAAGGTTAATGTAGTGAAGTGGAAATCCCCTTTGTTTGCACTTTGAAATGCAGTTAATGATAACCCTTAGTTTGGGCTATGAAGCAGCGACATCCTTTGTGCACCATCGCAAGGTTAACATTAAGGTTAAAGTCTAAGGTGGTGATGGTGTGATGTTAGTTTCAGGTGGTTTTCACAACCTTGCAAGGTCTAAGTAGAAATTAAGAGAAATGGTTGTGAGGTTGCAAGAAACATTAAACAGTCAAAATATAATTTTCACATGGTTACAGGTGTCCAAGTTGTAGTCAATATTTAAGTCACTACAGTGCAAATGGTTAATACTAGCATTTAACTTGTAAAGGTCATAATGTCACATTCATTTAATGCCAATGTGAAATTTGGTTTGTGAAAGGTTGACAAGGGCAAAGATAACTATCTCGTAGCCTCACATAGTTACATAGTAGTCAGACCCTAACCACAGTGATGGTGTGATTGGATCAACTTCATGCCAAGTGTAAAGTTAGAGTAGTTAGGGGCTTAAGTGGTAATTGGCTATGTTGCAGTGATAAGAAAAGATGAAGGGATCATGATTTCATAGGTTCAAATAGTTAAAGAGAAATATGAGTTGTGAAATCATCATTAGAGTTAGTCAACAAGTCAACATAAAGAAGGAAAGTTGGATGAGATGGTGAAATACTTCAAGGACATAGGGCTACGTGGTGAGTCTGATGGTTGAATTCAGTTGATCTAATGACTTAGTTGATTTGGCATGGTTGAGAATACAGAATCAACTACCTCTTTAATGGTGAACAGGTCCTTGATCATTTGCAACCTCTTTTTGGTGTTCTTCAAACCTATTAAATGCAATTTGCTTCATTTTGTAACCTTGGTCATCCATCTTCCCAATTAGATCAGTGATGGTTGCCACTTCTATCTCTTTAGAGCTCAATTTGTATGCAAAGATTTGATCTTTTATATGGAGATGTGCATCTGATCATGATCTCTTCTGATCTATAGTTATTTCTCTCCTCTACAATCTCAACTCCATGTGGTTGGGGTTTCAACTCAATGTAATATTAGAGTTATGCCTAAACTCTATAAAAGGTAGTTGTAAATATGTTTTGAGGGTTCCTCTTTGTTCTATCATGTTTGCTTGCAGTAGCCTTGTGCTCTGGAACTATATTCCCTGCTTTCCATTAATGAAATAGTTCCCTTCTTTGCCTCTTCTTGTCATTCATTATTCGTGCATTTTTTTGCCTTATTTTTTAATGTTTCTTTCTATTCTCTAAGGTATGTATGTTTTGTTCAACCTATTGATGATCTTTGTATTATGAAGATTTATTTCCCTTCAACACTCGATTAGTTCTAAACCTACATGTGATTCTTTAGGAGTAGAATAGAGTTAGGATCTTGTGTTTGGGCTTTTCATTGATGTGGTGTGTATCCTTGAGAAAATTTGTAACCATCTCAATTAGGTGCATCAACCCCCTTTATATTAGATTAAGTATTTTGATTTCTCTCATCTCCTTATCCCTTTTCCTCTCAAGAATAGTTAGGTGCATCCTAATTGTAAGGATGTCGGCCTTCTTTGGAGATTCAACCTTAGAGCACAAGTCCCACACTTGGAGGTCATTTCCATGTTACACAAGGATTCCTAAGACGTATTCTTTCAGGCTAGGGTGCAAGATTTTGTGTCAATAGTAACCTAGAAACACTTCAAGGTGAAGGTAAAACTAGGGTGGGGATGACACCCACAAATCTTCACTGCTATAATAACGAAGTTAACCTATTAGGGTTACACTTTTGATCACTTATGATGATCTACCCTATGAGGGGTCTTCTCTATTACTTCTTTTAAGACTGTTAGGTCTTACCTTAATTAATGGATTTTACACTTGCAATGAAGTGTAGACACTTAAAATTATCCCAAACACTATATTAATTTATGTAATATGTCCCTTGACATTATAATTGATTATGTATTCATTAATTTTATTTGTCATATTCTTCTACTTAGTAAATTTAATTTATTTAATTAAATAGGTTCACCTCCCTAATTTAAAAATGCATCCCCTCTAATGTGTTAAATGTATTTAGTGCATAGTGCTCCATAAATCCCCTTTTAAATAAATTCCAATTTATTTAATTCCCTCCATTTCATTAAATCATATAATCTATGATTAAATTAAATCCTTTCTAATTTAATCCTAATCCCACCTAAATCCTAGCCTACCACCCATCACCCTCATCCTTCTAATCCTACCCAATAGTTAATCCCACTTTATTATCCTAATTACCCTCTTAAACACCTTTTAGCCCTTAAGTTTTTGCTCACACATGTGTGAGCAACTCAAAACCCAAAAAATCCCCCCTTTCATTAATTCCTCCAAAAAGTCGCTTAGACTCTTACACACTTGTCCCTATTTCCTTTCTCCAAGGTTTCTCACATGTGTGAGCACATCTTGAGCCATCTTAATTACAAAAAGGCTTATGTTGAACTTTTCATGGCTTATCCCCTTAGCCCATGTGTCTCCTTCGTGGCACTTATGTGGATGTCACACTTCTCAAGACCTCTCTCAAGCCTATAAATAGAGCCCTTGTCTCAAGCATTCTTCATCCCCTCTATATGCATTGTTATCATGTTAGTTTTAGTTTAGAGCTTTTTAGAGATTATTGCTAACCCTTTGGTAGTTTCTCAATTTCTCACATTGTTCTTCTATTTACACTTAGTATTGCATCATTAGATTTACTTCTTGCATTCACATTCATATCCTTGGAATCCTTTTGAGGTTGGCTTATTCATAGCCATTTCTTGAATGTATTCCACATATATTTTAGCATAGTTTCATATTTGCATTCTTGCATTCATTCAATCAGTTTGAAGGGATTCATTCATAGTTGTGTTTGAGGAGAGCAGGTCTACATCCCTCACTATTGAGCACACCAACAAGGCCTCTTGTGGACACCCTTGTTGAGTTGCTCTAGTGTTGCATGAGGACTCTTATCTTATGGTTACCTTAAGTTTTAAAAGTCAAGTAGAATTAGTTGTGTTTTTTATTTACTTGAATCTTTGATATACATGTACAACTAATGTTTTCTTGTTTAAACATGCTCTCGATAGGTTAGTTTTTCAAGTATACATGAAGTAATAATTCTTAGGAGATTTACGAAGGTCTATCAAAAGCAATCTATTAAGAGATTTTCCCTCATTCAATCTATCAAAACTAATTCAGTACCTAATCATTTGGTCTGCACTTATAGTTGCTAATTACAAATCTCCTCCTTCCAATATTTGACCTAATATCCAATCTAATAGCTTTTCTCTAACCTTCACTTCTTCATTTGGTAGCTAACTCTATTGTTCAAAAATTTCACATACAACATCCAAAACTTAACTCCTTCGCACAATTCTCACAATCCACACTCTCTTTTACGATATCTCATTCTGTATATTAAAAATAGGGTTTGGATCGACCTATTTAAAGACATCTATAGAGCCTTCTAGATGCTTCCCTTTTTGCCTCTTCATCTAAATGGTTTTTCATGCCTCATAGGGATAGATGATCCATGTTAGAGCATGTAACAACCTCTGTAACAAAATCTACAATCATTAAATGTCACCTCCATGTTGGCTCAAAATGGTTTACCTCAATGTTTGTATCATTCCAAACTTTTATGTTCTCTCTATGTTACTTGACACACATTGTCTCTGATGCTTGGTCATAAGTGTTCTTTCTATTATTTCTTGGCCTTAACTATACTCTACTCCTTCTATATAACTCAACATTTATGTGTTTTTCCTACTTGACAGTCACTAGGCTAGGCTTATACTAAAAGTACTCGGTGACCAAAGACTTGCTTGGCTCCTATAGAGCTTGTTAGATACATGATTATTTACAAGTTTTTACATGACTTAGACTTTATAGAGTAGCTTAGTTGTAGTGATGACCAAGTGACTCTCCATTATATATGAGTAAGTGTTTGACACTAATAGACAACAAGACTTAGAGATACCAATGTTCAATCTCCCCCTTTGACATTAGTGGAAAAAATACTTTTTCACGATTGCATCTTTATAATAATATAATAATATTACTCCCCCTAATCCTATGACTCTATTCTTATGGAACTTCAAAACATTTTTTTTACAATATAATCTAGAATACATACTTTACATGACTCAAATAGTCTAGTTGTAGGCTTTGTCATACCTTGTCTAATTTTTGTCATCATATCTCTATATCTTTACCATTATTTCATCTTATCATTCTCCTTCATGTCCCCCTTGATCATTTCATTCCATTAAATCCTTTATCCTTCTTAAGTTCTTTCTTATCTATCCCCCTTTCTTTTACACTTATGTTTGCTATTCGGGTGTTTGTTGACAAGGTTGTCTAGGTGGAATCAAACCATATTTGTCAATGAATGGTTTATGAATTTGATTGATCGTGGAAAGAGCATTATCCCATGTGGTTATTTCTCATTCCAAAACATTAATCTTTATCTCTAGATTGGTTGCCAAGTCAATTAATCTATCAACAATAGAAAGATTATGATATTTTTGCATTAGGTCTTTTCTTGAAGTTAGCTCTCCTTGGATAACCTCCAAGTGAGGTATCAAAATTGACTAGATGGAGATCAGCTTGACCCCCATTCTTCTTTATGTTGGTTTTAGCTCACCTCACCTTCCTTGTGCAAACAATAATCTATTATAATGCATTGAACTTGATTCAACTGACTAAGAGATAGACCCTCCTAATAGTTTCATGTCATCTTGAACCCTCTAAATTTTTTCTTGAAATTCATTAGTAAACCTTGGCACAACACAAAGTATATTTTACATATCTTGTATCTTTTGCACAAGTTCTTCTAGATAATATACAAGTTCTTGTAACTCTACATTTTTCACTGCAATGACAATAGAAACTTTATCTATTACTCTCTTCTCAGATTTATTCTTAGACTAGGCCATAATTTTTTCATTTCCCTCAATATCCTCAGTGTTGAATTTTTCAACAATTTGCACCAACTAAGAGATAATAGGGGCCTTCTCATCAATGGTTTGAATATCAGAGGCATCAACAAATATGTCCTTTATATCACGCAACACTTGTTTCTATTGTTTTTCTCACCTCATGTCTTCTTGCATTTTCTTTCTTGCTAGGATGACTTGTGAGATGAAAATTTTCTCAAAAGTGAGATTGGCTAGATCCCATTTCGGCATTTCAATAATTTCATCCAGACTAATGGTATTATCTGGAGAATTATCCTTTATCTTGTTTCATTTTCTTTTGTTTGGAGTCTTATTTCTTGGAACTACTAGAGTAAGAGTAGGTCATGGGGTGTCACCACTTGATCTTGCTTCTACTTTAGTGCTTGGAATAGAAATTGTAGAACTTGATGTTACATTCTCTTTTTCTATTTCTTCTTCTTCTTCTTTTCCATCCTCCTTATTTCCCTCATCCTGGGGTTTTAAGACATGTGGTCCTTGACTTGTAGTAGATACCTCTACATTTGTTTCCTTATTTGATTTCTCTTTCTCTTTCTTCTTCCTTTCTATTTCCTTGGCTTCTGAGATCTTCATTTGTTCATCAACATTTGGGACTTGTATTTCTCCTTCCTTGAGATAGTCCCTTTTTTTTGCAATACTAGAGTGCTAGGCATAGTATCACAACTAGATGATACATTTCCTTATGGGATTGGCATACCTAAACTTTCTTTATTGCTTTGATTGTCCTTAATGGTTACTATGTCCACTTCTTTCTCATGTTTGCCTCCTCTATTGGTTAATCCAAAAATACTCTTCCACAACAATTCATTTTGTTGTACAAAAACCTCAATTTTATTCTATAAAATCATGAATGTTATGAATTTAGGAACAAATTGATTCCTATACTTATCCAAATATGTTATCTTATTCTTATTTTTCAACTTGGGCATAATCTTAGCCAATATGCCTTCTTTATTTTTCTTCTCTACTTTTTTTTCCTATTGCCATTTTCTATCAAGTCTACTATACAAATCATTTGGAATCTTCTTTTCTAATTTAATAGGTGAAAGTTTTTTTTTAGCCCTCATTTCTATCATGGCCTCTTCTACCTTGGATTCATCTACATTACTCAATGTATTATAATTTACATATCTAAATCTTGATAGGTCTGTAGAGTTTTTGATGTTGGCACATACCTTGTCAATAGCTCTAGGCTTGGTAGGCACAATGACTTGATGATGACTAGGTTCATCAAATTTAGTCCTCTCTGCATCTTCCTCTTTGATGTTTTTATTTTTCACTAACCTTCTTCTCTTTGTCTGGCCCATAGTAGTTGGCACTTTTCTCTTCTCTGCACTTGTGCCACTAGGTTTTATGATTCCACTCCTTTCTTGACTGGTGGCTCGACATTTAATGATGTTGTAGCCCTATTCCTTGGTCTTTATGGTGTAGGAGGAGAGAAGAGCATAGATGTTATCTTCTTTTAATCCTCATCACCTTAGGCTTAGTGGATTTCATTGTTTTAGCCTTCTTTACAAGTGGAGTGAACAGTGATAGGGCCTTTCCTTGTTTTTCTATATTTTCTTCCTCTTCCTCTTTACCACTTTCATTTTCTTTGTCTTCTCCAAGACCTTGAGTAATCATAAAAGGTTCTTTTATTTTGTACTGTGTGCCTAGTTTACCTTCTAGGTCATCAATCATCTTCTTTTTCTTCTTATCAATAGAAGAAATCTTGATATCTACTATTATTCTAGCCTTTTCTTCTTCATAACTTCCAAAGGGCTCGACCTCTACATCAATTTTTTCCTTTAGTAGTGCAGCAATAGTTGCACTTACATCATTGCTATCAATCCCATAGCCAAAAGGTTTAAAGCCAGGCTTTCCTTGGCTTAACGGCCTATACAAATGTGTTGTCTGTATCTACTAGAAAAAATATATCAGTATAATGCTTCATAACTAATGATGTGTGGATCCTCAGTCTCTTTCTCATTTTTTTGTTTGAATTCTTTCAAATATCCATCTAGAATATCTTCAAAAATTTCTCCCAACTAATTTATATACTCAATAATCCTCTTTGGAATAGGTTTGTATTGTTTCCATACAATATTGCCAATAGGAGGGAAACAATTCTGAGTGAAAAAGAAAAGACACATAATCAATTATCTGAACTTGCACATTGAATTCTTCTCTTTCCTGATTGATGTCAAGTTCTTTGCTAGTTGTAATTGTTGCTACTTGGCAAGATCATATTCATGATCCTTCACCATAATCTTCCACACCTAATCAACTACCATACATGACACACTATTCAGTTAGCTCAACTAATAAAACTTATGAGATATCACTCCCACTACACATTTGATAAATGGATTAGTGATGGTAGAAATAGATAGCCCACATCCATTCCACTTGAATTTGGTATTTTCCTTGATATATTCTTTAGTTTGGCAATGCATTGTCTTCTTTTTTTAAAATATTGGGTAAATAGTAGCAACATGGATTACCTTCTTTGTAATCTTTACTAGTCCATTCTCTAACCAAAACTCCATATCATGAATTCTTCTTAGAAAAACTTTAATCCATTCAATTTTGAAATTCCTCATAAAATCTAGGACACAAGTTAACCCTTTCCTCTCAATAGTTTTAAACTTTTCCTTCAATATTCCTTCATCAAACAACTTTTCATATGCCACACGAATCTCATAGTCTCCAACTTCACCAATTGTGTACATATAACAACTCCTTACATCATGAATCATAATGACTTTAGGTGGTATCAGTGATAGCACACTCATTGAATCTCCTTTCGTGGAAATTTTAGGTATAACACAAAACTCAGGTGGAGGACAAGTGTCACTTTTCACCATTTGAATATTTGTTACATTTTATCCTTGATTCTTTGTTGCAAATGATGAAGATGCCATTTTCTCGTGTTAGCGGTTTGAAACTTTTCTTTTTGAACAACTTAGCACAATTGAAAATCAATACTCGATCACTGCTCCACTACTAATTCACTTCCAATTACCTTTGAAATCGCTTCACTAATTTCTCAAATCACTTTGTACTCTCAAAATTTGATTGCAAGTTGTGTAAAATGCCTTCAAATTCTCAATATATACCTCCATTCATTCAAGTTAGGGTCTCCATTAATGTTGTGTTCTCTATTAGGTGGAATCAAGTTGTCTTGTTCATTACTAAACTTTTGAACTCATTCTCCATTATGCAACTCAGGAAATTCCATCTAACTTGGCCTATAAATTAGTCTATCATTTGGGGTTCTCATTCCATATTGCAATCCTTGGTCAATATAGACAATGTCACTAATGCTCAACATCCAAACATGTAAACAATTATTTTGCACTATTCTTTCCATAGATCTATTCTAATGATCTTTTCTCATGTAGATATGAACTTTTTTACATTTTATGTTAGGAACTAATGTAAGATAAATCATTACGTATATAATTCCTTACATACCTTTCTTGATCAGTTTAAGGTGGTGTGATCACCATCTCCATTGGATTGGGTGATATTTTCTTCATTTGTTCCACTACCTCCAGCTTCCACCTTTTTCTTCCAAGTTTGCTTCATCTCCTTCTTTGTTTGTTCAAAATCTACTTTGCCTTTACCCTTCTTGTGTTCATTCTTTGGTATTGGTGTTTGGGTCCTCTTGTTTTTACTCACATGTCCACCCTTGTGACAATTAGAAGAAACTTTCTTAGGTGCATTAATTTTCCTTCTATTTGTCTAGTTAGGTTTTTCCTATGATCAGCATTCATATGTTTTATGTCCAAACTTTTGATAATTGTAACAATATCCTTCAAATATAGGTACAATAGGTATATTGTTCATCTTGGATCTACACTCATGTATTTGATTTCCTTTCTTCTTGCAATAAAATAATAACTAGAAAGCTTAGGTTTGGGTTTTGCATACAATTCTTGCTTCTACAAATATTTGCAATATGTCCAAGTTTACCTTAATGATAGCATGTAGGTTTTCCTTTTGATTTTTCATTTCTTAGCTCTCCACTCTTGGATGATTCTCCTTTTTCAGTAGATGAATGTTTCTTTATATGTCCTATTCTAGAAGTGTTTCCAGATGACCTAGGTAATCTCATCAATTCTTCAAAGTATCTTAATACTTCACTAGGCTTGTTTATTCTTTCCACAAGTTCTTTCTAAGATCTTAATTCATTCCTTAGTAGGTCACTCTATGACCTCAATTTTTCTATCTCTATGTCTTTTCTTTTCAATTCCTAATTTACAAGCATTAGTTGATTCATCATGTCTAGTTGAGTGTTTGTAATATCTTGCATATTAGATGACCTTTCTTCAAGTCTGATAGTCATTTGTCTTTTATCTTCCTTAGTCACAACTTTTTCTTATTCATCTTTCTTCTTTTCTTCAATCACTTCACATATCCTTACTGGATATATTTCATGTATTGTTTTCAATCCTTTGACTTCTTCACTCAAGATATTGTTCTTCTCCAACAACTCTGTAATGTATACAGAACTTTCATTAGAATATCTAGTGTCAAGAAATCCTTGTGTATCAACTTCTTCATAAAGTGTGTCATTATTTTGAATGGCCATATCCTTTCTCTTTCATAGGGATTTCCTCTCTTGTTCCTTCAAGTTGTTGGAGTATGAGTTAGATTTTAATTACTTGATTGTTAATAACCTTTCCCAATTTATAAGCCTCTATCTCTAGGATTTGAACTCACAAGATGTTAAACTATTTTCAAAAGAACTAGTGCTCTAGTACTAGTTGTTGATAGTTTAATTGGGAAACTAAGATACTAAGATACTAAGATGAGGTGAATCAAAATCTATAAAACTTCTATCCTTCAAAACATCTTAATTGTATTCACCATATTAACCATCTCATATATAGTTAATGCATAACATAACTTGAAAAATCAAATGCTTAAATAGATCTACCATGCATCACATCCATGAAATGTAAACACATAACACAAAATATTTGGTAACTTAGAAACACTTCAAGATGAAGGTAAAATTGGGGTGGAGATGGCACTGGCAAATCTTCACTACTGCAGTAACAAAGTTAACCTATTAGGGTTACAATTTTGATCACTTCTGATGATCGACCCTGTGAGGGATCTTCTCTATTAAAATATTTTAAGAATTTTAGGTCTTACCTTGATTAAAGGATTTTACACTTACAATAAAGTAAGGAATCTGTTAGGATATTTGCAAAGATTTGTCAAAACCACTCTATTAAGATATTTACCCTAATTGAATTTATCAAAATTGATTCAATACCTGATCCTTCGGTCTACACTTATCATTTTTTATTGTAGATCTCCTCCTTCCAATATTTGATCTTAGCTTCAATCTAATATAGCTTTATTATGTCCTTCACTACTTCATAAGGTTGCTAACTCTATTCTTCACAACTTTCGCATGCAACATCCAAAACTTAACTCCTTCACACACTTCTCATAATCTTCACTCCCTTATATGATATCTCACTCTATATATATGAAAATAGTGTTTGGATCTACCCATTTAAACATTTATTGAGTCTTCTAGACACTTCCCTTTTTTCCTTTTCATTCGATTGGTTGTTCACCCCTCATAGAGATTGATGATCCATGTTAGAATGTGTAACAACCTCTCTAATGAACTCTACAATCATTAAATGTCATGTCCATGTCAGTTTGAAATGGTTTACCTCAAAGTTTGTATCATTCCAAACTTTTATTTTCTCTCTATGTTACTCAACAAACACTATCTCTGATGTCCAATCATAAATATTCTTTTTGTTTTGGCTTAGCCTTAACTATACTCAGCTCCTTTTGTATAACTTGACATTTGTGTGCTCTGTCTTCTTAAAATTCACTAGGCTTTTCTTTTACTAAAAGTACTCAATAACCAAAGAATTTCTCGGCTCCTATAGATGTCGACACATACATGATTATTTACAACTCTTTACATGACTTGACCTATATAGTAGCTTGGTCGTAGTGATGATCGACTGACTTTGCCTTGTATATGTCTAAGTTTTGTTACTAATATACAACAAGACTTAGACATACCAATAGTACTAAAGTCTACAAGAAGTAATCAAAGAAAGACCAAATGTAGGATTTACTAAGAAAATGAGAAGATTAAGGAACTTGAAGTTTATGCCAAGTGATGCTAGAGTTGACCAAGTGACAATATAAGCCAAGAAAAAAATATTATCAACCAAAAATCAATATTGATTATCATTAAATGTGTCATACATAATAGTTAGTAGTGATTGGGAAATTTAGTGATGAATGAGTGCCAAAACACATTATTGGTTGAGGGGAAAAAATTGATAGATTATGACAAGATCATAATTTCTAGTCTTTACATAGTTGATTTATTGGAATATGTAAAGAATGATGAAGATAAGGATGGATGACCTAGAGAATTTAATTCAAGGGAAAATGTGTTTGATCATTTAGATGAAAGAATTCAATGAGAAGTTTAGAAAAGTTTCTAGAAGAGAAAAGAGGAGATAAAATGATGAAAGGATTCAATGAATCTAACCTAACCCTAAGATCTATGGTGATGTTTAAGTAGAAAAAGATCAGAATTACCTATTTAAAGAGGTACAAGGGCTAAAATTTAAGTGGTTAGCTAAGTTGGTGAAGACCTTAACAAGGTTAGATCAATTGTTGATTTTGTTGATTGGCAAACTTGAGCAGAAGACTAAATAGTGAAGTGTTGAGGTGAAGAGTGTTTATAGAATAGAAGGTTTTGTCATATAAACTTTGATAACATAGTGAAGGTTAGAAACATATTTGTAGTTATATATTTTCCTAAGATCATAAAGCCTACTAGTGTTGTTTCAAAGAGTGTATCATGGCTAAGCACAAGAAGGTATCGTTTCCTAGCAAGAAGTTTACTACTATAAAGATGCTCGAGATTGTTCATATAGATTTGAGTGGCCCCACCAGAATAAGTGGATTCTATGGAGAAAGTTATTTTATGATTTTTGTTGATGATTTCACTAGAATGATATGGGTATCTTTTCTTATAGAAAAATCTAAAGCATTTGAGAAGTTAAGATATTTAAGAATAGAGTTAGGAATGAATCTGGTGTTAAGATTAAATGTTTGAGATTAGATATAGGTGGAGAATTTACTTCTAGAGTGTTTAACATGTTTTGTGAAGAAAATGGAATTAAGAGAAAATTATTGGCACCTAAGACCCCTAAGTAGAATGGTTTAGCAAAAAGGAGAAACATATCAGTATCAGAAGCAACAAGATCAATGATGTTTGAGAATGATGTACCCAAGACATTTTGGAGAGAGGCAGTTAATATAGAAATATACACCATGAACATAATATAGATCAGAAAAGGTACAAATAAGACTCCTTATGAATTATGGTTTATCATACACTTTCAGTAAAGTGTTTCAGAATTTTTGGACACAAGTGTAACATAAAGAGAGATGATGATGTCAATAACTTTGATCCAAGAAATGATGAAGGTATGTTCCTTGGTTATTCATTGAAAAGAAAAACTTACATATTTCTTATTGTAGAACTAACACAATTGTTGAGTGTGCAAATGTAAAATTTGATGAAAAGTTTGGAATTAAGGAGAAAATGATAGATTAAAATTCTAATGAGGAGGAACCCAATTGATGTAGTGCAAGGTAGGATAATCCCCAAAGGAATGTCCTAGCCCTTAGCTAATAACCGTACAGCGAAAATAGAATAAAAATGCAAGATTTGATACCAAATCACAATAATTTATTCATAGATATAACTAATTACATGCAATGTGTCAGGCTATAAGGCCTTCCTGGTTATGGCTAAATACAAACAAATTAAAACAATAGTTCTGCAAGATCTGTCAAGGTCCAACCCAAACCCTATCTTAGCTAGCCCAGATCTATATCATAATAGCAATCTGTAAGAAACCACCAAGGAAATCTCAACTTGTGCTCACAAGCCCACCAAACAATCTCCTTGTTTTCAAGCCACAACCCTAGCTCTACTCCAACTTTATCCAAGATCCAAATGTAAACTACCTCAGATTCAAAAAAATTCCACACACTCACAACTTTATCACAATATTGCTATAAACTGCCTCACATTCAGCATTCTATCCACAGACTCTGGAAAACTTGCCCTTCAACTACTCCCACACTCACTTCTCTTCTAAACGAATGAATCACTCCCTCATGAATGACTAAAAGACTCCATAAGACCCCCTTCTTATGCCAATCTAAGCTACAAGTTAGCCCAATATGCTAAAACTAAATAAACCTAACATTAAATACTTGAAGAGACACAAGTCGACATCCAACAACAATTAAATGTCCAAAAATCAATACCTAAGAAAAATCACAATATCTCCTAGCCCTGATTGAATTAGAATTTGTGCTTCAAATTAAAGGTATTAATTTAGGTCCTCTACAAACCCTTAAGCTCTCTAAGGCTGATTCATTAAGGATATCTTTGGATTCATCATGAACGTCACACACAGAAACCCATCATGCAAATTGCCAGAAATTGATAGTCTAGGAGAATTTCCATATCTCCCAACTTATAATGAACTAGGACTAGAAACCTTAACTAGAGATAGTACTCTAGGCCCACTTAAATGCCTAAATGTTGCATCCTATAACTCATTGTTTAAAATTAGTTACATGGCCTACAATAGACACCTAGAAACCATAAAATATAGTTTCAACAGCAAGGTAAAAATAGCTCAAACTTCAACTCAATCCATCCAATATTTATACAATAATGAGGAAAGGTTCTTCAATGTGTCTCCAACACATCCCTAACCATTAAAAACATAACTCCACCAAAATCCAAGCTCTATGCTCTTGCATCAGACTCCCTAGGTAAATAGAAAAGTATGTCCCATACTTTGATGCCCAAAGAAAGATCTACAACCAACTTCATCTTTACCAAAGGCTTCCACTTCATCAAAATCAATAGAAAAAATCTAAAAATAAACCATATATGCATCATCCACTAAAATGTTAGAATCAAATACATATTAGCAACCTAATCAGCATGCTCACACCCAAGAACAAACTAAACATAATGCTTCATTAGGAAAACCTCATCCACATCAGCAACTAGTGAATCCACACCAACAACAAAAAACTACATATCAGTAGCAATATGTAACTCCTCAACAACATATGCCAAAATATCAACACCAACCATCTAATTTATCACGACAAGATACTCTACAATACATAACTCACCACCAATAGCAATCGAATCATCCACAACCAAGTGCTCTACAATCTCCATGTCAAACTTAGCCTACTGATCATGAAAACCAACCTCTATTCTAGCATCAACAAGGATAGGAATATCTTTAGCAACAACCTCTAACTACTCTACAAGTTTTTTATCAGACTCCAAAATCTAATCAACAAAACCAACCTCTTCCACCTTGACCTTGCTATGTCATCTTCTCTCATGAACAAGTCTCCTAACCAGCTAGATAACTCTCTTTTAGATTGGTAGACTCCAACTCCACAAACATCTACGAAATGCCTTCCTCATCCTATCCTTATCTTGATCAGTTGAACTAGTTTCAAATTGAGCAACCTCCTCCTTAGCTCTATCAGCCAAACTAGCTTTAAACTGAGTAGACATCTTAGAAAAATTCATCTCCACTACATCATAGAGATTTGCAATCATCTTAGGGTCCAATCCTCTCGGAGCCATCTCCTAAGATCTTCATAAGCCTTCTACAAAAAAACCCTTCCCACACTCCTTATGACAACCTTGAATTCTTTGCAAGTCAAATTGCAACCTATCACCTTGCATGAACAATCAAGAAACACATTACAAGTCTAGGACCACAGATCTACAATCTACTAACTCTCTGTGATCATACCTCAACAAGATCAGTCTTCCATCTTCCAATCATGGATCCATCTACATTTCCTCCCAAGGTCCTAGTGCAAACTGCCACAACTTTGGTGATCTATCTACATGCTCAAGAACAACCTTTTCTCTAATACCACCTGACATAGTGCAAGGTAGGAGTATCCCCAAAGGAGATGTCCTAGCCCCCAATTGATAACCACACAACAAAAATAGAATAACAATGCAAGATTTGATACCAAATAACAATAATTTATTCATAGATATAACTGATTGCATGCAATGTGTGGGGTTGTAAGGCCTTCTCAATTATGGCCAAATATAAATAAATTACAATCACAATTCTACAAGATCCCTCAAGATCCAACCCAAACCCTATCCTCGCTAGCCTAGATCTGTAGCATAACAACAATCTGGAAGAAACCACTAAGGAAATATCAACTTGTACTCATAAGCCCACCAAGAAATCTCCTTGTTTTCTAGTTGTATCCCTAGCTCTGCTCCAACTTTATCCAAGATCCAAATGTAAAATACCTCACATTCGACACTCTATCCACACACTCACAACTTTGTCACAATTCTATTATAAACTACCTCACATTTGGTGCTCTGTCCACAAACTCAGGAAAACTCACCTTTCAGGGAAACTCCTCCATTAATGACTAAAAGACTCCACAAGACCCCCTACTTATACCAATCTAAGTCACAAGTCAGCCTAAAATGCTAAAAACTAAATAAACATAACATTAAATACTTGAAGAGCCACAAGTCAACCTCCAACATCAATTAAATGTCCAAAAATTAATACCCAAGAAAAATCACAATGTCTCCTAGTTCTAATTGAATTAGAACCTATGCTTAGAATTAAAGGTATTAATTTAGGTCCTCTACAACCCCTTAATCTTGCTAAGGCTAATTCATTAAGGATATATTCAAATTCATCTTGAAAGTCACTCAAAGAAACCCATCATGCAAACTGGTAGAAATTGATACTCCAAAAGAATTGCCATATCTCCCAACTTATAATAAATTAGGACTAGCAACCTTAACCAAAGATATTAATCTAGCCCATCTTCAATCCCTAAACTTTTTATCCTCTAACTAAATGTGGAAAATTAGTTACATATCCTGCAATAGGTACCTAGAAACTAGAAAACACAGTTCCATCAGCAAGGTAAAAATAGCTCAAACTTCAACTCAATCCATCTAATCTTTATGCAATCATGAGGAAAGGATATCCGATGTGTCTCCAACACATCCCTAACCATGAAAAGCATAACTCCACCAAAATCCAAGCTCAATGCTTCCACATCAAGAACCATAGAATTGTTAGAGAAAATAAAAAAAAATTCATTGATACTAACAATGAATTTTAGAATGGTGTACAAATTGTTGAGCAAAGAGGAGAAAAAAGATCTAAACTAAGAGAAGAGATAAGAGTTGAGATAGAAACTCCTACACCTAATAAGAACCTAATAAAGAATCACCCTACAAGGTAGATGATTAGAAGTAAAGAAAAAGGAGTAATGACCAGAAACATAGTCAATGAGGAATTGTGTTTAATTTCTCAAGTAGAACCTAAGAGTATAGATGAGGCATGCAAAGAAGATCATTGGATTCAAGTGATGAAGGAAGAACTAGTTTAGATTGTGAAGAATGATGCATGATAAATGATTCCTAGACCAAAGAAAAAAAAAATTATAGGAACTAAGTAGCTATTCAAAAACAAGAAGAGGTTGTGAGAAATAAAGCTAGACTAGTATGCAATAGTTATTCATAGCAAGAAGGAACTGATTATGAAGAGACATATACCCCTGTAGCCAAAATGGAAGTAGTAAGAATGTTCTTGTCTTATGCAGTAAATAAGAAGTTCAAAGTGTATTAAATGGATGTCAAATCAACCTTTTTGAGTGGATAAATTAAAGAAGAGGTTCATATTGAGTAGCCTAAAGGATTCTCTTTAACAAAAGACAAGGATATGGTATATAGACTGAAGAAAGCTCTATATGGTTTAAAGCAAGCACCTAGATCCTAGTATGCAAGGTTGGACAAGTATTTGCCAAAGGTATGGTAGATAGTAACTTGTATTTAAAAGAAACTAAGAATGGTTTGTTAATAATAGTGATATTTGTTGATGACATAATTTTTGGTGAAATTATGAAGCAAGTGATAAGTTTACTGAAGAAATGAAGAATGGGTTTGAGATGAGCGTAATTGGTGAGATGAAGTTCTTTTTAGGTTTGTGGATTGTGCAAAACAATGATGAAATTTTCATATCACAAGCTAAGTATTTGAAAGAATTTTTGAAAAGATTTTGTTTGGAGAGTTGTAAGCTTATTAGTACACCAACGATAACTACTCACAATTTATCTAGAAAAGATGAGACATCTACAATTGAGCAAAAGTATAGATCAATGATTGTAGGTTTGCAATATACCAAACCAGATATAGAAAATGAATTTGGGATTGTAGCTAGATTTCAAGATGATCTTAAGGAGTATCATTATGCAACAATAAAGAGGATATTTAAATATTTTAAGGGAACATTTGATTATGGGATATGGTATGATAGATCAAGTGTTTTCACCTTATGTGCTTATATAGATGTGGATTGGGCAGGAACTATGGATGATAGAAAATGAACTAGTGGTGGAGTATTTTTTTTATTAGGAAGATCTATTTCTTAGCTAAGCAAGAAACAAGATTAAATTTCATAGAGTATAGTTAAAGTAGAGTGTGTAGCAATAGCAAAAAATTGCGATCAAGTCATGTGGATGACACAAATGTTGAAGAACATTGGGATAGAATTTTTAGAATCTATTATCATACATTGTGATAACACAAGTATAACATGTTTAAGAATCATGTATTACATTCTAAGACTAAGCATATATCTATTAAGTACCATGTTTTCAAAGAGAAAGTTGCAGAGAAAGAAATTAGATTGAAGTATCTCAGCACTAAAGATTAGATTGTAGATGTCTTTAGAAAGCCCTTGCCTAAAGATACATTTGAGTACTTAAGAGATATGCTTGGGGTCATGCCCCTATCTACTTCTGGGTAGATGATGTAGAGATTGCATCAATCTAGTGGTACAAATCATTATTGTTTGACTAGATTGAATGTTGATGGTTCCTATCTAGAGGAATATCTAAGATGAGAAGAGTCATCAAGGACTCTTTGTAATTGGTCTTGAATAGTGTCTTTGGACACTTGAGGTAATTGAAAACTTTGAGTAAATGATTGACATAATGAAGCCTTTGTCATTAATGTCAATGGGGGAGAGAATACATGAAACACATCTTCTAAGTATGAATGGGGATAGAGAAGTGTGCATAAAAAAATATCTCCATAATATGTTTGGGGGAGAAGATCCTCTAATGGAAGAAAGATTTATGTATAGGGAGAAATTGAGATCTCCTATGTATAAGAGAGAGTACTATTGAATGGAGGAGAAGCTAAGAATTGTTTAGTGTGTGAACAACTAATACAAGTTATTTAGTGTGAAAAACTATTGTTGATCCTAAAGAAAGTGATGTAGAACATAGTAGTTTTCTAGAAGATTTCAGATTTTATTGATGAAGAGGATTAAAAAAGAAGAAAACAACAACAATTGCAGCAAAGCATTGTTTTGGTATTCTTGGAACTTAGATGTTTTTCATCTATATTGTCATCAATGCCAAAGGAAGAGATTTTTAGCATGAATACTGATGGTATTCCTTTGGGGGAGTATCCTAAGCATTGGAGAGCATGTAGCATAACTAACATGTTTCATTCATGACTATGTTTGTCATTGATGACAACATAGTATGGTTTGTTTGAAGACTGGCAGAGTAGTAGATAGGGATCGAGGTTGTATGGAAAGAGGTTTGATGTTTAGGTGAAGTGTAGTTAAGCACATGTTGTACATTGTATACTAGTGATGAGGTTAAGTAGCATCAATTAATTCAAAGAGGTATAGAAAATATACTTGATTTACATAGGGCAATATAGAGATAGGGTACCTAATAAGCAGTTTGTGATGATCGGATTGTATCTCCTAACAAAGATAGAATCATGATGTGTGAAGTTATATAGTGATAGAGGGTAGTCTACTGATGATGTCAGTGAGTGTGCAAGTTTTGGTGTTACATGTGTGAGTAGTTTTAAAGACTATGAGCTAACAATATTATGTGATTGTGAAATAGTTAATTATCTTCATGTGATCCTATTATAATTAATTGGGAAAGCCTTCAGACTGACTCAGGGAATTTTTTTGAGGACAAGGTATAAAGAAAGGATATTTTCCTTTTGGTAAAGTATGTGTTGAATGGGAATTCATTGAAGAGAAGTGTGAATAAGAGTGGTGTATTTGGTAAATACAAATAAGCAATCCAAGGGATTATTGAATGTGAAGTTGGTGATCTGGTATCGAGATCAGAAGGAGCAAAATTCTATTTGATAGGATAGAGGAAGAGGAAACAAAGTACAATTCATTTCTAACAATCTTGAAGGAATAATAGAGAGATCATTTGGATGGTGGGCTCATTGGTCTTTCCCCTAAAGCTATTTGGATAGTGGGTCCATCTGTCTTCTACAACTCCTAACAAGATTGGAACATCTCCTAAGAAGGTTAGAATCTCTTGACATGGATTCAAAGTCTTCTAATAGAGACTGATATGTAATGAATGTTTTTATTGACTCCTAATAGGTTCCATCCTATAATAAGGAATATTTATATTAGTACATCATTTTTGTGGGTACCATCCCCACCAGAATTTTCCCTCTAATCAAGGGTTTCCCTAGTTCACATATCTAGTGTTATTGTGTATAATTATATTATTATGGTTACTGATTATATTGCTCATATGGTTAAGGATTAATAAGGTTGATAACTATCATAATAATTGGATAACTAATTCACACCCCCTACCTCTTAGTTATATCAGTAGACTTTATGTTCTAACATGCACATCCTTGTGCAATAATTCTTCTTAATAATATAACATCATCTTTATTAATTTTAATGATGACTATTCCTCTACACTTGTAAATAAATTTAGTGTTATCAAATACTAAATTCTTAACATTTTTTTCATTTACTGGTATACTATCATTAGTGCATAATCCAATAACTTCATGAATAAGGTTAGCTGAGATTTCAATCACATTGTCTCCTAACCAAAATTTCCCATCATGGGTTCTGCTCAATATTACTTTAGTCAATTCCCCATCATCAAACTTGTAGTAAAATAGAAACTTAACAAGTTAATTCATTTAATTATTAAAATCCTTTTTGGTAACTCATGTCTCGGTTGTAAATCTGGCTGAATTCCTCAAAAATTGTCTTCTTCTCCTATAGTTTCAAATTTTCTTCTCAAGTAACTACTCACATCCTCTAAGTAAATAACATTTTTGGGAATTTTTGACAATGCAGTTCTAGGGTCATCAACTATTTGCTTTAGAGGTTTTATCTTCTTCTTAAGTCTTGCTACATCCTCAATATTGTGAACCAACAACTTATCCATTTCAATACTTGAGTTCTTAACACAATTTACTACTCAAATATTTACTTAAGAGTAAAGTACCTCACTTTGATGTGTAACTTAGGGCTTTCTAATCTTCACACATCAAATTGCCTTGAATTAGCTTTCAAATCACCTTTACTTTTCACTTTACTACTCATTAACTCTTCACATGATTTAATGATACATACAATCTTTCTCGAATGGCTTATCTCTCATCAAAATGATCTTCGCATCAATTAAACAACTGCTCAATCAATAAAGAGTTGTTTCTATTTACTAGTTAACTTGTTTTCTTTTGTATAACTTTATGTGATCTCCAAATCATATGTGCACTTAACCATAGCTTCCAAATGTTATAGTTTGCCTCATATTCACTTTGCAACTCTTAACTTGATCTCTAACCTCAGTTTTATCTTTCTAGTGTTTGATTTTTTTTAAAAAGGTGCTTAATTGAAATAAGATGAATCACACACAATAGATGACTTTAATCTTTCATCGAGTGCATCAAAATATTGTTCTTTCAATACTACATGTGAACTTGATGGATCTTTTGATTTGACAAATACCTATTTGAATTCTTCCACATGTTCTCTCAATTGATCTTTCCAACAGTTATTGCTGCTATTATCTCTTTTTAAATTTATGTTATTATTCCATCTAAAATTTGGATTCCTATTGATTTTCCTCATGTACATTCTACAAAATATTGCTATATGACCAAATTTATTGCATAACCAACATACTAGTGTACTTTGTTGACTAGGTCCAAACTGATTAACTAGTGCTCTGTAATTTTTGGAAATATGTCCAAGGTTGTTGCACTTGTAGCATTCAATGTGATTTTTTCTCCAATAGTTTTTTCATTCAATCTCCTTTCATTAGATGTTCTTTCATTGGATCCTCTTCTCTCATTACTTGTAGGATTAGTATCTCTAAACATTCTACTATTGCTATTATTACTATCAAATTTAGGTTTCTTACAATCAACTACTTTATGACCAAAACCATGACAATTATAACAATAAAAATTTGAAATTGGTTTGAATGAATTACCTATAAAGTCTCTCTTCATATGACCAACTTCATTACATATAAAGAATCTACCTCTAAATTCATACCTTGCCTCTTTAGGTGATTCAACTTGCTCTGTCCTTTTAGGTTCATCACTTTTCTTAGGTTTTCTTTCTTGCTCAACTTCTTTTGGTACATATTTAGATTGACTAGATTCAATCTTATCTTGGTCATCCTTCTTATATTCAAGATGTTCAACAACTAGATCTATTTCCTTTCTTGCTTCAGATTCCTTTGCTGACTTTTCTTCAATGAAATATCCTAGACCAATCTTATCATAGGAAGGTCTCTGAAAATATAGTTGATCATCAATTTTCTCATTACTAGAATATAAATTTTCTAATTGTTTTTTAGCCTAGGTTAACTCTCTTTTCACAATAATATTGTACTTCTTAAATTTTGCATGTTCCAAATTGATGGATTCAAGTTTAGATGTTACTTTTGTATAATGGGGTCTTAGATCTACATTCTCAGATTTCAGATCTCACTCAACTTTGCTATCATATTTCTTCAAACTTAATTTTAATTCAACAACATTCAACTCATGTTTCAGAATCTCATTTTCTTTCTTCAATTTTGATACTTAATGATTATCTTTTTTTTGGTCCTTAGGTTCCTTAATGGATTTGAGATGATCAATCTTGTCTTTCAATTTCCCAATGTAGTCTTTTACATATTCATATCTTTCTTTTAGGTTATCTCTTTCTTCACTAAGAATATCAATCTACTCAAGAGCTTCTTCAAGATTCTTCTGCAATTGTTCCATATCCATGGGACCTTATTCAAGTTTTTAATCCTCTTCTAAGTAACTATGTTGTGATACCAATTGTTAGAAATAGGGAATACAGAGAGGGGTGTTAAATGAGTATTCTAAAAACTTTTACCAAAACTTGATATTGTTAATTACTTAATAACATGCATATGAAAGTAAACTAGCAATGATGAATAGTAAAAATAACCATACACAAAGAGAACTCATAACACAATATTTTATGAACTAGGAAAACTTTGGCCAAGGGGAAACCCCGGTGGGAACGGTACCCAGAAAATGATCCACTAAAAAAAGTATCTATTTAAGGATGATGACCCTATTAGGAGTCTATTACATTTATATAGTGTATTGGTCCTTGTTAGAGGATGAGACCCTATTAAAATCCTCAATCCTATTATGAGTTGTTATGTACAATTACAAAATGTATGCAACATGATCTCACTGCCCAAACATACAATATATAATATAGTTCCTCGATACAAAAGAGACAGATACAAATAAAAACCTCTTTACAATGTTGATATCTTTAATATTTGATCTTTCCTTTGTTTCTCTTCACATAAATCTAGTCATACATCATAACTAATATCATATATAGTTCACATATCATACATATAGCTTTCACATAAGTTCACATATCACTTACAACTTGCACACAACTTTACATAGTACTATCTTTCCCTTATACCTTTATAATTTACAAAAATTGTCCAGTTGCCCTTCAAGCTTTTACATGATTAGGAAAATGTAGTATTAATTCTTTCTCTCTTAGGGTTAACATCTAGGATGTCATGCCTAATTAGCCAAGTAATTATTTCATAAATATAATAATTCCTTAACCCATAATTCAAAATTCTTTGTTATACTCTAATCTTCCCATACACTATCGTACCTAGTAAAATTGCCATCACTCCTTTCATGCTTCCTTGTGTACTTTCATGCATCATCCTAACACTTTGTACTATCTATACCCAACTACACATCTTTGTCATTTATATAGATCAAAATTATCTCTATTCTTCTAGATTACTAACTTGTACTTAAACAATTTTTAATGTCTAACTATAAAATCTCCATCTGTACATAGTGCCTTCTTTATACAAAGTGTATGTTTCCATAAATGGAAACTCTATCACTATTCAAACTTATCCTCCTTAGCCAAATTTCTAACATAATTCTTAGTAACCAAAGCAATGGTCTTATCTGTACCAAAGTGTCCAGTATATCATCCACGATGGTTCTCCTTGATGATATTCTCTCTCATGAAACTTCTGGGAATGCACAATTGACTTTCCTTAAAAAATATACCATCTTGGATTATGAAATCCAACCACTTTTTCCTATCAAATGTAATAGGTTATGTACAAGCATTCCAAGCTTTACCAATATCAAGATCCTTCGGATACAAATTTTTGAGTTCCTTGAACCCAACCACATCAATTTGCATTTATGTTAGCAAAAATTATCTTCTACTTAGAGCATATGCAACTCTATTACACATCCCACTCTTGTGTTCCAAAAAAAATGTATAACTCTATAAAAAATCAACCCATTTAAAATGACTTTGATTCAATTTTCCTTGACTATTCAAATATTGAAAATCTTGGTGATCAGTATACAAAACAAACTCCTTAGGAAGAAAATAGTGTCTCCACTTCTTCATTGCCTAAAAATAGAATAATATTCTTCATCTGATGTAGTACAAGGTAGGATATTCCCCAAAGGAGGTTTCCTAGCCCCCAGCAAATAACCACACAGCAGAAACACAATACAAGATGTAGTATATGATACTGAAACTAGCTCTTTATTCATGAAACAACTAATTACATGCAATTTTTTGGGCTATAAGGCCTTCCCAATTATGGATAAATATAAAGAAAGTAATAGTTTTGCAAGATCCCTTAAGGTCCAACCCAAACCCTAGCTAATCTAGATCTGTAGCACAATAACACTCTAGTAGAAACCTCTATCAAGATCTAAAATTATGCTTGCAAGCCACCAAGCAATCTCCTTACAAACTTTTCTCTTTCAACTACTCCATCTTGAACTAAATGATCCAAGACTCTACAAGACCCACTACTTATACCCAACTCAGCCACCAGTAAGCCTAGAAAGTTACAAATTAAATAAACCCTTGCATTAAATATTTATTTAAGCCACATGTTGAACTATAATAGATACTAAATAAATATTTCCTTAGTTGGCTCACAACACTCATTAAATGCCTCTAGGATAAAGATCCAAGTCCCAAATAGGTCTACACATATCCTTACAATTTTTCCATGTCATGATCACACTCAAGGAACATTAAATGTACCAAGTCAACCATGCAAATCTATAAGAATACTAATCAACATGCCAAATTGTCAAGTGTCAGCAAAACTCCAAGCAATGCTAAGAAACAACACATGCAAAGGATGACACACATGTCAAGAAAAATAGTAGAGGATGAGAAATGTTTTATAAGCTGAGAAAAATAGTGTCTATCAAGCTCCTTTAATGATTGAGATCCTTAGCCAATACTACATGTAGGAACTACTCAATAACAACTGAACATCACCTCTTCTTTGACAAATTCTCCAAGTCCAAGATCAAAACCACTCCAACATGAAGGATTGTTAACTACCTTAGGATACTCCTACATCATTATCATAAAAAAAAAATTCTTTTTGTAATCATTCAATTTCTCATAGAAATAAGATATAGGTCTAACTTCTTGGCTCAAAATAGCTCCTATTATAATACCACTACCATCACAGTCTACTTGAAACACCTTATTAAAACATGGAAATACTAAAATCAGTTTCTCTATAGCTTTTAGTTTCAACAAATTAACTCTTATCTATGCTTATAGTCCACTCAAAATTCTTTTTAATCTCCTCTCATTGCTTTAGTCAAAGGTCCACATATAGTGTTAATACCTATGATAAAAATTTTTGTAAAAACTAGCCAATCCATGAAAATATCTTACCTCTTTTGTACTCCTTTGAGTAGGTCACTCGAGGATAGCCTTAACTTTCTTAGAGTCTATTTTTAGACCTTTTGCTAATACTACAAATCCCAAGTACACCAATTCCTTCTTCAAAAAACTACAATTCTTTAAATTTATCAACAATTTTTCCTCCCTAAACTTATCAGACACCTTATAAATGTGCATCAAATTATTTTCCAATGTATTACTAAATATCAAAATATCATCTAGATAAAAAATGAAAAACTTGCCTAGAAACTCCTTCACTACCTCATTCGTTAGCCTCATGAAAATGCTTAGGGCATTGGCTATCCCAAAAGGCATGACTAACCATTCGTACAATCTTTCCCTTGTCTTGAAAGAAATCTTCCACTCATCTCCTTCTTTGATGAGAATTTATTGGTACCCACTATTCAGATATATATCTTTGTGAAATGCATAGCTCAACTCAAACAGTCCATAATATCATCCATTCGTGGCAATAGAAATCGATACCTGATTGTGATTTTGTTGATATCTCAAGAATCTGTACAAAAGCTCCACTATCCATTCTTGTTTTGTGTTAATACTACTAGTATAACACAAGGATTTAGACTCTCTCAAATCAGCCCCTTTTGCAACAACTCATACACTTGTCTAGTCAACTCTTTACCATCTATTGGTGTCATTATGTGCTCTACTTTGTTTGGAAAAATGGCTCCTATGATCAAGTTCATCTGGTGGCTAATCATCCTCACTGGGGGTAATACATTAGTTAAATCATTTGATGCAATATCAAAAAAATCTCCCAAAAAATCTACAACTTCTATAGGTACCTCATCTACATCTTCTTTGCCATATTTTGGGATTACAAAAAAATACATATGTTCATGCCTCATACCCTTAAAAAACTCATTTCCATCAACAAAAAATATTTTGGCATCACTACATACCTTCTCTTCTTTTTCCTTCAATGGCCTCAGCTTATGTTTCACTCCATCTTTTGTTAGCATGTAGGTATTTTAACATCCATCATGTAGAAATATTCTTATCAAGCTACTAGCCTACCTAGAAACATATGATATATGTCCATAGGTATGATATCACATAGCACCTCATCTTGGTAGCTTCTAATCTTAAAATTTCCTAAGCATTTTTCATTGACCATTACCTTGTCATCATCATACATCCAAGAATTATAGTATAGGAACATGTGTCTTACCCCTTGAGATTTAACTTTGTGACCATCTTTTCTAACACCAGATTGTCAATACTTCCACCATCAATGATTACATCATAGAACTTATTTGTTTGTACCTTGTGCGAAACAAACTCCTCCTTTGATTAGGTTTATTCTCACCACTTAGAAAGACTCTTTTTTTAACTAGGACTTCTCCTCTTTTAGCATCTTCAAAATGTGATATTTTTCATCTTCATCAACATGCACTACTCTATCATGGCCTTCAGTTCTTCTATCATTCTTTCCCTGGCACTGGGAACACTCATATACTCTATGACCTTCTTCTCTTTAGTGAAAACGTTTTTCATAGGAACCTCCTCTTCTATATCCTTTCCCTCTTCCTCTTTCTCTTTCATCTCTATTGTTATGATCATGAAAATTATTGTAATTGTTTCCACTTTGTTTTTGACTACTAAAATTGGCCTCATCCTTGTTCTTCTGATCATCATTCTAACCTCTATAAGACCGTCCACCAAATCTTCTAGCATGACCTCTTTTTCTATTTTTTTATAAAACTTCTTATTCAAATTTTCCTCAACTCTTAGGGAAAACTAGTATGCCTCCTCGATATTGATCATTTGAACCAGACTTGGCTCCTCCTAAATTATTGGTCTCAAGCCATTAAGATAATGGGTAACTTTCTCCTTATCAGCTTCTACATGGTCAGTTTTGATGAGAGCACAATAAAGCTCTTTAGTATACTCCTGAACTGATCTTCCTGCTTGCTTCAACCCTTGCATTTTCTTCAATAGATCAAGTTCATAATCCACAGGAATGAATTTTTTCTTCACTGTAGTTATCATCTAGTCCCATCTTTTGGTTTTATCTTTTCCTTTTCTATTTCTCTCCAACTGGATCTCTTGCAACTAGATTTTTGCATGACCCTTCAACTTGGCCTTTGTAAATTTGACCCTATTTGAATCTTCAATATCTTCATAATAAAAGTATTCCTCCAATTCAATGATCCAATTGATCAATACCTCTGGGTTGAGATTTCCCAAAAATATGGTAAACTCAAACTTAGGTCTTTGTCCAATCTTGGAAATGGCCCTAAAAAAATATCTCTTCTTCCAAGTTCAAAACTACCTCTTCTTCAATATTTTCCTCTTCTTCTTCATCCTCACTTTCATCTCTTATGACAATATTTATTCCTTTGTACATTTTCTCTTCTAATTCTTGCATATATCTCTGTAGTGATCTAAAACCTTTATGAATAACACCTATGACTCTTCCACCAAACTCTCTTTGTAGAGGTATTTTTTCACTTCCACTAAAACCCTAGTGCAAACTACTCTGATACCACTTGATGAAAGGTGTTCACCTTAATACCACAACAAACAACAAAAATAGAGAACAACAAAAAATTGATAGAATAAAATATAGGCTTCCTATAATCATCACGAATATAGAATTATATAATTACAATATGCAAACCCACATGAGTATCTTCCTTACAAAAATCTGAAAGATAGATCTACAAATATTAATCAAAACTGCCCTAGACAACCTACAAGCCTTCCTTATATAGGAACTTTCACCTACCCAGGAAGGTTATAGACAGTAAGCTCTGACCCTTGAGGCTGACTAACCTCATATTATATTATTCCATTACACTTTATTACATATTATCAACTCAAGATAATTTATAAATTACATTTTCAAATGGGTCCACTTTTGGAGACCATAACTAGAAAATCATTGGCTCAATGGACTATTCTAAACCCATTTTGGAATCCTCAACTAGTGATCTACAATAGATGATTACATAAGCATCCAATAGTTGAGGCTTCACCTTGTTTTGGGCTATTTAGGCCTTCATTGTTGGACCTAAATTTTGGATAGCCAAAATGCATACCAAAAAAATGCAGTGACTACACCAATGCATATGTTATGAAAATAAAACTCAATTGGCAAGATGATATGTCTAAGATGAACTTCCACATGTGAGATTAGAATAATTTGAGAACATAATACCAACTTACTAAAAGTTAGAAATATCTCTCAAATAGAAACTCTATATAGGAATAGACCTTGCTAGAAAAAGAAAAAGAAAAAAAAAACACAAAATTTGGAAAATTGAAAATAAAAATATTTTTGGGTGATGCAAGATTGCTCTTACACCCAAGGTGCTCCTATATCAATACCCATCCAAAAAATGTAAGCTTTAAATTGTCTTGGGTTGATCTTAGTTAATAAATTATAATTTAATGATATAATATGAGGTTGGTGAGCCTTAAGGGTTAGAGCATAGTGTCTAGAACCTTCTCTGACAAAAGTGCCTATCTAAGGAAGGCCCATAGGTTATCTAGGGAATTTCTTGGTGATAGTCGCATCTCTATCTTCAAGACTTTTGTAAGGATGGTTTCCATGTGGGTTTTCATATTTTAATTCTATAATTTTGTATTTTTAGCCATAATAAGAAGCCCATATTTTGTTCTCTTAATTTGTGTTGTTCTTTATTTCTATTATTTGTTGTGGTATGAAGGGGATCACCCTTCAACATAGAGAAATAATGGTTTGAGTGGATTAGATTTGTGATTCTTTTATGTTTTTTATTGCAATAGGGGTTCATTGGTGTTTGGAGAAATTTGAGAAAAAATGGACCTCATCATTGAGCTTATAATGTCCAAAACCCCCTATTTTGATATAAAACACATATAGTTTGGACACAGTTACCTAGAGACCCAAAAAAAAAATTCCAACATGCATGTACAACCTTAGCATGCATCCCAATACATTTTTATTATTTTTGTCAAAAAAATTAGAAATTAAAAAATGTTATTTTTAATAATGCATGTCATTATAAGTGTAAGAATTTGTCTAAAGGCCAAATTCACCCAAGATGAAGGAACTCAAAGACAAGCACAACAATAGACCAACAAGGAATGATCGGAATAAAAATATCCAAAATTAATACATTGTCATTCAATTCAATGTGTAAGTACACTAGGAGTGCCTATATATAAAGGCCTCTGGAATGCTTCTAGAATGCCTAGGAATCAACAACATGATAAGTCATACAACCAAGCACATGTCCACCAGAAGTGGATTATCCTCCATTAAGCATAGAAGTAAGTGTGATGATGAGAGGATAAGCCTACAAAGGTGTAGCATGCAAAATAATCTTATAGACACCATGTGTTAAAATAGAAGTGTGAATAACTACGTTGTCTACATGACAACTCGGTTAATTATGCAAACTCCAATGTTGTAGACACCATGTGTTGAATTAGAGTTGCTTACTCCATTGTTGTCAACATGACAACTCATAAGAGTACACAAACTCCTAAGTGTCTCACCTAAGAAATAATAAAATAATGCATTGACCTAAGTAAACTTAAGTAAAATGTAATAAATAAATACTTATTTACACCAACATCTCCCCTTAAGTGCAACTTAGGGGAATGCACTTAAGCTCACAAAAATTAGGATGAAATGCATAATGGGTCCTAGCTACTAGACCATGTTAGGTACCCATGTACAAAATGAAATGAAATCTCTCATAAAGAAGAGAAAGAGGGAAAACCTCATGGGAAAAACCCTTCCCCAAAAAGAGAGATGAAAAGACAAGATGCATGGATGGATGGAGGTAATCAAGACCCCCCCCCCCCCCCCCCCCATTACGACATACATCAAGTATATACAAAATTGAAGTAGAAGGAAAAAAGCTCATAAGAGAAAAAAATCCCCTCTCATAAAAGAGAAGAAGAAGGAGACAAGGTAGTCCCCCCCCCCCCAAATGTAGTGTGCTACACAGTGATAGTTGCTCCAATGTAGAAGTTGATCCATGACTGCTAAATGATGTTCCTCCCTTTTGGAAGAAAAAATGGTAGAGGTATAGGTGAGATGCTTTCCCTATGTGTAGAAAGAATCTTGATGATGAAAGGTGTCTCTGAAACTTGCTCAACTCTTCCTGTATTGATACTAATGGTGGCTCCTTCCAATATTGCTGAGAAGAAGTACAGATCTAGCAAGGATGTATGTAGAACATGTCCCAAAGAAAAAAGTTTATCCTCAAATGATAAAGAGACCTCTTGCAATTTTTGTACATAAGGATCCACAATCACATCAATCTATGAAGATCGATCATGTAGAGAATGGACAAGAGGGTCAAAGTGAGCCCTTGTCACAACTGGAGAAGTATCTGCTTGATCAAAGAGAAGATGTAGATCATCTAAGATATCTCCCAAATCTGCTATGTGGGAATCCATGAACAAACCTTCAATGTCTATCAAGAAGTCATCTGCAAATGCTAGAACTAGAAGACAAGGTGTACCCTACTATGCTAAAGTACATGAATCTATAATTGTGGCAATGGATTAAGTATTCGCCTCAACAAAGAGAAGATGAATATCATTGATGATGTCTCCCACATCTTCAATATGAGACTCCACAAATAGACTGACAATGTCTTGAAGGAAGTCATCCCATGAAGTTTAAGTAGAAAGACATGGTGGTTCCTGCTGCACTAAATTTGAAGCATTTGTGGCTAGAACTAGATTAGTATTAGCAACAAGAGCATCAAGAGGTGAGATTTCATCTAGAGAGGATGTAGCAACAGCTGGAGGTAAAAGATCTTTAGGGAATGGAGGAATGTGTGGATCTTCATATAGCTCTCAAAGATAGATCCACATATCATAAGGACCAGTTGACTTCATGTCATCAAGTGAATCCATAACCTCCATATCCATAAATAGAAAGAGTGTATGACAAAAGATGGAACCAATGTCCTCATTGTATGAAAGTCCTTTCACATATGGCAATGCATTATGCTAACTAAGATAAGGGATAACCAATTGACTCCACTCCTTGTAGTTTTGTGTTGTCAACATAATTAAATCTTCCTCATCCATGATGTACTAAGCAATGTTCCCTCCAAGATGCAAAGAAAAAAAAAATCAACCCCCCCCCCAATGTATGATTCAATGTTTTATAGGTAGTGCTTGTAAAATAGGCCACTTGTCAAAATGTACAAAGTGGACTTCTAATTTTGCTAGTTACAACTATCTTTTGAGACTCAAATCTATCACTAAGCATTGTAGCTTAGATATGCAACAATTTTGGAAAAGTAATCAAAGCAATACAATGTAGAAAAGGCATTAATGCTAAAATTGATATTTCTGTCCACACAACCCTATAATCTGATTGTAGATCTGGAAAGTAGACAAAAAATTTAAGCACTTTCAAAAAAATAGAACCTAAAAATGTGTCCAGATGAGCCCGTACAAAGCATTTCAAGTTGCAAAATGTAGGATTAGATAGGTACAATCACCAAAAAATGCAATTTTTAACAAATCCATGCACCAAAACTAGAAAAGAACTGTACCACTAAAATGTTTAGGAAATTCTACCCGAAATCAAAAAACTTGCACCTAATTTAGAGTTTGGATGACTGAGTTATGGCCTCCCAAAGTCAAACTATCAAATCAAAATTGAATCTGGAGAGGGGTCTGGGAAGAAAAATATGACCTTTACTTTGATGGTCAAATAGATGTCACAACAGTTCAGAACTACCAGGGGATGACAGTCAGATGGTTGTCAAATTTAATGTCATGAAATACTAATGTCAGCAAAAAAAGCCTCCCTTGCTGATGTGGTAGGCTGACTGGATGTATGGCTGACATATGTCTATATGGATGTCACTAACATGGGTACACATGGTGACATGTACAAACACATGGAGCTTAGTCATTGGGCCACATGGCATGACTGGGCTCCTACGTGTCGAGGTCACTACCTGCTATGTCACTGGTGATGTAGGTTAATAGGTGTGCTGAGTCAGTGAGTGACAATGGGTCCATGTGGCAAGGACTTGGTTGGTGAATCTTAGTCAGTGTAGTGGTCAAAATTTTGTCATTGAATATTGCCGAGCTAAAAAATGGGAGAAATAGCAGTGATGGGAAGAAAGCCACTCGGGGCTAGAAACTCAAGCAACATGATTAAAATCCACTAGAAGTGGGTGTTAAATCCCACATTCAATGTGGAGACACTTGTAGGGTGGATAAAACAAATAACCCATGAGAGGAAAATAAAACCAAGGCTGTCAGAAGGTAGTGTAGTGCTCAGCTAGTAGAAACTTGGTGGCTAGTAGTTTTATGGAGGCTGGAACCTTGAGTGTTGTCTATCGTATTTGAACTACCAAATAAATGAGGAATATTTTGATGCTTATAGTGAATATTCCTTGCAGGGACAAGGGTTTCACTACTTGGTTCCTACAAAAAAATTCTCTACAGATCTAAAGAATGATCATACTAGGTTTGCAAATCAAGCCTTCAGGTGTTGGTTTGCAAAAATAAATTGCCTCAAATTTGACTATGGCCTAAGGTAGGCAAATTTATAGTCGAATTTCACTGAATCGATGTTTCAAATGCAATGGCAAGGTCTAATTTGACTCTAGATGCTCCTAATGACTGTGATACTCTAGATCTAGGCTGAGGTGCTAAAGCAAGAAGATGGTCTCAAACTACTATGTGAAGAGAGACTTCCTAAGCTCTGATACCATGTAAGAATTTACCTTAGGGAAAAATTCACCTACGATCAAGGAACTCAAGCACAAGCACAACAGTAGACCAACAAGGTGTGATCAGAATAACAATATCCAAAATTGATGTATTATCATTCAATTCAATGTGTAAGTACACTAGGAGTGCCTATATATAAAGACCTTTGGAATGCTTCTAGAATGCCTAGGAATTAGCAACATGATAAGTCATACAACCAGGCACATGTCCACTAGAAGTGGATTATCCTCTATTAAGCACAGGAGTAAGTGTGATGATGAGAGGATAAGCCTACAAAGGTGTACCAAACAAAATAATGTCGTAGACACTGTGTGCTAAAATAGGAGTGTGAATAACTGTGTTATCTACATGACAACTTAGTTAATTATGCAAACTCCAATGTTGTAGACACCATGTGCTAAATTATAGTTACTTACTCCAGTGTTGTCAACATGACAACTCATAAGAATATGCAAAATCCTAAGTGTCTCACCTAAGAAATAATAAAATAATGCATTGACCTAAGTAAACTTAAGAAAAGTGTAATAAGTAAATAATTATTTACACCAACAATAAGAAAGGTGCAACCACCGCTCCATCATGTCATCGACACTCGGCTCATAGGCCACTCCACTTGGTTACTTTTAATGAACCACTGAGTTATCGCTCCTCCACCACCTTTATCTAGGTTCTTTCACCACCATGCTACTCATAAGACACCCACTTCCCTTTAGCCTCCTGCGTAATCATGTGGCCCTAAGGGACCAAATAGTTTAGCCCCCAAGGATTTTTTAATGAATTTTTTAACCTGAAGGAAAACTCTATCATTTTTTTTGCAATATCTTGAGCACAAAATATCATTTTTGGGAAAACAAGATACTATCAAAAAACTAATTCCAAGCATGATGCTTTTATGGAGTTTATTCTGACATTTTTTTCATCTTGGTTCCTTTTTTTTTTTGTTGAAGCTAAATTATCATTTTTTCATTTGGAGGGGCATAATTTGCTCAATTTTTTAATCCAGAAAAAGCATGAAAAGGATTTTCTTGAGCACTGTATAGATTCTTTATCATTTTCATCAAAAAAATTTCAAGGTACATGTGATTCTCACCTAAATATTTTTTCTCTTTTCTTGTATAAGCTTTCTCTTTTCTCTTTTCTTGTATAAGTTTTCTATCTAGCTAACTGAAGTCATGCTCTTGGAAAATGTCATAGAGATCCTTTTTTGATAGGTAGAGCCTCACATACTAAGGACCATTGGAGTTTATACCTAGTGATCTTATGTCATTTCCCAATCCTCTTGTTATGTGCTCACCTTCATTGATCATTTCTCAATATGCACATGAGTGTACTTCTTGAAGTACAAGTTGTATCTCTTTGACTAATTATAATATTTAAGACATTTTTGGAGAAGTAATCTAGTCTTTATGTCAAGAAGATATGCACTGATAATGGGGGGAATATGTTAAAAAGGGTTTTAGAGATTTTTGCACTGAGCATGGTTTACAACATCAATTTTTTCTTCCATATACCCCTTAGTAGAATGGGATTTCTAAGAGAAACAATAGAACATTACAACTGATGGCCAATTGTATGATATAGTCTCAAGCTATGATTTCATCACTTTTGGATTAGGCTATAAATTCTGCCAACTATATTCAAAATTGGATGCCTCATAATGCATTCTCACATTTGAGTCCTAAGGAGGCTTGGACTCATGTCAATCATGTGCTTCTACTTTATGAGTTTTTGGTAGTGAGGGTTGGGAATTTATTCCAGATGATTAGAGGAAATCCATGGAGAGGAAGAGTTGACCACTCATATTTATTGGCTACCATGAGGATGTGAAGGCATACAGGTTATTTGATCCTAATTCTAGAGTATTCTTATTTTGGTGAGATGCCTAATTTGAAGAGTTTTATCCTATGATGGATCCTCCATCACCAGCTTCTCCCTCACTTCCTAGTACTTCCTCTTCTACTCTTCAAGATTCTATATGTCAATCCCAACTATAGGTCAATATACTAAGAGGGGGGTCAATCACTGTACTTTTTAGTTTCTACTTTTTACTTCATATCTTGATTCTTTTCTATTTAAAAGTTAGTACATGCAATACCTTAACTGGCTAGGGTCAAGCAAAAACACATCACATAAAAATACTAAAACATAGCACAATATTTATCTCATGGAAACCTAGCTAGGGGTAAAATGATGGTGTGTGAGTCAATCCTCACAAGTTTGCTCTCTTTTAAGGTGTTCCTAGTCAAGTTTATCCCTATTAAAAATATTAATAAGACATTTTAAGGTGTCACACTATTAGGGGATTTTGATAATGTCTATTAGGATCTTGTTCTATGAGGAGTAGCCTAGTTAGAGGACTTTGAAACACAAGTTAATGTGTCATCTTGTGAAGGGATTATATAAAGAACCTATTAGGGTGCACCCTTAACTGGATTTTTTGTTGCAAAGGTAAGTTAAAAATATATATATATATATGATCTAATAGTTTTATCTATTGAACATAGTTTGGTATAAATCCAAGGTTAGATCTCCTAACCAGTCTACAACTTTTCTCTACCTCCTCTAGGCTTTGTGTCTACATTTTCTAAGCACTTTTATTCTTGCTCCACATCAAGCACATGATACTCTTCATGTTGTTGAGCATTTATCTCTTCTTCTTGTCACAATAGTTACCTTGAATGTTGTTCACTCTTCCTTTCTTTATGAGATTCCACTTTAGCTTGACTCTTCTATCTCTCAAGCTAAAAATTTAGCAATCTAACCTTATCTCCTTCAACTTCATTTTCTTTTATACTTTCCTTCTTTCTCTTTTTGGAAGCTTTTTATGAATTCAAAATTTCAATTCCCTCCCTATTACCAACTCAATTACAAATTGCCTTGGTGTCCCACTCTTTTCAAGTTATGGCATGTTTGTACAAGAGTCACAAGTGCTATGTCTATTTTTTGACTCACATCTACTAGAAAGAATTCAAATTTGAATTATTTTGATTTTTCCTTGATCTTTTATACCATTTTCATTAAATACAAAATTGAGTCCACAAATTTTCCTTTTTATGACCAACAATCATGGGTATCCTGCTTCATGATGTTGATTCATTTTGTTACTTTTTTTTTTGTTGCTACAGTTTTCCTTTCTTTTCCTTGCATGGTATTCAATTAGTGCACTTGGCATGCTATGTCTAAGTGGATTACCCTCTTAATTGCCTTCACTCATATTTTCATCTTTCCTTCCTTCCCTTCTGAATAAGGGTCACACATTAGTGTACCTTACCAGTTGTACCACACTACTAGTTAGATGTATTTACTTGTATTGTCACCAATGACAACACCATTGATGACTATGTCTACCATTCTTCTTACTATTTTGTCTTCAATACTATAGTCCTACAATCTCCCCCTTTGGTATTGATGAAAACATTTACTCATTTTTCCACTTCTTTAATTTTATTCCTTCATTTTCTCTGCTTGAGATAGTGCATTCCCATGCTTAATCTTCTATAGTTCATTTATGTTTCCTTTCTCTCAACTTCTAACCCTTTGAGAGAAATTCCAAAGGTGATCATCTTTGCTTACCTTTTTATTTCTTGAATTCTCTCCCTATGGATTAGTCTCATATCTTTTTCAATCCACTTTGAGCTTATTGTATTTTGTGATCATGGATTGATGCCCTTCTGCCTTGGCTTAGCTTGAGGTATATAGGGGTAATATACCTAATCATTTTCATAGATATTCAATACTATCTTTCTAAAGAGGTTTAGTAAAGATATCTACTAGTTTTTCCTTGGTTGGTACATATTCCAACCTGACCTCTTTTACTTGCACTTGTTCCCTCCAAAAATGGTACTTGATGGATATGTGCTCGGTCTTCAATTACACAACCATTTTTTGGATATATTGATAGTACTTGTGTTATTACAATTGATCATTATCAATTCCTCCATTTTCTCCTAAATCCATTCAAGCAGGTGTTTGATCCAAAAAACTTGAGTGTAATTTATAGCTACAACAGCATATTCTTATTTGATTGTGATATGTAGTATTATTTCTTGTTAGTCCAAGCCACTAGTCTTACTCTAATGAAGAATGTACCTCTAGTTGTGCTCTTATTATCATCTATGTTTCTTTCCTAATTAGCATCTATAAAGACACTAATCATAAAGTTACCTTTGCAAGGGTACCATAGTCCATATTCTTTTGTACCCTTTAAATACATGAAGACTCTCTTTATAGCTACCATGTGTGATTCCTTTAGGTTGACTAAGAATCTAGACACTAACCCAACTAATTGCTCTATGTACCACACACTATAGTTTTCCAACCATTCACTGATAAATTGTCCCATTTACTTAAGGGCTTTCATCCTCTTTTAATAATTTTCAACCAGTTTTCATTGGAGTGCCTACTGGTCTTGTATCTTCCATGCCAAATGTCTTAAGTATATCTTTGATATACTTGGTATGCCCTATGAAATACCTCCTTTTAGCTAGAATAATTGCATTTTAGTGAAGAATTTCATTTCTCTAATCATTGACATTTCAAAAACCTTCTTGATGGCTTCTACAAAGTAAACACTTATCTTGTCATATCCACCAAATATGATATCATCCATGTGTTGGAATACTTTAGAATAACTAAGAGGGGGTGAATCAGTTATCCTAGGTGCAAATATTTAAATAAAAAAAATTAGTACTACAACTTATTCTTATGCACACATTGACCATTCAATATCTTAAACATGTGCATATTTTTGTCCTATGTCAAAATAACTTTGCAAGAATGCAAACATGAAAAACCACAAAATGAATCACACATTTTGACATTTTACATGGAAACCCAATTTGGAAAAAACCACTAGTAACTGTAATACCCCAAAATTGGCTCATTGCCATTATACCAATTCTAGTCTATCTAATCAAAGCTAGAGTCTTATCTCATTAGGCAATTCTTGTTCTGACATTCGCTACTTGACTTAATTGTCAGATGCAGAAAACCCTAGTCTGCATTCATCATACTTATTATTCAATTCCTATATTATTTACTCATATTAGTCGCATTGAAACCTATTTGATTTAAATTTAATTTAATCTAAAGTATTTATACTTTATTAAATTAAATTATCACCTAAGGCTAATGTACTAAGGAATTGAATTTATTTTATTTAATAAATATACCCATTCTAATTAATTGAATGAAATTATTTAATTAAATGGAAAAGGTATTTATGAGGTCATATCTCATTTTATTAGATTAAATATCTTTCCTAAATCTACTCTTCAGTTCAGAGTGGAAGGTCCTAGTTGACCACTAATCAAATTAGAAGTGATTCAAATCACTTGCTCTCACACTAGAGTCTCTTTGAGTTAACTATTTGTTGTACTCAAGATCTGAGGCAGTTAACTCGATCTAAATTTGGAATCTTCCATTATGACTGAAACTGTGATTCAATCCTGACCGTCGATCTGAGTTTATTTCAACCGTTGATGGATTCCAAGAATTTTATTTAAGGGACTCATAATTCCTCATTAAGGAGGTTGATTTGGATTGATATCAAATTGTTGTTTCATTTCATACTCATTTAGCTCATATATTTTCATATCTTTACATTCTTAGCTTAATTTTATTTAGCTCTTAATATGCATACATTTAATATAGTTTCTTTTACAAGTTCTTAAATTAGTTGCATAATCATTCTAGATTACTTTGCATACTCATATAGATTAGTTTCCTTTAAATCCTTCATTCTTAGAAGGTCTAGTTGCCTGCACCTTAAATCTAAGGACATTAATAGGCAAAATCCTTCTAGATAGAAGGCAACGGGTCACACTGTTGAGTGTCTTGGATAAATAATTCAATTTTTATTCCAGGATGACTTCACAGGTAATGACTACGTTGAAGTGTGTGTGTTAATAGAGGCCACATTCCATGCATACATTTTTGGCACCCACTGTGGGGCCGAGGAAATTAATTTCTCTAGCCTCATCTATATTTTTTTTCTGTTATTTTAGAATTATGTCTGTATTGTTCCATACCATTACTCGAATCTTCACATGAGATATTCCATTTTCGTGCTAGGATTTGAAGGTTCTCACATGAAGTTTATAACCGCATCATGCAAAAAAGTGCCCCATTGCACAAGTCTTCACATGGCACATCATTTTCTCATGCAACTCGGTGAAAGATCTCGCATGACCCTATGCCAAATTTCATGCAAAATCGTACAATAGCAAGTTCAATTGTAGCATTTTCTAGCATTCTGTTCATTCAATTCTGCTAACGTGTTTTTCTTTGGATTTTCATTCTCTAGTTTTCTGCAATTTAATTGTTGTCTGCAGGATGTTTTGACAAAGATTCCTTATAAAACCCACTCAAACAAAAACTGACCCTTGTTTGCAAGACGATTGCCAAAGATACGTTTGATGAAGACTACTTTTAAAACCCACAAAATAGTGTGTCTTCTTTCTTGCTTTCAAAACATAGATTAATTAGGGCTTGTGAACTTATTAGGGTGCAAGACGAAAGAATAGGGGATTCTGCTCTTCACCACTTGGAGGTCATGACCAAGGGTGAATCAAAAACCTAGATGCTTCTGGAAGATGGCATTCTAAGGGAGGAAAGTAGCTTAGTTGTTATCCAGTGCTTGTTCTTTTCTATGATGAGATGATGGTTTCCTTTTTAAGGGAATAAAAAATCTTTAGGAAGAATGAGTTTGGATTGATTAAGTTAAGTGGGTAAATTAATCTTTTTTGCGTGTTTGGGCAAGGAAATAAGGTAGAGGATTATGCTCTTTCCCCTTGAGGGAAATCAAAAACTCAGACCCTTAAATCTAGACCACTAGTCCATGTCAATCCTTTAGAGGGCCTACCTGAGTGATCCAACCTCTGGGAACAACCCAAGTGAGAACACTCCTTTCGCTAAAGGTTCCAACTCACTATAATCAAGATGCTTTGTAGAGTGAAATACTCTAAAGCTAGATTAATTTCTTTCCCTTGATTCTTGATATCGCATATCAAGGGGAAGCTCTATCTGTTGCACTGGCCAGTGCTAGCCCCAATCTTGCTAAGCAAGTGTGTGCACTCATAGATGATGGTGTGGGCTACTAGTCTCAAATGCACTTGCAGAGCCACCAAGAATTAATTTAAATGGAATCCAAGTAGAAACCTTGTAGTTAGAAGCTGCCCAGTTCACCTTTGAAAGGAGGCATAATCTTTTTGCAAGGAGCGGGAAGAATCTCTCCTATAGAACTCATCATAGGCATGCTACTAGACATTTGAAGGTGGTATATGCACTCGTCCCCTACCAAAAGGGTACTCATTTCATGTATACTATTGAGACCTTTGAATATACCAAAAAATGGGCACCCTTTCGGGGGTGACACGGTTGTGTGAGGTACATGCATGCACAAAAGATGTGGGATAAAGGTTTTGCCTTCTCTACCATTTTCTATTTCTAGGAATAAAGAGTGTTTGTTATTGAGTCTAAAATATGTCCAAAACTTCCTCAAACAGACTAAGAGTCAAGACTCCCTTGTCCCTCTAAGTTTCTTTGCCCTCAGTTGGATTATATTCCACTACTGATTATTTCCTACTGTTTAGTTCAAATACTTTGCCTTAATTGCAACTTGAAACACTGTCCAAACAATTTTCAAAGTTAACCTTGTTGTCTATCAAACAAATCAGTCCAACTAGTCTATTAATCTGTCCAAACAATCAAGAAATCTCTTTAAAATCCAACTTTTTTGTCATTTTGGTCCTCAATTTTACATACAGTCTTGCATTTTCTCGTTCGAGAATTCACTTTTTCACGTGAACTAGTTCAATTCTTCGTACAAGAACTTGTATATGTTGTCATGAGATCTTGCCAACTGTCCTTGCTATCCTATCACTTCTTTATGTGAATCAAAGAAAGTCTTCACATGAATTTAAATTGTTGTTTATGTTTTCGCACGACCTGGCAAAATTTCTCGCATAGCTCATAGAGAATCTTCGTGCGAGATCTTGTTCTAAAATTGTCAAATTAGCTTATTTGATCAATCTATGACCTACATTAAGTCTATTTCTTGCATTGAGTTGTCCCTTCTCTATCTGTACATAGTCCTGAACAATGTCATTTAGCTTAACTGAAGATTTGTGATCTACATTTTGACTAGTCTCGTCCTTTAGTTCTTTGGATTCTCGTTCTTTACTGCTTGTCATACTCTATGTTACGATAGTCATAACCTTTAGTTATTCTAGCCTTCAAATCAAACTATTCGTGCCTTAGTATACAGCATTCTTGTCTTGTCCTATTAAGACAAAGTTTTAGTGTGATCCTTTTCCAAGTTCTCGCTTCTTGTCCTTGTCTATGACTGTCACAACAAGAAGCAACAACATGTTTTATCCTCTTAGACATAGGCAAGGTCATGCTAGGGGTCATAATTGTGGTAGAGGTCACCTTCCCTTTGTTACACAATCTGCATCCAATTCAGCTGGTGAGGCATCTTCACAATCTCCCTCATCTGTCAGGTCACCTTGAGTCCAGCATACATTCTCCGTAAACCTAAAACAAACTAGGAATCCTTTGTATCAAGAGGATCCTAAAACTAGTAGAGGTCTTGTATCGCCAAACACAATGTTTGCCTTCCTTTTTAGAGGACCTTTCAAAACACAACATACTAAAATTGAACACATTCCTACAATGACTAATTGTGAACCCGAACATGGTAGTCACAGTAGACATCAAGAACCACCTAGGAATGATAAAGAGAAAGAGAAAGACCATGACACTGATGAGGAATAGGAAGAGATGGAAATACTCCCTGAACACATAGAAAAATGTTGAAGAGACAAAAACTTTCAAAAGGTTATGGGAATCCTACTCAACAAAGAGAAAGAAAAGTACTTTCTCAAACTTGCCCAAGAGGGAGCTAAGTTGCCCTCTCATTTCAATGTAGAAACCATCATCATGTTTGAACCAGAAACTGAGACTTCCAAACTTCAAAAATAATTGAAAATTATGCAAGACCAACTGGCTCAAACGATGCATGAGAAAGAGAAACCCACAAAAACATACACATTAGATGCTCTTTGTCCATTTCCATTTGACAAGAGCATAAACATGCCTCCTTTCCCACAAGACATAGAGCTACCTAAGTACGACAAGTACTTTGGCACCACTGATCCCCAAGATCACTTGCAAGAATTTTACACCTTCTCTATGGAGTTTATACACGATTAGACATACCTCATGTGTTTATTCCCTAGAAGCCTAGGTGGTCAGGCTTTAGAGTTGTTTTCACATTTACCTCCCGGTATCAAGATGTTTGATGAAATTGCTAACTTATTTGTCCAATAGTATTCTCATAATATTCAACACCCTGTTAACATTTGAGATCTATGCAACCTTAAGCAGAAAGTTGGAGAACCTTTTCTCACATTCCTCCAATGGTGGAGATAACTTTACACTAAGTATTCCCGCAAAATTCCAAAAATAGAGAAGCTTGACATTTTCATTGATAACCTCCTACCTGATTTCAGATAGAGAGTCCAACTTCAAGGTCCACGTACCTTTGAAGAAATGATCACATAGGCTATCTATATTGAGGAATTTATGGTCAAGAAAGGTGAACTTACTCTTTAGAAGGACACAAAACAAGGTTCCACCTCCAACAGGGATAAAACCAAATATGTCAACAAGAATCAAGAAATTGTACATGATGGAGTTGTTGAAAATGTCACTTCCAAACCTGCTAAGGTAGCATTTAATATCAAAAATAGCCTCAATGTAGTCAAAAATGCTGAGAAGCCCCCTCCTGACAATAAGACATCTGAGAACAAATTGATAAACTCATGGGCCACATGTCCCAAGCAAGAGTATACACCCTTGGATGAACCTTTGGATGTGGTTTAAAAAACATTATTACAACACAAGCTTATTTCACCAATGGACAACCCTCATCCCTATGATCTGCAACCATGCCCACCATGGTGGAATGAAACCTCATTCTGTGAGTATCATCAAAATAAGGGACATAAAACTACCAACTGGCATAAACTTGTGCCATAAAGTCCAAGACATGATTGATGCTGGTGAACTTGTGGTAGATGGACATAACAAAAACTCAGATCACAAGGCATTCAAAGAGCATTTCCCAACCTATGAAAAAGGAGAGACTTCAAAACCAAAACCCAACAAAAAGGTCAACTATGCATATTACAATGATGACAACATGATTAACATGGTTGAACTTGTGGATTTTGAATACTATGACATCATTACTATCAAGGGTAATCAAGATAATGACAAACCAAAGACACCATTTGTCTTGAGGGGCCCTACTTCTAACACAATGGATAACACACCTTTGCAACACTGTGCTAATGTTGTTACTCACTCTCATGCCAAGTTGGTGCTCAAAGGCCTTGCACCTTCTACTCTTGATCTTGAACAAAATAAAGACAAAGCCCTTGCTGGCCCATCTAGCAAAGGTGCAAAACTCACAAAAAACTCAACGACAACCAATTATAGTGTACTTGATCAACTGAAATGAACTAATGCTCAGATATCTATTTTTGAGCTAATTAAAATCTCGTTGGATCATAGGCAGATTATGGATAAAGCCCTCACTAAGACAAATGTTCCTTAAGATCTTGATCTTGAGTGATTTCAATCCATGGTAGGTCACCTGACCTCACCTTATCTTATGACCTTCTATGAGGAGGGTGATAACTCACTAAGTCACCTACATAATTAACCTTTACACATTGAGGTTATGATACATCAGACACATGTTTGTCAGGTACTCATCGATAATGGTGTTGGCCTAAACATTGTCTCTTCTACTCTGTTTAGACAATTTAATTATTATGAGGACTCTATTGATCCTCAATGCAAGATCACCATTAAAACATATGACAAAATAGAATGGAAGTCTCTAGGTCTTGTGGTCTTACCCATTTGCATCGGTCCTATAGAGAGGGATGTCACCTATCAGGTGCTCAACATTCCCTTGGCTTATAACATTCTGTTAGGACGACCATGGATACATGAGATGTGCACTGTGGCCTCAACATATCACCAATGTATCAAATTCATGTTTCATGGTTCTAAAGTTACTATCCCCGCCACTACTAGCTATACCTGCAATATGCTCAAGGCTGCTGAAACTTTCATCCCTGCTAACCAGGAATCCATTGATTATCATGAAAATAAGCTGAAACAAATCGAGCAGTCACTCAAATTGAAAGAAACTAGCATGGGGGAGTACCATATTGAACTAGTGTTGTCATTAACATCTCTTCTAGAGTCTCCTCATAATTATGGGAGACCCTCAGAGGCAAAGAATTCATTTGCGTTGACACCTCAGACCAAGTATGATGGCACTTTTTTCAAGGCTATAATTCCCCTAGAGGATGAAAGTGAAAATAGAGCCATTGTTGCATGGCTTTATAGAGAAAAGACTCTAGTAGACTTAACAAAGAAAGCTCGAGAAATCACTCCTAAGAAATATGGACTTGCTCTTAGGCTTATGAAACATTTTGGTTACAAGGGAACTATCCCTATTGGGTGCAATACAATGGTCTAATTGATCCTATCAAGGCAATAGCTCGAGCAATAGTGATACAACTAGCCTAGGATTCAAGAAGGTTTCTCTCCATTTGGGACCTAATAAATTTATACTAGAACCTAAGAGTTCATTTGAAAATGAATCACAAGTTGAGCCAAACACTCAAAAGGAACAATTTGATGATGAGGATCCCTATCCTTATCCTATTCCTCATGATCTTACTAAATTATTTTCTCTGTTAGATGACTTTGTGCCACGTGTTAGCACCGTGGATGATACTAGTGATTCTTCTAGGGACAATATTGAGCAACCTAAAGATCATTCAAAAAAGGGAGAGTCTAGTCAGCCTCTGCACATTGAGTATCTGCGTAAAAACCCCAATGGTGATAGTGAGTATATCCCTATCACTATTGGGAAATTCTATGGTCTCTCGCCATATAGCATTGATTCTAAGGAATATGAGTTTGACTCTCTTTCAAAAGTGACTACTAACAATGACATTGAGCAGGTTCATGTCTACGAAAACCAAATTGAGGTGGGTGAAACATCTAGGATTAGATCAGATGGGTCTAATCCAACTAGTGTCCTAGAGTTATCAATTGTTGGAGTTAGTACTTAGACGCATTCGAACACATCTATGGACAAAGTCACCTTAAGTCTCAAATTTCTGGTCCAAGCACTTAATGACTATATTGTCAATGCAATTGAGCCAGCCATTACTCTTTCACTCACATATCCTAAGCTTATAGACTACAATCCTAATGCATCTAGTGAGGTCCCCACATTCTAGAATGACTATGCTCTCTCCTGCTACCTAAATGCTATCGAACCTATAATGTCTTCCACCAATGAGCAGAGCATCAACATGACTGAGGCTAACATCAAATATCTCAATCATACAATTAAAAACAAAAAAATGCAAAAGGTTCGATGGTGAAAACCACATTGTGGCAGTGTTAGAACCTAAAAAAGCAAAAACAAAATATGTATCCAAGGGTGAAAACCTCTCTGAGGCACTCACGAATGATATATTTCATGTGCTTCCAAGTCACTTTCAAGAGAGATCATCAGTACTGATAGAGCCAACACAGCCGATTAAATTGGGCGCAGAAGAACATCCTCATATGATACATCTAGCACAGTCATTGTCACCTAAAGAAAAGGAAGATTTTATTACCTTTTTTAGAGAACAGAAGATAAATTTTTCTTGGACATACTCTGACATGCCAGGACTAGATCTTTATCTTATCATGTACCACTTGTCCATAGCACCAAGCATCAAACTAGTTATAAAAAAAACTTCAAAAAATGCATCCTCACATTACATTGCTCATCAAAGTAGAACTAGAGAAACTTCTAAAGGCTAGTTTCATCCACACAATTGATTATGCTGAATGGATATCCAATATTGTTCTAGCCTCCAAGCATGATAAATCTATCAGGGTTTTTACTAACTTCTATGATCTCAACTTGGCATGTCCTAAGGATGATTTTCCACTTCCTAATATTGATATGATAGTGGACATGATGGCGGGCTATGAGATGTACTCACTTATGGATCGGTTTTCTAGTATACAATCAGATAAAAATTGTGCTAGAAGACCAGGAGAAAATGGCTTTCACATGTGCATGGGGAATCTTTTGTTGGAATGTAATGCCATTTGGCTTGAAGAACACTGGTGCTACATATTAGAGGGTTGTTACTACAATTTTCAATGACATGATACATAAGACCATGGAAGACTACGTGGATGATACCTTGGTCAAAAGTGCTAAATGCAATACTCATCTACAAGATTTGGGACCCATCCTAGATCATATGGAAAAATTTAGTCTTCGGCTCAATCCTAAGAAATGTGCATTTGGTGTCACATCAGGAAAGTTGCTAGGATGCATTGTCTCTGCAAAAGGAATTGAGGTGGATCTAGAGAAAGTACAAGCAATAATAGATATGCCTCTGCCTTGAAACATCAGCCAAATGAGAGGTCTACAAGGAGGACTCCAATATATTCATAGGTTTATCTCACAGTTGGCAGATAGTTCACATCCCTTTACAAAAACCTTACATAAGGGTGTGAAATTCAATTGGAGCCAAGATTGTGAGCAAAGCTTAACACAGATTAAAGAATATCTTGTCAATCCACCAATCCTGATGCCTCCTATCCATGGGAAGCCTTTTCTTTTATATATCTCAACAAATGAGACCTCTCTGGGAATCCTATTGGATAAAGAAGACAATGACAACAAAGAGAGAGCTATCTACTACTTGAGTCACATACTAATCTCTTATGAGAGGAACTATAGCATCATTGAGAAATCTTGCTTGGCAGTTGTCTTTGCTTCCCAAAAGTTAAGACACTACATGTTTTCCCACACTACATGGCTCATGGCTAAAATAGATCCACTCAAGTACTTTCTCAATAAGGCAGTCCTCATAAGAAGATTGGATAAATGGTTTATGATACTCAGTGAGTTTGACATCCAATATGTTGAACACAAAGCTATCAAGGGACAGATGATTGCAGATTAGCTGGCCAATGCACCTATGCAGAGTCTTGTACCAATGAGCATTGATTTCCCTAATGAGTCAATCTTGACACTCACACACCAAATGTGGGTCATGTTCTTTGATGGGTCTTTCACACAACTAGGATCTGGTGCTAGATTACTCTTCATGACACCATAGAGATACTCATTGCCCAAAGCGTACAAGATTCTATTTCCTTGTACAAATAACATTGCTAAATATGAGGCTTTGATCAATGCTATTAAAATTGCAACTGAATGGAAAGTGGATTAGTTAGACATCTTTGGGGACTCTTAGCTTGTCATCAATCAGGTTAATGATGTGTACCAAACAAAGGATGAAAAACTAATTCCTTATAAGTACATGGTGATGATTTGATGAAGTATTTTGCACACATTATCTTGTAGAAAATTTGACAAGCAGATAATAAAGTAGTTGATGCCATGGCTACTTTGGCCTCCCTGCTACAGATGCCTAAAAATGATCTCTGACATGAGTTTTTGGTGGAAGTGTTACACTACCCAGCCTATGACACCCCTAATTCTAGGATGATATTTTTTATTGTAGGACAAGAATCATCCCATTGCCATCACATTTATTCCTATCTCTATAATCAAACCATTTTGAAAGGTCTGACCTGGAATGAGAAACGTTACGTAATCTATAATGCTTCATGATACGTTATTATTTCTTATGATCTATATAGGAGAGGTCTCTACAGAACACTCCTTAGGTGTTTAGAACCCAAAGAGTCCAAACACGCACTAATTGACATTCACAAGGGCATTTGTAAATCTCACTCAAATGGCCTAACACTAGCTCGCAAACTTCTTAGAGCTAGTTACTATTGGCCTAAAATAGAGCAAGAAGCTATCAAGTATGCTAGATCCTGCAAATAGTGTTAGCTTCATGGGAATCTCATCCACACTCTAGCCAAAGAGTTGATTCCATCTACTACAACATGGTCATTTCAATAATGGGCCTTTGATTTGGTGGGTCAGATTCACCCAACTTCTTCTAATGGACATAAGTTCATCATCACAGCTATAGATCACTTCACGAAGTGGGTAGAGGTAGTACCTCTCACAGTTGCCAATGGCAAAACTGTAGCTCTTTTCATCACAAATTATGTCATCTGTAGATATGGTGTACCATCCTCAATCATTACTAATAATGGAGGATAATTCAAGAACAAAGAGCTCAAGGAACTATGCCAAAAATTCAAGATCACACAACATTGGTCTTCCTTTTATTATCCCTAGGGTAATGGTCAGGTTGAGGCATCCAATAAGACAATTCTAAAAATTCTTCATAGCACAGTCAGCAAATTTGGGAGGGACTGGCATCTCCAGATTAACCCAGCCTTGTGGGCATATACAAAAAGCATTAGAACTCCAATGGGCATGACTCCCTTTGCTTTGGTGCATGGGGTAGATGCTATGCTTCCAATAGAGGTTGAGATTCCTACCTTGAGAATATCTATGAAGGGTCCTATCATTAATGATGACTACAAGATAGCTCGGCTTCAAGAGCTAGTGTTACTAGATGAATGTCGACAAGTGGCATGTGATCATCTACAAGCATATCAACAACGAATGTCAAGAAGCTACAATCGGAGGGTTAAGCCACGTGACTTCCAGCTAGGTGATCTCGTCCTAAGAGAGAACCCTAAGAATCAATAGCAACAGGTACAAAAAGGGAAGTTTGAAACAAACTAGCTCGGTCCTTACATCATTACTATGGTATATGGATCCAGTGCCTATTAGCTTTCCACAACCGAAGGGGAAGTGCTCAAGGAACCTATCAACACTCTCCACCTAAAGCAGTTTTATAGTTGATCTGATATTAGTAGCTCTTTGTACATATCTATATGTCCTGAAAAAAATCATAAAAATCAAAAAAGTCCTTAAAAAATTGTTACCCTGGTGAAAAGCTAGCAATAGGAACCTTGGTAACACCAAAAAAAATTTGAAAAATCTAAAAATACAAAAAAATCAAAAAGAGAAAAATACCAAAAAAAATTTAAAAACAAGAAAAGTGCCATTGGTGAAAACCTAGAAACAAGCATCATGGTAGCAAAAAAAGAGAATTTATGCCAAGAAGGTGAAAACTTGGTACATAGGCACCTCTTGTTCCCAATGCACCATCTTGCAATTCATCTTTTGGCTTTCTGTACAGTTGTTTTTCTATTTTTCCTGCTTTCTGCTCATGTATCTATGGATTGAGTCTTGTCATAGCTTGGGGGCATTCCCCTTTAGTGTCACTCTTTTCTAGATTCTCCTTATAGAATCTCCTTCGTGATAGTCACCAGTTGTTCTAGCTGTGTCTTCCTACTGCCGCTAGTGTCACTCTTTTTGAGATTCTCCTCATAGAATCTCCTTTGCAACAATCACCACTCATTTTGGCTATGTTTTGCTACTATTGCTAGTGTCACTCTTTTCAAGACTCTCCTCATAGAATCTCCTTTACGACAGTCACCAGTCATTCTAACTGTGTCTACCTACTATCACTAGTGTCATTCTTTTCAAGATTTCCCTCATCGAATCTCTTTTGCAATAGTCACTAGCTGTTGCAACTATTTACACCTACTTTTTCTTGGGTCACATCTCCAGATTCCTTTATGGAAGATTTCTCTTGTGTCAGTCACTAGTCGTTCTAGCTGCGTCTGTCTACTATCGCTCAGTCCTCCAAGGTTCTTCACATCAAAGATTCCTCTTTGACCTTAGTCACTAGTCCTTCTAACTATGTCACAAAAATGACACTTGACATCAATCTTATGACACAAAAATGAACTCAAAATGATATACTTGTTTGGATATGCTAAGCATTTTCTTTGTTTGCTTTGTTTTTGATTTATCATGTCCCTTTAAGTAACTCGATGATGTCATTTTTTATTAGAGAAGTAATGATTGGGGGCATGATCTTTTCTTTGCTTTCTATCTAGAGTTTAGTTCCAATTAGTTGATAAATTCCTATAAGAGGGGTGTCCACTATAAGAGCCTCCATCTCGTATTGGATGGTCGAGTGTTCCTTGACTCCTTTTATATGAATACATCAATAATGTTGGTTCTTCTCCTTGCTTATTGGAGTTAATTCTTTATGCTACAATGATATCTAATACTCGTCTTGCTAAGTGAACGTACGGGTCACTATGAGTATATATCATGCATTTTTGTCCTAGGTTACGAATGCAAAGGCTATTGCGGACATACTACTTACCAATTACTTAGCACAAGAAGGATCTTCCATGTGTTTGGCATGTCTGCATGCAAGCAACATTCTGGTCATCCTAATGTTTATGCTATGATGCTTATGTTAACTTGCTATATTAAAAGGGACAAATGTTCTGGTCATTCTAGCTTATTGTACCTCGAATGCTTACATTTAATCCTGACACACCTATGATGTATGTACTATTCATATTTCCATGATTGCAAAGTCAGTGGTAATTGTAGGACATACAAGCTTCATTTATGTCTAGTGATGATAATTTGTCGAGGCTCAGTAACTAGACTTAGGGTTGCATTTAATATAGTCTTGCATTACATTATTCACTTGCATAAGCACATGATTTAGTTGTGATTCTGTATCTATTCTTCATGATGGGGGATCAAGGGTCTCTTCAATGGTATTCAGATTCTCCATGGCTGCATAAGCATTTGGTTCGTTGGTTCACAATCCTCGATGAAATACCTGTCACTGTCAAGAAAAAACACACAACAATACATGAGATGTCAGTTCATTTCCATATGCATTGCATCCATATACTTGTATCATCTACTCTACATAATCACATCACATCACATCAAAGTACACATGCATCTCATAATCATATATATCTCATACACATCAAGATAAAGTAGACATAGATAATGATGTGTACACAGTAATACTTGGCTTAAGATCTTGTATATATATATATCAAAAAAATGTGTCAGTACAAAAAATGGGCACTATTTGAGTGCTATCGATCAAAATGGTGCTGGCACACTAATCAATACATAGCCAGATATCAAAATTGAGAACCAGGAACACAATATCTAACTTTTTCCTATGCCCTCATCTCTGGGAGGAGTAGGTGGAGGAGGAGGCAGTGGCATATCAGGTCTGGCAGGAGGTCGTGCACCACCGACTCACAAGCATACTTCGAGAATTGCTGAACCTGTTGAGCCTCATCAGGCACTACTGTCGAGTATGCTATCAAGTAATAGGCTACTCGGGTTGACTATAAATAGACCTCATCATATAGCATCTCTATCCTCTACTTCGGACTCTGTGCTCGCTCTCTCCAGCGATTGATCTCTTGATCATGTGTTTCTAACAGGTACCTCAATCTACAAATCTCCCAACTACTGAGAGACCTGATGAATCGACCACATGATGTCATGTGTCCCAATAATAGGCTGATCAGGCATATCCTCATCTAGTATCTTAGGTGCCTATTGCTGTTGTGGCACCTCCTGCTACTGTGATGCTTACTACTATGGGACCTGCTCCTCAGTCCTCAACCTCTCTCACCAACCCTACTCTGTCCTACTACCTCTTGCACCTATGTCAGATCCCATCTATCATGGGGGGATCTGCACCTGCTGAGTCCTATGTCAAACCTGTGGCTATAGCTATGGTTGCTCCTACTACTACGGTGCCTCCTGTTGTGGGCCTAGCACTGCACCCCCTAAGGGATCTATAAACTATGGAAAGGGGTGATCGATAAGATATGCCTAATATGCTACCATCACCCCTGCATCTACTACCTTTGGATTGTAGTCCCATTATATCGCAACTAGGTTGCACACATCAATCATGGACTACCCTGCATCAACCCTTGTCAGCCATCCTTATGTCAGATCCTTCACAACTCGCTCATAGGCACAAAACTCCTAGGAGATGTCTTGTTGTCTCCCATACTACCTCCATACTCGGCTAATGGTGAATCGCTTGATAATTTGTGAGGTTTTGCCCACTGTGAGCTAAACATCCAGCTAAGCTCTTCAAGAGCATCATCCCACTCCTTGGTCTCTTGCCAGGGCCACCATACGACGGAGACTAGGCCATCGAGACGGGCCCTCCACTACTCTGTCTTACCCAAGCCTGCCTAGGTAATCTATCCTCTATATCTACAAATGTATGGCTCTACAAGCTCTGGAGCATCCTCAAAAATTGGTCTGGTGACTAGTTGGTGCTCCCATGCCTAGACCAGTAAAATGTACACACCAGTGGCCATACTCTTTTGCTCATGGTACACTACCTTGTGCATCTCATAAAACATATGGGCGAGCATGCACTGGCCCCATTTGAATCTCTCTGGTACATCCAACATCCTCTATAGTATAATGCCCCATCCACACTCTAGTCCATGTTGCCCTCTATCAAGTACCAAGAAGCAGTTGAGGAATATGGCCAAAACTGCGACCAATCTGTGTGTCTGCCCATATGTATGGACAAGCTAATCCTAGGTGATGGCCCATCCAATCACTAATTGTCTCCCAAAAATGGTACACAACACCTCTGTCCCTACCTAGGGCACCGTGTCATAGGTCACTCTCAGCCTGTGGAAGGGGATCTGTAGGATCTTGTATATGTCCTCCAGAGTCATAGTCATCTCTCCCTGAGGAAGGTGGAAGGTGTTCATTTTTGAATGGAAACACTCCACCGAGGTAGTTAGCAGGTTGTGATTCACCAGCAATGTTGGGATCTGGCATAGATAATTGAGTCCCAATCTGTCTATATGAGCCATGTCTGCTGCATCTAAGCTCTACAACAAAGTCCCATATGGAAGATAGTGGGATCTAAATGAAACAGCATCAAAGACCTCCTGCACACACAACCAAACAACAATGACAAGAAAATGGTCAATACTCAATTAACATATCAAAATGATGAAGAAATGAATGCAAAAATCATGCTAAACAAGTAAAAAATGTAATTTTAAACACACTATTGTTACATATTTTTGTGCAAAGATGTATTTCCTCACACGAGAATACATTTCTTCATGCGAGAATGTGCATCTTCGCATGAGAAAACATGTCCTCGCACAAAAAAAAGTGAGGTCAAGCAAGTGGTCAAAACCCCACATGAAAAGAGATTCTCTTGCACAAAGAAACAAGCCTTCACACGAAAAGAGATAGTCTCACACGAAAGGCGAAAAACACCTGTGCAAAATTCTAACATTCTTCGTGCGAGAAGTGGTTATCTCCTACGCGAGAATCCCCACCGATGTGCATGAAGATATGTTGGGTTAGCAAATCTTTGTGCAAGAAAAGACCACCTTCGCGCGAGAAAGGATAGTCTCACGTGATGACTAATTGTGACTACCTAAAAATGTGCTACAGATGCAATAAATGACCCTAAAATGCATGAAAATGAAAGTACAAAGGATAGTTATCAATCACTCACCGGTGGTCCATAGTTTTTCGGCCAGCTATGTCGATGGGAGCACTCAAAATGATGATATCTCATGTTCACTGCCATCTTCCTCTTAGAGCTCCTATTCACTAAAGACAAAAGGTGCAAATGAATTGAAAATGACCCGTTGGGCCCTTATATAACTATTGACCTAATTTTTCAAAGTGCTCCAATTTGCACAAAAATCACCCCCCTAGCTAATTTGACTACTCTAGATCCATTTTCGAGATCAAATTCAAAATCTGACACACCTAAGCAGCCCAAAAATGCATTTTTAAATTTTTTGGACCGACGCGATTGAATGCTTGTGCAGTCTACCTTTTTCTAATACTTTCCAATTCCTAGAATCTTTTCAACTTCAAATTCTTCCAACTTTCAAAATTTATTTTTTTTAAAAGTCAATTCAAGTCAACTATGGTCAAATTTGATCAACTTTTGATCAAACTTGGTCTTTTGGACCTCCAAATCACTTCAACTCAACTCTAAATTTGCTTCTAATCATTCTGATTTCTTCTACATTCTACTACATTCTACTGAATCTTGGATTTCTTCTGTATCTCTCAACATATTGCTTTACATCATATTTATGGTGTGTCATCTTTTGATTTTGCTCTTGAGGGGGCAGGATGATACATCATTGAATCCTTATTACTTGGGGCATCTCGTTCTCATCCTATGTCCTCATCATTCGGGGCATCTTATCACTAGGGGCATCTTGTTTCCCTCCTTTTGGCATCTTTCTTATCTATTTCATCTAGTCATCAGTTGATTACAAGTATCAGGACAATCTAATCTTGACTCCTAAGGATCAAGCCTCGTTCTAGGGATGATTCTATGACCCATAATTCGATCTTGATCCCTTACCAATTTCAATTATCTAGGTGTTCTATCTAGATCCTTAAAGGTTAAGCTCCATTCTGGAGATAATCTTTTAAATGCTTTCAATTTAGGTATCTAGGTGTTCTATCTAGATCCTTAAAGATTAAGCTCCATTCTAGAGATAATCTTTTAAGTGCTTATCAACCCTCAAGTATCTAGGTGTTATATCTAGATCCTTAAAGATTAAGCTCTGTTTTGGAGATAATCTTTTAAATGCTATCGATATCAGGTATCTAGACATTCTATCTGGATCCTTAAAGGTTAAACTTTGTTCTGATGGAAACCTTTAGAATGCTTATCAATTTGGGTATCTAGGTGTTCTACTTGGATTCCTTAGGATCAAACTCTGTTTTGGAGATGGTTCTTAAAAGCTTATCAATTGGTCTACAGATCATCAACTTTGGAACCAATCTCATCTTCACATCATGCTTTTTTATTTTTTTTGAATTGAGTGTTGCTCACACATTCATTCAAAGAGGGGCAAAATGTAATACCCCAAAATTGGCTCCTTGCCATTATACCAATTTTGGTCTATCTAATCAAAGCTAGAGTCTTATCTCATTAGGCAATTCTTGTTTTGACATTTTCTACTTGACTTAATTTTCAAATGTAGAAAACCTTGATCTACATTCATCATACTTATTATTTAATTCCTATAGTATTTACTCATATTAGTCACATTAAAACCTATTTGATTTAAATTTAATTTAATCTAAAGTATTTATACTTTATTAAATTAAATTGTAATGTCCCCTTTTACAACATTTACAAAATTTCTCTAATTTGCATATTTTTATCTAATCTTGTAATGTCTCATTTTATTGCCCTTTCAAGTTTCTCTTAGTTTTCTAATTTAAGATCTTATAAATCTTTAAGTTCGTCTCTCTCCACTTGCAAACTAGTATTTATTCCCAAGAATTTCTAAGTCTTTTATAATATATACACATTTGACACTTCCTTTGATCCCTTCAAAGAAAATTTTGATATCTTTTATTAAAGCCGATGTGGAACCTTTCCTGAATATTCATATCACCATCTACCTGATTCAGCGTATGTGCTATGATCCACGTAAAACCTATTGACGACCTTTGTACCTTGTTCCACATTTGTATTAAAGATTATAGACAAATACGTAGGCATGGGATGAAACAACACTTGGAAATCATCACTACAAGAAGATGGTAGTGAAGAGGCTGATAAGCACATTAGAGAAGCTAGGGGTACTCTACATATATTTTTTATGGGGTTTGATAAGCCCGTCTAACTACATAGCATACCGCAGGTATCGGGGATGTTGATACAGGTCACCGAAAGTCTGGAGTAGCAGGAGACTCAACTTTAACCTGGTTATGATGCAAGTGAAGTTATAGACCATTCATGACCACCAAAACCTAACTACACCTTCCACCCTTGGAGGAGAAATCATTAATCTCAGTCTCAGGCTGCTAGGAGTACGAGTTGCTCAAATAGATGTCCTTTTGATTCGGTGGTTAATGGATTATGATGGAAGATTTAGATCTTACTCGATGTAATGTTGTGAATATGTATTTCTTTGTCCACCATTTGACCACTAATCAAATGTATAATTTTTCCTTTGTATCTTCAATTTTGATGTCGACACTTCCTCTACTCCACATATTTAATATGACTTCTGGTGTCTTTTCTTAATTTGCTTTTCTGGTACTTTGTTTTCCCCCTTATAAAGGATCGGTGCCTTTCAATATCTTCTACCTTTCATGCCTTGTTCTATATTTATTATTTCCAGTGTGTATGATATCTGTAGGGCAGACTTAACTATTGATGGCTCTCACAGATTCTATTCTATCTATGACTACAGAACGTTGCAGAACATTGATTCCATTTTCCCGTCTGATGATGTTGTTTTCAATGATTGTGAATACCTTCTTATATCTTTTTCTTTTTTTTTTTGGAATGATAAGTCATGTTGTTATAACATGATTCATGTCTCTTTATAATCACCCTTCTTCCTTATACTTAATCACATCATTCCATAACAATTTTGAACCACCACATAAGTAATATATGATCCCATCTATTAGTCTTGTTAATTGTTATTGAGGTGAGGTAATAGATCATTATATTAATGGTCTTCATATTTTTTTTTTTTTCTTGATTCGACGTAATCATTGTTTAGAGAATAACATGCCTCTTTAGAAGATATTGATTAGTTTAAAGTTGATGATCACTATTGGCTTAATGTATTATTATAATGTCAATTAGTTTATCCATCAATTAAAGGTGTCTTATTATGAATAATTGGCAAACTGATTATCGTGTAGATTGATATCGTTGTTGTGTCTTGGTTACTCTTTCCCTTCTTTTACAAAGGAATTAGTCTTTTCCTTTCTTGAGTCAATGTTTCTCGTTGACTATATTTATTCCAATGCTTGATTATGATCTCATTTATATATTGTTTTATATTGTCAAATATATCATTATTATAATGGATTATTATATTATTATTCTTAAATTTGGGCTCATGACATAAATTATCACCTAAGGCTAATGTACTAAGGAATTGAATTTATTTATATTAATAAATATACCCATTCTAATTAATTGAATGAAATTATTTAATTAAATGGAAAAGGTATTTATGAGGTCATATCTCATTTTATTAGATTAAATATCTTTCCTAAATCTACTCTTCAGTTCAAAGTGGAAGATCCTAGTTAACCAATAATCAAATTAGAAGTGATTCAAATCACCTGCTCTCACACTAGAGTCTCTCTGAGTTAACTATTTCTTGCAGTCAAGATCTAAGACAGTTAACTCCATCTAAGTTTGGAATCTTCCACTATGATTGAAATTATGCTTTGATCCTGACCATCAATCTGAGTTTATTTCAACCATTGATGAATTCCAAGAATTCTATTTAAGGGACTCATAATTCCTTATTGAGGAGGTTGATTTGGATTGATATCAAATTGTTGCTACATTTCATCCTCATTTAGCTCATACATTTTTGTATTTTTACATTCTTAGCTTAATTTCATTTATCTCTTAATATGCATAGATTTAATATAGTTTCTTTTACAAGTCGTTAAATTAGTTGCATAATCATTCTAGATTACTTTGCATACTCATATAGATTAGTTTTCTTTAAATCCTTCGTTCTTAGAAGGTCTGGTTGCCTGCACCTTGAATCTGAAGACATTAATAGGCAAAATCCTTCTAGATAGAAGGCAATGGATCGCACTGTCAGGTGTCTTGGATAAACAATTCAATGTTTATTCCAAGACGACTTCATAGGTAATGACTACATTGAAGTGTGTGTGTTAACAAAGGCCACATTCCACAAATACAATAACATGCTACCAATTTTCACTCAAGTGAGCTCTGTGAGGATCCAACCCTATTAAAAGTTACAATGCACACTATTAAATATGACTTGGTTAAAGGATTTCAATCACCCTATTAGGAGTAAGCCGTGTTAGAGGACTTTAGAACATTCCATTAGAATTTCACCCTATTAAAGGATTTACTAATGATTATTAGGTCAACCTTAATCCAAAAGATTTATCCAAACTAATACAATTGTTAGAGAGTAACAATAGGACTTGATCTGATAACAATAACAACTCACTTGTAGATTACATATCTTACATTCAGTCCTCCATTTTTCTTGGCTTTCATCCTCTTCATATCTAACATCTTGTTCACCCTTCAAGCATTCATCCTCTTAAGCCTTCTTGCTTTTCATGTCAATTGTAGACTCTTCTATTCAGCCACCATATCAAGCAACACCCTAGACTTCTTGTCTTCCTTAGGTTCTTGTGCATGACAATTATTTCTTCTGGCCTCCTATCTATATAAATAGAGAATTTAGGTCTTTTTCCACTTAACCTCAACCATCCATCCTAGGTTTAGGTAAGATTCAATGAATCTACTGACTTTTTCATTTTATCTCTTCTAGAAACTTCCTCTATAATCCTCTTTGAATTCCCTTCAAATATGGTTTGTCTTAAATTATGTGCCACTAGCTCATCATAGCAATGTTCCACATGGTTCAAACAATTCTAAGAATCAACTTTATTGACTCAGATTTATTAAATCTTTGATCTAACACATTTTACTGACACTCGGCAATAACACTTTGTTTTGCTATGTAAACATTGTGTTCTAATGCTCGACTAACACTATGTTGCTTGGCTTCCATTGGGTCTTTTACTATTTCTCAGCACATACTCACTGTCTTCACTCAGTACTAACCATATTTCACTTGCTTGACTCATACTAACTTTCTTCACTTGGCACATACTAAACTTTGCTGCTCGGCTTCATTTTTTCTACTCAACATACACTAACTTTGTTTGGCTTAAACTATTTGCTTAGTTAGGCTTGGCAGACACTTTTCTTTACTTAGCCTCATTCTAGTCTTTTCTTAAGTTTCTTTTCATTATGGCCTTAAGTAGATAAATAATACACTATATCATCAATGTCTTTCTTGGTCTTAGTGGTTCTTTTATACACCAAATAACTTAACCTTTCTCTAGGTTCTCTTGTTATCCTTTCTTTCCAAATCCTCTTCATCAATCAAAAAATTGATAACATTCAGATCAAGGTAAGAAATTATCTCACCAACAAGTAGTAGCTTCGACATTAGTGAAAATATAATGATTGCTCCATGATAGGTTTCATCAATCTTCTTCACTTCAACAATCTTCCTCTTTGGCATTGATAGAAAACCAATACCAACATCAATGTGAAAAAAAGTTTATACCTTGTATTGAAATCTCTCCCTCTATCAATATGAGTGTGTTCCTCTAATTTTTGATCTATTCCTCTAATTTCTTAGTAAGCTCTTCCTCATTCTCTTATATCTCCCTTAGCCTTATAGCTCCCTTTTTATCTAACATAAGTTTCTTCCTCTTTGACAACAATGCCAAGGACTTATCATCTATACATGTAGATATAATCAAATTTATATTCTCCCTCTATCACCTTGCATGTGACAATAAATCTTTTGGTTTAGCTCTTTCCTTACTTTAGGTAGGTTCTAAAGTAAGATCAACTACATCAATTTGTAAAATATGTCATTTAACTCAATTGATGAAGGGCACTACTCTTGCTTCTCAAGTAGCTTTGGATAGGGGTATCACCCCTACTTTACCTCTAAGATATTCATGTGCATCCTTAGATAAAGCTTTTGTAAATATATCAGTTATCTATTATTTTAAGCTCGAATATCTCATTCTCACTTCTTTGTCTTGAACCAACTCTCTCAAGTAATGATAGTTGATTGTAATGTGCTTTGTCTTTGTATGCATCATAGCGATCTTTGATATGTTTACAGCAATTGTATTGTCACAATAAAGTACCACAAGTTCAGTAATTTCCTCCATTCCTTTCAGTAATTATTTGATCCATACTACATTTGTGCAATTCACTACAACAGCCACATATTCAACTTTAGCAATAGATTGTGATATACAATTTTATTTCTTGTTGGTCGAGGTGACCAATCTCTTTCCTAAGAAAATTTCTCCACCACTTGCACTCTTTCTGTCATCAATGTTTCCAACCTAATCAACATCTGTATAGGTTCTCAATTTAAACTTGTCATTTTTCTTATAGTATAGACCATACTCTTCTACTCGTTTCAAGTATCACATGATCCTTTTAATAGCCATTAAATGACTCTCCTTAGGATTTACAAAAAACCTTGCAACAATCCTAATAGATAATGTAGTGCCAAGTGTGCTATGAACTACATATTGTAATTTTCCAATCATAGACTTGTAAAATGTTTGATTTACTTCAATAGAATTGTCTATTTTGGATAGCTTATGTCCTATCACCATAGTGATTCTAACAAGTTTCGATTCCTTCGTACCAAAAGTTTTTAGTATTTCTTTCACATGCTTGCACTGAGTGATGTAGATACTATATTTCATCTAATATAATTGTAATCCAACAAAGAACTTTATGTCTCCAAACATAGACATCTCAAACTCTTTCTTCATTTCATTTGCAAATGTCTTAAACAATGCATTTTGTCCTCCAAATATGATATCATCAACAAATATTTCAGCTAGTAAAATTTAGTTAACTCCTTGTATCTTCAAGTACATATTATTGTTATCATCACTCTTCTAAAAACCAATCTTCACAAGATAGTTATGAAGTCTTCCATACCATGCTCTGGGAGCTTGCTTCAAACCATATAAATCTTTGTGTAATCTGTTGGAAATATAAGAGGAGTAACTGAGAGGGGAGGGATGAATCAGTTACTACTAAAATAAATCCCACATCCCTTAGATGTTAGTATAGAAATGTAAACTGAAGATTGAGTATTGCTCAAGCTTGGTAAACACATACAGAATGTTGTAACTTGGTAAAAGCTTAACATATAAACTTTAGATGTTATTTGTGACTACCATTACTTTAACTTAGTTGCAAACACATAAAATAAAATAGCTTGAACACATTTGACACCAAGATTTAATGTGGAAACCTAATTTGGGAAAAATCACCAATTGCAACTAGTTATTGTTTTCACTCTTCTGAATGAGCCCTGTTAAGAGCCAACCCTATTAAAAGTTACAAAACACACTATTAGGTGTGACCTTATTAGAGGATTTAATCACTCTATTAGGAGTGGCCTTGTTAGAGGCCTTTAGAGAATTCTGTAAAATTGCCACCTTGTTAGAGGATTTTCAAATAGCTATTAAGCCAACTCTATTAGGAGATTTAGATCACTGCTATAATGATTAGAGAGTAACAATGAGATGACCTGATTTGAATGCAACTGAATTATTGACTACAAATCTTTATTATGGCTTGTACTTGATCCTTCATAATCGAATATCACTTTTCTACTCCACAAGGATATTCTACTTATCCTTCAAATTTTCTTTCTCTTCTTATCATTCAATCTTCAATAACATCTTCAAGCTTTCACATCCACATCATCACACTTTGAAATCAAAACTTGACATTATACTTATATCTTTCACTTTGTCAAGTCAGCTCAAATACAACTTAGAATAATTAATATTCATCACCTCAGTTGGCTGGAATCAATAGATAAATTAATTAAGCTTAACATGCCAAAATAAAAAAATCCTTCGTTAGCTGACCCAACTTGGTAAAAACTAACTTAGAAATTATTTCTTTTTTTAATCAATAGAGGCTTGGTTAACACTACAAACTTTAGAAAAATCCTCTTGCAACTAAGTGAGCTCAGTTAGCACTGGTTCCATCCAACTTTCCTTCATTAACTGAGTGAGCTCGATTAACACTAAATTTCTACATACTTTTCCTTCAACGCCTGAGTGACCTTGGTAGACACTACCTTCTAAACTAGACAATCACAAGAATGCTTGGTAGACATAGAAAATTGTCTTCACTACCTAAGTGAGCTCAGCATATACTAACTGATAATGATATGACATTTGTGTATGTTGGTGTAAATAAGTATTTACTATTTACACTTTACTTAAGCTTACTTAGGTTAATGCATTATTTTATTATTTATTTAGTTGAGACATTTAGGAGTTTGTGTACTCTCATGAGTTGTCATATTGACAACACAGAAGTACACAACTCTAATTTAGCACATGGTGTCTATAACACTAGAGTTTGCATCATTCATTGAGTTTTCATGTACAAAACAAAGTTATTCACACTCCCATTTTAGCACATGTTGTCTACAATAATTAATTTGTGTGCTACACTTTTGTAGGCTTATCCTCACATCATCGCACTTACTCCTATGCTTAATGGAGGATAACCCATATCTAGTGGACATGTCCTTAGTTGTATGATTTATCATGTTGTTGACTTCTATGCATTCTAGAAGCTTTCTAAAGGCCTTTATATATAGGCACTCCTAGTGTACTTACACATTGAATATTAAATGAATATATCATCATTCTGATCATACTCTCTTTGGTCTACTATTATGCTTTTGTTTGAGTTCCTTGGTCTTGGGTGAATTCTAACCTAAGGAAAATTCTTACATGGTATTAGAGCTTGAGGAGATTCTCTACACATAGCTGTTCGAGACCATAGTTGCTTCAACACCTCAACCTAAATCTAGAGAATCTACAAAAATTGGGAGTGTCTAGAGCCCAATTGGACCTTTCCATTGCATTTAGAATGTTGATTCGGTGAAGATCGACTATTAATTTACCTATGTTGGGCTAAAGTTGATCATGAAGAAGAAAAAATTGCAAATCGGCACTCGAAGGCCCGATTTGCAAGTTTGGATATGGTCATTTAATCAATCTGTGCATTTATTTTCAGATCTGAATTTAATTTATAATCAATCTGTGTATTTATTTTAAAATCTAAATTTAATTTATTCTCTACATTTTTTTGATTTGTGGGTATTTTTGGAAAAAAACAAATTCCTAGTTAGGCTAGGAGAGAAATTTTTTTGCAGAACTGGGCAGTCACACCCCAACCCTGCAATTTAGGAGGAACATTCTATTATTCTAGGAAATATTCTAATCAATGAACAGAGCATTTATTAATTCGACAGGTCATACTACACAACTAGACTAGACTGCATCATAATCCAGCATAATTTGGTGAAGGCACCTCAAACCAGTGGCCAACTATTATAAGTCGGTGGACTTCTTTACATTAAGCCCCGTGGCCCTTTCCTTTTGACTAGCATCGTAGTCCAAATCCTCACTAATGTGGGATATTTGAAGAAGTGTCTAGCACCTGCTAAACTCCCAAATTCTAGCCACCATAGAACAAAAATTAGCAATAGCAATTATGTCTAGCTCGGCACCAGAATTCCATCTCTGATCGAAGACTTCAATATTCCAACAATTGTTGTCAAAGTTTCCCAGCTTGCAAACATAACATTCAATGACATTTAAAACAAGCCCTGGCCTACTTTAAAAAAGACATGCAACAATATCTATAGCAGTCCACGTCCACCCACCACCTCTTAGCTCCAAGCCACATGGAATGTCTACCATGGTGTATAGTCAGCCGCCAACTATCATACACACAGTCAAAGCCGTACTTGAACCTGCCACAGTGACACATCATTGTACTGTCAATCCAAGTCAGATCCATACTTGTTGAGTTAGAAGTATAGTTAGTAGAAACATGTCATCATTTGTACATGTTTGTACAAATCTATACATGTTGACATCATCATATGTATAGTGCTAACATCATCAAAGGGCCTGGGTATGCTGATGTAATCATTTTATGAACCTAAATTTGATGGTCATTTGACCATCATCCTAAGGAAAATTTAAACTACTACAACAGATGTATAACTATCAAATTTAATTCCATCTTTTACTGATACAACCCCTCTCCAGATTGATTTTTGATTTTGCAGTTTGACTTTGGGAGGCCATATCTCAGTCATCCAAACTCCAAATTAGGTGCAATTTTTGCTGAAATTAGGTAGAATTTCCTAAACTTTTTAGTGGTGCAGCTCTTTTTTTATTTTGGTGCATGGATTTGTCAGAATTTGCATCTTTGGTGGTTGTACCTATCCAATCTTACATTTTGCAACTTCAAATGCTCCGTACGAGCTCATCTAGACATGAAAATAGGTTCTATTTTTTTTTAAGTGCATTAGTTTTTGTCTACTTTCCAAATTTGTAATCAAAGTATAGGGTTGTATGGACTAAAGTGTCACTTTTAGAATTAGGCCTTTTTCTGCATTGTAATACTTTGATATATCTTCAGAATTGTTGTATATCTAAGATACATTGTAATGTTCTAGTTTTGAACTCCATAAGGAGGTTGTAAAAACAAAAATTAGAAGTCCTCTAAGGCCAAAATTGGCAAGTGGCCATTGTAATCGCACTACTTATAAAGTGCCCAAAGCATCTCTTCTTCTTCTTTTTTTTTGGGGGGGGGGGGGGGGGGGGGGGCGGGGGGGCGGGGGGGGTGAGGGGGTGGGGAGGGGTTCTTGATTTAGTGAAAAAGGGGGGTGTTCTTGGTGTTGTGTTCCTTTTTTTCTACAATTTTTTTTCATTTTTTGCATCATGGAAAATTTTAAGTTTCCAAAATTAACTCCATATAACTATGCTACATGGTCCATTAAAATGTGGTATCATTTAATGCATAAAGGAGTTTCTCAATATGTAGACAATACCCTTCCTAAACCAATAGGTGATCAAGTATCTACCAGTGAAATCACTAATTAGAAAGTAATGGATAGGAAAGCCCTCCATGATATTTATTTGGAGGTTGATGACATGATCATATATCAGATTCAGAAGTTTAATACATCCAAGGAAGCTTGGGATACGCTCAAAAACTTATATGATAAAGTGTCTGAAGAGAATGGTTTCAAAATTGAAGATGAGCTTGTCTTCTTAGATCCTAAGTCATTTGATTCTATACAAGATTTCATCATTAAGGTGAATGAACTAAAGACAAAGCTTACTAATTGTGGGAGTCCTATTAAAGATAACATATTGATCTATCTCATTCATAACAAGTTGCCATCTGAGTACTCCACACGTGTTTCTACTTATAACACCTCAAAGACTACATTAGGTTCTACCTATTAGAAGGTCTCTTTTGACGATTATGTTGATCTATTGGATAAAGAAGAAAAGAAGTTGAAATAAATGGGGATTCTAAATTCACCAAAGTCAAAGGCATTGGTGGCCGATAATGAGGGTTCTCAAAATTCAGTAGGACAATCTTCAAATAAAGGAAAGGGCAAGAATAAGAAGTGGAAGAATAAATTAGAGAATGCAAAAAAGGAAACACCACAATCAAATCAATAAGACAAGTCTTCAAATTCAAATAAGAAGGGGGACAATAACAAGGACAAGAAAAAGTGTGCTTATTGCAAGAAATTGGGTCATGAATAACATGAGTGTTATTATAAAAAGACTGATTAGTTGATGAATATTATGAAGAAACATAATGTTCCACTACCTAATGCTTGCAAGGAGAAAGGGTCTTCATTAGATTCAAAGGGCAAAGGGTAAGCACTCATGGAAAATTCAAATTCCTTAAAGGAATGGATTCTTGACTCCGGTGCCTCATATCATATGGGTTCTTCAAAAGAGGATTTTTCTTCATTGAAGTAATCAAAGATACCACACATCTTTTTGGGAGATGATACAAAAATGGAAGTTGAAGGGAAAGGAAACATGGAGATGGAAAATGGAGAGTTCAAAGATGTTCTCTATGTTCCAAACCTAAGTTCTAATCTCCTCTCAATTTACCAAATCACTCACCTTGGAGATGGTCATAAAGTTGAGTTCCTTCCTAACTCAATAAAAGTGCACAATCTAAAAGATGATTTAGTGGTTGTAATGGGGAAGGTTAATCATGACAAAATGTTGTATTCTTTCTCCCACTTTGTGCCTAAGTCTCCTTCATAAGCCTTGTTGACCCAATCCAATTATGGCATGTTTGGTCATCTAGCCTTCTTTTATCTTCAGAAACTTTGCTCAAACAAAATGGTCAAAGGTCTACATACAATCAACTTTTCCACAAGTGAATGTTCAACAAGTATAATGGATATGCATCTAGAGGAGAAGTTACATAAAGGGAAGCCTTCAAGAGCACTAGTTGTTCTTCAGTTGGTTCACATGGTACTAGCAGGTCCTTTTGCAGTGACATCAGTCAGCCAGGGTCACTACATACTTACTTTCATTGATGATTTTTCAAGGTATACTTGGGTCTACTTTCTTCATCACAAGAATGAAGTGTTGGATAAGTTTCTAGCCTTCAAGGCTCATTTTGAACAAAAATCAAGGAAAGCCATCAAATTTCTAAGGATGGACAATGAAAGCAGATATGTGAACAAAAGATTTAAAGACTTTTACAAACTTGAGGGAATTGATCTTCAAAATCCACCAGCATTTTATCTGCACAAGACAAATGTTGCAGCATTGAGGATCCAAACTGTTAAGTCCATGGCAAGTTGCATGATACAAGCCAAGTCTCTAGATCCATCACTTCAAGTCGAAGCAATCAGCAGTGCCAATGACATACTTAATAGGTCTCCTCATCCTGCCTTAGATAGAAAGACTCCTTTTGAGGTATGGTGTGGCAAAAAACCAATTGTGACACACTTTAGAGTCTTTGATTGTCTTGCATGGGCAAACATATCTTCCAGGGGATGCAAGGCACCATCACCTAGGCCTTGTACTTTCATCGGATATGAAAATGGTGTGAAGGCATACAGAATTATGGATCCTAAGACACATGAATTTTTTGTGGAGAAGGATGTACGCTTTGAGGAAAGTTCACCAACTTATCCTCTAATCATCTTCACACTTCATACATTATAGAAACTGATAGTGACACCAGCAATAGTGCTTCAACAGATTCAGACATGTGGGTTTCTATCGATAATTGCAATGAGAGGTCACATCATCAGCATACTCCACATGCATATATTGCCATAGTGATAGGTCCAACAAAAGAGGATACACTAAATCTTCCAGCTCTAGCAACAGGGGATGACTACATAGTAGATATTTCAAGTTTATTTGTGCAATCATACATAGTGGATTTGGGGGATAGTATTGATGATGTACATCTTCTCTTTGATGGAGAAGATACTTCTTTAGTTGTTGCGAGGGCTCAATTTAACCCTCATGTCCATTCTCTACATAATCAATCTTCACAATTTGATGTGATTGTGGATACTTATATATAGCAGTTGCAAGAGGTCTCTTTATCAGTTCAGGAGACATTATGTTCTTTGGGACAAGTTCTAAATTCTTCCTTCACAAGGATAGTTGAGTAGGTTTCAAAGACATCAATGATCATCGAGATTCTTTTCACACACAACGAAAGCATCTTACTTGTACCTATGGTATTGTTTCTTTTAAAGGGGAGGAACACTATTTTGCAATCTTGGATTAGCTTCAACATCAGGGTGGCTATCACTGCTTAACACTCTTCATTTGGTGGGGAAGACTAGCTTGTCTCTCTTCTTCTTCTCTCTTGTGGGAGGGACCTTTTCCTCTTTTGGGATAGTGTTCTTCTCACATTTCTCTATTGTATATACTTGATGTATGTCATAATGGGGGGGTCTTGATTACTCCATCCATCCATACATATAGTTTTTTCATTTCTCTTTTTGGGGGATGGTTTTTCCCATGAGTTTTTCCCTCTTTCTTTGCTTAAAAAGAGATTGCATTTCACTATGTACATGGGTACCTAACATGGCCTAATTTTTGAGACCTATTATGCATTTCATCCTAGATTTTTTGAGCTTAAGTGCATTCCCCTAAGTTTCACTTAAGGGGGGGTGTTGGTGTAAATAAGTATTTACTATTTACACTTTACTTAAGTTTACTTAGGTTAATGCATTATTTTATTATATTGCATTATTTTATTATTTATTTAGGTGAGACACTTAGGATTTTTTGTACTCTCATGAGTTGTCATATTGACAACACAAAAGTAGGAAACTCTAATTTAGCACATGGTGTCTATAACACTAGAGTTTGCATTATTCACTGAGTTGTCATGTAGATAACATAGTTATTCACACTCCCATTTAATTTGCATGCTACACCTTTTTAGGATTATCCTCACATCATTGCACTTACTCCTGTGCTTAATGGAGGATAACCCATATCTGGTGGATATGTGTTTGGTTGTATGATTTATCATGTTGTTGACTTCTATGCATTCTAGAAGCTTTCTAGAGGCCTTTATATATAAGCACTCCTAGTGTACTTACACATTGAATATTGAATAAATATATTGTCATTCTGATCATACTCTCTTTGGTCTACTGTTGTGCTTGTGTTTGAGTTCCTTGGTCTTGGGTGAATTCTGCCCTAAGGAAAATTCTTACAGTGTAACATCAAAGACAACACACAATTAGTTAATTGTATCCAACAATCTCCCTCTTTGGCATTGATGGCAACACAACATGTCATAGCATAATGAAATTTTTAATTTATCTTTGAGAACTCCCTTTTTCGGTATTACTAGATTCTTTCTCTATCTACAACAATTGCTACCAAGTTTATTCAAAAATTTCTCCTTCTTATAGAAAACTTCTCCTTCTTTGGAAAACTTCTCCATCTTTGACAAAACATGTCAAAGATAATGATTCTGTTAACACCAATGTAGCTTAAGTAATGATTCATTTGCAATATGCCTTTGTTAATTCTACACCAACTAATTAATCTTCAATAGGTTCTAGTTGATACATTAGTAAGCTTCATTTAATGAACTTTAGATAGGGAAATGACCCCTAGCTTACCTCTTAGATACAGAAATGCATCCTTAGGTAATGGCTTGGTAAATATGTCTACTATATGTTCCTTTATGTTAGCATATTCTAATCTAACTTCTTTTTCGTGCACCAATTCTCTTAAGAAGTGATATTTTATTGCATTGTGCTTTGTTTTAGTATGCATCATTGGATTCTTTGATATGTTGATTACACTGGTGTTGTCATAGTATATGACTATTGGATCCTTGATCTCTATCTTCATTCCTTCCAACAACTATTTGAACCAAACAATGTTAGAACAATTAACTATTGATGCCACATATTCTTCCTTTGATGTAGATTGAGATGTACAATTTTGCTTCTTGCTTGTCCAAGATACTAGTCTTTTACCAAGAAAGAATGCTCCACCACTAGTGTTTTTTCTATCATCAATACTTCCTACCCAATTAGCATTAGTCAATACCTTCAAGTCCAAATTGCCTCCAAGTTTATACCATAAACCATAGTCTTCAGTACCTTTCAGATATCTCATGATTCTTTTGATTGCCATCATATGATTTTCCTTGAGAGTTGCTGAGAATCTTGCCACTATTCCAATTGTTAGAGCAATATCAGGTTTTATTTATACTACATATTGCAATTTTCTAACCATTGATCTATATGTGGTTTGATCTACTTCTTTGGAATCATCATTTTTGGAGAGCTTATGTCCAATAGACATAGGGGTTCCAACTGGTCTTGAATCTTTCATTCCAAATGTTTTCAGTATTTCTTTGATATACTTAGATTGAGTGATATAGATACCATTTTTTTCCTGCTATATCTAGAAACCAACAAAGAATTTTATCTCACTAAACATAGATATCTCAAATTCTTTACTCATTTCTTCTGAAAATGCTTTGCATATTTTTTCCAACACAATCTTCTTGTCTAGTCCTTCTTTGATATACAGACTATTGTTATCATTTGTCCTTTGAAAGTCAATATGTACCAATTAATTATGAAGTCTTTCATACCAAGCTTTGGGAGCTTGCTTGAGACCATATTATACTTTGTGTAACTTGCAAACCATGTCTCTTTTGCTAAGATCTACAAAGCCTTTTGGTTTTTCAATGTAGACTTCCTCATTAAGAATTCCATTCAAGAATGTATATTTAACATACATTTGATACACTTTTAATCATATATGTGTTGCATATGTTAGTAAAGTTCTAACACCTTCGAGTCTTGCCACAAGAGCAAAAGTCTCACCATAATCAATACCTTCTTCTTGAGAATAGCCTTTGCACACCAATCTTTCTTTATTTCTTTAAAAAATTTCATCTTCATTCAACTTATTTATGAATACCCACTTTGTACCAATTACATTTTTATACTTGGGTCTAGGAACAAGAGTCCAAGTTTTATTTTTTTCTATCTGTTATATCTCTTCATTCATTGCTTCAATCCAATTTTTATTTTCTAGAGCGTCTTAAACACTTTTAGGTTCAAATTCAACAAGTAAACATGTACCTTTTAATTTTCTTATTTTCATTGTTCCATCAAATTTGTCTCCAATGATCTGATTAGGTGCATGATGCCTTTTGACATATCTTACTAACATGGGCTCTTTGTTCTTTGAATGAGTTCCACCATCTTCATCTTGAATTTTAGTTTCAATCTCAGGTCCTTCTATCTATGACTTGGGGTCCATCAGGCTTAGTTTGAACTAGCTCGGTAGTCTCTAATTGAGACTCGAGTCATTCTGACTGTAGCTTGGGTTACACTGTCTGCAACTCAGTAACTGTTGGAGATTTTGGAGACTTGAAAGATGAAACTTCCTTTCTTTCAGATATATTTTATAGGGTATCAGGTTCACAGTAAACAAATCTTCTGTAATCTTTTGGCTCTTTGTTGCTTTCTTCTTCACTTTTTCTGCAAACTCATCAATTATAACATGTGCACTTTCTATAATTTCATGAGTAGACAAGTTCAAACATTTGTATGCTTTACTTCTATAGGAATATCCTAGAAGTATGCCTTCATCACCTTTTACATCAAATTTTCCCTTTCTAGATTCTTTTAAGATATAACATTTGCTACCAAATACTTTCAAGTAACTTACATTAGGTTTGTAGCCATACCATAGCTAATAAAGAGTTTTATTTGAGTCTTTCTTCAATTGCATTATGTTCAACCAGAAGCTAATACTTATCTTTTGATTCCTCTTTCAATGTAAAAATTATTGAATTCATTGGAGATGAATTCACCACCTTTATCTGATCTTAAGCATTTCAACCTCTTTCTAGTTTCCTTTTCTACTCTTGCCAGATACCACTTGAATTTTTGAAAGGATTCTAATTTTTCTTTTAGATACATTACTGTCATTATTCTAGAATAGTCATCAACAAAAAGAATTAAAGAAATTTCTCCACTATAGCCTTCTATTCCAATAGGTCTGCATAAGTCTGTATGAACAATTTCTAAGACCTCTTCTAACTGATAGTTTTTTCTTTTGAAACTAATCTTTCCCATCTTACCAATTTGGCAATTCTTGCATAGACCCATGTCAAGTTTCGTCAAACTAGGAATACCTCTTACCCTTTTATGTTTTCTTATCTTAACCATATTATCAAAGTTTATATGAAATAGCCCTTTGTGCCATAACCAACTTTCCTCTACTTGAGTAATAAAACATTAACAATCACTGAGATCAAGATAAAACAGATTACCTTTTGTTTGCTTGCCAAATCCAACTAGATTTCATTTTCCATCTAGTAGTTTGGCATGGCCATTCATGAATTCTACTTTGAATCCAATATTATTTAATTGTGCTACACTCAATAGATTATGTTGTAGTCCTTCAACCCAATAAGCATTGTCACATACAAGTTCTTTAATCAATGAAATACATCTATTTCCTTTTATGTTACAAGGTTCATTGTTTCCAAATCTCACACTACCTCCATCATAATATTTCATGTACTCAAATTTTGTTTTGTCTCCATTCATATGATGTGAATAGCCACTATCAATGATCCATATATCATTTTTGCTAACATGAGAGATAAGTGCCATCTTATCTTCTTCATCATCAGATTCAACTTTCATGGCAATATATATTTCATTTCATCTTCACTGTTATCAGAATCTTTAGCTTTAAAACAAGATTTCTTACCTTTGTCCTTGTAGCTTTTGTAGTTTTTGGAATCCTTCTTGCCTTTGTGCTTATTTCTTTTCCTCTCATCCTTGATTTCCTTATTTGGACAACTAGTAACAATGTGGCCAACTTCTTCACAGGAAAAGAAGATTAGAGGAACTTTACCTTTGTACTTTCATCTACCTTTGGAATACATCCTTGCAAGTAGGGCTTCAACAACTTCAAGATCACTATTTGAACTTTCTTCTGATGTTCTTTCTTCTTCACTTCCTAATTGACTGGATTTTGATTTCTTACCCTTTTCTTTGAGTGAGAGTTTCGTTTTAAAAAAAGATTTAATAACCTTTGAACTAGGAACATAGTTATCAAAATTATCGAACTCAAAAGTTGTCAATCTTCCAACTAGAGCATCTAAAGATATTTTATTATTTGGATCACATCTCATTTCTTGAATGGTGGATACTCTAATTTCATAAATATGAAGAAGAGTTCTAAGTACCTTGATTACAACTATTTTCTCTTGAATGTATCCTCCAGATGCTTTGATTGCACTTACACTTGCTTTGATTCTTTCCACATATTTGGCAATGTTCTCATCTTCTCTCATTCTCATCTGATCAAAGTGTCTTCTGAGACTTTCAACCTTAGCTCTTCTTACATTGTCATATCCTCCATATATATCTTTTAGTTTGATCCACATTTCATAAGCTATCTTGCAATCTTTGACTTCATCAAATTCAGCATAACTAAGAGTAGATGCAATATCAATCATCATGATGTTATGAATGTTCTTGTCAGCAATATCTTCACCAGATAATGTTCTAGTGGGAGTCTTGTATTCAGTATCAAGATACTTGCATCCTAAGTCACTGATGGTATCAAAGTGTAACCTCATAAGTCCTTTCCATGCTACAAAATTGTCTCTTTTTAGCTTGGGGATCTCTCTTTTGTAAGACATCCTGATCTTTAGCGTAGGTCCTTGAAACCTTCTCTGCAAGCACCAAGAGCTCTGATACTAATTGTTGGGAATATAAGAGGAGTAACTAAAAGGGAAGGGGTGAATTAATTACCACTAAAATAAATCTTAGATCCCTTAGATGTTAGTATAGAAATGCAAACTAAAGATTGAATATTGTTGAAGCTCGGTAAACACATACAAAATGTTGTAACTCAGTAAAAGCTTGACATATAAACTTTAGATGTTATCTGTGATTACCATTACTTTAACTTAGTTGCAAACACATAAAATAAAATATCTTGAATACATTTTACACCAAGATTTAATGTGGAAACCCTATTTGGGAAAAACCATCAATTGCAACTAGTTATTGTTTTCACTCTTTTGAAGTGAGCCCTATTAGGATCCAACCTTGTTAAAGGTTACAAAACATAATGTTAGGTGTGACCTTGTTAGAGGATTTAATCACCCTGTTAGGAGTGGCCTTGTTAGAGGTCTTTAGACAATTCAATAGAACTGGCACCTTGTTAGAGGATTTGCAAATAGCTATTAAGCCAACTCTGTTAAGAGATTTAGATCACTGCTACAATGATTAGAGAGTAACATTGAGATGACCAAATTTGAATGCAACTAAATTATTGATTACAGATCTCTATTTTGGCTTGTACTTGATGCTTCCTGATTGAATATGGCTTTTTTGCTCCATAAGGATATTTTTCTTATCCTTCAAATTCACTTCCTCTTCTTATCATTAAATCTTCAATAACATCTTCAAGCTTTCACATCCACATCATCACACTTTAAAATCACAACTTGACCTTAGACTTATATCTTTCACTTTGTCAAGTTGGCTCAAATACAACTTAGAATAATTAATATTCATCACCTCAGTTGGCTGGAATCAATAGATAAATTAATTAAGCTTAATATGCCAAAATAAGAAAATCCTTCATTAACTGACCTAGCTTGGTAGAAACTAACTCAAAAATGATTTCCTTTGTTAACCAATAGAGGCTCGGTTAACATTACAAACTTTATGAAAATCTTGTGGCAACCAAGTGAGCTCAGTTAGCATTAGTTCCATCTAACTTTCCTTCATTAACTGAGTGAGCTTAATTAACACTTACTTTCTACATACTTTTCCTTGATGCCTAAGTGAACTCGATAGACATTGCCTTCTAAACTAGACAATCACAAGAACACTCTATAGACATAGAAAATTGTCTTCACTGCCTGAGTGAGCTCAACATATACTGACTGATAATGATATGACATCTATGTAACATCAAAGACAACACACAATTAGTTAATTATATCCAACATAATCTACACACCATGTTCTTGTTGTTTAGATCAATAGATCCTTATGGTTGTTATATGTAAACCTCCTCTTCAAGTATACCATTCAAAATGTTGACTTCAAATCCATTTGATAAAATTATAAACTTTGTATGCAAAGTAAGCAAGCACATTTCTTACTCCTTCCAATCTTGCAACTAGGGAAAATGTCTCTCCATAGTCAATTCCTTCTTCTTGTGCATACCCTTTGCAAACTAATATTGCCTTATTCCTTGTGACTTCACCATTTTCATCCAATTTATTTCTATACACCCATTTGATTCTAATCACATTCTTGTTCTCTGGTCTAGGTACTAGAGTCTATGTTGTGCTCTTATCAATCTAATCAATCTCTTCTTTCATGGCTTTACTCCAGTCTTCATTTTCTAATGCATCTTTTACCAACTTAGGCTCATGCATACTTAACAAACATTTGTCATTTCTCAACATATTCCCTATCATTGGTTTGTCTTCTTTATCTCCAATATTTTTTCTATTTGGGTGGTGTGTTCTAACATACTTTGAAAACCTCAGTTATGCTCTTCTTTCTGTAATGGATCTATTAATTTCATATTCATTGTGCACTTCTATATTAGGTAACTTGACATTGCTTTCATCTACACTGATCTTAGTATTACAATGTACCTTGGCTTCTAATTGGAACTTGGCTCCTAAATGCAACTTGGCTCCTAACTGCAACTCGACATCCATTGTATGTGACTTAAAAGTCACTTATTCTTGTTGATTTATAACTTTATTTGCAACATTATCATCATTAGCAAAAATGTCTTCATAGTAGTACATAAAGGTTCTATTATTTTGAGGTTCCTTCTATGATTCATCTTCATGCACTTCTATATATTCATCAAACTTCACATTTGCGCTTTCCACAACTTTTTTAGTGTTAGTATTTAAACATTTATAAGATTTACTTCTTGTTGAGTAGCCTAGGAATATGCCTTCTTCACTTTTCGCATAAATTTTACCATTTCTGTTGTCATTAAGAATGTAACACTTTCTTCCAAGTACCTTAAAATATTTGAGATTAGATGAGTATCCATACCATACTTCAAAAGGTGTGGAATTTGTACCTTTCTTTACTTGTACTCGGTTCAAGGCATAAACAACTATACTGACAGCTTCTCTCCAATATTTCAAAGCAACATTCTTCTCCATCATTAGTGTTCTATCACAATACATTATAGATCTATTCCTCCTTTTAGAAATCCCATTTTGTGGAGGGGTCCTAGATGCAAAAATTTGTCCCTTGATTCCTCTGTCATTATAGAAGTTTTCAAACTCATTTGATGTAAACTCTCCACCTCTCCTAGATCTCAAATATTTTAAGCTCTTACCTATTTCCTTTTCAACTCTTGATAGATATCACTTCAAGTTTTGAAAAACATTAGAAGTTTCTTTTAAGAACATTACTATCATCATTATTGAGTAATCATCAACAAATAGGATAATGTACTTGTCACCTTTGTAGCTTTGCACATCAATTGGTCTGCATAAATCAGTATGAACTAATTCAAGAATTTATTTTGAAGTATGAGTCATACTTTTAAAACTAGACTTTGTCATCTTGCCTAACTTACATTGTTTGCAAATCACATTATCAAGTTTCTATAGTTTTGGCAAACCTCTGACTCTTTTCATCTTATTGATATTGCCCAAATTATCAAAATTTATATGACATAACCTCTTGTGCCATAGCCACACACCATCAAATTGTACAACAAGACAAGTAGCATCATTCATATCAAGCTAAAATAGATTATCTCTAGTCTGATCTCCATTACCAATTAGTTCTCCATCAGTGTCATAGATCTTAGCTTTTTTGATATCAAATTCAACTTTGTAACCTAAATTATTCAGTTGTAACACACTCAACAGTTAAGTCCTTCCACATAGTGAGCATTGTCACAAATGATCTTTTCTATCAATCTTATTGATCCTTTTCCTTTAATTAGATAGGGTGAATCATTACCAAATCTTACACTATTTCCATTGTAATACTCAAGGGTAATGAATGTACTTTTGTCTCCAGTCATGTGATGTGAACATCCACTTTCAATGATCCATTTATTATTTTTTTCATATAATATATTAATGCATTTACCTCATCTTCATCAGAATTATCCTTCATAGAAACATAGACAACTTCATCATCATGATCTTTAGATCCATCATTAGATTCTTCTTTAGCAATGTAACAATCCTTCTTTCCCTTCTCCTTGTAACCTTTGTTACTGTCATCTTTTCAACCTCTAAATTTTTCTTCATTCTTGTTGTTTGACTTATCAGGACATCTTGCTTCAATATGACCAACCTCATGACAATTAAAGCATATGATAAGTAACTTACCTTTGTATTTTCCTCTGCCTCTGTGAAAATTCCTAGCCAGCGATGCTTCCAGTTCTTCTAGCTGTTCACCATATGTATCATAGTCATTAGTAGTAGGTTTGACCTTTTTCTTTTTCTTATATTTGGGATCTTTTAGTGTTAGCTTAGCTTTGAAAGTAGATTCAACATTTTTGGACTTGAAATTATAAAAATTTGAAAGCTTAAAAGTAATGAGTTTACCAACTAGTCCTTCAAGGGTTAGATTGCTACCAGGGGTATACCTTAGTTCTTGCATAACAAAGACTCTAATAACATAGATAAGTAGTAAGGTTCTCAATACTTTGTTGATAACAATCTCATCTTTAATCTTTCCATAAGATCCTCAAATAACATTAACAATACCTTTGATCCTTGCATAATACTATAGTCTCACCCTCTTGAATTCTCATTTCATCAAATTTTCCTCTTAGACTTTTCAGCACATTTTTGTCTCCTCAATAGATCACCTATAGGGCATCCCAAATTTTCTTGGTAGTGTCACTTCCTTTGATGTCATCAAATTCTGAGTAGCTTAGGGTAGATGCAATCTCCAACATTGTCTGATTGTGTTCTTTCTTCTGCTTTAATTAATCAATAGTTAGGGTTTTAGCAGGATCAACATTTTTAGTAGTGAGAGTTGACTACGCATAATCTCCAAGACCTCCTAGATGTAGCTTCATCAAACTTTGTAATGCAGGAAAGTTTTTGTTGTTTAACTTGGTCACCTCCTTTTTGTACATCTTGATCTTTAGCTTTAAGTACCTTCAAACTTTATCTTCAGAAACACTTGGTGCTCTGATACCAATTGTTGGAATACTTTAGAATAACTAAGAGGGGGGTTGAATCAGTTATACAAGGTCCAAATGTAAAAATAAAAATTTTCAATACTATAACTTATCCTTATGCATGCATTGACCATTCAATATCTTCAACATATGCATATTGTTGTCATGTGTTGAAATAACTTTGCAAAATTGTAAACATGCAAAAACACAAAATCAATCGCACATTTTGTTTCAAGGATTTTATGTGGAAACCCAATTTGATAAAAACCACTAGTAACATGCTACCAATTTTCACTCTTCTGATGTGAGCTCTATGAGGATCCAACCCTATTAAAGGTTACAATGCAAACTATTAAATGTGACTTGGTTAAAGGATTTCAATCTCCCTATTACGAATGAGCCTTGTTAGAGGACTTTAGAACATTCCATTAGAATATCACCCTATTAAAGGATTTACTAATTTCTATTAGGTCAACCTTAATCCAAATTATTTATCCAAATTTATATAATTTTTAGAGAGTAACAATAGGGTTTGATTTGATAACAATAACATATCACTAGCAGATTACACATCTCACATTTAGTCCTCCATTCTACTTGAATTTCACCCTCTTCATGATGTGACAACTAGTATTTCTCCCACTCTAGCTTCCTCTATGGATACCTTAGGTCTTTCTCTTAAACTAATAGGGTTACTAGCCACCCTATTCTCCTTAGGATCCTAACAAGGAGGTCCTAGGCTTTTCAACTAGTGCACACCAATGTATGAACAACTACTCTCCAAAATTACAACCAACCCAAAATGTTCATATGACACCCCAAATGGAAGAATGGTCATTTGAGAAGGCATTTGGACTCTCTTCATGGTTCAAAACCACAATCACACTTGAAACCCTAATCAAGCTGCAAAAATCATGCAAGAATTCACTAAAATGCTTGAAACGAGGCTATAAGCCATTATCCATCCTAATGAAGAAAATCAAAGATAACTTGAAAAATTCCTTAACAAGGGGTCAAATAAACCACTGATCCTAACATCCTTTTTAGATAACTCAAATATTTTGGTGGTCTAGGGTTCTCAACTTGTCTGTATAGTACAACCACAAATTTAGCCCAAAACTAAGGGTTTTAAGGGCTTATTAGGTTGTCTGATGATAAATATGTTTTACCCCCCATATAACACCCACAAACACTTTACATTGAAGTTGGATCTTCACCACAACATCCTCCAACACACTCCAATCTCTGGTTGAAGTATCTCAAACATTCAACCTCTCCAAACACCTTTGTTGTAGACTGTGATCCCTAGTCATGAATCACTGGCTCTTCTAGGGCATCACCTTAAGAAAACTTACTAAACTTTTTAAAGCCCCTCCTTCACTTTAAAACATGTACAAGAATTCATCTACTTATTCCCAAGAAACCGTATAGATCCTATGATAGGAGAGGGAGTTATGACTCCATCTTGCTCCAATATTGGATTTAGAACAACAGTCAATCAAAAACCAAAATAATTTGTACAAGCAAATAAACCTAAAAAAAACTAGAATTTTAAAAAATCACAAATAAAACTCTTATAACTCTTCAAACAATAAAAATTCCTAATCTAATTCATTAAAGTACCAAGATTGTCAAAAACATAAAATTGTGACCAAAAACTTGCTATTCAGTCAATACGCACCAAAAATTGTTCAAACTTCCAACCCTACCAAAAGGTCAAGGATGGCCTTATAAACACATACCAACACCAATCCCAACTACTCTAGATAGTTACCAAGTTCCACTTGAACATTTTCTCTAATGTAAAAAAAAGTTGTCAATGTTGTCAATGACAACATTGACAATTTTTGAGCAATTTTTGCGTTTTTTAGTGTTTGACCATCAAACTTGCTCCAAAGGTTTCCAAACCTTTCCAAGAGCATCAAATGGACGAAAAATATGTAATAAGGTCCTAAAAAAATACTTATGTGACCATTCTACCCTCCTAAAAAAAAAGATGCTTAATTTAACCTTATTGAGCAAATATGAGCAACTTAGATCTTAAGAGGTGTTCTCACCTTAATCTACCTCACCATGAGACTAGATTAGTCCCATTATTCACCTAGTGGTGTGGCTAGAACCACTACAATCCAAAATAACCTAAGAGCCTTAGGTCTTTCACAAGCCTACCTAGGTGCCCTACACCATACTCCCCCATAAAAAGAAAGCTATGTCACTCAAGTGGACAATAGGTCTTGAGGAATGCCTGCCTTGTTGAAGTCTACCTTAGCAACCCAAGTTTCTTTTGAATCAAGATTTCCCTTCCACTTGATGAGGTTCTCCATGTACACCCAATGTTTGGTTTCCTTCTTAACTCTAGAAAACACTTGTTTAGCTTCGAACTTGCTAGAAGATGACACTATTGCAGGCTCTAGATCAATGCTGACCCCATGACTACTTTGAGGTATTGTACTCTTGAATTCCACAAATATTTCAAATTGAAAATATGAGAGATGCCCAAATCTAATGGTGAATAAATTTTATAGGCATTGACTCCATATGTGGCTATGATTTTGCAAGGTCCCACTCTTTTCATTTGTAGCTTGGTTGGCATACCTTTTTTCAATATGGATTTCTTCAAATGCACCATAACATAGTCACCAACAACAAACTAAATGTCTTTCCTTCTTTCATCCACCTTGGCCTTCAATTTTTGGGTATTGTCTTGGATAGTCTTCTTGACTTGTTCTTGGATTTCTTTCATGGTTTGGGAAAAATCTTTAGCATGTCCACTTTTGTGGTCCATTCCTCCAAGATCCCTCAACTCACACACACCCCTTGGATGCATTCCATACATAATTTCAAAGGGACTTTTGCATGTGGTTTTATTCCTATTGTCATTGTAGGCATACTCTACTTGGGAGATAATGACATCCCATATTTTCCCATACTCTTTAATTAGGCACCTCAAGAGATTTCCTAGCACCCTATTGACCACCTCAGTCTGAACATCTATTTGGGGATGGTAGGCTAATCCAAAAGAAAGATTAGGACCAAGTCTACTCCAGAGGGTCCTCCAAAAGTGACTCATGATTTTTTCATCCCTATCTAAAACTATGCTCAATGGAAGTCCATGAATCCTCACAACCTCTTTGAATAATATATGTGCAATGTGGCTTGCATCATTGATAGTCTTACATGGAATAAAGTGCTCCATCTTATTGAACCTATCAACAACTATATAGATACTATCATAACCTTGTTTTGTCTTGGTAAGACCTACTATGAAATCCATGTTCACACACTCCCATGGCCTATGTGGGACTGGTAGGGGCTGATAAAGTCCTGCATTGTTCATTCCTCCTTTGGATTTCATACATACCATGCACTGTTCTACATACCTAGTCACATCTCTAACTAGTTTAGGCCAATAATAGAAACTTTGGACTAGTTCTAGGTTTTTTCTCACACCAAAGTATCCACTTAGGCTTCCATTTTGTTTTTCTTGTACTAGGTTCTCCCTTATTGATCCCCTTGGTACACATAATTGATTACCCCTAAATAGTAATTCATTTTGAAAGGTATATTCAAAGAGCTTACGATGGAAATGGTTCTCAAAATTAGAACATACCTTAAATACCTCTACAAAATATTCATCCTCTTTATAGAGACTCTTGAATCTCTCTATTCCAATGCTATGCAACTAAACCTCTTGGACTATCAGCAATCTCCTGCTCAATGCATCGGCCACCTTGTTCATCTACCCTTTCTTATGCTTGATTATAAAGTGAAAGCTTGCAAGTACTCCATCCACTTCAAGTTCCTATTACTCAACATCTCTTGATTATTGATGTAACTAAGAGCTTGATTATCTGTAAATAGAAAAAATTCTTTGGGCAAGAGGTACTATCTCCACTTCCTAAGGGATTGAACTAGGGCATAGAGTTCTAGATCATAGGATGAATACTTCTTTTTGGCTTCATTTAGCTTTTCACTAAAGAAGGATATTGGCTTACCTTCTTGACTCAAAACTCCACCTACTACTAGGCCACTTGCGTCACACTCTATGGTGAAAATTTTCTCAAAACTAGGTAGTTGCAAAACAGGTTGGGTAGGTACTTGCTTCTTTAACACTTCCAAAGATTTCTCTACTTCTAAGGTCCACTTGAACTTAAACTTGACCCCACCCTTTATGGTGTCAAGCAAAGGTTCACATATGCCACTAAAATTCTTAATGAATTTTCTATAGAATTGAGCTAGACCATGAAAACTTCTTAGCTCAGTAGATGTAATAGGTAGTGGCTAGTTGAGGATGGCAGCAACCTTCTCTTGATCCATCTTCAAGTATCCCTTAGACACCATAAATCCCAAGTACACAAGATCTTGATTGAAGAAGTCATACTTCTCAAGGTTTATAGCAAGATTCTCCTCATGAAGTCTTTGTAATACTACTTCCACATGTTTGATGTGTTCTTCCTTGGTTTTGATGAAGATGAGTATGTCATCTACATACACCACCACAAACCTTCTAGTAAATTCCTTAAGCACTTCATTCATGAGTGTCATGAATGTGTTAGGAGCATTAGAGAGGCCAAATGGCATTACAAGCCATTCATAAAGCCATTTGTTATCTTAAATGTTGTTTTCCACTCACCTCCCTCCTTAATCCTAATTTGGTGGTATCCACTCTTCAAGTCCAACTTTGTGAAGTACATTGCTCCTCCAAGATAATCCATGAGATCCTCAATCCTAGGTATGGGAAACCTATACCTAATTGTGATCCTATTTATGGCCCTTGAGTCCATACATAGTCTTCATTCTCCTCCCTTATAGAATGCTAGGAACTACAAATGGGCTTATGCTCTTCTTGATTAGACCATGGTCCAACAATTCTTGTACTTATCTAGCCACTTCTAGGTTTTGGTTTGGAGTGAGCTTGTATGTTGCTTTTTTTGGTAAAGATGCACCAGGAACAAAGTCTATTTGTTGTCTTATGACTCTTCTACGAGGTAGGGTATCAGGAGTGCCATCACTCCCAATATCTTTGTATTTTTCAAGTAATGCTTGAACCTCTGTAGAAAAAGGGTCCTTGATTGTCTTGTCTTCTCCCTTGGACTTTAGTACCACTGCATAGCCTTGGCTCTCTTCATCCTTAAGATCCTTAACAAATTCTTTCCCACTACATAACAATACACTAGGCACCTTAGACTATGGTTCTTCTCCCTCCAACAAAGATTGTACTTTTAAAGGTTTTTCCTCCTTTCTTAAATGATATGAAGTTTTCCTTGCCATCATATATTGCCTCTATGTCATACTACCAAGGTCTACCTAATAGTAGATGAAAAACATCCATAGGTAAGATTACACACAATAGCCTATCCTTGTACCATACTATGGAGAAGTCAACCCAAGTCTTCTCATTCACCAATATGCTTTGACCTTTGTTGACCCAAGTTACCTTGTATGCATTCACATGGGGTAACTTAGTTAGTTTAAGCTTCTCAATTGCCTCCTATGATATAATGTTATCAGTAGAACCTAAATCCATCACCACCTTACAAACTTTCCCAAGGATCTTACATCTGATCCTAAATAGGACCCTCCTATGCTTAGGTTCATCAAGAGTTGGTTGCTTGATTAGTACCCTTCAAAACATAAGACTCTCCCCTTTTTATGACTCTATGTGATATACTACATTATCCTTGTAGTTAGAGTTATCCTCTTATTCATATGCCACTCTTTTGTCATGGTTTGAAGAAGAGAGCTTCTCAGGGAATCTATATGTTGGATGGCTTAGTTGACTATAGTTGTAACACTTCATACTAGTAAAGTATGAGTTACTTCTACTTGATCCTCTACCTTTGTTAGAACCTCCTTACTTCTTCCTTTATTGTAACCTCCTCTAGAAGTGCCTCTATAGCTTGCTTTGTCAACTTGGTCTCACCTTGGTTTCTCTGCTCATTACTACTACCTTGGTATCATCCTCTTTGTCCTTTCTGATTTCTTGCCTTACCTCTATCTTTGAAGTTGGAATCCACTTTCTTCTTATTCTTTTCCTACACCTTTAGGGCTAGCTGATGGCACCTTTGAACTATAGTAGGTGTCCACGAGCTAAGCTCCTCTTGAATAGTTCACTTCAAACCACCCAAATACCTAGCCACATTTATTGGTTCTTCCTCTTATTTCTTGTATCTATGGCATAACCTCCAAAACTCCTTTGTATAAGAGGCCACATCAAAATCTTTTTGTTTCAATCCTTGTCTTCTCTTGTGAAGCTATATTTCAAAATCCTTAGGTAGGAAATTCTCCTTTAATTTGGTGACCAAGAAAATTCAATTGGATGTAGGATTCTTTCTATGCTAATCCTCTCATCTTGGACATATTTTCACCAAGTTAAGGCTTAGCCTATGAGCCTTGACTTAGCCACTTTGACCTTTTGTGCCTTTGACACCTCTTCAAACTCAAAATGGTTATCTATGCCACCCAACCAATCTATCACTGCATCTATGTCCATATTTCCACTAAATAGTGGCACACCTTCTAAAGCGTTCCCTCCTAGCCTTTAATAGCTTTCAAGAAAGGTTCCTCATTCAAGATAAGGTCTGACTCAAGGACAACATCTTCTTCTTCTATCTCCTTACCCTTCTCATTACCTTCTTCTTCCTTCTTTTTAATTGCATCAACAACTTCATCTAGTTTTGTCTTCACCTCTTACAAGGCTACTTCAAGGAGTCTATTCTTCTCCTTTTTCTCATCAAATTCCTTAGCTATCTCTGCATTAGTCACCATACTTGACTCACCTATTGACTCTCTAGTAGCTATAGACATACACCTCCTTCCCAAAACTTTAACTTTCTTTGATACCACTATGATGTTAAAACTAGTCTTGCTCCCAACCTAGCTTCCTTTAGGGATACCTTAGGTATTTCTCTTGACCTAATAAGGTTGCTAGCTACACTATTCTCCTTAGGATCCTAACAAGGAGGTCCTAGGCTTTTCAAGTAGTGCACACCAATGTAAGAACAACTATACTCCAACATTACAACCAACCCCAAATGTTCATATGACACCACAAATGGAAGAATAGCCATCTAAGAAGGAATTTAGACTCTCTTAAAGTTTTACAACCACAATCACACTTGAAACCCTAATCATGTTCCAAAAATCATGCAAGAATTCACCAAAATGCTTGAAATAGGGCTACAAGCAATTAGCCCTCCCAATGAAGAAAATCACAGATAAATCAAAAAAATCCTTAACAAGGGGTCAAATAAACCACTGATCCTGACACCCTTTTTAGAGAACTCAAATATTTTGGTGGTCTAGGGTTCTCAACCTGTCTGTATGGTAAAACCACAAATTCAGCCTAAAACCAAGGGTTGTAAGGGCTTAGTAGGTTGCTTGATGAGAAACCTATCTTGCACTCCATAAAAATCCTACCAATGCCTTCCATTGAATTTGGGGACTCAACACAAAATCCTCCAACATGCTCCAAGCTCTAGTTGAAGTATCTCAGACATTCAACTAGTACTCCAAACACCTTTATTGTAGACTGTGATCCCTAGCCATGCATCACTAGTTGGCCTAGGGCATCCTTAAAAACACTTCCTCAACTTTCCAATGACCCTCCTTCACTATAAAACATGTTCAAAGAGTCATGTCCCCATTCCCAAGAGACCACACAAATGCTATGGTGGGAGAGGCAATTATGACTCCATCTTGCTCCAATACTGGATTTAGAACAATAGGCAATCAAAAACCAAAATAATTTGTACAAGCAACTAAACCTCACTAAAACACAAACTAGCACTATAAAAAATCACAAATTTAAATCTTATAACTCTTAAAATACTAACAATTCCTAATCTAATCCATTAAAGTACCAAGATCTTCAAAAACATAAAATTATGACCAAACACTTGCTATTCAGCCTATACACACCAGGATTGCTCAAACTTCCAACCCTACCAAAAGGTCAATGATGGCCTTATAAAACCATCCCCACACTGATCCCAAATTCTCTAGACACTTACCAAGCTTCAACTGAAAATTTTATCGAATGCAACAAAAAATTTTCAATGTTATCAATGACAACATTGATAATTTTTTAGCAATTTTTGCATTTTTGAGTGTTTGACCCTCGAACTTGCTCCAAAGGTTGCCAAACCTTTCTAAGAGCATAAAATGGATGAAAAACATGTAAGAAGGTCCTAAAAAATCTTATGTGACCATTCTACCCTACTAAACAAAAAGATGCTCAATTTGACCTCATTGAGCATCTATGAGCAACTTAGACCTTAAGAGGCTTTCTCACCTTAACCTACCTTGCCCTAGGACTATATTATTCCTATTATTCACCTAGTGGTATGGTTAGAACCACTACAAGCAAAAATACCCTAGGAGCCCTAGGTCTTTCACAAGCCTACCTAGGTGCCCCTACACCACTTCATCTCTAACATCATGTTCACCCTTCAAGCATTCATCCTCTTAAGCCTTCTTTCTTTGCATGTCAATTGCAAACTCTTCTATTTGGCCACCAAATGAAGCAATACCCTAGAATTCTTATCTTCCTTAGGTTCTCGCACATGACAATTGTTGCTTCTGGCTTGCTATCTCTATAAATAGAGAATTTAGGCCTTTTGTCACTTAACCTCAATCATCCATTCTAGGGTTAGGTAAGATTCAATAAATCTACCCATTTTTCCATTTTATCGCTTCTAGAAACTTACACTATAATCCTCTTTAAATTCACCTCAAAAATGGTTTATCTTAAATTTTGTGCCACTAGCTCATTGTAGCAATCTTCCACATACTTCACACAGTTCAAGAAATCAACTTTGTCAGCTCAACTTCATTAAATCTTTGATCTAACACATTTTACTGACACTTGGAAATAACACTCTATTTTCTTGGCAAACACTGTGTTTTGATGCTCAACCAACACTGGGTTGCTCGGCATCCATTAGGTCTTTTACTGGTGCTTGGCACATACTATCTTCACTCAACACCAACTAGATTTCACTTGCTTGGCTTATGCTAACTTTCTTCACTCAGCACATACTAAACTTTGTTGCTCAGCTTCAACTATTTTCTGCTCAGCCTACACTAACTTTGCTTGGCTTGCATTATTTTCTTGGTTAGGCTTAGCAAAAACTTTTCTTTACTTAGCCTCCTTCTAGTCTTTTTTCAGGTATCCTTTCATTATGGCCTTAAGTAGATAAATAATACACTATATCATTAATGCCTTGCTTGGTCTTAGTGCTACTTTTGTACACCAAATAACTCAACCTTTCTCTAGGTTATCTTATTATCCTTTCTTTTCAAATCTTCTTCATCAATCAAACAAATGATAGCATTTAGACCAAGGTAAGTAATTGTCTCACCAACAAGTAGTATAATTGACATCAATAACAAAATAATTATTATTTTATGATAGGTTTCATCAATCTTCTTCACTTCAACAATCTCATTTCAACACCATCGAGAACTCTATAATCAACATGCTTGATTCCATTTCTTGCTTAATGTATAGATTATAGTTATCACTTATTCTTGCATAACCAATAGTTATCGAGTATGAGTGCAGCCTCTTCTACCATACTTTTGGATCCTTTTTTAGTCCATACAGGACTTTCCTTAGCCTACATACCAATTTCTTTCCTTTTTCATTCTTGAATCCTTCAAGTTGCTTGATGTAGGCCTTCTCTTCTAGAACTCCATTCAAGAATGTAGACTTCACATCCATCTAATATACCATGAATTACTTCTGTGTTACACATGATGGGAGTATCCTAAAACCTTCCAATATGACTAGTGGCACAAATGTTTCTCCATAATATATGTCTTCTTCTTGTATATATCTCTTACAGATAAGTGTGGCCTTATTTCTAGCCAAGTCTCCATCTTTGTTCATTTTATTTCAAAATGCCCACTTTGTTTAGATTACATTCTTTTCATTTAGTTATGCTACTAAGGTCTACGTATTATTTTTTACTATCTGATCAATCTATTCTTCCATAACCTTCCTCCAATCTTCATCCTTTAGGGCATGTTTCGTGGCCTTGGGTTCCATATGTGAGAGTAGACATACTATTTATCTTGCCTCTCTCCTAGTGATCACTCTAAAATCCTTTTCTTCAATGATCCAATCTTCTCAATGGTATCTTCTTATGTATTTTTCTAGCACTGGTTCACCATCTAGTGCATCTTATCATTATTCCCTGATTCTAGATTCTCCTATTTGAGCTTGTACAACTTCTTGTATAGGTTCTTCGTGAGTAGGAACTCTCTCCATTGTTTCATTTAGTGGGATGCACTCAAATTGTTTGTAGTCTTCTAGTTCCCTTTTACCATCTTCCTCATTTTTCTATGAGAATTCATCCACCTTAACATTGATAGATTCCACAATTTTGTTTGTCTAAATATTTAAACACTGATAAGCTCTTCTCTTGGTAGAGTATCCTAAAAAGATACCTTCATCACTTTTATCCTCAAAATTACCTTGGCATTCATCCCTAATGATATAGAACCTACTTTCAAGAACCTTGAAGTAGTTGACAGATGGTGTATTTATAAACCACAATTTGTAGGGAGTCCTCTTTGTCCCTTTTTGTACTTGTACCCAGCTTAAGGTGTGCAATGTTGTACTTATAGTTTCTCTCTAGTAGATATGTGCAACATTATTTTGAATAATGAATGTCCTAGCAAAAACTATGACTTTTTTGTTTCTTCTTTTAGCAGTTCCATTATATTGTGGTGTTCTTGGAGCTGACATTTGCCTTGTGATTCTATGCTCCTCAAAGTAACTTTCAAATTCTTGGGAGGTGAACTCACCTCCCCAGTCTGATATCTACTCTACCAATCTCCCTTTCTACCTTTACCTTATACACTTTAAACATGTGAAAGGCTTCTGACTTTTTTTAAAGATAAATAGTCCACATAATTATAGAAAAATTATCTATGAACAACATAAAGTATCTATATCTAGGTACACTCTTTATCCTCATACGACCACACAAGTTAGCATACACTAGATCTAATACATGTTCTAGCATAAATGACTTGCTTGAGAAGCTTAAACTTATCAACTTCCCTAGTTGACAATCCTTACACATCACATTGTCAGGTTTAGTGATTGGGGGTTAACCCCATACACAATTTATCCTTCCTACTTTGATAATGCTTTCAAATTTAACATGACATAACCTCCTATTCTATAACTAGTTGTTATCACTACTAGCTACCATAGATGCATTGCCATTAATATTGAGGTAAAATACATTACCTCTTCTTTTCTCTCTTGTGGCCAATAGTTTTCCTATCTTATCAAATATTTTGCAAGACCCTTTGTTGAACTCAAACTTGTGGCCTTTGTCCATTAGTTAAGCTGAAAATCCTTACATGTCACATTGTCAGGTTTAGTGATTGGCAGTAAACCCCTTACACAATTTTTCCTTCATACTTTGATAATGCTTTCAAACTTAACATGACATAACCTCCTATTCTATAACCATTTGTTATCACTCCTAGCTACCATACATGCACTACCATTAATATTGAGGTAAAAGAGATTACCTCTTCTTTTCTGTCTTGTGGCCAATAGTTTTCCTATCTTATCAAATATTTTGCAAGACCCTCTGTTGAACTCAAACTTGTGGCCTCTATCCATTAGTTAAGCCATGCTGAAAAAGTTTTATTTTAGTCCTTCTACTAAATATATATTTTCACATGTAGTAGTATCATGCAAGGCTATAATACATTTTCCTATGCATAGTGAATTATTGTCAAACTTCACCATACCTCCATTATAGGCTTCAACCTCATGAAACTTTCTCCTATCACCTGACATGTGGTGTGAGAAACTACTATCCATTAGTCAATTGTTATGGATACTAGTACTTGTTATTAGGGCACTCTCCACCCTTTCTCCTATGATGGAAATAAAGGATACTTCATCCTCTTCCTCTTCCTCACTACTAGTTGACTCTTCATTAAACACATCTTCTTCGGTGATGTAGGACCACTAATTTTCTTTCGTCGTTGACCACTTCTTGGTACAACCTTTCTAGTTGTTATTTTCTCTCAAGTCAATTAAATCCTTTTTTAATGGCTTTGGTGTGGGCAGTGGGATAGCATCCCACATAGGATTCTTGACATGGATTAACTACCTCATGTGACTCTATAAGGCTATTGGTTGTATCTAGCATTAAAAGTCAATATTATAGTGCAATGGAAACCCTAGCCTTTCTAACAATTGGTATTAGATCTTGGTCATATGTTTGAATCTCATAGGCCATGATGAGTGATGCTATGAGGGGTATTGTTGGTAGTGGGCCAATGTGTCTCACAAAATTCATGACATGCTTAACTACCTCTTATGGTTCTATAAGACAATTGGTTATATTGGGCATTAAAAGGTCAATTTTTGGATACAATAGCAACCTTGGCCTTTCTAACATTTAGTGATCTAGCTCTGTAGTGTTCTACCATTTTATAGTTAAATCATTTGAAAGGAAGCTTGCCTTGTACTTCCCTTTTCCTCATACCATTCTCTTTGCGAACACAACCTCTAATTATTCTTGTTCAGCATCTTCTATGTATAGATGCTCTATCTCCCTTCTATGTGTAGATGAGATTGATTCTCCTCTCTCCCTTTATGTTTAACTTGGGACAACTAAGGCTTTGAATTCATTATCAACCTTAGCTAGTTGACTATTGTCATAGTTGTTGAGTTTAGTTGTAGTAAAATTTCCTATCAAGGCATCAAGAAACACCCCCATCTTATTTATGGTTCTTAGTTCTCGGATGGATGACACCCTTATGGCATATTTGGGCAGTGAAGTTCTCAACATATTACTCGTGCACTCATCTTTTGATATTACTCTTCCACATTGTTTGATTTCTAGCATGATGTCCTTTACTCATTTTCCATAGGCCTCAATTTTTGTTCCTTCTTGTATTACTATTTAGTGTATGTCGAGCTCACTTGAGTGATGAAGACAGTTTCCTGTGTTTGATAAAGTATTTCAGTATTTTCCAAGTTTAGAAGATAGTGTCTACCGAGTTCACTTGAGCATCTACGAGAAGTTCATAAAAGTTGAGTATTAACTGAGCTCACTTAGTTAATAAAGGGAAGTTGGATGGAACAAGTGTTAAATGAGCTCACTTGGTTACCAAAGGAAGTTTGTGCTGTAGGAGCATCGTGGGTTTCCTTGTAATCCTACACTTTTATTCATTCTACTAGTTGTTGCTAAGTTCCAATTATTACAGAGTGCCAGTTTTTAGATACTGTCGAGTGTCAATTTATAGTTGTTGTCAAGTTCTAGTTACTACCAAGTGCCAATTACTGTCAAGTTCCAGTTATTGTCGAGTGCCAATTTCTAGTTGCTATCAAGTGCCAATTTTGAGTTGCTATTGAATGCTAGTTTCCATTTGTTGTTGAGTTCTAGTGTGTGCTGAGTTGTCTATGTTTTGGTTCTTAGTGGGAGCCTACTTGTGTGTTTAATTTTGATCATGAATTTAATGATAGGATCTTGTTTAGGGATGCATATTGACCATTTTGAGGTGGGCCTTTCTATTATGTAATGTTCTAGAAACTTTTGTAAGTTGTTTTGGCAAGTATAAATAGAGTGCTTAGGCTTAGGATAAAGGGGGGAACTTAGAGGGTTTTGAAGGGGGAATGCATATGTGTCTGGAAATGCAAATTTGAAGCTAGATCATGGATCTAGAAGTTGTATTTTGTATCTCGTAGTAATCCAGAAGGCCTTACTATAGGGCACGTATACTGATTACTTGATGAATCAATAAAATATTTTGTTCCTTCTCACTAGCTTGGTGTTGTTCTTTGTTGTTTGCTTCCATTGTGTTTACTTTGTAAGGTGGATGGGATAGCTGGGTGTGCACTTGGACCTAGTTATTCTTTCCCTCCTTGCATCAATTTGTGAAGATGTGGTGTTAACAGAGTTTAGTTGGTTAACATAGGAAAATCATTCTAGTTTTAGTATCTATCGAGTAGGGTCGACTAACAAAGGATTTTCTTATTTTGACATGTTGATTTTAATAGATTTGTTTGTTGGTTCTAGCCAACTAAGGAGATGAACATTAATTATTCTAAGTTGTATTCAAGTTGACTTGACAATGTATATGATATAAGTATAAGGTCAAGTTGAGAATTGAATGTGTGTGAGAGTGTAGAAGATAAGAAGATGCTTAGAGGAAGCAAATTGAAAGGATAAGAAAAATATCCTTGTTGGGTGGCAAAGATTAATTTGACTAGGAAGGATCAATTATTCCAGCCATAATTGAGATCTTAAATTAGAAATATAGTTGCATCAACAATTAAGCGATATCATTGTTACTCTCTAACCATTGTAGCAGTGTATCAAATCTCTTAACAGAGTTAGCCTAACAACTATTTGCCAAATCCTCTAACAAAGCAACATTTCTAGATTGAAGTGTCTAAAGACCTCTAACAAGGCCACTCCTAACAGGGTGATTAAATCCTCTAACAAGGTCACACCTAACAGTGTGTTTTATAACCTTTAATAACGTTGGCTCCTAATAGGGCTCATATCAGAAGAGTGAAAAATAGTAACTAGTTGCAATTAGTAGTTTTTCCCAAATTGGGTCTCCATATTAAATCTTGTGTCACTTGTGTTCATGCTATTTCTTTTATGTGTAAGCAACTAAGTTAATTAAGGTTAATCATAGTTAATATCTTAAGATATGCATTGTTCGTATTTTTTGAGTAATAGTTGATATTATAGTGCTTGCTAAGTTACAACATATTGTTAGTGTTAACCAAGTGGCTATGTGTTAATCGAGTAACAACAGTTTCAACAAAGTTTATGTTTTGTATTGACATCTAAGACATATGGGACTTATTTTAGTGGTAATTGATTCACCCCTCCCCTTTCAATTGCTTCTCTTATATTTCCAACCATTGGTATAAGAGCTTTTGGTGCTTGCAAAGAAGGTTTCAAGGACCTAAGCTAAAGATCAAAATGTCTTACAGAAGAGAGATTCCCAAGTTAAACAAAGATAACTTCGAGGCATGAGAGGAACTAATGAAGCTACATCTGGCAACCATTAGTGGTTCAAGTCTATGATATTTGAATGCTTGGTATAAAAACCTATTGGAACAATGACTGTAGAGGAGATTGTTGAAAAGAAGAATCATAACATTATGATGATTGACATTGCATCAACTTTTAACTATTTTGAATTTGATGAGGTCAAAGGGTGTGCTATTGGTCATGAGATGTGGTCCAAACTTAAATATATATATGGAGGTGATGATAATGTGAGAAGATCCAAGAAAAAAATATTGAGAAGCCAGTTTGATCAGATGAAGATGAGAGAAGATGAAAATATTGCAAAATATGTTAACAAAATCAAAGCTAGTGTCAGTGCAATCAAAGCCTCTAGAGGGAAAATTGATGATGTGGCAGTGGTAAGAAAGGTAGTAAGTGTTGGAAACATGAATGCTCATGATATTCCTATGGGGGAGTATTGTAGATATGTTACTATGATGATATGTTACATTCATGACTAAGTTTGTTATTGATGTCAATATAGTAGTCTTTTGTGGTATCTGACAGAAGAACAACAAAAAGATCAAGTTGGTACAGAAGGCTAGTTGAATATTCTCACTATATAAGATTATTGGAGATACTTCTAAGTATCTAGCATATGCAGTTAATGTTAGATGAAGAAATGTTGAGCCTGGAAGAAGTTATGTAAGTTTTGGTGATGTTTATTCTGAGATAGAGTTTAGAAAGGCATGTCCTGGTAAATTTGTTATATCCCTTAGAAAAGTTGTTATTCTAAGCATAAAGATTGAGGATATGAATAAGACATGTTGCTGATGATGTGGCTAAGTTTTCTTATCATAATATTAGGTGTACAAAAAGATATTTAAGTTGCAAGGTGGAAGATTAATGTTATCTCTAAGTGTAACATGTTCTTAATGTGGTCCTATAATGATTAATTTAAAAGGTCTAACAACCAACTTAGGGAATTATTGTATAGACTTGGTATAAAGGAAGGAAATTTTCCTTTATCATATAAGATGGAATTCCATCAATCAGAAGTGATTGTAAGAAGCAGAGAGAGTGGAATGTGAAGTTAAGTAGAGCAAAGCAAAAGTAAAGGAAACTTCATTGTCGAGGTTCTATTGTATGATCCAAGGTTTTGTATTTAGATCTAAGGTTTATAACTCAGTCTAAAAGTTTTGATAGTGATTGGTTTGGTTGACAGAATAGAGGAAAGAGGAACATAATAGTAAATTGCATGTTTGAGCAATGAGCTCTTCTTGTAGTTGAAATTGCATGTTTGGGCAATGGGCTCTTCTTGCATACATTGTACTACAACTCCTAATAGGGTTGGAATCTCCTAATAGGTTCCATACTCTAACAAGGAATATTTATATTAGTACATCATCTTATGGGCATCATTCCCACCAAGATTTTCCCTCTGATCAAGGGTTTCCCTTGTTAACATATTTGGTGTAATTGTCAATGTGCATCTTATTATGGTTGATATTTACTTTGGTTGAATGGTTAAGTTTATTTAAGGAAGATAAATGTTTTAATTATTGGATAATTGATTCAACACCCCCCCCCCCCCCCCCCCCCCTCCCCCCCCCTGCGCCCCCCTCTCTTAGTTATCTTGGTGGGCTATTATTTCTAACAATTGGTATCAGAGCATCAGGTCCTTGAAGATAAAGTTTAACAACTTTGGGAGATCTATGTTGAGCATTTTTGAGGAAGATAGTCCAAAGTTTGATAGAAGAAATAATGATAGTTAGAAAGAAAAGATGAAGACACATCTATTGTGTATGGTTCTAGGATATTGGATCTTGACAAAATTAGTGAAGAAAATCATTGTTGAAAAGGATTTCGAAACTTGTACTGAGGAAGAAAGAGATATTTTTATGTGCAACATGAGAGCTAGAGAAGCACTATTGAATGCACTTCCTAAAATTGAATACAATTAGGTAAAATCACTTGTTACTTCACATTTGATTTGGAAAGCTTTGGAAACTAGTTTTGAAGGTGATGCACATTCTAAGAAGTTGAGGCTACAAAGTTGGATTTGTGCATTTCAAGATGATAAAATGATGGAAGATGAATTTGTAAGAACATATGTAGGTAGGATATTAGAAATTACTGTACATATTAAATCTCAAGGAGGAACCAAAGAAGATGATGAGGTGATATGGAAGATATTGAAGACTTTAACACCACCATTTAAATCAATAGTTCAAATGATACAATTGTTGATATCTTGTACGAAAGATTTCACAAAGGAGACATTGCTTGGAAGACTTGAAGCAATTGAGAATGAGCTTAGACACTCCAAAGAATTGACTAGAACTAAAACAACTTTTAGTGCCTTGAATATTTGACCTAGTCTATTAAGGAGCACAAGTGTTAGAGGAGATTTCGCTAGCACTAGCAGATCTGATGAGGATAAAAAGATTGAAGGAGTAGCCCTTCTAGTAAGAAGAGAAAAAAATGGTAAGAAAATCTTTAAATGTTGGACTTGTAATGAATTTGGTCATTATGCATCTAGATGTCCTAAAAGAGTAAGGAAAATTAGAAAGAGTTTACTTTTTGATCAAATTGAAGAATTTAGAACAAGCATGGAAATATCCTTGAAAGATTGTATTAATGAGTCTAGATTGGCTAATGAAGAGCAAGTATTAGAATAAACAATTTTGGAGACTATTATGAAAGGTACAAATGTGAGAATTCATGAGAAATTTAGGATACAAGAGAGAATGGTTTATTACAATTCAGATGATGATGTTGTTACTAAGCCAAGGAATGATAAAGTATTTCTTGAGACTAACAATGATTTTCAAAATGAAGGAGAGCCAAGGCAAGAACAAAGCTTGAAACCTTTAGTAGAGCCAAGAGTTGATAACAACTCCTACTTTGAGAAAAATATGATAAAGAATCACCTATCCAAGCAGATCATCAGAAGTAGAGATAAAGGTGTGATGACAAGAAGCAAAGTCAATGAAGAACTATGTTTGATATCTCAAGTTGAACCTAAGAATGCAGATGAAGCATGTAAAGATGATCATTTGAAACAAGCTATGAAAGAGGAATTGGATCAAATAGTAAAGAATGAGACATGAGAATTGGTCCCCAGACCAACAGACAAGAATGCTATAGGAACTAAATGGGTATACAGAAAAAAGATGAATGAGCAAGGTGAAATTGTAAGGAACCAGGCAAGATTGGTATGTAAAGGTTACACACAAAAAGAATGAATAGACTATGATGATACCTATGCTCCTATGGCTATAATAGAAGTAGTAAGATTATTCTTAGCCTATGCAGCATAAAAAAAGTTCAAAGTGTATCAGATGGATGTCAAGTTAGCATTTCTGAAAGGAGAACTTGAAGAAGAGGTGTACATAGAGCAGCCTAAAGGTTGTCCTTTGACAGATGACAAGGACATAGTATGCAAACTAAAGAAAGCATTGTATGGCTTGAAGAAAGCACTCAAAACCTGGTATGCAAGGTTGGACAAGCATTTGACAAAGCTTGGATATAGCAAAGTTATTAGGTATGAAAGATATTAATATTTATTGGAAAGAAATTGATGATGGTTTGATGATTTTGGTAATATTTTTTGATGATATCATATTTGGAGGAAATGATGAGGAAAGTGACAAGTTTGTAGAAGAGATAAAAATGGAATTTGAAATGAGTATGATAGGAGAAATGAAATATTTTCTAGGATTGCAGATTGTATAGGATAAAGAAGCAATCTTTATTTCTCAGACTAAGTACTTGAAGGATTTACTAAAAAGGTTTAGTTTGGAAACATGTAAACCCATTGGAACACCCATGGTAACTAGACACAAGTTATCTACAAAGGATGAGACACCTGCTATTGAACAAAAGAAATACAAATCTATGATTGGAAGGTTGCAATATCTGACTCACACAAGGCCAGATATAGAAAATGCAATTGGAATTGTTGTAAGATTCCAAGTTGATCCCAGAGAAGCACATTTTGCAACAGTCAAAAGGATATTTAGATACCTAAAAGGAACACCAGTGGTTGGATTATGGTATGATAGATCTAATGATTTTACTCTAAGTTCTTATACTTATGTTGATTGGGTAGGCAATATGGATGATAGAAAGAGCACCAATAAAGGAGCCTTCTTTCTTGGAGGAGGATTCATTCCTTGGCCAAGAAAAAAGTTGGATTGTATATCATAAAGTATAGCAGAAGCAAAATATGTTGCAACAACAAGCAATTGCAATAAAGTTGTTTGGATGTAGATGTTGAAGGATATAAGGATAAAAATTAGTGAACCTATTGTTAGACATTGTGACAACACAAGCATAGTAAATATGTCTAAGAATCCAGTATTTCATTCAAAGACTAAGCACATTTCTATCAAGTATCACATGTTGAGAAAGAAAGGTGCAAAAAGGAAATTAGATTGGAGTATGTAAGCACTAAAGAGTAGATTGCAGATATATTCACTAAGCCTCTTCCCAAAGATACTTTTGAGTATTTGCGAGGTATGCTAGGGGTTATGCCCCTTCCTATATTAGAGTAGATGATGCAAGAGTGCATTAGTCTAGTGTAATAAAGTACCATTATTTTTCTGGACTGAATGTTGATGCTTCCTATATGGGGGAGTATCTGTGATAGACAGAGTCATCTAGGACTCTTGTTGGATGTTGTTTTGAATAGTGTCTTTGGACACTTGAGCTAGTAAGAATCAATTATTGTAGAGTTTAATGGTTTCTAAAACATTTGACATTGATGTCAATGGGGGAGAACTATTGCATGAAAAACATCATGAAGAAAAAAAATGGCAGAGAAGATCATGAGGAAGAACATCATGGGGAGAAGCAAAGACAAGCAAGAAGAAGTATAGCATGTTCGAACAAAGTACAACATGGAATGATAGTTTGATGGAAAGTGCATTGAGGCATATCAATGGGGGAGAATGATTGATGAAGAGAATTTGAAAAGAAAGCTTAATAGTCTTTTGTTGGTATTCTTGGAACTAGATGTTTTTAGTCTATGTTGCCATCAATGCCAAAGGGGGAGATTGTTGGAAACATGAATGTTGATGATATTCCTATGGGGGAGTACTGTAGATATGTTACCATGCTGATATGTTACATTCATGACTAAGTTTTTCATTGATGTCAACATAAAAGTCTTATGTGGTATCTGATAGAAGAATAGTGGAAAGATCAAGTTGGTACAGATAACTAGTTGAGTATTCTCACTGTCTAAGGTTATGGGAGATACTTCCAAATATCTAGTACATGCAATTAATGTTGGATGAAGAAATGTTAATTCTAGAAGAAGTTATGTAAGTTTTGGTGATGTATATTCTGAGATAGAGTTTACAAAGGCATGTTCTGGTAAACTTGTTATATCTCTTAGCAGAGTTATTATTCTAGGAATTGAGGTTGAGGATTGAAGAAGGCATGTTGGTGATGATGTGGCTAAGTTTTCTCATCATAATATTACATGTACAGAAAGATATTCAAGTTGCAAGATGAAAGATTAATGGTATCACTAAGTGTAACATGTTCTTAATGTGGTCCTATAATGATTAATTGAGAAGGTCCAACAACTAACTCAAGGAATTTTTTTATGGACTTAGTATAAGGGAAGGACATTTTCCTTTATCATATGAGATGGAATTGCATTGTTTAAAAGTGATTGTAAGCAGCAAAGAGTGGAATGTGAAGTTAAGTAGAGGAGAGCAAAAGCGAAGGAAACTTCATTACCGAGGTTCTATTGTGTGATCCAAGGTTTGGTATTTGGATCCAAGGTTCATGACCTAGTCTACAAGGTCTAAAAATGATTGATTCGATTGACTGAATAGAGGAAAGAGGAACATAACAGTAAATTGCACATTTGAGCAGTGAGCTCTTCTTGTAGTTGAAATTGCATGTTTGGGTAGTGGGCTCTACTTGCATACATTGTAAAACAACTCCTAACAGGGATTCAAAGTCTCCTTACAGGGACTCATATGTACTAAATGTTGTAATAGACTCCTAACAAGGTCCATCCTCTAACAAGGAATATTTATATTAGTACATCATCTTGTGGGCATCATTCCTATTGGGGTTTTCCCTCTAATCAAGGGCTTCCCTAGTTAACATGTCTGGTGTAATTGTCTATGTGTATCCTATTATGGTTTTTGTTTACTTTGGTTGAATGTTTAAGTTTATTTAAGAAAGATAAATGTTTTAGTTGTTGGATAGCTGATTTACTCCCCCCCCCCCCCTTAGTTATCTTGGTGGACTATTGTTTCTAACACTCTAAACCTTTCTTCCTATCTATGCAATTAGAGTGTTAGGTATTCAAGAGATGAGATGTGATCCAGACAATAAGATAACCTTGGATGTTCTAGTGGGAAGATTGACAACATTTGAGCTAGATAACTATGATAATTATGTTCCTAGTTCTAGCAATCTTGAGCGTACATTTGAATCCAAGTTGTCACTCAACAAGAAAGTTGTAAAGTCTAAAGGAAAATAATCTGAAAGTAAAGAGGAAGATAGTTTTGATAGTGATATTGAAGCTATTAAAGCACTACTTGCAAGAAGATATCCCAAAGGCAAAGGAAAGTACAAAGATAAAATTCCTCTAATTTGTTTTTCTTGTGATGAAGTTGGTCACATTACTGCAACGTGTCCAAATAGAGAAGACAAAGATGAAAAGAAGAACAAGTATAAAGGAAAGAAGGATTTCAAAAGCTACATGTACTACAAAGACAAAGGTAAGAAGTCTTATTTCATGACTAAAGATTCAAATAATAGTGATGATGATGAAATGGTCTATATTGTTGTAAAAGATGAATTTGACGATGAAGAAGATAAAATGACACTTATTTCTCATGTTAGCAAAAATGATACATGGATAACTAATAGTGGTTGTTCTCATCATATGAATGGTGATAAAATAAAGTTTGAACATATGGCACACTATGGTGGTGGAAGTGTAAGATTTGGAAACAATGAACCATCTTGCATAAAAGAAAAAGATTGTATTTCTCTGACCAATGAACTCATATGTGATAATGCTTATTGGGTTGAAGGACTGAAACATAATCTACTGAGTGTGGAACAATTGAATAACATTGGATTCAAGGTATAATTCATGAATGGGAAGGCCAAGCTACTAGATGGGAAAGGAAATCTAGTTGGGTCTGGTAACCAAACAAAAGGTGACTTATTCTACCTAGATCTTAGTGAAAGTTCATGTTTCATTGCTCAAGTAGAAGAAAGCCAGTTATGACATAAAAGGTTATGTCATGTGAACTGTGATAACCTGATCAAGATAAGAAAAAACTAAAGAGTAAGAGGTATTCCTAGTCTAAGGAAACTTGATATGGGCCAATGGAAAAATTGTCAAATTGGTAAGATGGGTAAGACAAGTTTCAAGAGCAAGAACTATCATTCTAAAGAAGCCTTGGAGATGGCTCATATAGACCTTTGAGAGCTATAGTGGAGATAAGTACTTTATTTTATTTGTTCATAATTATTTTAGGATGATGACAACAATGTATCTGAAAGATAAGTTTGAAGGTTTTCAAAAGTTCAAGTGGTATCTGGCTAGAGTAGAGAAGGAAATAGGAAAGAAGCTGAAATATTTGAGATCAAATAGAGGAGGTGAATTCATTTATAATGAATTCAATCAATTTTCTACTGAGAAAGGAATCAAAAGACAAGTATTAGCCCATGGTACACCTTAGTAGAATAGTATAGTAGAAAGAAGGAACGAATCAGTCATGGATTGTGCAAGAACCTTGATGATAGAAAAGACTGTTGCAATCAAATACTAGAAGGAATCAATCAGTGAAATAGTTCATACCTTGAATAGAGTATGGCTAAAGAAAGACTCAAATTAGACTCCTTACAAACTATGGTATGGCTACAAACCTAATGTAAGTTACTTGAATGTATTTGGTAGAAAATGTTATATTTCGGAGGAGATTAGGAAAGGTAAATTTGATGTCAAAAGTGATGAATGCATATTCCTAGGATACTCTAGCAGAAGTAAAGAATATGAATGTTTGAATCTAACCACTCATAAGATCATAGAAAGTGCACATGTGAAGATTGATGAGTTTGTTGAAAACAATGAAGAATATAGCAACAAAGAACCTGAAGATTATAGAAAGTTTATTTACTTTGAACTTGACACATTGCCTAATCTAATTGGAAGTCAGCAAACTTCACCTCCTAAGTTCCCAAAATCTCTAGAAGCACCTAAGTTGTAGCCAGTGCAACTTGAGTCATAGTCTAAGGGACTCGAGTGATAGTTAGAGGCTACCAAGTTGTAGTCAATGCAACTCGAGTCACATATAGTGCAACCCGAGCATGATACAAAAGATCATGGTGAGGCAAGTGGAATAAGTTCTAAATCCAAAGTACTTGTATTAGCAAGATATGTTAGAAGGCACCATGCACCTGAGCAAATAATTGGAGACAAATTAGATGGTACAATGACAAGAAAAAAATTGAAAGGTGCATGTTTGCTTACTAAATTTTGTTAGTGTAGTTTTTTATTTTTTCTATTTTGCTAGGTTTTTCCTACACTTTTAATAATCTCGCTTAGGTTAATAAAGCATGTCTTATTAGGTGAATGGTTGTGAGGTGTCACCTTCCTACATGTGAGCATCCATTAGCTATCTTGGGAAGATACTTTGCTATCTTTAGTCCGATAGATGGTTGCTCCTCATTGGTTGGTGTTGCCACCTCCTCCCTCTTCTTAGCCTATATAAGCATGCTACATGGCTTGTATTTGCATCTCTTATTTTTGCATCCTCTTAATGCTATTTTGCTTCCAGCATTTGCATTACTCTCTTGGAGACTAACTCTATGATGCTATTTTGATTTTGTATCATTTGCATTCATAGTTTAGATATTTACTCTTTGCACTAGTTTTCTGGGTTATTAATCTTTTCAGATTCTAACATGGTATCAGATCTTTTCTATGTGCAAGAGTAGATTTTAGTTTCCTTATTTGAGAGATTCGGGGGGGGCAAATAAACTTTATTGTAAGTTTTTTGAAAAATGAAGTATGCTCTTCTCTTGCATCTTTGGATGATCCTGAGAATCAGAAAAGTTTTGACAAAAAAAAACACTTTCTGGGTTTTGTTCGCAGCCCCGAAAAACCATTTGGGTATCTTTTAAATTTTGCATGCAAGCTATATATTTTTCAGAATCAAGCATGCAAAGCTACAGCCATACCCCTCTCCATTGGCAGTCACAGATTTGAATGCAATTTTTCTTCAAATCAGGGGATCAGCAAATTTTTGGAGCACTTTCAGCCCAAATGGACATCACCATTGGATCCGGAACGCCATTTGCAGTTAGGATTCATATAAAACTTGTCATTTTTGGAGACAGAGCTCTGCAAGGCAAATTTTTTTGGTTGCAGGGCTTCCGTACGGATCGTACGGACGATTTTTGGCATCAAAAATTTAAATTTTCGGGCGCCACTACCAAGCCACCCGCGCACAGCCCACAGCAAGCAGCGCCGCCCAGGCTCCGCCGCCCGACTGCAACCTCTGCCGGCGGCTCAACCTCCTTCCACCGCCCTGCGACCGTCTCCGCCTCTGGCCGCTCCGCCCGCCACCGGTCTGCATAGTCAGTCGTGACAGAGTTTTTAAGCACAGTCAGCAGGTGCCACATCAGCGCCAGTCTGCGCGTGACACGTGGCAGGCGTGCCACGTGGCACTTTGCCACGTATCTTCCGTACCTGCCACTTAATCTGCCCGCCATGTGGCGTCCACGTGGCACTGCCACGTTGCTGCCATGTGGCCCCTTTTTTTGCTGCGACGGCTGACGGGCTGTCAAATTTTTTTCCGTCAAATGCTGACGTCAGCGGTGTGTCATCATCCTTGCTTGCACTCTCCTTCTATTTGGTTTTGGACCTACTTGTGGTTTTTTGGCCATAACTTTTGCATACGGAGGTATTTTTTCAATCTGAAAGAAGCACCGGAAAGCTGGTTCCGAGATGGAGATGCTGGTATAGGTGTTTTTGATTTTTGATTCAGTTTGGTTGCCTGTTATGGCAGTCAAAGCTAGATGTTCTATTTTGCACTCCGGGAGGCGTATCTTGAGCTTCCAATCTCCAATTTTGGACTTCTTTATATCATTGGAAAGCTCTTTCTGTGCTCTTTCTAGTGATGCTAGTTGTTGTTCCAGATTCTGTTCGAGACACATCATATTCAGTCTTTTGCATTTTAGCATTCTGGTGGATATTCTGTTTGTTTCAGCTTCGGAGATCGATTTTGTTGCTTCAGTTGCTTCGTTTTGGGCTTTACCTTCTGTTGTTTCAACCTTATATTTTTTCTGATCATTGTTGATATTCACTATAAGCATCTTTATGCAACGCACTGAGATAAAGTGCCACTCTTGCGTTTTGGGATCCTTTTCATCATTGTGATTCATTATACTCGCACTATTATATAAAGTGCCATGGGGGGGATAGTTGTTTGCCGCTTATAGGCCCTCTTTCTCTAATTTCTCATGCAGTGTCAACGACACATGCTTTTATTTGTGTTTGTACCTCAGTCTTGATGTGTTTGGCTCCTGTGTTGTAGGAGATTTTTGGCCCATCTTTTCAGCTGTCTGTCACCTCACCTACCTTAAGGGGAGGTTATATTGATGTTCTATGCTTCTTTGGTTGATGGTTCGTGCCTTCTATTTCCATGGGGGTTCTACAGATCAGCATTTTGACAGAGTTTTGCGGTTCTTCATGCTTCAGTGATGCTGCTTCTTCATGATCACTCCTTGTTCCTGTTTTAGGGGACAATTTTCCTAGTGGGAGACTTCTTCAGTTCTTCACTAGGTTCTTACCTCTTTTTGGGGGAGGGTTTTTCCCTTGTGATTTTCTCTCTTTTCCCACTTTCAGAGGTTGCATCTTCTTGCATTGTACTTGGGTACCTAACATGGCCTCATTGCCGGGACCCATTTCTACATCCACCTAAGCTTCGCTTATGGGGGGGTGTTAGTGTAGTTTTTTATTTTTTCTATTTTGCTAGGTTTTTCCTACACTTTTAATAATCTCGCTTAGGTTAATAAAGCATGTCTTATTAGGTGAATGGTTGTGAGGTGTCACCTTCCTACATGTGAGCATCCATTAGCTATCTTGAGAAGATACTTTGCTATCTTTAGTCCGATAGATGGTTGCTCCTCATTGGTTGGTGTTGCCACCTCCTCCCTCTTCTTAGCCTATATAAGCATGCTACCTGGCTTGTATTTGCATCTCTTATTTTTGCATCCTCTTAATGCTATTTTGCTTCCAGCATTTGCATTACTCTCTTGGAGACTAACTCTATGATGCTATTTTGATTTTGTATCATTTGCATTCATAGTTTAGATATTTACTCTTTGCACTAGTTTTCTAGGTTATTAATCTTTTCAGATTCTAACAAATTTGAACCTAGAATAGTTAAAGATGCTTTGGATAATGAAAGTTGGATTGAACCAATGAATGAAGAGACAAAACATATAGAAAGAATTAAGACCTGGATTCTTGTTCCTAGACCCAAGGATAAGAATTTAATTGGCACAAAGTGGGTGTTCAAAAATAAGTTGAATGAAGATGGAGAAGTTTCAAGAAATAAAGCAAGGTTAGTATGCAAAGGTTATTCTCAAGAGGAAGGTATTGATTATGGTGAAACATTTGCTACTATTGAAAGATTAGGTGTTAGGACCTTAATTTCTTATGCTATATATAAAGGATTTAAATTGTATTAGATGGATGTGAAATCTGCATTCTTGAATGAAATTCTACAAGAAGAAGTTTACATTGAACAACCTGAAGTTTTTTTAGATCCTAGAAAAAAGGATATGGTTTGTAAATTGTACAAAGCATTGTATGGTCTCAAGTAAGCTCCCAAAGCTTGGTATGAAAGACTTCATAACTACTTGATGAATATTGGTTTTCAAAGGATAAATGATAATGACAACCTATACATCAAAGAAGGACTAGACAAGAAGATTGTGTTTGTAGAAATCTTTGTGGATGATACATTATTTACTAGAAATGATGATTTGTGCAAAGATTTTTAGAGGAAATGAGTAAGGAATTTGAGATGTCAATTTTTGGAGAAATCAAATTGTTTGTTGGCTTGCAGATTCAATAGAAGAAAGATGGTATCTACATTACTCAATCTAAGTATATCAAGGAGATGCTAAAGAAGTTTGGAATGGAGGATTCAAGACCAGTTGGAACACCTATGTCTACTAGACATAAGCTTTCCAAAAGTGATGATTCCAAGGAGGTAGATCGGACCAAATACCGATCAATGATTGGCAAACTTTAGGATGTTGTATATACTAGGCCTAATATTGCTCTTGCAATTGATTGGTGGCAAGATTTTTAGCTAATCCTAAAGAAAAGAGAATCATGAGGTATTTGAAGGGTACTAAAGACTATGGATTATGGTATAAGAAGGAGGAAATTTGCACTTGAAAGCCTTTACTGATGTAGATTGGGTAGGAAGTGTTGATGGCAGGAAGAGTACCAGTGGTGGAGTGTTCTTTCTTGGTAAGAGACTAGTGTCTTGGACAAGTAAGAAGAAAAATTGCATTTCTCAGTCTACAACAAAGGCAGAGAATGTTACAGTAACAATTAATTGTTCCAATGTTGTTTGGTTCACACAACTATTGGCAAATATAGAGGTAGAAATCAAGGATCCAATGGTTATCTTTTGTAATAACACAAGTTCAATTAATATATCAAAGAATATTGTGATGCATATGTTAATCTCAGATTGGTTTTGACAAGTGAGTGTCTATACACTTAAGTTAGTTAGTTCATGCCGAACAAGTAACATATGTTGAGCACAACATATAAGTTAGAGCGTATTGAGTAAATAGTGAGTGTCGAGCCACTCAAGTGCTAAGTCACTCAAATGCCAAGCAGATAGTATGTGTCAAGTGATTTAGGTGCCAAGTGAGTAGTGCATGCCAAATCATTAAAATGTTGAGTGACAGCATTGAAGTTATAGTTAGTGCTGAGCACAAGGGACTTCAAATTTTGAGTAACACAATTTTGACATAGTCATTTGTATTGGCACAAACTACTATGTAAACCATTTTTAAGCAGACTTAAGGATTGATTTACGATCTTTTGTTGATAAGGTAAAATCTTAAGTGTGAATCTCTATGTATTACATGCATCCAATCAATAAAAGAGAAGGTTTAAGTGGAAATATGGGTGAATCATAGTTTTTGATTCATACCTAATCCTAAGTCACCTAGATCTTTTTAAGGAGGAAAAACCCTAAATGTTCTTAGAGGAGAGAGGGAGAGTTTGCATGTTCAAACAAAACATTCATGGTGACCAAGGTATTAGGATTTGAGTATCATTTGCAGGATTAGTTAAAGGAGAATAGAGGAAAGGAAATAGTGGATAACAAAGACACATCTTATTAGAAAGGATCAAGTACACATTAGTATAGAGGTGATCTGATCTCAAGCAATAGAGTGCTAATCACAAGATCATTATTGAAACATTCTAAGATGTGATTCAATTAAATCTCTTCACAAAGTAGTCATAATAGGCTGTATTGAAATCCTATAACAAGGTGCTTACTTAATTGTGAGTTAAAGTCCTTTAATCAGGCACACTTCTAATAGGGTGTTGAAATCCATTAACAAGGTAAGACCTAATAGTCTTTGTAAGCTTTTAACAAGTTAGACCTTTCACAAAGTAGATCATGTTTCATGATCAAAAATTGTAACCTTCATTGGATACATTTTATTACTATAGTAGTGAAAATTTGTGGGTGTCATCCCCACCCTAGTTTTACCTTCTCATTAGAGGGTTTCTGGATAATCATATCTTATGTCATCCATGTGTGAATGCTTACTTGTTTACACACTTTAGATGTATATGCTTTATATGGTGTTTCAGTTTACTTGTTGAATTGTGAGATGGATGTATGGTGAATGCTTTAATGGGTATAAGTTTGAAGCACTAATTCACCCCACTTCCCCCCACTCTCTTAGAGTTTACCTTTCCTATTGTAATTACAACAATTGGTATCAGAGCTTAGTTCATTGAAAGTAGAGCTTTGCAACTTTGATGAAAGATCCTAAAAATGGAAGTCTAGAAGTTGGGAAAGATTATTGAGAACCAGAAGATTGAACTACAACTCATTCTACATCAGTTGAATGAGGCAAGAGATGATCTAAAGAAATCATTGAGAAGAAGGAAGGAAATTGCTATTGAAGAATATGACACACAATACCAAGAGATGGACACTACTTAACTATTTATAAATGGAAACTCCAATGAATTTGATGTAATAGTTGCAAATATGATGGAAAAGAATAGTACCCTAGCTAAAGAGATTAAAAATCTAAAGAGGGAGCAGGAATCACAAGCCATATTGCTATGTGAGGTGACTAAACAAAAAAAGAAAGCTATGGAAGACAAAGTCATAATTGAAGATGACAAAAGAATTTTGACCAGCAGATTGGAAGAGAAATAATTAGAGATAAATAGGATAACTCACATACAATTGGAAATATTAAATCAAGTCATGATTGTTAATCATGAAATAAACAATAAAGACATTGATATCACAATACTAAAATTGCAGAATGAACAATTGAGCAATGATTTGAAAAGGAAAAAAGAGTTTGCTGAAAGTTTTAATAAACCTAGTAAAGCCATCAAGTACTTTGACCAATTGATGAGATCCCCTAGATCTAACAATGATACTTCTGAATTGGGATACACTAGGACTGATGAAAGAAGTAATGAAGGTAAGAACTCCAAACCTACTTGTCATAATTGTGGTAAGATAGGTCATACTACAAATGCTTGTAGGAGCAAGACTAAAAATCTAAATGTTAAGTAGAAGAACATGGGTCACTACCACAAGTGTAACAAACAAGGTCATCAAGCACATGAATGCAGAACCAAGACCATGCACACTCAAATATTTAAAGGATACTGTTATAACTGTCAGAAGTATGGACGTAAAGCTTTTGAATGCAGATCCAAAACCCAAGTGGTCATCAAATAAGCAAGTAAAGGTAAAGAACAATGACAACTCTTATAATTAGGATTATAATACAAGGTATAGTTTTTAGTACTATCAAGAGTATGGACATATTCTAGAGAATTATATTAGAACACATTTCAAAAGTGATTACAAAAGGTGGTTGAGTCAAACCACACGTTTTAGCTATTTGAAGACTGGTCACATAAGTAGAAATTGTCCAACAAGGTCAAAGGCACCAAATTATGAGTTCAACAAAGGAAAAGGAAAGGAAGATATTGAAAATGTCAGAGATGAGATGAACAAGACATAGAGGAGAAAAGAAGATTATAGCATGTCAAGTGAAGATGAGATCACTTCACCCAATGGGTTAGGTGATCACACCCCCTCAAATTAAGCAATCAAGAGGTATGTGGGACTAATATTTAAAAGGATAAAATATACATTAGTTCAAAGGATTTAGTTTTGAAAAGATTACATATGCTCGAATAAAAATGTGAATTGTTGTTAGGAATCAAGAGTAAATCTTTAAGTTTTGTCAGTTTTCATGTTATTGTCAAGCATTAAAACTTTCATTATGGTTGTTGAGTGAAATGATAGTGGATGTCGAGCTAGCAAAGTTGTTAGTAAAGGTCAATCTCATAGTGGATGCTGAGCATATGAAAAACACATAGATGCTGAGTGAGCCAAAAATTTAATTGAAGCTGAGCTTATAGCTATGTAAGCACTTACAATTAAATGTAGTGTTTTAAGGGCTATTTGATTGATTTCTACTCATTTGACATCAGTTGAATTTGAAGTAGAGCATGAAGAGCTAAAAGTGATCTAGAGAAACTAATCTAAGCATTTTCAAGGGATTTAAATGTTTGTTTGACACCATTCCAGCAGGATTCACAAGGTATTTATCATGTGCTGAGCTATGCAATTTTAAATTTTGCAAACCCTAGTTTTCATGTAATGGCATCTAGTTCTTCAATAGCTAAGGTTATAGAGGGAAAAAAGGTTTTAAATGTACAATTGATAAGAAATAAAATCAAACAACCTACTTTTAGGGCTATCTCAGATATAGCTTACAAACAGGATCCCTCTAGTGCACTATCCATGATACCAACACAAGTTTTGATGATACAAGATGTTAGAAACTATTATGCATGAAAAATTGGAAGTATAGGTGATATGGAAATTAGGGAGACATATGGAAAACTATGTGAGAATGGAGCATTGGAGGACATTCAAAATTGTTGAGAAGAAAGGGTTAACTCATGCCCTAGATTTCCCCAATGTATTCAAAATAGAGTGGATAAAAATTGTTTTGAGTAGAATTCATGACAACTCTATATGGCTAGAGAATGGACTAGTGGAAATCATCAAGAAGATTATACATAGAGCCAAAGGGTATCCAACCCTAGATCAGCCCAAGACAATGAGAAGTGAAGCTAAGGAAATAATTAAAAAAAACATAGGGGTTGTGTGGAATAAATGAGGGATGACAATTGATACAATCACAGATCCCCTAATAGCTTTTTCAGTGAGGATTATAGCACACAAGTTCTATTAATCCAATATATTAAATAGTGTACCTTGCATTACAGTGGATGTGGGTTACAAAATAATGAAGAAGGATCATACTTATGTTCTTGCCAAGTTGTAGTTGCATCAATTGATTGAGAATTTGGGAGCTATAAGGAAAACCAAAAGTGCACAATATAAATTTGGATCTATTCTTTTATGTATTTTCTTTTATGTACATAATACATTTCCCACAATTGGTAAAGTTGTATTGAAAGTAAATAGACCTATTGCATTTCAAATAAGTGAATTTATTGAGCAACTTGGTGATAACTTTGAATCTGTCATGATAAGTTATTTTGAAGATTTCAAACAATTAATGAAGAAAAGATTGAGGATACCTGTCTCGCTAGTGGAAAAACATTTTGATGATGTTTGCTTCCTAGTTGACACTGGTTTCACATATGTTAAAGAAGAAATTCCTAGAGTGAGATGACTAGGGCCATTAGGATATGAAATAAATGTTGATGAGGCCTCTATAGAAATCACAACATTACTTGTAGAAGAAGTGGATAAAGAAGCCACAACATTTGGAAACTATTGCATGGCCAAATCAAAGATTACAATGGAATTGAAGATTGCCTCAGTGATCAAGAAGAAGAATAAATTGGTTAAAAAGTTGAAAGAAAGATTTGGTGAAGGAGAAAATGAAGACAAAGAGGAAGATGATGAAGAAGAAGAGGAAACACAAGCTCAAGCATCATTAGCATTAACACAAGTTTAGGGAGAAGACCCGAAAAAAAGAAGTGGAAGTTGTAGGAGGTGTTGAGGAAGAAGAAGCTAGTGAAGCATCTGCAACTATTAAGAAGAAAAAGAGAAAAGTAAAGACACAAGGAGTGAGAAAACCAAAGAAGATTGCTAAACCTACTCAGCCTAAGCCGACAACACCTACCACAAGGGCTAGCACAAGAGTCACTACACAAAAGGCTAAAGAGGTAGCCAAGCCTAAGGAGAAGAAAATTAAAGCTTAGAAGAGACCAAAGAGGAAATATGTTGCTCCAACTGAAACTAATGCAAAGAAGACTAAATTGGATGACAACAACCAATTTCAAGTGGTGAGTCATAATCCCTCTTTAGATATAGACAATCTATGTGAGAATATTAGGAGCAATGTTGATTTATTAGGATTCTCTCAGATTGAGTTTGAAAATCTTGGGAAGATTTAAAAAAACCAAGTTGGAGAGGCAGTATATGCCATGATTGCAATATTCAAAATGACTCCCCTAGAACTTTCCAACTTTGTACCTAAAATCTTGTATGATAGAGTTGAGAAAAAGTGGCATTATTGTTTAGACACTGAGAAACAAAATAGGGAGACAACTCTTGCCCAAATTATGCTAGAGCTTAGTAAGCTTGAAATGACTAAAGCCATTAAGAAGTATGCTACAAAATTTGTGCCAAATTATAGGGCATTTAGGATATTGCAAAATAACATAGAGGATATTGTACAGAAGTCCAAGCAAATGTGGAAAATATTATTTGGACTATCAACATCTTGTGAAGTTGAGCAGACACCTATTAAGGTAGGTGAGGATGAAGAAGATGACAAATAACAAGACACAGTTGAGGGAGGCACATATATGAGCATTAACACTCAGGCGCCAGCTGAAGAAGAGCAGCAAACAGAACATAGTGTACAAGATACACAAGTGTCAAATGCTAGCTCTCCACAGGAGACAAGTACAAACATTGAAGTTTTCAAAGTTAAGGATGTTTCTAAGACTATTGCTCAGAACATCAATTCCCTCATAGAGGATAATTTGAAAAGGATACTTGTTGAGACCACTCTCCAGGCCAAACTATGTGACAACCCGGTAATAGTGAGTGTAGATGAAATTCAGAAGATAGATACAATAACTGCAAGGAAGGAAGTGCAAATACCAGACACACTTATAGTCACTGCTCAAGTCACAAGTGTACAAACTTCACTACTTATAGTGGTAAATCAAAGGAAGGAGATAGCAAGTTCCACTGTCAATACACTTATGTAAGAAACTCCAATCCCAATGAATATACAAGAAACTAAAAAATATAAGGATGAGATAGTTGGAGAAGACAAGGTAGAGACAAAAAATAATAAAGGAACTCAAGAACAAATAGGTACACCTGCACTTCCAGCACAAGATCAAGGTGCAATTGAAACTACAAAGGAAGAGAAGGACAAAACTAAAAAGTTAAGTTTGACATCCAAGCCAGAGGAGCAATTAGCAATTCAAACACTAGTGACATTACTAGAATATGCTACTCCTTCTAATCAATATCTTCAGAGGTTGAACACAGATGCTACACCATTGCAATTTTCAAGGCCTAATCCTAGCTCATCTAAGGCAGAAGAGGTAACTAAATATGGTGATGTTAGCCTAGATGAAGAGATTGTACTACCTAAATTTGATTTGGTAGCAATCATAATTGAGTAGATAGGTATATTACAATAGGCCCTAGGAAAGAAGCAAAATCAAGAACTACTTAGAAGGGAGCATAGGTAGAAGTAAGCTTTGATTGACATCAAAGAGATTTTCCTAGATGCATTCAATCTACTAACTACAGATGAAAACAAGCCCATCATTGAACAACTAACCAATATAGTGGAAAGGGTTAATGACACAGACCTAGATACAAATGTAAAACTACTTGAATGGTCTGAAAGGAAGTTTCTAAATAAGGTAAATGAGAAGATATCAAGTTTTATTGCACTAACATATGTTGAGCTAGCAACCAAGATAGAGAATGTGAAGAAGGTAATAGAGAACATTTTCTCTTTGTAGACCAAATTGTGTAATCCTAAACTCTTCATACAAGAAATAAAGAATCACATCTTGGGTTTGGAGAGCAATATACAGTTATCTAGTGCTACTTTTCCCAAGTCTCCAGATCAAAGTGAGAAACACTTTAGGAACCTCTTGCAATCCCAGAGTCAGTTAGCATCTTTACAAATAGATGAAGCCAACATTAGGGCTAAACTAATCAGCTTTTGGTCAACATTGACTCCACACATGGAGATATTGCACAAGGAACTAGGCTATGTTGAAACTCTTATTAAGAAAGATCCTCATCTTTCTACATTGGGTGACTTAGTCCACCTTACTACCGAGTTGGCCATCAAACTCAAGTCTTTGGATGTAGCTTGTGATAATTGGGATGCAACTCTAAAGATCATACATTGAGGTCCATAAATCATTTTCAGACAAATACACTATTAGTGTATAACCCATTGACATAAGTGTCAAAAGGGGGGAGTAAGAGTAATGGGGGAACAAGTAAGTAGAGCAAAGAGGGAGAAAAACCCAAGGGGGAGTAAGGGAGTAAGTGAACAATATTAGCTTAGACAAAAATAGAGACAAAGTATCGATTTATGAAAATCTACTCAGTAGGAGTAAATTTTTGATATAGAACAGAACAATCAACTTAGGGGGAGTTATGCAATTTTGAGGTATGACTGATAAGTCATGTATTGCAAAATTTTGAAATTTTTGTATTGAATCCAAATAGATATCTATGTTATGTTCATAAGGATAAGATCATTAATGCATGACCAAGTATTTTTGATACTCATGGAAAACGGGGAGATTGTTAATCTTAGATTGGTTTTGACAAGTGAGTGTCTATACACTTAATTCATTTACTTAGTTCATGTCGAACAAGTAACATATCTCGAGCACAACATGTAAGCTAGAGCATATCAAGTAATTAGTGAATGCCGAGCCACTCAAGTGTTGAGTCGCTTAGATGCCGAGAAAATAGTATGTGCTGAGTGATTTAGGTGTCGAGCAAGTAGTACATGCCGAGTCATTCAGATGCTGAGTGATAGCATTGAAGTTACAATTAGTGTCGAGCACTAGGGACTTCAGATGTCAAGTAATACAGTTTTGAAATAGTTGTTTGTATTGGCACAAACTACTATGTGAACTATTTTTAAGCTGACTTAAGGATTGATTTACAATCTTTTTTTGATAAGGATGAATCTTAAGTGTGAATTTCTATGTATTACATGTATCCAATTAGAAAAAGGGAAGGTTTAAGTGGCAATATGGATGAATCACAACCGTTGATTCATACCTAATCCTAAGTCACCTAGGTCTTCTTAAGGAGGACAAACCCTAAATGTTCTTAGAGGAGAGAGGGAGAGCTTGCATGCACAAATAGGACATTCATGGTGACCAATGTATTATGATTTGAGTATCATTTGTAGAATCAGTTAAAGGAGAACAGAGGAAAGGAAATAGTGGACAAAAGAGAGACATCTGATAAAAAAGGATCAAGTATGCATCAGTATAGAGGTAATCTAACATCAAGCAAAAGAGTGCTAATCATAGGATCATTGCTAAAAAATTCTAATAGGTGAATCAATTAAATCTCTTTACAGAGTAGTCCTAATAGGTTGTCTTGAAATCCTCTAACAAGGTGCTTACTTAATTATGAGTTAAAGTCCTTTAATCAGACATACTTCTAATAGGGTGTTGAAATCCTTTAATAGGTTAAGACCTAATAGCCTTTATAATATTTTAACAAGGTAGATCATGCTTCATGATCAAGCATTGTAACCTTCATTAGATACACTTTATTACTACAGTAGTGAAGATTTGTGCCTATCATCCCCACCCCAGTTTTAGTTTCTCATTGGAAGGTATCTAGGTAATCATATCTTGTGTCATGCATGTGTGAATACTTACTTATTTACATACTTTAGATATATATGCTTTATATGATATTTCAATTTACTTGTTGAATTGTGAGATGAATGTATGGTGAATGTTTTTATGGGTATACGTTTGAAGCACTGGTTTACTCCCCCAACCCCCCTCTCAGAGTTTACCTTTCCTATTGTAATTCCAATAGCATACCAAGACCAAGCACATTGCAATAAAATATCATTTTTTGAGAGAATTGGTGCAACACAAAGATGTGAGATTGGAATATGTGAATACTAAAGAACAAATTATAGATGTATTCACCAAGCCATTATCTAAGGATTTTTTTTGTATCTAAGAGATAAATTAGGGGTTATTCCCCTATCTAAAGCTGACTAAATAGGATTTAGTGATGCATCAACCAGAGCATGTTGAATATCAGTCAAGCTGATGCACTAATGAAAGTGTAGATTGCATATGAATATGATGTCAAAGAGGGACTAAATATTGTCTTTGGCATAAGATGTCAAAGAGGGAGAGTTTGTGTCATATCATAGAAATTTTGTTTAAAGATGTCAAAGAGGAGGAACTAAGTCTGATATCAAAGAGAGAGAGTTTGCTATCAGAAGAAGATGTTGAAGATAGAAGAGTTTGTTGACAAAGGGAGTTCACACTAATAGAGGGAGTTCTCATGGATGAGAATCAGAATGAAACTAAGGATATTTTCCTTACTTTATTTTGTTTTGTATTATGACATGTCGTATTGCCATCTATGCTAAAGAGGGAGATTGCTGAAAATAATTGATCAATTATATATTGTCTTTGATGTTACACAAAATGTCATATATTTTTCAGTCACTATATGTCAAGCTCACTTAGGGGATGAAGACAGTTTCCTATGTTTGCCAAACATTTTAGTTTTTTCCAAGTTTAGAAGATAGTGTCTATTGAGTTCAATCCAGTGTCGAAGAGAAGTTTCTAGAAGTTGAGTGTTAACCAAGTTCACTCAGTTAACAAAGGAAATTTGGATGGAACTAGTGTTAAATAAGCTCACTTGGTTACCAAAGGAAGTTTGCAAAGATGCAATTTTAACTAAGCTCACTTGGTTAATACAGAAAAATCATTCTAGTGTTAGTATCTACTGAGCAGGGTTGACTAACAAAGGTTTTTCTTGTTTTGGCATATTAAGTTTAATGGATTTTTTTGTTGGTTCTAACCGACTAAGGAGATGAATATTAATTATTCTAAGTTGTATTCATGCCAAATTAACAATGTATATGATATAAGTATAAGGTCAAGTTGAGGATTAAATGTGTGTGAGAATGTGGAAGATAAGAAGATTCTTAGAGGAAGCGAATTGGAAGGATAAGCAAAATATCCTTGTTGGGCAACAAAGATTAATATGATCAGGAAGGATCAGGTATTTGAGCCAAAATTAAGATCTAAAATCATCAATATAGTTACATCAACAATCTAGTCATATCATTATTACTCTCCAACCACTATAGTAGGGTATCAAATCTTTAACAGAGTTAGCCTAACAACTCTATGCCAAATCCTCTAACAAGGTGGCATTTCTAGATTAAATGTCTAAAGACCTCTAATAAGGCTACTCCTAATAGGGTGATTAAATTCTCTAACAAGGTCAACCTAATAGTGTGTTTTGTAACCTTTAATAGGGTTGGCTCCTAACAGGGCTCACTTCAAAAGAGTAAAAAATCGTAACTAGTTGCAATTGGTAGTTTTTTTCAAAATTGGTTTCCATGTTAAATCTTGGTGTCACTTGTGTTCATGCCATTTTTTTTTATGTGTATACACCTAAGTTAATTAAGGTTAATCATAGTTAACATATTAAGATCTAAATGGTCAGTATTTGCTGAGTAATAGTTGATATCACAGTACTTGATGAGTTACATCATATTATTAGTGTTAACTTAGTGCCTGTGTGTTAACCAAGTAACAATAGTTTTAATAGATTTTATGTTTTGTATTAACATTTAAGGGATCTGGGATTTATTTTAGTGGTAACTAATTCACCCCTTCCTTTATAGTTACTCCTCTTATATTTCCAACACCAACAAGATCTAAATTACAATCATAGTCCTAGTTAATCTGGGTCTACAGTTGGATTAGAACACCAAGAAGAAACTACACTTGTACCCTCAAGTCCACCAAAAAATCCTCTAGTTCTCAAGCCGCATCTACTATCTCTTCAAAGTTCAAATCTACCCTTCATCCTCTTCTCCAAGATGGATCATAATGCCTAAAGACTCCACAAAACCCCCTACTTATACCCAAATAAGATACAAATCAGCCCAATTCATTATAAATTAAATTAAATCCCTCACAGTAAATATATGTTGAGCCAAGTTGGCTACAACACAAATTAAATACCCAAAGTCAGCTCACAAACAACTTGACCAATAGGAACTAAGACCAAGTTGAGCATCAAAAAAATTCCAAGCATTGTTGAGTTCTTAGTGCATGTCAAGCACCACAATGTATGTCGAGCTTCCTAGAACATGTCGAGCACCATGATGTATGTCAAGCTCCTAGTATCTTTTGAGCTCCCTTCAATGACTAAGCTAACTCTGGCAATACTATTGATGAGCTCCCAATGCAAATCAAGTTTCCAATATTTGCTGAGCCAAACTAACTCAATGTGGAACTAGTCACACTTTATTCTACAATCGAGTTCCCAAACTCCAAAAGCCAAACCACACCATCCTGTAGGATTACAAACCAACTAGGGATGCTCCTACATTAGACACCCCAAGTTCAAAATATATTCTTAATAGCTGGAAGAACATCTTCTAGGATTTAGTAAATTAATCCCAAATTGGTTCTTCACATACATATCCTCCAAGTCTTCAACTTCTACACTCTTTTTCCCTTGTTCTTCTTCTGCTTCTTCATATCCATCCTTAGCATGCTATAGATCTTCTTTCCATATTGAACTCTAATCTTCTCAGAATATGCCTACTCAACTCAATTGCAAATACTCAGATTCCTCCTACTAAGCTCTTCATTCTACAAAGTGTTGATCATTTTTGGCTTCCTGCCAAAACTATCATATTTGAATTTGAACATAGTAATGTTCACATATTTTAAAAATTCAAATAAAGTGGTGCAAAAATATTTCATATAAAACTTTAGGTTATGATTTATTTCCTAAATGACTACATACTTTAATGTTTTCATAGGCTCGTAACTTCCTCGCTGTCAAATCCTTCATCGTCCATGGTGGTCACTTTGTCACTGTGTGAAGTTGCATGTACTTTATTTCATGCAACATAGTGACTACTCGAGGTGTGTACTTTGGTGGACTCCCTTTTCTTGTCAGGGCATGTTAGCAGGTTTTCAGGTTTCTCATTGGCTAATATTATGACGTAGCATGGTGGGTCCTTTCCTTATGGGTCAGTTCCTATAGAGTTCATTGTGTATCTTCTCAGTCGTTGATCTTCTCAAGATCTATGATCATCGCCTTATCATTATGAAAAAATATGAGTGCTTTAATTCATGTGACATAACGACATCACACCACATGTCGGTGTGGGTCTAAGTTCTTTGTTGGAATGTAGGGTGACAGGGTGGTGAGTCAAACTAAACTGGCGTACGATGGTATTTTCATTGGCTGAGTCTTGGACATGGTCAATTTGGTGGGTCACATGTTCTCAGTTATACCTTCCACCGTCTGATGCAAATAGATTCACAATGGTCATTTTGTCATTATGGGAAGTTACATGATCTTTATTCATGGCAACATAGTGACATTATGCCACGTGTCCTAGTGGGCCCAAGTTGACAGTATCATAAACCATCACAGTTAGGTTTTAAGGTGGTGCAATTAGTTAATATGATACTGTCAAATGTGTGAAGACTCCTTGAGGTGGCAAAAAGAAATGATACAGTTGGTCCACATGGAGGTTTCTAGTTGTGTGATTGGGTTGACCTTGCTGATTCATGAGCCATAAACAAGGAAAGATTGGGTTTTCTTGCATGATCTAATCTTTTTGATCGAATTCAACCACTCTAGAGTTAATTTTAAGTCTTATCGGTGCAGAGGACACTCTTCCCACTGTGTGACCATCCATTTGAGGAGTTTTAGCATTGATTGGCACTGTTTTTCACTTCAAGGTTTGCTCCAATCAGAGTTCTATGATTTTCACGCCTCTGTAAGTGTACCAAATCAAATCTTTTTAGATCACCTCAATTGTTCTCTAAGAACATAATGGCAATAGTTGTGGAATCACTTGAGTTGGAAATATCTTAGTTATGCCTGAGCTATAAAGGCAGATTTTGTAGTCTTTGTAAGGGTTGATCTTTCTTTGATTCTCTAGTATTACTTCCATGCATACTACTATAATTTCTCATGCCTCTGAGCCATTACAATCTTATGTTAAGTCTCTTTAGCCATTAACACATTGTGCAAGTCCTCTTTGCTTCTAGTTAATGTTCTTGCCTATATTCTGCAACTTGCACGATTGTATCTACTTTTGACATTTGAACGATATTAAGTGAAGACTCTTCCTATGAATTCTTTTATTATTTGATCTAAATTTCATTGTTGAAATAAGAAAAGTCTGAATTTGTATTATTTGAGGTTTTACTTGGTTAATTGTGCATTCATGAGAAAAGATAAGGTCAAACACTCTATTTTGGTGCATCTCCCCTTAGGTCAGAGTAGGTAGATTTTCTTTCATGCATTCCTTCTCCCTTTTCCTCTCCAAATGTAATTAGGTGCGCCTTGATAGCAAAGGAAGTCAGCCTTCTTTGGAGACTCAACCTCATAGTTCAAGTCCCACATCTTGGAGGTTGTTTCCACGTTTCACAAGGTTGTCCTTAGGTAAACACTTTGGACAAGGGTGAAAATTTTTGTGACAACACAAAGGAATCAAGGAATACTTCTTGCCACCTTTCTCAACAGTAAAAACATTCTTGACACAATCATTCACAGCCCTGCAATCATACTGCCAAGGGCTACCAAGCAACACATGACAACTATTCACATCCACAATATTGCACAACACTTGATCCTTATACTGCCCAGTTTGGAAATCAACAAGGCATTGCTCCCTCACTTCCAAAGCATGCTCACCTTGCAACCAACCAATTCTATAAGGATAAGGGTGTCTCACTCTCTTCAAACCAAGTTTATGAACCATCTCCTCAACAATAAGGTTATTAATACTACCACCATCCACAATGACCTTGCACACTTTACCACCAGACTTACAACAAGTCCTAACAAACTAATCCTCTGACAAGAATCCAATGTCCTCTGACCAACTAGTACTCGTTGAGCTAGCAAACTCTCTCTTTTCTTAGGTTGACTATCTTGGACTTTAACCTCATTCACAATAGCAACTTTCCTACCATGAGGACTTTCAAAGATCTATGCCCTTCTTCACCACATCTAAAATAATTACCACTAAATGCACCTCCACCTATCCTTCTCTTCTAATCGATAGGTTTTGGTTCACCTTCAACACTTAGTTTAGCCTAAATGTTGAGTTATCCTACTTCTCCTTCCCTCTAGCATTACCTTGACTTTTCCTCTTCAACTTATATTTTGTCTTTAGTGTATACTGATAAGCATCCTCAACTGAAGAAATATTTAGCATACCAACCTCACCCTAAATATTGAATCTCAAACCATTAATGTACCAAGCTACCTTCTTCTTTGACAATTCTCTATGCCTAGACTAAATAGTCAACTTGTAGAACTCCTTAGTATAATCCTTCACATTCATATAGTTTTGCTTCAGATTCTGCAACCTCTTAAACAACTCTAGTTCATAATTAGTAGGAATGAACTTAGCTTTCAATTTAGTCATCATCAACCTCCATCTAGTGATCTTTATCTCACCTTCCTCTTCTCTGTCTCTTTGCAGTTCTTTCCACCAAAGAGCATCGTGTCCTTTCAACTTAGTTTGTGCCAACCTTACTCTAAGTGGATCCTTAATATTTTCAAGCTCAAGGTAGTCTTCCAATTCACCAACCCAATCAATTAGGTCTTCAAGAGTCAAAGTACCTGAGAAATTAGAAACCTCCATCTTATGCTTTAGCTTCAATTGAGATCTAGGCCTAGCAAACTAACTAGCCCTAGTTCCAATAGGTCTCTCCACACAATCAGTTATGTCCTCACCACTAGATCCAACAAATTCAAAGCATTCAAAAACTTCCTCATAGCCATCTTCAGTACCCACATGCCTAGGTATACCACCTAAAGCACTCACAATTTCAACAATCATGTCACTCTTCATCAATACAATCAGAGATCTGATTTCTGCTCTAATCTTCTCTAAGATCCTTTCTTTCACAACATCACTAAGGTCACTAATTTCCCTAGGGTCCAATCTTCTTAGAGGCATCTTCCAATTTTTTTGCAAATCTAAAGAAATATATCCACAAATCAAAAAGATCAACCAACTCTACTAGATCAACCTTCACTTCAAGTCTTGGTGCAAACTGCCTAAGCTTCAGTGTTCAGTTCACACACTCAAGAACAACCTTCACTCTAATACCACCTAATGTAGTACACAGTAGGAGAATACCCAAAGGAGATGTCCTAGACCCCAACAAATAACTACACAATGAAAACACAAATACAATATTTGATACCAAATTACCACTCTTTATTCCTAGATATAATTATTTACATGCAATATGCCCAATTGTAAGGCCTTCCAGATTAGAGCCATATACAACAGCAATTGCAATAACAGTTCTACAAGATCCAACAAGATTCAACTTATAATCCCAATCCCATCTAGTCTAGGTCCACAATTGGATAAGAACACCAAGAAAAAACTACACTTGTACCCTTAGGTCCTCTAAGCAATCCTCTAGTTCTCAAGCCATAGCTACTAGCTCTTCAAAGTTCACATCTACCCTTCATCCTCTTCTCAAAGCTCAATCATAATGCCTAAAGACTCCACAAAACCCCCTACTTATATCCAACTAAGCCACAAGTTGGCCCAGTTCTATTAGGATTAACATCAAATAGAAATAGCAATTAAATAAAAATATAAACAATATTAGAAAATAATAAGTCACACAAAAGAGAACACAAGACACAAAGATTTAACATGGTTCACTCAATCCCTAGGCTATGTCCACCAAATAGTAAGTCCAATATTATTACGATCCAATGATTACAATATGTAATCCCTTACAACTCAATACCACTGCAAGAAGCAATTTTCGCATCACCCACAATGAAACAATCCCTAACCCTAAGGCCTTTTATACAAGTATTTTTGTCACTCTAGGGTTAAAATTAGTTACAACATGTCGGCCATAAAATGATGATAAAATAGCCCCAAAATTTTTTCTAAGGAATTATAGAGTATGTACAGTACTTCCCTAATCAGTCACCGCAATCTAACAATCTCCCACTTGCGGACTAATCAAGCTCCACACTAAACAATAATCTCCCACTTAGAGACCGATCCTATAGCTACGTCACTACTCTATGAGGCTCTCACTGCATCAAACTACCCTAAACTCTGCTATCTTTTTATTCTATTTAGTCTAGAAGGCCAACCGAAGCTGAAGAGGAGTTCAACTTCTCCCTTGTCACTACTGTTGTAAACATATCTGTTGGATTGTCATTTGTATGTTGTTGGAATTACAGATGGAGTAACTAAGAGGGGGGGTTGGGGGGTTGGGGGGTGAATCAATTACCACAAAAACAAATCCACGGATCCCTTAGATGTCTTAAACAACTAGTTACTGCTGATACTCAATAAATACTATAAGAATGATGTAACTCGGTAGATTAACTTGTTACTAATCATTTAGCATTTATAATTATTAATATGCATGCAAAAGTAAAATGAACACAAGGGACACCAGATTTAACGTGGAAACCCAATGTGGGAAAAACCACCAAGTAACTAGCTACCAATTTTTCACTCTTCTTAAGTGAGCCTTGTTAGGAGCCAACCCTGTTAAAGGTTACAATACACACTGTTAGGTGTGACCCTGTTAGAGGATTTAATCACACTGTTAGGAGTGGCCTTGCTAGAGGTCTTTAGAACAATTCAACTAAACTGTCACCTTGTTAGAGGATTTACAAAATGGCTGTTAAACCAACTCTGTTAAGAGATTTGAAATCATTGCTACAATGGTTAGAAAGTAACAATGAATTGACCTGAATAAGATGCAACTAAATTTGCTGATAACAGATCTCCATTTTGCACTATTAGATCCTTCTTGATCAAATATAGCTTTGCCGCTCCTCAATGATCTCTGATCATCCTTCAAAATTCGCTTTTAGTCCTTCTTTTCATCCACATCCATCACACACTTAGAATTCACAACTTGACCTCTTGTATATACCATTCAGATTATCAAGTTAGCTCATTCACAAGTTACATTTACCAATAAACCATATATCAGTCAGCTACACGTATTACATTAAACAAAGAAACTTTATTTCACAAAATAATGGAATCCTTTACTGGTCGACCCTGCTCGGTAAATACTGCTTTTAGAAATAATTTCTTGATTTAACTTTCTTAAATCGGTTAACACTGCAAAAGCTACAAAATCCTTTGGCTATTGAGTTAACTCGATAAGAACTAAATTTCCTTCATTGTCCATGAAAGCTCGGTTAGAACTGTTTCCTGCACTATTTTCTCTTGATGACCGAGTGAGCTCGGTAACAACTGAATTTCTTTCACTATCCATGAAAGCTCGGTTAGAACTGTTTCTTGCACTATTTTCTCTTGAAGATCGAGTGAGCTTGGTAACAACTGCCTATGCAAGGTAAAGCCTGAGAATGCTCGGTAGACACTGTAAACCTTCTTTACTAACCTTCTAAACTCGGTAACCCTTGTCTTTTTCCTTGCTAACCATTTGAGCTTGGTAGACTCTAACTGATAATTGATATGACATTTGTGTAACATCAAAGACAACACATAATTGAACAATTGTATCCAACAGTATGTCTCTTATCTAACTCTAACTATCCATCATCCAATCTGACTGAATAAAATGGTACCATAATTGAATGTGTTTTGTCTTTGAGTACAGAGCTGAATTCTTCACAAGGTGAATGGCACTTTGACTATCTGTAAACAAATAGTTATCCTTCCAAGGGTGTCCTAATTCCTGCAAGAAGAACTAAAGTCATATCATCTCCTTGGCTGCCTCTATAGTAGCAACATACTCTGCCTCTATAGTGGATAAAGTGTTTACCTTCTGTAACCTAAAAACCCAGCTTACTGCTTGCCCACCAAAAATAAATATATAACCTGTAGTACTCTACCTCGTATCAATATCTCCTACCAAATTTGAGTTAATATAGCCCTGTAAATCAGTAGTAGAGCCCCCAAAATGTAGACACTTACTAAATATTCCTCCCAAATATCTAAGAATCCATTTAACAACATTCCAATACTCAAGCCCTGGATGACTCATATACCTGCTAACGACTCCCACTGCATGGACAATATCTGGCCTTATACATACCATAGTATGCATCAAGCTTCCTATAGCTAAAGCATAAGGTACCTTGGACATCTTATCCTCCTCGTCTTGTGTCTTTGGACACTTTTCCTTGGTCAACTTCAAATGATCATAGAAAGGTGTGTTGACAACTTTAGCATTCTCCATAAAGAAATGTTGCAACACCTTTACAATATAATTAGCTTGAGATAATGTCAATTTCTTGTTCTTCCTATCTCTGAAGGATTTATTTTGCTGCCCCCAAATCCTTCATAACAAATGCATGTGCTAACTGGTGTTTCAACCCCTTAATGTGATCCATATTAGACCTAGCTACAAGCATATCATCAACATCTAAACATAAAATAATGTAGTTGTCATTATCCAACCTCTTAGAATAAACCTAATGATCTGAATGACACCAACTATATCCATGCTCATGCATAAAACTGTCAAATTTCAGATACCATTACCGAGGTGCTTGCTTCAAGCTATATAAAATTTTCTTCAATTTGCACACAATTTTCCTTACCTTTGACCTCAAAACCCTGTGACTATGCCATATATATCTCTTCATCCAAATTACCATGAAGGAAGGTTATTTTAACATCAAGCTGCTCCAAATGCAAATCTTTAGTAGCCACAATACTTAAAATAGTATGAATAGAAGTCATTTTTACAAAAAAGAGAGAATATCTCATCAAAATCAATGCCTTTTTTCTACGTAATTCCTTTTTTAACTAACCTAGCTTTAAATATTTTCTTACCTCCATCCTCTTCTTTCAACCTCTAAACCCATTTATTTTGTAAAGTTCATTTACCTACAGGCAATATGCATAAATCCCAAGTCTTATTTTTTAGCAAGGAGTCCATTTCATCTACCATTGTAGACTCCTACTAGATCTTAGTATCCACCTGCACAACTTCATCATAACATTCCAATTCACCAACATTAGTAAGTAAAATAGAATACAAAGAGGGAGAAAATTTTTCTGGAGGTCTACATAGCCTTATTGTTTGTCTAACATTTACTAGTGTGTGGTATTTGTGGTTGTGGTTGTTACAAACCACGAGGAATTGTCAGAACATCATCTTTTGGAGTATTATCTAACACTACATAATCATATTTTTTCATCTCATGTTGCTGCAATAGATCTTTGTACAACACTTTCTCATTGAATATGACATTCCTACTTCTTACAATTTTATGATTTTCAAAATTCCAAAGCTTACAACCAAATTCATCAATGCCATATCCAACAAATACACATTTCTTTGACTTAGCTTCTAGCTTGGTTCTATTTTTAGAATCTATATGAGAAAATGCTTCACAATTGAAGGTTTTGAGAAAAGAATAACTCACCTTCTTACCAATCCATGCTTCCTCTAGAATACCACAATCCAAATAAGTAGAGGGACCTCTATTAATCAGATATACAACATTATTGATAGCCTCTACCTACATGTTTAAGGGCAGCCCAACATATAACCTCATGCTCTTTGCACACTCCATTATTGTCTTGTTCATGCGTTCAGCCACTCCATTTTCCTATGGAGTCCTTGGAATAGTTTTATGTCTATCAATACCATTGTTGGAGCAATAATCTTCAAATTCATGATTGCAATACTCACCACTATTATTAGATCTAAGACATTTTAATTTCTTACCAGTCTCATTTTCAACTAAGCATTTCCATTTTTTAAGTTTGAAATACGACAAGTTTTTATCTATGAAAATAAACTCATACTTTTCTAGTTGCATCATCAACAAATGTAACATAATAATGAGAGCCACCAAGGGAAGATGCCTGAGCTGGTTCCCATACATCTATATGAAAAGCTCTAATCTCTCACTTTTCTTTTCCTTCCTACTCTTCACAAAACTTAGTCTTTTGTTTTCCATACACACAACTTTCACATAAATCCATATTAACACATTCTAGACTTGGTAAAACTTTCTTTGAACGAAGTACTTTCATACCTTTCTCACTCATGTGCCCAAGCCTGTTGTGCCATAGCATTGTATCAAAATTTACATCAACTATTTTTTCTCCCTACTCAACTACAACAATTGTCCCTAAACATTCATTTTTCTCTAAAACAATCAAAGTAAAAGAAACAAAATGACCGGTACAAAGATATAAGGTTCCTACTTTCACACCTTTTGCTACTACAAGAGAACTTTTTGAAACCTTCCTATTTTTATCATTAAAAGTAACTACACAACCCTCATCACCATGTTGCCCTGGTGAAATTAAATTCCTACTCAACTTTGGAACATGTCTTATCTCATGTAGTAGCCAATGATTACCATTCTGCAACTTAATCTTAACTTTTCCCTTTCCAACAATTTGATAGGGTTCATTATCCCCCAAATAAATAAGCCCAAAATCCCCTTGGACACAATCAATGAAATAATCTCTATGAGGTGTAGCATAAAATGAAGCACAAGAATCTAAAACCCATGAATCATCAACACTTTATAGAGACAGAAGCAAAGCATCCTCTTCGGATTTGTTACTTACCACATTTGCCTCCTTGTTCTCTTTGGTATTTCTCCTTCTTTTTTCTTTTGAGTCAAACAATCTTTCTTCTTATGCCTTGGTTTTCGACAGTACCAGTAGTAATTTGGTCCTCTTGATTGAGACCTCTTCTCCTTTGATTTTTCTCTTGATTTCCCATGATTTTTGAAATTATTTCATCTCTCAGTCATTCTTGTTAGATTGTGGTGACTGATTAGGACAGTACTGTACATACTTCATAAATAGTGGGGTTTGGGAAATTTTTTTTTGGGCAGTAGCCGACATATTATGACCGACATATGGCCGACATGTTATAACCCTAAAGCGGTTTAATACTTGTATAAAAGGGCTTAGGGTTGGGTATTTTTCATAATGTTGTGATGCGAAATTGGTTCTTGTGGCGGTATTGAGCTGTAAGGGATTACGGATTGTAATCAGGTTGTAATCACTGGATTGTAATAAGATCAGACTTGCTGTTTGGTGGACGTAGCCCAGGGATTGGGTGAACCATGTTAAATCTTGGTGCCCTGTGTTCATTTCTGTGTGTTCTATTATTTTCTGTTATTGGTTATATTTGCATGTACTTTTTTATTTCTGTCCGTAGTTTACCCTAACAATTCTGCCTCTCCTTTGTGCATTCAAAGCACTTCCTGATGTAGGTCCACCTGAGGTTTTCCTACAAGTTTCCCCACTTAAAATAACACCAATCACATCATTGTATTTTAGGGTATTAGGTCCAGAAATAGAATTACTCACAACTATTACCAAATCATTCTAGCTTTTAAGCAAAAAACATAAAATCAAGAGAGCTCCAATTTCTTCATCAAAAGTAATACCCATAGAAGACAACTAACTAGTAACAAAATTAAACTCATTTAAATGATTCACAATAGATCCACCTTCTTCCATTTTCATATTAATTAAACACTTCATGAGAAACACCCTATTTGAAGCAGAGGGCTTTTCATACAATTTCGCTAGGGTTTCAATCAACTCTTCCATCATCTTTATTTTTGTAATGTTAAATGTCATTGATGGTGTTATGCATAATTGAATGCTTCCAAGTGACTTTTTGTCTAAAATATCCCAGTCCTCATTTGTCATAGTTCTCCGATTCTTGGTTTTTCCTTCCACAGACTTCAATAAATCCTTTTGATAAAGATAGTCCTACATTTGCATCTTCCATTATTGAAAGTTTTGGCCATTAAACTTGTCAACCCTCAACCTACCCTTGCTCTAATACCACTTGTTAGCGTTAACGTTAGATAGAAATAACAATTACATGCAAATATAACCAATATCAAAAATTAATAAATCACACAAAAGAGAACATAAGACACCAAGTTTCAATGTGGTTCACCCAATCCCTGGGCTATGTCCACCAAACATCGAGTCCAATATTATTACGATCCAATAATTACAACCTGATTACAATCTGTAATTCCTTATAACTCAATACCACCACAAGGAGCAATTTTTGCATCATCCACAATGAAACAATCCCTAACCCTAAGCCCTTTATACAAGTATTTTTGTCGCTTTAGGATTAAAATTAGTATGTATAGTACTTCCTTGATCAGTTACCACAATGTAACAAGTTCATTACAAATTAAATTAAATCCATCACATTAAATATATGTTGAGCCACAAGTCAGCTACAACACAAATTAAATATCCAAAGTCAGCTCATAGACAACTCGACACCAATAGGAACCAAGATCAAGTTGAGCATCAAAAAGACCAAGTCGAGCATTAACAAATTCCCAAGCATTGTCAAGCTCTGAGTGCATGCAAGCACCATAGTGTATGCTAATCTTTCTAGTACAAAGCACCCCAGTGTATGTCGAGCTCCTAATATCTTCTAAGCTCCCTTCAATGACCTAGCTAACTCGAGAAACACTACTGACGAGCTCCAAGTGAAAACTGAGATCTTAGTATCTATCGAGCACAACAAGCTTTTTTGAACATCTTCATTAACCATGTCACTCAATTAATACAACAACCAAACCAACTTAGTATCAATTGAGTCACACTTCATTCTTTAACCAAGTTCTCGAACTCTAGAGCCAAACCACACCATCCTATAGGATTGCAAGCCAACTACGGATGCTCTTGCATCATGTTTCTATGGATAGAGGTATTTTATGATTTTTGTCAATGATTTCACAAGAATGATGTGGGTAGCATTTCTTAAAGAAAATCTGAGGCATTTGAAAATTTTAATATATTTAAGAATATACTTGAGAATGAATCTGGTGTCAAGATTAAGTGTTTCCGATCAAATAAAGGTAGAGAGTTTACTTCTAAAGAGTTTAACATGTTTTGTGAAGAAAATGGAATTAAGAGACAATTATCATTACCCAAGATTCCTGAGCAAAATGGAATAGAAGAAAGGAGGAACAAATCTATATCAGAGGAAGGAAGAGCAATGATGTTTGAGAATGATGTATCTAAAACATTTTGGAGGGAAGCAATCAATACAATAGTGTACACCATGAATAGAGTTATTATCTCCCCATTCTTACCATTGAGTTATTGTGATAGGGCATGCTCATTCTGGCAATTTAGGGAAGTCGATGTCTAGTACCTACATTCTGCATAAAAGATGAGCATGTACATGTATATAAATATATCTAAACTAAATAAGCAATGGGAGGGAGTGGTACATTGTGTAGATCCCAACTAGCTGGTGACTACGATTCCCTCCCTTAACCACATCAAACACGACAAACATAAAGATAAAACAGACACACACACCATACACATGCAAGTATGAAGTAAGTACCATAATAATGACAAGTCAAACATCATATGCGCAGATAAAATAATGCATTATTATGAATATGAAGTAATCATCATTAAAACATCATCTAACATTGCTATGAAAGGAATCACATTTATTAACTACAAATCATTAAAGCATCATTAATGCACTAGTAACCATAATCATTAACTAACACATGAAATATAGTCATTCAAGTAATCATCATTGATATATCTTTAGTCCAAGTTATGAAATACTATCCTTGAAACTAACACATCCATGAAATAGACATTAAAAAAGTTTGGTAAATATAATGAAAAAACAAACTATGGGTGGGCATTACACTTTTTCTCTTTTGGGTATCCATTAAATATTATTTTGGCATTTGATAATAATATCGATAACATCATCGATAAATTGTGTTTCTAAAGTTTACCCATCTTAGCATTTGATTATTCTTTTGGTAGCAACTCATCCATTTCTTTGCCCATATTTGTATCATTAACAATGCTTCCACTTTGAACCCCATCAATTTATTTTGTGGTATTCACCATATCTTTATATGAGATCCCCTAATATGCTGAATTGCAATTTTTAGTTGTATTGCAATATCCTCTAGCACAAGACATAAAAGAACAATTAAAGTTTCAATAAATATTGTCCAAAACTTCATACTTTTTCTTGATGATTCTAAACTTACCATAAAATAAAATAATCATCTATCCAATTTTCTTAATCAATATACACTCCAAATAGTAAAGATAATAGACAACCTTTATTAATTCTAATAGTGCTCTCAACACACTATAACAATTGTTTCCTATATTTTAATTTCAATTTAAAATATACTTTTAAAATTTACAAATTAAATACTATATAAAAATATCTCTCAACTCCAACCCATAACACCAATCTAAATATTAATTTAAAAACTTTCTAAAAAATATTATAATACAAAACTTTCCAATCTTATCCTTTCAATCAAATATTTAAATACGATCTATCGAATGTTTAACATTAAATCTTGTAGTCTAGAAGACCAATAAACAATTAATTCAATTTATTTGCCCACTTATCAACCAAAACATAGATTCTTATCAACCAAAACATAGATTCGATATTCTACCATATCCTAGCATCAAAACAATTTAAAGGGAAAAGATTGAATATAATATTCTCATAATAGCTAAGGGGGATCAAGCACAAGAAGGCATATGGATAGGTCTATGATTATTTGGGCTTTAATAAACTAAGGTCCCCTCTTATTGCATGCTTTCACAAAAGAAGTCAAAACCAAAAGAAAACAAAATTCAGGAATATCTATAAAATAAAATTAAAGTTTTAAATTTTAAATGGAGGTTTTCATGAACTATCAATACAAAATTCTACATGAAAATAAATCTAAAACAAACAAAATAATAGATTGATACCCAGCATAGGAAATCTTTTCTGAACCCAGTATTGACACCAACTTGTAGCATCTTTTTCTTGAAATAAATATTTAAAAGCTTCAAACAGCTGGTTGGTAACCCTTCAAGAACATTGACCTTCAACCTCCATCGGGTGGAGGGAAGCAACCAACAAAGCATCTCGGACAAAGCAAATGCCAAATTTCTTGGGTCATATTCACATGCTCCCATAGTGAATGGCACATACGGTGTTTTCTTGCAGATTTCCACTGCATATAAAATGCTCATTTGGTTTCCATCAGTTGAGCCAAAAAATGAGGCTTTATCCCACGAGCAAAAGTCACTGTCCAACTACATCGTCTCTATTCTATTCTAACGTCATTCATTTTGGCTATTTAACACACACACCAACGAGATTCAAGCTAACGAGTGCCCACAGAAGCTTTCCTTGAATTGTGGAGTACTCACAGATTTCTCCATTGAATTGTGGAGCACTCCCAGAAGTCGCCATTGAATTTCTCAACAGCCGTAAAAGCCTTCACTGAAATATCAATACCCACAGAAACCTTCATTCATTTGACAAATGCCCAGAGTAGTCCTCATTTGATTCGACGGATACCCTCTTAAGTGTCTATTGAATTGAGCAATACCCTCATTAGTCTCCATTGAATTGAGGAATACCTACCTACGTCTTCTTTCAATTGGGCAACATCCACCATGAAGATCTGTACAGTTTGTAGCTAAACAGATCTGTCATTGGTTAAAGGGGATCTGAAAATGGCGAATCCTCTGGCCCAGGAGAAGGAAAAGCTTCTGCCTTCGGTCAGGGGATCGAATGCCTCCAAGCAATCTGCAAACTATTCTAGCAGGGCATTCACCATAGGCCTAGTGGGTGCCTGGTATTGCTCGAATATAGGTGTGCTGCTACTGAACAAGTATCTGCTCAGCAACTATGGGTTCCGATTCCCTATCTTTCTGACCATGTGCCATATGACAGCCTGCTCTTTGTTGAGTTATGTAGCTATAGTGTGGATGAAGATGGTTCCAATGCAGGCAATCAGGTCAAGGGTGCAGTTCATGAAGATCTTTGCATTGAGTGTCATTTTCTGCACATCTGTTGTAGGCGGGAACATCTCGTTGAGATATCTGCCGGTTTCTTTTAACCAGGCAGTTGGGGCTACTACGCCATTTTTCACCGCAGTCTTTGCATATCTTATGACTATCAAGAGAGAGGCATGGCTGACATATCTTACGCTTGTTCCTGTTGTCACAGGCGTCGTCATCGCCAGTGGGGTAAGCTTTACTTACCCACCTGTTATTTTGAAGCTCGTTTATGTATGTTCAGATGCATAAATATTTATACCTGTCCATCTGTATATATGAGTACTTACAAGTTCAATGGTATAGTTGTATGTATATATACACATTCGCGCTTATGGAGATCCTGGTTTGATTGTCTTTGTGTATGTTGTGTTTGAAATTTAATTTCTGTTTGTTTGGGTACACACGCACATGATTATATCACCCTAATTCACACACTTGTGTTGGTAGAGATACATTGGGCTTCCATTGCCGTGCCTTTGTGGAAGGGGTTTCTCTGTCCACTTTTAATCTTTACTTTTAAGAATTTTGTGAGTATCTTCAAGAAATATGAAGGGTGTGTGTTTCTGCGCCCATGTGCCGTGCGGCAGTGCACACAGACTCTTGGATATGTTTATGCATTCATAAATTCGTATGGACATTTACGTATCTGTAGGTAGGGAATACACTTGTATAAATGCACTTATCCACGAACATAAATGCATGTGTATACAATAAGGGGTTGTTTTTAGGGTATGCTTAAACCATGGGCATTTAATTCGGTTAGGATTTAAATTTTGTGTCCCTAGATTTTGACCTCATGATCAAGCTAGGGAGTAACCTGGACATTCGAATTTCTAGACACCAGGAGCTCCTCTGAGGGATATGCATCTTTCCTCATAGAAATTAAAAAACTCTTTTAAGCTCCTAGAAAAGGCAACCAGTCTACCTAAATTGTCATAAACACTCTCGCTCAAATACAGGCATTTATGTTTGCATGCAGTAATATACTGGCTTCCATGCTCCTTTGCTATGCAAGTGGAAGGGACTGATCTATTTATTATCTTTACTTTTATTCAAGATTAACCGATGGCCTACTCATATCGTTTGACAAAATTACACCTAGATTTTTGGTTTTCTATTTTGTTTCCTTTAAGTTTATTTTGGGCCTAACAGGCAAGGGATTTTAATTTTGCATCCACTATATTTATTTTGACTCTCTTGTTAATTCTCGTACAACGAGTTGTTTAAAATCATATTCAATCATTATTAGTGATTTCTTGTTTTTTTGGTATTGAAGGGTGAGCCAAGTTTTCATCTGTATGGCTTCATAATGTGCATCTCAGCGACTGCTGCAAGAGCTCTCAAATCCGTGCTCCAAGGGCTTCTGCTATCTTCTGAAGGGTATAGTGCTTATAAAGTCTTTGCTCTTCCATTTTGTGACTTAATCCTTTTGCAAGCATTTGGTACGATGTGGTTACATTGTGTGAAATGTTTAACTTTACAAGCATGCTCAAAGACCTCTTCAGTACTGATGAAATTAAATTTACATAAGTGGAAAAGATCTCCTCTATTCAATTGATTTTTTTGCATGTAATCTAAATTTTGTACCAAAGGACATCCCATAAATGTTCTTTCCTTCTTGGTAAGTTTGAAGGTTGGCATGGTCACATTTAAAGAGTTTGGAAGAGGATTTTCGATCAGTCAGTTTAACCTGCAAATGATAGAAGAGCCAGACTTCATCTTTGGTTTGTTATAATGCTTCTGGTTGAAATATATAAAAGAGAAATTGTTTATCTGATGTGTTTTCTGTTCAGCTTTGCATATAGAGCTAATAAGAATGTAGCGTTAAAATTACACCTAGATTAGCCGTGACTGAGCTAAATGTCTGAATAATAATGGTTGTTACTTTTCAGACATCTGCAAATTAATTACCTCTGATAGAAGTTTGTTGTCCAGTTCGTCCAAATAGGCTCCTGGACCAGCCGCAGTTTGAACTGGTCTGTGGTATTGGTCTGGTCCACCTGTGGGTCTGTTCCACACAGGCCTCGGTTGAACCAGACCACGGGCCGGTCAGACCCAGGCTGATCAGATGCAAAATACATGGACCCAGATCTAACCAGATGCAAATTTTGGCCCACGGATGGTCAAAGTCAGCAGCGAGCACATGTTTTTTTGGCAAATTGAATAAAGGCTTAACTTTTAAAGATTTTTCTTTTGGTAACATGTTTTCATACTTGGTCATGTTTTCAGCTCCGGGGCAAGAGGTTTTATTCAAATATAACATCTAAGTCCTTTCTTATAGTTTTAGATATATCTGTTTAAATACTGTCAAGATTTTTGAGATAAGTTTCAGCTTCATAGGAGTTAAAATGCAGATTCTATATTTTGGGGGGTTTCCAAAAAATTCCAGATTTAGCCAAGTTTCAGGCTTCAGCGTGCCTTCAGCAGTGTTATCTCCCACAACCTGTCTTGGCTTTCTGAGGTCAAATTGAAGCTTGAACAAGGATTTTTTAATGATTCTAACTCATTTCCTCACAAATTAGTTAGTTTCAATTCTATATTCCTTACAGACTTAGCTTAACACTTGCTTACACGCCAGACAGACATTACTTTCTAGCAGGCCAAAATTGATGAAACTCACTCTTGGACTTGGAGACTTGAAAATTGCTACCACCTAAGATCACCTAAGACTACCTCAAACATGCTTCGAAGGGAAGAATCTTTAAAAGGGAAGTGAGGAAGACGATTAAGAAGAAAAATATAAAAAAATTCTTGATTAGTTGAATTTCAAACATTGATACTGGAACTTGATGTTATGATTTAATTTTAATGTTTTGGATCTTTGATATTGAACTTGAAGTATATGATTCTATGATGGTATGATTGTGATACAAGATACCATGATTACAAGTTTACGGTGCTTTTGTTATTTAAATGTTTTTATGATCTATGTGGCATTCCAATCTTAACTTATGCTTATAATGGTTTTGACATGTTTTTGTAGTTGTACTAACAAACCCAAACCCCTTTTCCAAAATTTTCCATACTGGCGAATTGGTCCTTCGTACCCAAATTTGGAACTGAGCCGGCATCCTAGTTATTATGCATTGAATAAATCCTGTGACTGTCTTTATAAAACGTGCCAAGAATTTTAGCTACTGCTCTTTGAGCACGTCACTAGATTAATTGCTGAAATTACCTATTTTGAAACATGCCATTCGACAAGTATAAGTATGCACATTGGAAAAAATTAAAATGTTTACAATTTTTTTTGTCTAATCCAACAAATAAACTGCTCTTGCACCATGATAGGAGATCATTTTTTGTCTCTAAATTGATCACTGGATGTATGAATTGACTTTTAATTCTCTGAGAGTCTGCAGTATGTTGAAATTTGAATAGACATGCATTTGAACAGTAAAAAGTTTTGCTATATCTGATTTCCATCCATTTGTTGTGATCAATAACAGGGAGAAGCTAAGCTCCATGAATCTACTGCTGTATATGGCGCCTATTGCAGTAGTGGTTCTGCTACCTGCAACATTATATATGGAACCTAATGTGCTGGGGATAACCGTAGCACTTGCAAGGCAGGATTCAAAGATAGTTTTCTACCTCCTTTTCAATTCGGCCCTAGCTTATTTTGTGAACTTGACCAATTTTTTGGTCACCAAGCACACAAGTGCATTAACTCTCCAGGTATGTTGAATTCTCTTAGATTATTCTGTTCCCTTTTTACGCTTCACGATGTCATGCTTCTGATTTCTATTTTCATGTATCCAAACATCTTCAAGATTTAACTTGAAAATAAGTTATATGAGATATTATATTTCTATACATTTTACTTGAAGATGTGTGCTTGATTGGTTTTTATTAGAGGCAAATTCTATTTCCTATACCGAGAAATGTATGCTTGTGCGAGAAATTTATTTCATGTGGGTGGTTCAATTTTATTTTTTCATGCCAGTATAACCTCTTCCACAATCTGGAGTTTGTGGCCTAATGGTGAGATGGTTTTGGCCTTTGGACTTGCATCCGATGTAAATAGTAACCTGCCACTAGGTTATCTTTCTTTATATGTGGACTAATATTGCTAATTAATTTTAGAAGTGGGCAGCAGTTTAAAGATTTAGGCCAATAGCATATATAAGTTTGAATGAAAGATGCTGTTGAAGTTGATTGGAGAAAGTGGTCTGAGTTGGTTATTGACTTGTCAGTATATTAGATGCGGCTGTGTCCATCTTATATTTGTATGTCAAATTTTTTCTCAAAATCCTGTTCGTCAGGGTATAATGCTGGTAAGCCCTATAGAGGGGACTGCAGCAACTTTTTTCAGCACTATTTTCCCCTTTAGATCTAGTGGGTTTCGTTGTTTGAATCTGCTTCTTTTGTAAATATTAGCCTGCAACTATGTTACCTAGATCTGTGGGCTAGCATTAAAAATCACTTTTGGATATGGACAGCAGTTTAAAGATTTGATCTAATGCCTTTGGGGTACTTTATATGAGTAATTTTTAGTTGATTATTGATTCATCATTATATTACCTACCCATTCTTTCACAAAACTTTATATAACCTTTGGCATAGTTTAGTTATGCATAATTATGGCTGTTCTGAAGTAGATTGTTGGTATATCATCTTTCTCAGTCTTTTGCAAAACTTATATGACTTTTGGTATAGTTTACTTTTGCATAGTTGTGCATAATTAGGGTGGTTCTGAAGTAGCTTGTCATAGGATTATTCACTATAATCTGGATTGGGGTTATTCTTTCATTAATTTCTTTCAATTTAGAACTGCTCTACTTAAAAGGGTGAAATACTTGTTTGTATTAAACTGTATACAATTTGCACATACATAATTGCACTTAGAATCAATTGCTGTTTTCTTTTGAAGGCAGTCAAAGTTCAAATGCAAATTTTAATCATTCTATATTTATTCATCTAAGTGAAGGAAGCTACCAAATCTACAACAGTGGACATAGTCTGGAATTTGTGGGTGTCTTCTTCTAGAGTCCCCAACATCATATCATCTTCATGCTCAATTGTCTGAAGGAAAAAGCTGAAATGATTAACATCCTAAATAGAAACAGAGGATGCATTCTGGCATAATTGAGAATCTCATTCGTAGCAGCTTTACCCTAGAAAAGTCTGTAGTTCAATGTGGCTTGGGGCTGGGGCCATGTCAGTTTTGAACTGGCAGGGTGGTTTTTACACTAACAGGGTTTGTTTGGTAAAGACCTGGGAAAAACTTGTGGGTTATTAAATTACCTGCCAATAACTCATTGAATATTAAATAACACATGGGTTTTTCCTGGATGTTTTAAAACAATTGTCTCTTTGTCTATAAGGCCTGTGTTTTCCATTTGCACCACAATTTTCACATATTCACTTCAGAATGAAACTGTTTCAGGATGCAGGTGAACATTTGATTGGGTTCATCAGCCAAACAGGACACACATTGAGAATTTGAGAGTAACTGGCAATCCTGAACAGATTCTTTGTTTTAGACTTGTTTTTTTCACGTTCTACTCTTTATATTTGGCTTGCAATAACATCATTTGCATTTTCCAATTTTTGTATGAATATTTTAGTGCTTTTTAATTTGCCTGAGTTTTCCCATGTAAAACCTGAGTAATCGACTTCCTCTTACACTTCCATTTTTCTATGTCAGTGCTTCAGTACTTCTTGATTTGCATTAAAAAAGTCTTCATGCGTTGTATTTATGTCTATTGGTTTTTGCAAAATTGTCAATTTAATACATCCTTGAATCCAAATTTAAAAGCCTTTCACCCGTTCATTGCATTATTTTCACCATTTTGTCCTATGGTTTGAATGAATTTGCCACATTTTTAATTCCCTCCAGGTCATTGAAGTCTCCGGTAAGGAATTTTGTCAATCGGAACGGATTAAGATGAGATGGAACATGCAATTATTGACAATACCATCATCTGTCAATCCAAAATGTAAAAGCCTTTTGCCAGGGCATTGTGCTTTCATTCACCTCTTTGTTCTGTGGTGGGACTGAAATTGATACATTCTTATCCCCCCAGGTTGTCAAAGTCATTTATTCAATTGGAATGGATAAGATGAAACTGGACCATGCAGTTATTGACGATACTTACCATATAGTTGTCATTAGGTACAAAATAGGAATGATCAGTTATTTCATGAACTGAAATGCAAAAGAGAAATGTCTCTCTCCCCAACTACAATCTAGTCCAATCAATAATTTCCTTCAAATTTTCAATGATAGAAGTGCAGTATTCCTGGTGTATGCACCTGGGGAGGCTTGGTTGATGTCCGCAATATCCTGGATGCCCAGGGGACTTGGGGAAGCAGAGGGGTACATTTTCTCTTTAGAGCTGCACAACCTGCTGCATTTTGTTCACAAGCATAAAGAGTTTAAATTTTTAAGGGTTAATATGCTCTAAACCCTAAAATTTAAAGGGGGGAGTTTTATTTGTGCAAATGCAGGATATATGTTTACATTTTAGTATTTCACTTGCTTTCAGCCTTTTAGTTCGTTCAAGTTAATTTAAATTTTAGTGGTCACTACCCCACCTTCCTGAAATGGCAAAACCTTGTACCCTGATTGCCCTATCCCTCCATCCTGAAAGCTCAGAGAAACCCTGCAGAATCACAGAGGATTTCATGCAGTTTTGTTCACTGATGTGGATGTAATTCCATCTGCCTGTTGATTTCTCCCAATCAGAGTGCTGGGCTTTTCCGTATGCAGAGGGTTTAGTTTTTCTCATATTTGTGCGCTTATTTTTACTGGAGTGTATGGAGCAATCAAGCAGTTCGTTAGCTCCATTTCATTTAACCTTATACTAAATTATAAAATATTTGCCACTTCTGAACTTTTCTACTGTCATTCACAAATTGTTCTCCCTTGTTACATGTATTGCCTGCTGACTCATTTGCTTGTGAATGACGACACATTCTCGTTAAAATATATTCAAGTGCTTTTTATTTTTATTGATACATGAGAGAACTGTGTTTGGGATAGACAAGGATTCAGGTTGATCATTTGGTTTACAAATTATAAATATTTCTTAAAAATATTCTACATACATCAAGCAGGAGCCAAAGGATTGACTGTAAGCCATTTTTACCAAGCAATTCAAGTCTGAAGTAAAGATCGTTGATCTAATTTGATTGCTCTCCACCCTTGGTTATTGTTGGAAATATAAGGTAGGCAAGGTTATTGAGCGGGGAGGGGTGAATTAGGAACCAATAAAACTTTATCTCACTTCACCAATTAATCCTTCATATAATATTCTGATCTAATTGCATGCATGAAAAAATGAAAGCAAATAAACATTCATAACACTTTGACACAAGATATGGTGACCTAGAAACCTTCCAATTAGAAAGTAAAACTGGAGTGGGGATGATACCCACAAGCTTTAGTACTGTAGTATAAAGTTAACTTGTTAAGGCTTACAATTGATCACTTCTGGTGATCTACCCTGTTAGGAGTAATGAGGATTGTGAGGTCCACCTTGTTAAAGGATTTACAAACATACAATGAAGTATGCACTCGGTTAGGAGATTTAGCGAAGACTGTTAAGTCTACCTTGTTAAAGGATTTGATTGATGCACCTGTTAGGATGAACTAGTGGTTGATCTCTGATTTGCTGGTTGAGATTCCTTGTATTGCAATGATCACTTGATTGTGATAGATAAATCTTTGCTGCCCTTTATACTATTTGTAGCCTTCTCTAATTCACACTTCTGCTCATCATATCTCTTCATACATATCTTTTGGATATGATATAATGTATTACATATATATCAATCTAAATCACAACTTACTGGAGTCGGCTACAATACCAATTTCATCATAATTTACAAAGTCAGCCCAACTACTGTAACTCGGGTTTTCAAGACAAACTCGGTGATGTTCTAATACACGGCAAACATTGTCAACACTCGGCAAACTTTGGCACTCGGTTGAACTTGAAGCTCAGTCCACACTAATCACTTCCAAGTAACTTGAACTCGGTTAGCACTGTGTGACTCGGTGAATACTGAGAAACTCGGTAGCAACTGGATCACTTGGTCAACACTAGAGCCACTTTGTTAACCCTGTGAGCTCAGTAGACACTGTTGGACTTGGTTAACTCCACAGAGCTCGGTGGACACTACGATCTTCTTTACTTCCACTGAATTGCTCGGGAGCCTCTGCTACACTCGGTTTGCACTGTACGTTGTTTATGAAGTTTGGTAAACACTGTGTAGCTTGGCAAACACTGCAAACTAACTTAGGTACTTGGTAGACATTGTATTCTGACTACTTGTCTCGGGAACAGCTGAATCACCTGGTTAAAACTGCAAGCTGACTGATAGGCTCAGCAGCAACTGTAGAGCTCGGTAGCGTAACCAATTGACTAAATGTTGAGTCACTAATAGAGAAATTGACCTTTATGTCAACAGGTGACTCAAGAAATGCAGCATTAGACAAACTATCTTATGTATTACGACTCTTGAAAGTAATACATTACTCATTTATTGTCTTTAATTGTTTCTAACAGTCTATAAGCTGCCTGAATGCTTTCTTCCTTGTTTATGCATTGGGATTTGAATTAAAAATTTGCAAACCCCTCGGATCTTCACATTTTGGTCCATTTAGACAAACATTTGATGTTGTTATTCATCCCTTTTTTGATAAATACCAAATATATAGAGATTTAATTTCAAATCATACTTTGGACAGTTAATGACTAAGGCAATATCTGCTGAACTGACTCACTCATAGGCTACAATGTGGTTACAAATTGACTGCTGTGCCTTGCTTACAACTCTTATGAGATTAGAATGCAATTTGGTTAGATAAACACTAAAATATATTCTGATTAGTATTTTGTTGAAAATAGAATGTTTGTACTCAAGAACTTAGTTACCAGTTCGGGTGCAGTTCGAAATACGGGTTCAAAGAACCGGTTCGCTGGTACAGCAAAATTTTTGTAAGTGTTTTGGGTTCGTCCGTACAAAAAAATGTAAAAATTATATATATACATATTTATGAAGCCTAGAAGCATAGTGTCATAAAATCATATGATGTAAACTAAGTTAATCATTTAAACAACAAAAACACCATAGGCATAAACTTCAAACACATAAGTTGTAATCATAGCATCATGAATAAAGATCATAGCATCATATATTTCAATTTTTAAGTTCAACATGAAAGATTCAAAACATTAAAACTTAAAAGTAAATCATTATCTATGAATCATAACAGCAAGTTCAAGTATCATTGTTTCAACTTTAAGTAATCATAATGTATAAAATCTTAATATTCTTCTTCTTCTTCTTCTTCTCGTAGTCCTTCCGCATTAGTTGACTTAGCAATAGAGCTAAGACCAATGGGATCAGCACCAACAACAATAGTATGGGCATCAAAATCTTCAAAGTCATCAATTGTAAGCTGAGAAGTAGAAATATCCAAGTCCGCCAACTCTGCATCTACATCCCAACTCTTTGTCTCCCCTTCTTTGTATTTTTTAGTCTTGTGCGAGAGGAGATGCAAGTTGTAATGCACATATACCAAGTTTTCCACTCTTTTTGATTGCAACCTATTGTGCTTCACTGAATGGATGAAAGAATATGTGCTCCAATTTCTCTCTGAAGCAGATGAACTAGCATTCTAGGAAGACATGACATGTAAACAATTAAAATAAAATTTAAAATTATGTAACTTGAATCTTAGAATTTCTAACGATTTTTTTAGATAGAGGAAACTAATAACAATTTTTTAAAATTAAACTTACTTGTGATATCACTTTGATTGCAAGGGGCTGCAACCTTTGAAATGTTTTTCCATGGAGGTACCACCAACTATGAGCATCCTTCCTAAACTGATGACGAAGAGCATCGTTACTTAATTTTTTTGCTTCCACAAACTGTATGAACTCATCCGTTATCAAATTTCGCACTTCATTATCAGAAAAGAGTCTTTCAAATGCTGCTTTGTATCCATCAAACACTTCTATGTCTCTATAGGGTGGTAGCCTTCCTAGTAGATCAGTATATTGGGTGCTATAGTATTTGGGCGTCAATGCATAGGCAAGCAAATGTAGAGGAGTGGTCATTTTGTTCCATCTTTCTATAACAATTGCTCGCAATTGTTCGAAGAAGGTCTCTTGAGGATCTTGTTCCTTTTCATTTACAATTTGCTTGATCTTCTCAAGCATTGAGTCTATGCCATCATAGATCTCTCCAAGGCAAGGCCTATCCATGTCTGCGTATCTAAGCATGATCATAATGGATGCGGTGAGATTAATGAGATATTCCACACGTTCCTACCAATTTTCATCCAATATCCTCATTGTGGTTGCCCTCTCAGTATTGCTTTGCCGCCATATAGCCCAATTGTTATCGGTTACCATATTGGTAAGTGCCTCCTTCACTTGCATAAGTCGTCTCAAGACTATTATATTTGATGCAAAACGTGTCTTAACAACCTTTAACATAAATTAGAGCAAAAACAATACAAATTGTTAGATACATACTTGATAAAAGAATATACATCATCACATAATCACAAAATCAGAAATTGTAAGATACTATTTCTTTTTTTAAATTAACTAACTTGACTTCAAGTTTACTTACCTTCAGCAACTCCAAATGTGAGTACATTAGTCATGTGGTGGTTTGTGATGAACATCTGGATGTCCTCAGCTTTTGCATGCCATCTCCTTGATCCACTGAATACTCTTCCCAATCTTTTGTAGCATAAGATTGAATGAATGAACTGCACAAAGTGTCCAAAAAATGTGGTGGTATCTCTTGTCAACCAACAAACCAACAACTCTACAATTCTTTGCGCTGTCCGTTATGATTTGGACAACGTTTCTTGCACCCACTTGTTCAATGGCCTCAATTAGGATATTAGCAATGAATGACCCATCTTTTACATGCCCCTCACAATCTACTGTTTTCAAAAACATTGCCCCTTTAGTGGACACTGCCAAAACATTGATTAATGGATGATTTCTAGCATCTTTCCACTCGTTCGAAACAATTGTTACCACTATCATAATCCACGAATCTTTGATGGGCTTCAATTGCTCATCAATCAAGTTGACCTCGTCATCCAACAAGGTGGTTCATACTCTCTCAAAGTTGAGACCTGAATACCCTGTAGGTGCTTTATTAGCACTTCTCAACATCTACTTGAAATATGGAAAGCGAACAAGATTAAAAGACAACCCATTTCAATACAAGCATCTTGCCACATCAATGTCGACAATTTCCCTACTCTGATTTTGAAATGCAGTTTCAAGTGGCCCCTTTCTTTTGTGTTGAATGGGTGCTTCATTTTGAGAATCAGGGGCAGCTGAGGTAGTATAGAAGGGTTGATTTTCTATCACAACATCTGTGGTGGATTTCATTGCTTTTCTTCTTTTCTTATTCTTATTGCCGTCAATGTCATTTTGTCTAAGTTCCTCTCTCTCTTTAGCTCGCTCATGCTCTTCAATATATTTTAATGCTACTGAGTTTGGCATAGGTGCATTTTTTTTTCTTGGACACTTCTTCACTCCTCTACCAGGGTATCCACACAAATGACCCACCACACGATAATATGAACTATTTCATTCTACATCACAACCCTGACATTTCCAATGGAAGCCACCACCTTTTGGAAGAGGTTCTAGAATATCCACATACTTCCATAAAAGAGAATTAGATGGGGGTTCTTTTCTTTGTGGGATATTGCTATTGCCTACTGAGGAAGATGTAGATCCCTTTGAAGCTCCTTTTCCTATGATAATAAATTGTGTACATATTGACATATTGATATTATTATTGAGAATAAATTTTAAAACTTTAGCCTATAATATTTAATATTTATGAAACGTTGAAACAAAAGCAAAATAGAACAAGAACTTACCTCTTCCTGACATTGTAAGCTTGCAAAGATGTAGTGATGAGACACAAACACTTCCTTGTAGCTAACAATCTAGTCTTCCAACTCCACTTTGCACAAACTTCTTTTGCTCAATCACCTATCTGCTCACAAAATCACCTATTTGCACACCACAAATGATGTTAGAAGCCAACATAACCTACTTAAATTCACTTTTTAGGGCAACCGGACCTTAAAACATATTAATTTTGTTATAAAAAGTGACTTGAAAGTTGGCCAACAACAGAAATTCGACCCAAATTTGAGACGGGTTCAATCTGGGCAGCCCAAATTTGCCCGGGTTCAAATTCTGGGCTGTGGGTTCGAACCAGCCTAAGGAAATTCAAACCCTGGTTGAATCTGGGTCGAACCAGACCCGAATTTCAAACCGGTTCGAACCCAGGCAGGGTTCTTGGGCCAATATGGTGAACCCGGGTAACTAAGCTCAAGAACATAATAATGATTGTCTATGCTGTTGTAAACCAGAAATCAGATTCCTTCATTATCCATTGGTATTTGAATTGAAAGTTTGCAGACCCCTTGAATCTTTACATTTTGGTCCATCCATATAAAGTTATAAACATTTGATGTTGTTATTCACCCCTTATTTTGGTAAATACTAAATATATAGAGATTTAATTTCATATCATATTTTGAATAGTTAATGACTAAAGAAATATCTACTTTAATCTAGAGCAAAATCTGCTGAACCAACTCACTCATAGGCTACAATGTGGTTACAAATTGAATGCTGTGCGTTGCTTACAATTCTTATTAGATTAGAATGCAATTTGGTCAGGTAAACACTAAAAAATTTAGTATTTTATTGATTATAGAATGTTTATACTTGAGAACATAATAATGATTGTATATGCTGTTCTAAACTAGAATCCGACCTAATCAAACTGAAATAAGAATGGAAAGAAGTAAAAAGAAAAATCAACAGAGAAAGAATGAAGTAAAAAGAAAAATCAACAGAGAAAGAATGATACAAAATGTATCTTGAGGAAAGCCCCTTCGGGAAAAACCCAGCCTCAAATATAGATCTCACCATTGACTCTTTATAATTCTGAAAAGACAATGGGAGGATCCCGCAAAGGATGTAGCACTTATGTCAATTGTCGGACAACATGATGTTAGCTAATTACACACTCTAAACCTGCAATACCATCCAATGGAATGCAAAATCTGTAGTCCAAGCTCCTATATCTATAGGAGCTGAACCATTCAGGAAACTAAATTACGGTCTTCCAAAGGAAAAATCCATGCCATAGTGAGGAGCAGAGCGCCATTCAAATCCAACCACCACCACCAGTGGATGGACGTGTATCCCTCAATGATGACTTGTCAAACTAGGTGCTCCATTTGGAAATATTAACCACTTTTCCAAGATGTTCCTACGCACCACCTGAAATCCAGCCACCACCTTTCATGCAATGTAGTGTAACCCTTTAATAATTAAACTAGGTGCTCCATTTTGAAGTTGTGTAACTTCTTTCCAAGATGTCGGTACACACTGTCTGATATAGACTGTTGAAGATGCTTTTTTTTTTGTCACTATGCAACATCTATTTTAACGCTCTCATACTTTTTGATAATAGAATTGCTAATTGCTATATTGTGTTTTTCAAGGAATCTCGCCGATTTCTCCAAGCCTGGTGATCTGTTCCTTGAGGGGCAGACAATGCAAAACATTACAAATTATTAAATAAATCATAAAAAATTGGTTGTAGGTTTATCAAGGGGTACAACTCCTAATCCTGACATAGTAACAGATAGTGGACTTTTTATTTTCAATAATCATTGAGAACAAATAACCAACTACTGGTCAGTCCAAAGTTTTATCATTCCACTCTATTTAGTCTCAGACTCTGCAAGTCACTTGGTTTTTGATATTTTTGTCTGCCGAAGCACGCCTTTTCATCATTTTCATTTCAGCCCTCATCAGTGTCATTAATCAAGCTGTTTTGTTCATACTGGGTTTATCCTGCATTTTTTTGTCTTTGGTGAGTTTGAGTCCTTTATGTAACCAGTTTGCTAACAAATTTCCTGATTTTCTTTCTTAATATCTACTTTTGATGTTTCCCATGTGTTTAGATCTATTCTGGCTTTGGTTTGTTTGTCCAATGCCATTTGTTGTATTAGTACTACAATAGGGTCTAAAGCAAATTTATATGCAGCGGTTGTCTAAGATGATTAGGATTATATTATGTGATACTTGTGCTAGGAGCACTTATTTATGCCCTTTTTGGTTGTTGCATTTTTTACTTAAAGATTTCAGAATAACAGATTATTCTGGGATGGCAGATGATTTAGTAATCTCTAGAGTCACAGAACTATTTTGCCATCCAAGTCTGGCAGTTTGCAAGATTCATGATAATGAATAGTGGTTCCATTCTGAAGTTTTTATTAGAATTTTCATATTATTAGGATAAGGTGTTTCAGTTTCTCCTGACAACTGAGGCTTGATGGGCTAGTTGGCAGCATCTTTACATGTCTAATCTGCATGCCTTCGTAAAAGGCAGGGAACTATTGTTTTCTTTTGCCCCCTCTCAATTTATTTTTTCTTGGAAAGCATGGATGATATTCTAAAGTTTGTGCGCTACGATTAAAAAAATCTATTTATTAAATACGAATTCCAAATTTTCTATTGGCTAAGCCTATTTTTCTGTAGGCTTTTGTGATTTTTTAGGGTTAATATAAGGATAAGGATAAACAGCTGTAAAAAACTAATGATAACAATGTAATAAATGCCCAACAGATGACGTTTGGCAACATGTTCGGTCCCAGAATTAGCATTCATCCCAAACTGTCATGGAAAAATTCAAATTATTTTTATTGATTTTTAAATGAAAATGACATTTTTAATTCTTATTATGTTCTTTATTTAGTGTATAGTGAGGACGGTCTATTTCTATTATTTTTGTAATTTAAAACTTGTTTCTATTATTTTTGTAATTTAAAATGTGAAAGGGCATATTTGAAGTCGTAAAGAAATTCTTTATTAATTTACCTTACTAAACAATAGTCATTAAAGGAATTGTTTAATTTATCCATAATAAATATAATTTTTAAAAAATTATTGAAATAAGAAAAAAAGAAGATAAATTAGGAGTAAATGACTAATGCGAGGATTATAAATATATTAAAAATTTGAAATTTATGAGATTAAAAATTGTTTGTATCAATTTTTAAAAATTTCTTTATAAATAATTAATAAATTAAATATTTTCATTATTAATTTGTAAGGGAATTTGAAATTCTATTATTCTTATTAAAAATTATAATTATAAAATATTTTAAACTACAAATTCAACATAAATTATAAAAAAGAAGCATCATTAATAAACAAATATAGCAAAGAGTCAATTAAATCATATTACTATTTTTTGGTGGCAATTATCAATTCTAATTAAAAACTAACATACAAACTATTTTTATGGACCAAATGTACCTAAAATATCTAGACATACACTATTATACATTTAATATTTTATTTTATATTTCTAATTATTTTCTTTATAATTTTAATTCCAATTCAACTTAAATGAATTTAGCAGAATGAAAATAAATTAGAAAATGGTAAAATATCATTTGACTTTTTCTTCTACTAAGCTTAGATATCCGTCTTTTTGCCAGCCAAAACTTCACACTACTAAAGACATCTCATACAAATCTTTCAATTATAGTGCACTTATAGATAAGTGCACAACAAAATAAATTTTCAAACAATTACTAATACCTAGAACCCCACAATGATCTCAAATGACAGGGACTCTAGCTCGCAAAGAGCTCTTGCTTATATAGCTAATTTGGCAACGTTGATTTTAACTTTCAAGTCTTAATCAATAAGAATTATTTTCTGCAAGTGTTGAATAATTTTTATTTTAATGAATTATAAAATAAATCTCCACTTTGTTTTTAGTATTGTTTGAACTGTGCCAACATTACTGTCATTATTATCTAAGCCTTAACTAATTAAACACTAACATTAAAATCTCAAGAGGTCAACATGAAATGGTCGTTTAGGAAACATATTTTAGATGGTTTTTACTCTGATCGAATTTACTCTCCTTTCAAGTCTGAAAAGGCTATGCCTGAATTTGTTACGTGTAAACTCTTTTGGGTTGTTCAACTAGACTTTCATTTATGGAATTTTTATTTATTTTCTGAGACACATACGGTTATAAGCATTTCAATTCGTACAGATTATCAATATGGCCTCAAAACTTCTTGTCTACCATTCAAGTTAGAACTTCGGTTTGTTGAACATATTCTTTGCTTTGTGAGGCCTTATGCTGAAAGAATTAGTTGTCAAGAGCATTACTGTCATCAATACGCACTGATGTTTGGATATGATCATAATCTATTAAGTTGGCATTTATTTCTATTCTTAAATGAAATAAGTTTGTAAATAATATGTAGTTGTTCGAATATCTTAGGCCAGCATAACCTTTTATGTGGGTATTGTTTGTTTTTAATGGCAAATTAAGAACACCCTTGCATTGAGGTTTTTCATTTTTAAATATTTCTGACATCTCTGTTGTGGCCACTTTCATTGTGTACACTAGAGGGGTTTTGGTCATTTGTGTAGACCTGAATTGGAAATGTGTTCTGATTGTTAAAGGGCCACTTTATAAAGTACGTTAATATCTGATGGAAAATCTATTGCTTATCGGTTTCAGAGTGTAAAGATACGGTTCTATTCTTTTCAAGGACATTGCTTTACTGAGCTTTAAATTGACCGTCTGTCTAATTTTTTAACACGACTTCAAAATATGCCCTCTCCATTGAAACCCATGTTCAACATTTTTGTATGTTGGTTCTTGAAAAGAGTCTGCTTCACAGGTGATAATTTCAACTAAGAATATACGAGGCATTTATACTATGATTACTATTGAGTAGTAACGGTACATTTCAGTCTCATGGGTAAATTCTCAATGAATGAGATGTATGTTCTATCATTTATATCTTGTTGTTTCCTTCCAAGTTGGTTACTTTTGTGATCCTTTTTCTTCCCATTTAATCTTAGATTGATGTTCTAGTAGTCCATTGTTGCTAGGAAACTCCATTATACTTAATTGGGAATTTGGACAACTTACCAATTAGTGCACCCACTTTTTTGGCGAGTATAGTTATCTACAATATAGCTGCCTTATTAATGTTTTGTATGGTTTCTGATTATTAGCATTTTAAAAACTTCAATTTATGTTGCGATCATTTTGATTAGTGTTGATGCAAGTTTACAAAATCTATTAGAAACTTCAATTTATTTTGCGATCATTTTGACAAGTGTTGAGGAAGTTTACAAAATCTAATAATACACGTAGTTATTTCCCATTTAGGCATTAAATTGTCTTCAGAAATAAAATAAAATAGTGCTATTATGTCAATGTAGGGTATCTGAGGCTGTCGAAGGTTGCTGGGTTATATGATTGAAGAATGTAATAAACATCAAGGACTTTCTTTCCTTTATAATGTAAACGTTTGTAAAATTATGTCAATTCTCTTACAGGTACTAGGCAATGCAAAGGGAGCTGTGGCAGTAGTAGTTTCTATCTTGCTCTTCAGAAATCCGGTATCTTTTATAGGGATGCTTGGTTACACCCTTACAGTCATTGGGGTAATTCTTTACAGTGAAGCGAAACGGAGATTCAAATGAGGATGAATATAAAATTGGAGGGAGTTCTTATGTGGGCTCTGCAGGTGCTGTAATATGCTCTTCGGAGGAAGTTTTATCCGCCCTTCAATGTTGATCACGAGATGCTTTGTATACTGTAATTTTTCATTGGAAGCGAGAAAAAATCTGATTTGAATTAATGGGAGGCCAATAGGAGCTGCCTTTTGGTCTATATGCCCCGCCTTTGTGCGATATGATCTGACAGGAAAATGTCATTTCATTTCTTTATTCTTTTTGAGGTCAACAGATTTCAGTTGGCAATTCACATGTCATTTTTGCATTTAATTAATGAAAAACATTCGTGTTATTTATATATTGACAGATCTTCTACCCATGGTGTCTTTTCCTTTAATTCACTAAGAGAGAGAACTGCAATCTGTCAAACACCAGTTGTTCTATTTTCCATTCTTTTTGCGCCAAATAGAAGGGAATTTCAAGGTTATGAGATGCTGTTTCTTGATATTACATACAGAAAAGACAACTTTGTGAATGGAATTACCACTGCTAGGGAAAAATAAAAATTGCGCAACCATACACTTGATATTTCTCAAAGTCGTTTAGGCATTGACTATTCTTTGCAAAGTAAGAAGCTTAATTTCAGCTGTATATTAAGTGGCATGCATTTGCATATATTTAGGAGCATGAAGTTAGATTGCGGACTTGATGGCAGGATGCCCCTTCTTTCTTTAGCATAGTTCAGTGATATCCTGACTAAAGGACATTGATCTTTCAGATTGTTAGACTGAAATTCCTGTGTCGGTGAGCATCATACGTAATCATGGACTGCGAATGAGCAATCCTTTCTAGGGTTGTACCGATTCTAGATCTTCCAGTAAATGGTTTTGGGCAGTGTTATTTGCTTTAGCAAGCGTCGGTCTTGTGAATGTACAATTGGATTCCAACACTAATGGATTCTTTTTATAAATTGAACTGTGGATGCACATCTATCCGCTGATAGCTTACGTTAGCTTCCAAATGATAGAGAGTATATGCAACAACATTGTAGAATTTGAAAGCAGATGAAGTTCAAATTGATCATCAAGATTGATTGTGCCCCTTGAGAGCAGTTTGAATTTAGGTCCAATAGCGGTTTCTCTCTCGTCCATCATTAGTCAGAAGCACATAACTCGGAAGTTCATTATCACTACTAAAAAGAAGAGGATGCAAAACCGGTTATCATCGCTACTCAATACAAGAGGATGCAAAATCGGCTAAGTTTGAAGCTTGTGGGTGTTTGGGCTATCGGCATCCACCTTTCTTCAGTGATTCAGTTCACTCGTCCTCGAGCTCCTTGATTATTTAAATCCCCTGCCAAACCCTATATTGTGCAACTTTCGCACTCCCATTTACCACCTTATCATTTAGGTACAAGGTAAGAGTCATCCTTGATGCTTAAGGCTCAAATATTTCCTTCATATTTTTTTCGTCTTTTCTATTAGACTTCGGCCTTTGTGCTTTCCCCATACTTCCTTTCTCTTTTGGCATGCGACTAGTCCATAATCCCTAATCCTCCAACGCATTCAATTTGCATTTCCTCCAAACATTTCATTTGAACTTTGGGCTTATCATCGTACCTTTTTGTTGATGTCATTAGTCCTTTTGTTGACATCATTCACCCTTAATCTATTTGTTGACATCACTCGTATATTCATTCTTTTTGTTTATGTCATAATTAGTTGTTACACTTACAACGTTGCTCAATGATAAGCATCATAATAGATGCTTAATGTGTGATGGTCAACAAATGTTTCCTTTAATAATTAAGGCTCAAATGTTTCCCTTTTTTAGACTTTTCCATTAGTCTTCGACCTTGTACTCTCTCTATACTTCCTTTCTCTTTTGGCATGTGATGAGTACTTAATCCCAATCCCTAATCCTTAACTCATTCAATTTGCATTTCCTCCAAACATTTCATTTTAACTTTGGGCTTTGTCTTATCATCATTCTACCTCTTTCCTTGAGATGTATACTTTTCTATTGATGTCATTAGTTATTTTGTTGACACTATCCATCCTTCATCTCTTTGTTGACACCACTCTCACATTCATCCTTTTTGTTGATGTCATAATTAGATGTTACACTTCCAACATCCCTCAATGATAAGTATCATAATGGATGCTCAATGCGCGATGGTTGACAAAGGTTGTCTCATTGGGACAGTAGGCATTTCCATGCTCTTATTTCAATTCAATTCAATTTGAAGATGATATGTGGCTGGCTTAAGCATTTAAACTCAAATGCTTAGCTCTAGATGGCAAATTTTTGATGTACAAACAACACTAATGTTATGAAGATTGCCTCAATTGTTCAATCTCAAGTTGTGACACTACAAGAAGTGTTTGAAATGCTTTTAGCAGTGTGGAGGAGAATGACCCCCATACCTCATTCGTTGGTAGCAAATATCCTTTTTACTTAATGTTCCCTTCCCAGATTGTGGATTTTGTGGACAATCTTTATCCTTTTGAACTCAAAATTCATCAATTTTGGCATATGGTGGGGATCCATAGATGTGCTATTCACATGTTCTTGGTTGCCTAGATTTGATTGTACTATACACAAATTTGCATTTGTTTTGTTTTGCTAGAAGCTAGGAGTTTTGTCTTGATTCATGACATTTCTACAGTCTTTATGCTCTTCCCCAAAAAAGGCACTTTATTTTGTAAAGACCTTAAAACGAGAATAATAAAATTGATAAAATATACAATTGTAAATTTTGTTGAGATTAACGAGACATAAATAACAATTATATGCAAATATATCCAATATCAGAAAATAATAAAACACACAGAATCAAATACAAGACACACAAATTTAATGTGGTTCACCCAATCATTGTGTTACATCCACCAATAAGTCCAATATTTTTATTATCCATTGATTATGACCTGATCACAATATGTAATCCTCTCCTCCTTTCATTTCTTCCATTCGCAGTTTCACCATTTCGCGTCTTCTGCTAGCCGATCATGCTCTTCTTAGCATTTCTATTTGTGTTTCACCCCATCCTTCCCCGCCCTTGCTTTGCCGGACTAGTACCATCTCCCTTCCTACTCGCTTCCATTACCTTGAGAGTGATGGTGAGCTCTTTACTTATCACCTTAGGTGTCTTTTGTCACCCGCTAGTTTTGATGACTTGTTGGTTGCCTCGGACATGTTTGATTCGCTTGCCTCTTCCATATGGGATTCTGCTCTCCTTTCTAATCCCCATTGTTCCCCTCTCTCTCTCTCTCATAGCTAACCGAATACCTATCTTATGAATAAATGGTTTGATGTTGATTGCAAAGCTTTCCATCGCTCTATTCGTGTTGCCTTTGAGGCTCAGTCTCCTGCCTTTACTCGTTTGCGCGTTTCTTATTTGCATTTTCTTTGTCATAAGAAACGTTCTTTTGCCTCTTTTCAGTGCAGAACCCTTTGCTCCACGTTTATCTAGAATCCTCAGATCTTCTGGCATACCCTTTTCCCTTGTTGCTCCCCCCCAATCCTCCATTCTGGACTATCATTTTCTGACCTCTCATATCACTACGCTTTATGACATTCCTGGGCAACCCCCTCTCTACTCCACTCCACCTGCCCACTTCCATTTGTTCACCTATTCTAGCATTATGAAGGCCATCAGATCTTTGAGATGTAGTAGAGTAGTTGATGAAGAGGGTTTTTAGGCAGAACTTTTCAAACTTGGTGCTTCAGTTCTTGGATCTTACCTTCCTACACTCTTTAATAGAGTGGTTTGCACTGGGTTTCCTGATTCTTGGTCTAGACATGTTGTTCACCCTATTCACAAGTCTGGGCCTGTTTCTGATCCAAGAAATTATAGAACTATTATGATTGGTCATACTTTTGCCAAACTTTATGCCATTGCTCTGAACACCATGTTATCCAGTGAGCTTGATGGACGGGGATGTAGGGTGAGAGGTCAGGCTGGTTTTCAAGCAAACTACCAGACTATGGATCATGTTTTTACACTGCGGGCTATCATTGAGGATGCTAGACACCGCTCTCAGAAGGTCTATTGTTGTTTTGTGGACTTCCGTAAGGCTTTTGATTCTGTTCCTAGGTTGGCTTTATTTCAGCGGCTTCAAGAGATTGGGAATTCAGATATGTTACAGACTGCTATTTTGAGACTTTATGAGAAGGTTACTGGTAGGCTCAGAACTCCGGAGGGCTTTTCTGATCCGATTCAGAGCACCATTGGCATGAAGCAGGGTTGTCCTCTTTCCCCTACACTGTTTGGCTTGTATATTGATGAGTTGGAGGATTTCCTTATGAAATCCTCTCAACTAGGAGATGGGTGTTATTTACATCAGGTTTTGATCTCCATTCTCCTCTTTGCTGATGATGTCGTTCTCTTGGCCTCGTCTCCTGATAGCTTACAGAGACTCTTTGATAGTCTTGCTTCTTTCTGTACTCAGCGACAGCTTGTGGTCAATTTATCTAAGACACGGGTTATGGTCTTTAACTGTTTAAAGACCTCTCATCTCCATTTCTTCTTCCAGGGGAAGGAGGTTGAGATTACTCCCTCTTACATGTATCTTGGTGTGAAGTTCTCAGGACCATGTTTCAGTTTGAGACCTGCTATTCAGTCCAGAGTCAGTAAGGGTATGGGCTTCCTGGCTTTGTTGGAGAGACAATGCTTCAGGCATCATTTTCAGGATATTTCGTCCAAGTTGTCCCTTTTTGACTCCTTGGTTTGTCCGACAGTCCTCTATGGTTCAGTGGTTTGGGGACCTTCTCTTATTGCTTCTGATTGGGCTTCTATTGAGCGGGTCCAGACACTGTTTTTGTGTTGTATCATTAGGTGCCATAGATTCACCCCTCACAACATTGTTTTAGTGGAGTTTGGTGCTCATCCTCTCAAACTTGCTGTTATTTTTAACTTGATTTGGTTTCTTCATCGGCTTCATGGTTTTATGGAGATAGGTGTTCACCGGCATAGATACTCTTTTTTGGCATATTGTTCTTCGATCGAGATTATGAGATTTGACACTTCTGCTAGATCAAGATGCTGGTACGCTCAGGCCACCTCTTTGTTGGGTTCGATTGGGATTGAGATTGATCATCTTCCTCCCTATCAGTTTTTGCTGAATGCCCTGGCTCATCTTCTTCCCTCTCGTCAGGAGTTGAATGAGCATGTCAGACAAGATATCTATAGGTAGTACATTACCACTACTTGGTGTCATCCCCTGGGTGGTTTGCGACTTAAGATGGCCTTCTATGTTGAGCATTTTCTTGTTATTCAGGATGGTATTGTTGTTCGCCCTGCCTATCTTTATCGGCGTTGGAATTATGCATTACAGTTCTCTTTGGGCTCTTTTAGGGTTGGTTCTCATCGTCTCAAGGCTTAGACTGATCACATATGGATCAAGCTGATCGATTATGCCAGTTATGCACTCTGATGGAGGTTAAGATCAAGACTCACTTCATATTTCGTTGTCCTCATTACTATGAGATCAGAGGGAGATTCTATTGCCTTTTCAGAGACTATTCTTCTCTCTCGATGTTTTTCAGCTATATTGATCAGCGGTGTTTAACACTTTATCTTCAGGAGGCCACCCATCTTCGAGAAAATACCCTGCAGTCCTTTCATCAGAGATAGACTTCTGATCAACTCATTACCACCTTTTTCTCTCCCTTGTCTCCTTTGCGGGGTTTGAAAAGGCCTTTCACTACTTCACATTCCAGATCTGTCAGACATTGTACCAGTCTCTACAGGCAGCATCAGTCCTATAGGGGTTCTTCACAACATCCAAAGACTATGGATTGTCCACAGATGTACCTCTCTATTACAGATTTCTTTGTGACAATGAAACACCCTTAGTCCTTTCCTTGTCTTTTTTTCTTCTTGTTGCTTTGTCCCTTTTCAGTCATTGTTTGGTGCCTTTACTTGGCTGGCTCTTCTGTTTGTATGCTTAGTCCCATAAACCGTTTTGGTTTTTCGTGGACATTAATAATTTTATGTTATCTTATCTTATAGCTTAATACTGTTGCAAGAAACTACAATCTCATTATACATTATGAAATCCTTAACCTTGAGCCATTTTATACAAGTTTTTTGCCACTTACAAAATTAGGGCTAGAATAAGTCGTCTAATAGAAAAAATAGTAGTTGATGCCTTACAATAATAAAGCCAGTTGAGCTTTTGAGGTTGATGCCCTCGAAAATCCTTTTGTAGATATTGCTTCTCGACCTTGCCTTATACTGTGATAGGGAGCACACTTGACACTACAAGGGATGCTTCCCCTTGACCTTGTCTTGGGGGCAGCACCCCCAAACCCTCATGTAGTAAAATCTAGGGGGAAACCATGATGAATAAAGTGGGGAAAAATTAACCTCTGAATATGATTTGGCTCCACATAAACAACAAATTTAATCTTATTTGTTCAAATATAAGAAAAAGAGATGTGCTATTACATTTCAACAAAAGTTGGGGAACATAAGCCTTATGAGTAGGCAAAATATACAAGGAATTTTTTTAATACGAAAAACATAAGGTCAAGTATAAGTGCAAACTTGAATAATTCTTGAGACATACTTCACACATATGATCTTTGCATAAGGACACTATGGGTGAGTGCATTGTCAAAACACTTTATCACCCAACCTTGAAGCACATGCTACTTCTAATCCTTTAAATGAAGAACACCCTACCTTGCTTTAGGATGCCTAAAAACTTGAAATTAGCACAAGACATGGAATTTGGTCCAACATAATATATTCACATTCTAAATGTTAATGTAACAATATAGTAAATATAAATAGAATAAACAATCAAATAGTAAGCAATGAGTAGTCAAATAGTAAGTACTAATGATTTGTAAGCTTTGGTTGAAGGATCTTTTTGCACTGATTATCAATAGGAAGGTTTGAAGTAGAAACTCACCCATCTCTATTACTTAGTATTACAACAATCTTTCACCTTTTCAAAACCTAACCACAACATTAATATTGTAAAAGTTCATTATCCATAGCAAAATGTAAAAATGCTCGTGGGAGAAAACCATGACAAAATATTGCTTATATAGATCTTCATATAGGCACCAACCTACTTTATTATCAAAGATTCTTTTGTTGACATCTATGTATAGGAAATACCAATCCCCAATAATGAGATACCAATCTAGTAAGAGGCAATGAAATCTCTTTTAGTGAGAGACATCAATGTTTTGATCTCTTACTATAGAATGCCACTAATATTTGAAATACAATATGAAAAATAATTAATCTCTTTTAATGAGAGACACCAACCTCTTGACCTTAGCTAATATATAAAGCACCGTTATTCAAACTATAATATGAAAAATCATTAGATATCTTTGAATGAGAGAACCTAAGCTCGTGATCTCATAGTCTGTTAGTAAACAAATTTGTCCTCTCCAAAAATACCTTTACAAATAACCCTTAAATGCCCAAAATGAGAAGACAAATGGAACCAATAGTTGGAAAGACATGATAGTTTTCCTTTGAATTTAGAGGTACAATTCCCTCTTAGAAAGATATTCAATAAATCAGATGAACTGGTTATGTCTTTAACCTCAAGTCACAAAGGCTTTCTGACATTCATTCATAAACATGGAATGGATGCAATTACCAAATTTAGAAGCACAACAATGAGAGAAAAACCAAAAGCAGCCCCACGACCATCTACCAAGTCTTTCACATTATAGAGGAAATTAAAAAGAATTACATAACTTGTTCTGCAAATTACAAGCTTGTTAATCATCTGATTCACAATCACATGAATACTTGATATAATAGTGCAGAACCATATTTAAAATAGGAATGAAAAGACCACAAGATTTGTTCTAACCCATAAAATGAACATACAAACCATAAGATCTTTACACAAGCATATTCCTCTTTATTTTAAAAATGTAACAGAACAACCACAAGACCATTCTATCCTTGCCAATACAATCAAGTTGCAAAAAACAAAAACAAATCTTATTTATTCCCCCTGTTACAATCACTGCTTAGAAAAATGTAATCTCGCTCTCCTTGTAGCCACAAGACTCTCGAGAAAAAGAAGAACCCCTCTTTCTTCAAATTTCAGCCATAAATAACATGCTGTAACGTTTCAGTTTTGATACAATTCTTGATTTAAAAGAGACATAAATAAACATTCCACATTCCGATGGAATCATTACTATCCAAGCTAGTTAAAACATTACTAAAATGTTTTAAAATGCTGCTCTAAAAATGATTTAAAATATTATTAAACCATTTTAAATTGTTACATTAAAAGAGTGGGAAAATAGGTAATTTTTCTTGCAGCCCCACGATGAGTTAACTAGGCATCTGATCCTAACAATTTGCAAGCATTTATGATTTTTAAAATTACAAATGGGTTTTAAACTATTTTTGAACATCTCACCAAATCATAGTACTTCCTTTGTAAATTGACCCTGCTAACCATATTGTTGCACTAATAAAATATTAAAATAAAATATCATACGAGCTTGTATGATCATAAAATTAAATCTGGGGGTATTTGAGGCCAAAATATTAGGTGGGTCATCCTCAGATTCAAAATTTCAAACACTTTTTTGGATGCATTTTTGGATCAACAAATATATATGCAAATTTGACTGTCATATTGAACCTTGAACCTTGAACCTACAAGCCTGAGCTTTTGAACCATGATGATTATGAACTATCTGAACACGTGAGTTGGATGAACTATTTGAATTGGTTGGTCCTTGGAAATTAAACCATTGGGTTGCCTAAAACTTCAAACTTGATTTTGCATTAGCACTTTGAACTTTGAATTGTGTGATTCAAGGTTCAAGTTCAATATGACAACTTTCTAAAATGAAACTTTGAAGAACAATTCCAGATTGTTAGACTAATCGAGTCTGTGAACTTTTGAATTCTTGAACCTTGAACTTGAACTTTTGAACCAAAATTTGGATCTGTACCTTTGAACTAGTGAATATGAACTATGTGGTTCAAGGTTCAAGTTTGATATGATAACTTGAAGCTACGTGTCTGTTTTGATAGGCTTGTACTCAAAGATTAATAACTTTTACAGCTGATACAATTTTGCCAATCACTCTAGCAAGAATTTGGGAAATTTGCCTTTCAAAACATATCCAAAATGGAGAGAAATACAATGGTTAAATTTGGAGATATCACTCCCGCAACAAGACTATTTTTTTGAAACCATTATCTTGAAATTCAAACTTTGAGCTTTTGAACTTGAACTATGTGGTTCAAGCTTCAAGTTCAATACCTCTAATTGAAAATATCCCAAGCATAACTTCACAAAGCCATCATTAGCAAAAATCTTTATAAGTCATGAGAATGTTCGGGAAATCTTCTCCATGGGTCCCAGTTTTCAAAGCTTATAACTTGGGTGCTAAAAGTAGCCTAACATAACACATAAGGCACCAAAGAGGTAAATATAGATCTCTCTTAAGGGTGGGTAATGTTTTTTGAAAAAGTATTCGATCCTCCTTCCCCACTCCAATCATCTATAAAGGAAGGGTATACTAAAAAGAAAACAATCTTATACATTAATAAAATCCTAATAAACTTAGAATCATAATAGAATTTTGCATAATAAGGTTTTCTCAAACTATAAATAAATAAGTATTTATTTATAAAATTCAATTAGCAATAACCTAAAAAAAGATGGTTGTGATATGTTCTCATTTTATAAATGGTTCTCTTTGTTTCTTTCAAAGACTTGTGATTTTGCAACTTTTCTATTATAAATAGTGTGTGCTAGAAAATGTGACCTACTAGGAGCATGGGTTAACAAACAAACATTAGCTAAAAACTTTGAAAGTGCATCAAAGATTCATCAACATGAAAAGAACAAACATTAACTAATGCTTGCTTGGGTTTTGCAACCCTAAGCAGCTAACAAATCCAATCTTCCAACCACCTCTATAGCTCAATAAGGGCACCCATAAGAGGCCTTGTTGGTGTGTTAAGATGGGGGGTATGTTTGGTGTGCTCTCGCAAACACAACAATGGAGTGAATCTCTTGAGTGGATGTGCAAGTGTGAGTGAAAATGAAATATGAATCTAGGCTAAATGAGATGAAGAACACCTCAAGAAATGGCTATGGAGAAAGCCATACTTGAGAGCATTCAAGGATGAAACTATGGAATGTAACTAAGAAACCAATGAGATGTGCAAACTAAATTAAGATATAAATAAAATGGAGATGTTAATACATGAAGCAAATAGGCTAACAATGCATGAGATAAACTAAATCAGCTACCAAATAGTTAGTATGCACCTAAAAATCACTATGACAATGAAACTACAATGCAAACTCTTAGCATGAGAACTCAAAACTCAAAATGGCATGGTAACAATGCAATAATGGGAGATGAAAATGCTTGAGACAAGCCCTCTATTTATACGCTCAAGAGAGGGCTTGGTGAAGTGGCATTCATGTAGATGCCACATAAGGTGACATGCAAGCCATGCAAATGGTCAAAAATTTAAAGTAGTGGGAGACAAGAGTGCAAAGGGGAGTGTGTAGGCATGCCATCTTACACGTGTGAGCACACTCTTAGGCTAATGAGGGGGATTAGGAAGATGATTAGGAATGATTAAGTGGGATTAGAGAAGAAGTAGGCTTAAGAGGATGAAAATGATGGGTGTAGACTAGGCTCTAGGTTAGGCTTAAGATTAAATTAAATGAGATTTAGTTTAATCATGGGTTTAGAGGAATTAATGGGGTGCGAGGTTTAAATAAATAAAATTTATTTAAAAATGGGGAAACATGGAGGATCATGTGTTAAATTAATTTAACACATTAAGGCTAGAAGTATTTAAATTAGATTTAAATACTTAAGAGAATGAACTCATTTAATTAATTAATTTAATTAAATAAGTAGAAGAATGTGAGCAATATAATTAATTAATTAATAATTAATTACGATGTCATGTGCAATATTAAAATTAATTAATATAGTGTTTAGGGACGATTTTAAGTGTCTACAAATGGATACCACATGCTTGCGTTAATAAAGCTACCATTTTTTACCTTCTCACATTGAATATGTTGCGCAAATTTTCTTGCTCTCATATTTGCATGAATGTTTCTATGTTTTTTAGGATTGTATGCTATGTTAAATATGTTTGTATAAGTTGATTGTCTAGAAATTTATCCCTCTTTGTGTATGTTTAGATTTGAACCTACATGCCATTTCTTAGGAACTGCAATAATAGGGAGTCGTATGAGTTTCTTTGGCACTTTTTATCAACTCACTTCGTTATAGTAGTAGGAAGAATAATGTAAAATGCCAAATTATATATTTGCAACAATAAGATCTAATTTTTTTTTTTTTTTTTGCTCTAGAAGTAGTAGTTTCTTCTTATGCTAGAAGCTTAGGAATTGACAATTTCTTCACTCATGGAATGGAAAACCTCCTAAATATATATTTAGGAAAATTAGCATATCACTGTTAGAATATATAGTTCACCAATATAATTGAGAGGGTGGCAGCAGAGGGGGGGGAGGGGTTGAATCAGTTATCTAACTAATATCACAATTATCAACCTTATTAAACTTTAACCATATGAGCAATGTAATCATAAACCACAACAAGATGCTCATGCACAATAACACTAGATATGTTAACTAGGAAAACCCTTGATCAGAGGGAAAACCTCGGAGAGGATGGTACCCACAAAATTATGTACTAATATAAATATTCCTTATTAGAGAATGGACCCTGTTAGGAGTCAATAACAACATCCAGTATATATTAGTCCTTGTTAGGAGACTTTGAATCCCTATTAGGAGTTGTGAAAGATAGCTGGACCCATTGCCCAAATAGCTTCAAGGGAAAAATCAATGAACCCACTGTCCAAATGATCTTTGCATTATTCCTTGCAAAATAATAGAAATGAATAGTACTACTTCTTCCTCTTATTGTCTTGTCAATCAGACTTCTACTGCTTCTGATCTTGTAAGTAGATCACAAATCTTGCATCCAATAATTCTTTGGATCACTTACTCACATTCAGTAAACACTCTACTCCTTTTCGCACTTTGCATACACTTCAATCTTTCAAACATGTTATAAACAAGGAAAACATCTTTCCTTTATACCATTTAAAAAAATATTTCCTTGAGCTGGCCTTGAGGCTTTCTCGATTGATTATAATAAGATAATTAATTAAATTACAATTACAATAGCATTGTCAGTTCATAGTCTATACAACTTCTCACATGTGTGACACTAGGGCTTGTGCATCTGTTGACATCATCATCAGAGTAGCATAGGTCATTGACTAGCTACACATCACAAATTATATCACTGCCAAAGGATATAATGCAAACATTAGAAATTGCTTCTCAAGTACTCTATCTCAATGTTGCTCTTTGTAAATTAGGTACTACTTCCGTACGTCTTTGACTTATGTGTTGCACATTGAACCTTTACATCAGGACACTGTACCAAACATGTCCATGAATGCGCATCACTAGACAATGAAAACATTGTCTGTACAACTAAGATTTTTGTTTTCTACTTTGTCAATCTTCACAGACTTGTTACTATGTTGACATCAATGACAAACACAATCATGAATGCAACATGTTAATACTCTCCAATTCTTAGGATACTCCCCCAATATAGTATCATCACCATTCATGCTAACAATTTCCCTCTTTGGCATTGATGGTAACATAGACGAAAAACATCTAAATTCTAAAAAAAATAGTACTTTGTTGTTGTTACTATTCTCATCTTTTCAAATCCTCTTCATCAATCGAATCTGAAAACTTTTGGAACACTACTTTGTTCTTCTTCTTCTTCAGGATCGACAACAGTTGTTCACACTAAACAACTCACCATACATATCTCCCCCATAGAGATATCCCTCCTTCTCCCTTACATGAATCTTTCTAAATCTCTCTAATAAAGTAGAGATTTCTCTCCCATTCATACTTTTCTTATGCATTCTCTCCCCCATTCAACTAGAGGGTGTTTTTCATGTACATATCTCCCCCATTGACATTAATGAGAAATGCCTCATTATGTCAATTTATTGCTCCAAGTATTCAAATAGCTCAAGCGTCCAAAGAGACTATTAAAGACCAAATACCAAGAGTCCTTAATGACTCAACTCATCACAAATACTTTGCCATACAGGAAGCATCGACATTTAGTCCAATCTAACAATGGTGCTCTTTGCCACTGGACTGATGCACTCTTTGCATCATCTACTTAGAAGTAGACAGGGGCATAACCCCAAGCATACCTTTGAAGTACTCAAATGTATCTTTAGGTAAGGGCTTCATAAAGATATTTGCAATTTGATATTTAGTACTAACATATTCCAATCTAATCTCTTTTTTTGCTTCCTTCTCTCTCAAGATATGATACTTAATAGATATATGCTTAGTCTTAAAATGAAATACATGATTCTTAGACATACTTACAGTACTTGTGTTATCATAGTATATAATAACAGGTTCTGTAAACTCAATCCTGATATCCTTCAACATCTGTTTCATCCACATCACTTGATTACAATTGTTTACTGCTACAACATACTCTACCTCAACTGTTCTTTGTGAAATGCAATCTTGTTTCTTTCTTAGCCAAGAAACCAAACTTCCTCCAAGAAAAAATGCTCCACCACTAGTGCTCTTTCTGTTGCTAGATAACTTGTGACTAGTTATCATAGGTGTACCAATAGGCTTACAACAAGTCTTCAAGTGCTTAGCTTGTAAAATGAAAATAACATCACTATTTTGCATAATCTGCAACCTTAGGAAAAACTTCATTTCTCCTATCATACTCATTTCAAACTCAATCTCCATCTCTTTAGAAAACTTATCACTTGCTTCATATTATGTCATCAACAAATCTTACTATTATTAGCAAACCATTTTAAATTTCTCTCAAATACAAGTTACTATTTGTCATACCTTTAACAAATTCAAGCTTTGTCAAATACTTATCCAACCTTGCATACCAGGTTCTAGGTGCTTGCTTCAGTCCATGTAGACCTTCCTTAAGTATGCATACCATATCTTTGTCTTTTGTCAGAGGAACACCTTTAGGATGCTCAATGTATACCTCTTCTTCAAATTCTCCATTCAAGAAGGCTGATTTGACATCCATTTGATACATTTTGAACTTCTTATTTGCTGCATAAGCCAAGAACATTCTTATTACTTCCATTTTGGCTATAGGGGCATATGTCTCCTTATAGTCTATGCCTTCTGTTGGAAATAATCAAGACTAGCTAGGTTACTTAGAGGGGAGGGGTGAATCAGTAACCTCAAAAACTTTAAATTAATTCAACACTTAATCCATTCATCATTTTTTCATCTAATCTACTGCATGCATGAGAAAATATAAACATTCATAATGCACGAACACATAATTTTGGTGACCCAAAAACCTTCCAAATAGAGTAAAATTAGGGTGGGGATGATACTCACAAAACTTCACTACTGCAGTATAAAGTTGGTCTATTAAGGCTTACATTGACCACTTTTGATGATATGCCCTGTTAAGAGCAATTTGGATTGCTAGATCCACCTTGTAAAAGGTTTTACAAACATACAATGAAGTATGCACTATGTTAAGAGATTTAAAGAAAGACTGTTGAGTCTACCTTGTTAAAGGATTTAGAAAATTGATTCACTTGTTAGGATAAAATAGTGGATCTGACTTACAATTTGATTGCTGATAAGATCGTTGAAGTACATATCATCTCTTGTGATTGATATAACTTTACTGCTCCTTGTAGACCTTGTTGAATACTCTGCTCTACTATTGATTCACATTCACTCTTCTCAAAACATTACATATCCATTCCTTGATATACTCATGCACATATTGCAAATGATACAATACATTACATATATACCATTCTAATATTTACAAATACAAGGTTGGCTAAAACACAAGTAAACAAAATATTATTGAGTCGTCCAAGTAGTAGAAACTCAAGTTTTGTAAGCTGACTTGATGAACTTCTGATGCTCGATGTCCACTGCATTACTCGGCATCATCATGCACTCGGTAGAAGTAGAGGCTCAGTCCATACCAATCACACAATGTAGCTTCGAACTCAGTAACCATTGGAGACTCAGTAGATATAGTGTCACTCAGTAGATACTAAATCGTTTGTTTTCCTTGCTGTCACTCGGTAAACACTACTCATTCCATCACTCGGTAGACACTGTAAAGCTCGGTGACCACTATCTGCTCGGTGATAATTGCTAGATTGCATACTGTTTGTATTTACTCGGTAGCTTCAGGAATGTTCGGTATGAATTGTGAAACTTGGTTAACACTGGATTGCTTGGTAAACATTGGAGACTGAATGATGAGCTCGGTAACCATACAAAATTGAATAAGTGTTGTCATTAATGACAAATACAACATGATGCCAACACCTTCTTGCTGCAAATATCCTTTGCACATAAGTCTAGCCTTGTTTCTTATAAATTTTCCTTGTCCATTGTTGTTCCTAAATATACTTGTGCTAGGATTTGTCAACTCAAGTCTTTCTTCTGCTCTAGGCTTAGATCTCTGCTCTTCAAACTGATTCCCATTCTACAAATCATTGTTAGCCTCAATGATAACTTCCACATTTTCATGGTTAGTCTTTGGATCAACAATAGTTACCAAAGCTATCTCTTCTACTACTTCCTCTTCATTAACCAATTCAGACTCATTATCTAAATTGGGTAAAAGTATAAAGTTGTGTCACCTTTTAGGCTAACTTAACACACTGACTGAATTTGAGTCTTTCTATCTAGAAAAATATTTTTCTCAAACATACGATCTTGATAAAATTATTCTAGCTAAGTTATATATGGTCTCACACTTTTCCAATTGGAAATGTCTATTAAATACATTTTTTTATACTAGTTAGTATCCAATTACTAAAAAAATATAATTATTTTAGAAAACTAACATTTCAATAACTCTCACTATTTATTATGATTTTTTTTAATAACATATAAACACCATTTTATAGAGCTCAAAGTCAAGAATATTCTCATATAGAGTTCATAGTGTTTTAATTCTAGATATAGTATATTATAATTAAAAAATTCTACAAGTAAGTATTTTAACACTCAAGAAGATGTCAATTTTGAGAAAGAAAAAAATATTAAATAGTATAAAAAAATTAAAAAATTAAATGACGTTCTAGAGGAGAGAGTCCTCTTCTAGAATCTATAATTTTTCTTTTGGTTAGAATAGATTTATTTCAAAAAATGTGGTGGGAGATGAAAACTATTGATTTGAATAAGTTGAAATTTGAATCGTTATAAAAGAGAAAATATAGGTCTAAAGCCCATTTTTATTTTTGATTGTTCTAGCTACATATATTATCGATAACATAATCTAAGATCAAGGGGAAATAAGTTTATTTCCATATAGTTTTGTGGTGGGAACTACACCCCTAATTTCCAATGTTTTTAAGTAACTAAAATTTATTTTTTAAAAATAGGAAAATATATAATTTCTTATTCTAAATAATTATTAAAAATTATAATCTTAAAATTCATCCATTTCTACACATTTCATTAGTTTACTTCATTTTAAAATTCTAAATAATAATACTAGTTTTATGTCATTGAATGTGAACAACTACACTTTTGTTAGCCTTTTTTTTTTTGTAAAAGGGTGACACAAGTTTGTGCTTTTACCCCTTTAACATCATAGCAATTCAAGAATCTTTCCACACTTGCTTTCAATTCTTCATCTTCATCAGAAACTGAAATCTTTCTAGATTTTTTTTACTCTATTAGGACATCTAGACAAAAAATGACCAAACTCTTTACATGTCCAACAAACAAAAATTTCCATACCTTCTAGTTCTCTTTTCATAAGTATATCAATATCACCTTTGATTTTCATGTCTTCTTTGGATCTGGATCTATCTTTACTTGTGCCTCTATTATTTTGTATGCAACAAAAGGATTCTAGATCAAGAAATTCAATGCTCAAATCTATACACAATTCTGATAGCTCACCAAGAAGCTCCATCTTCTGGGTGTCAAAATTTTCTCCATCAGATTTAGGAGTATCTTTTCTAAAATGACTCGCCATTGATCTCCCAAAGCTATTAAGCTTTCCCTTCAAGGACTTGATTCTTTGATACTAATTACAAGAATATATAGTCTACCGATATAACTAAGAGGAGGAGGGGGGGGGGGGGAGGGGGGCGGGGGCGGTGAATCAATTATCCAACTGATATCACAATTATCAACCTTATTAAACTTTGACCATATGAGCAATTTAACCAAACACCACAACAAGATACTCATGCACAATAACACTAGATATGTTAACTAGGGAAAACCTCGGTGGGGATGGTACCCACAAGATGATGTACTAATATAAATATTCCTTGTTAGAGGATAGACCTTGTTAAGATTTCATAACAACATTCAATACATATTAGTCCCTGTTAAGAGACTTTGAATCCTTGTTAGGAGATTCCAACCTTGTTAAGAGTTGTGGAAGACAACTGGACCCACTGCCCAAACAACTTCAAGGGCAAGATCAATGAATCCACTGTTCAAATGATCTCTATATTATTCCTTGCAAAATAATAGAAATGAATAGTACCACTTCTTCCTCTTCCTGTCCTGTCAAATTGACTTCTTTTCCTTCTGATCTTGAAACCAGATCACAAATCTCAAATCTAGTAATCCCTTAAATCCCTTACTCGCATTCAATAAACACTCTACTCCTTTTTACACTTTGCATACACTTTAATATTTCAATCATGTTATAAACAAGGAAAATATATTTTCTTTATACCATATCTTCAAAATAATTCCTTGATCTGGCCTTAAGGCTTTTCCAATTAATTATATTAAGATAATTAATTAATTTACAATTACAATAGTACTATCGACTCATAGTCTATACAACTTCTCACATGTGTGACACTAGGGCTTGTGCATTAGCTAATGTCATTATCAAAATGTCATAGGTCACTGACTGACTGCTCATCAACATATTATATCACTGGCAAAGGATATAATGCAAACATCAAAATCCACTTCTCAGGTACTCTGTCTCTGTACTGCTCTCTGTAAATCAGGTATAAATTCCATACGTCTTCGACTTATGTGCTGCACATTGAACCTTCACATTAGGACACTGTACTGAACATGCCCATGAATGCGCATCACCAAACAATCAAAACATTGTCCATAAAAACTTAGATCTCTGTCTGGTACTTTGTTAGTCTTCACAATCTTGCTGCTATGTTGACATTAATGAAAACCACAACATGAATGCAACATGTTAATACTCTACAATTCTTAGGATACTCCCCCAATGTAGTATCATCACCATTCATGCTAACAATCATGACAATAATTGCACATCTTGATTCTATACTATATTAAACATATCCCAAATTTAATTTACAATATTGATCAGGTAATCAAACAATCTATTTTGAATCAATCAATTTCACCAAAATGCACAAAAGAGAGAAATATGACACAATCAATATATTGTAATCTCTAAAATATAAAATGTAATTATTGGTCATTACAATAGTCATTAATCTCTAAACAATTTAACATTTGATTATCACACTACACAAAATGGGAAAATATTCACTACATTGAATACTCAAAAAACAACACAAGAAGTCCTAGCTACTAAAAATAAATCTAAATTAAACTCAAGGCATCATTTAATCTATAATTATCTACTAGAAATAAAATGCCTAAAGAAAGTGACATCAAACAACAAAATCTTTAAACCTAAAATGATACTTGCCATCAATAAACTAAACAAAATCGAGAAATTTGCAATCTTCAAAGATTAAATGTAACTTTTGAGCGAAACTACATCCCAAATTATAGGGGTTTCATTGGATGACCATCACAACCTATAGGATTTCATCCATAGGTTGATATCCCTCTTTGAATTTTTATGTAAATAAGAAAGATTGTTGAAGACAATCATTCAAACAACTTGCAAGAGAAATGAATTGACAAAAAGTTCTCAAAAGACTTTCTAGCCAAGCATTTATAGAAAATATTACATGTTTTGTCTCTCATGAATAATCCATTCCACAATCAAATTTAGACTTGCTTGTGAAGCTCCACTATCACTTGTTTTCATATTGCACCCAAAATATTGAATTGATCAACATGCAAGGTTATCATTATACACAAATGCACTCAAATAGTCCTAAATGAAAACTTACACCCAAATAGATGCATTAGATAATATTTGATATATAATGATAAATATTCCAACAAATAATTAAATTAAATTGGTGTTAACGATTGTCTATTTAGTATCTGTGTTCCAAATGCAACATCTTAGATTTATATTGAGTATAGGCCATGAATAGACATGTCCCTTCATAGGACACATGTCTAGTCATTAATTAGACAATTAATTTAATAACAAACTTAATCTCTCTCTCTCTCTCTCTCTCACACACACACATGCACGCACACACGCACGCACGCACGCACACACACATTATATTTATTTTTCTCATATAACAATAACCTTATATCTCAAATATAAAGAACACACACACACACACACACACACACACACACACACACACACACACACACACACACACACACACACACACACACACATTATATCTGTATATAGGTTTATCTGACTGAAGCTATCAAAAATCAACACTCCCTCTTAGCTCTGAAGGATAAACACATAAGAATAAATATTACTTCAATTTATTACAAATAACAATTTTAAGGATATATCAGAAGATTTCCATTATTTGATATTGCATTCGATATCATGAGTATTGGTCTTCTAGAATATCAACACATGATATTCACCAAGTACCAAATAAGGTTTGATATCACATCTGATATCAAGAGTATTGGCCTCCCAGAATATCAATGATATTCACCAAGCACTCAAAAGGTTTTGATATCACATTTGATATCAAGGGTATTGGCCTCCCAGAATATTGATGATATTCACCAAGTACTCAAACTGTTATGATATCACATCTAATATCAAGAGTATTGGTCTATAAGAATATCAATGATATTCACCATATACTCTTTAAGTAACGACCTTTCAAAATGTTGAGATGCAAGACATTCACCATATACTCAATTTGTTTGATCTCATAATACAAATTATTGTAAGATCATCACCTTACATTAACTTCTACAAATACAAGTGGCATCATTTGGAAGCCATTACTTCCTCATGATATACACAAGGGAGTAAGGCCATTATAATCATAGTCACACATATGGACTTTTGACTCCTTTTGAATATCAATCATCTAAGCTCCTCATCCAATGATACTTCTAATTGAACGTCAGACTCCCTCTTTTTCTTGAAAAGAATAACCCTGAAAAAAAAAAGAAAAAGAGCAAGGCAAATAACTCTTATTAATCATTCATGAATACAACTAAGAGATTAACTAAAAATAAATAGAAGTGGTTTTCAAGATACAATAAAAATACTTATATCTCCTTATATTGATTTCCACTTCATCATGGAATGACCCGGTCACTTTTAACTCACTTATTATTGTGTTTCCATATTGTCCTCTTCATTGTATACAACGTAGGCCGTGTTAAATATATCTCTTTTGAAAAAGTGATTTTATTGTCTCTCACACTTATCTCACATCCACAATTTCCATCCCATCACATATTCCTTCTTGTTCAACTTTTTGACTTTATTATTATTAATATGTAACAATGATATAGTCATCCCTCTTAATTGCCCATCGTCTTATATTCCTATTTCATGTAATTATTATGCCTACAGGCATCTTCTCCTTGAGAAACAATGGCCGGATTGTCCGGATTTCCCGGCAGTCTTAGCCGCCTAAAAGATTTAGAGTGTTGTCTGCCAAACAACTATAGCCAGCCTTCCTCTCTGAAATTTGTATCGCATTCATTTTACTCTCACTTCGTCCTATCAATGCGAATCATTATTGTTTTCAAGCTCGCTCCTTGTTCAGAGTTTATCTCTCGTATTTCTCTTGCGATTACACAATGCAATACCGGATTGTAATATTTGAAGATTTAGTAAAATCAATTTGGGGTCTAGGGAAAGTTATCAGACCAATGAATGGAGAGAAGAGGAAGATGTGTCATGCACAACCACATTTAAATTATCTTCGCTTCTGCCTCAATGTAATTGTTGTAACCGAATTCCAGATGGCCAATTCGCTGGTCGAAAAACTTGTTGTTTCTGAACAGGAAAAGCTCCTCTCTCTCAGTGCAAGCCTAGATTATGAGTATAGGAGATCATTGGTAGGATTTGTATAGAGTGAGACAGCAAAAATGTTGCTGAAGTGCTGAGCGTCCACAACCATCGGATTTCAGATTTGGATTTTGCAACTAATGACATTTATTAATTCAAGGTAGAATGACAACATTGCATACCAACAGTTATAGTATTTAACCTTACATGCAAGAGGAGAACCTGAATTGCTTTAGCGTGCATCGATCCATTAAGGATCAATCACGTAAGGATGGAGCAGGAGAAAAACCTTATTTCCTCATTCAGATGCAGGAGAAATTTGGCTAAGAGAAATCCGGTAGAACACATTCAGTCCTTAGAATCCCCTGTGAACTCATTTGCGGCCGAGGCAAATGAAGAAGATGAAGAAGACGTACGTATGGGGGAAGCTTCCTCCTCGCAACAGCCGGAAGATAACTTGTCTGTGGAAGGTGAAGATGAAGAAGTTGAAAAGAATGTAAGGATGAAGCGACAGAGAAACCCTATTTTGGCATTCAATTTGTTAGAAAATTTACTATAATACTACCACAATTATTGTTTAAAAAATCTAAATTACTATTTAATGTGTGTATATTTTAATATTATTACAACAATTTTTCAAATGCATTATCTTTCTAATTAAAATATTACTTTTAATTACACAATATTTGCCTAACCATGTTTCCACAAAATAAATCTAGAATATTTCAAAGAATTTGAAAAATATCTATATATTGATTTGTTTTTATCATTCTACAATTCATTTTTCACTCTGATTTTGAAAAAAAAATCTAGAATATTTCAAAGAATCTCAAAAATATCTTCTATTATTTTTTTCTCTTGCATTCTCTTTTTCACCTTTTTTTACCTAAAATAGATATTGAATGTAGAAAACTTGTTTTGATACCTTTCTTTCATTTTATGTTCTAAAAATAAAGTTGAGTGTCAATTTTAACATTTAAAAAATAATGAAAAGAATAAATATAAACTAGTAATGTATAAAAAGTCCCTTAAAAATATTTAGCAAGTTTCTAAATTCATAACTTCAAATTAATATAAATATACAATAAATAATATAAAAATAATTTACTAGATAGTAATATTCTAAATGACTAGAACTAAGTTTTTAAAATTTATTCTATTTTATTTATATTATTAAGTAAAATTTTGAGTTCTCTATAATAAATATTGATGGTTTAGTAATAAATTCAAATGTCATATTGACACTTTTTTAGAAATTTAGCCTATCAACTCATACGGTCTAACAAATTTTCAGCCTGTCATATATAGTCCAAAAGTGCTAAAACAACTAATACAACCATCAAATTCCAAATTCCACGCCTGATTGGATCTTTTAAAAGATTTGAAAAGATATTTTGTCTTTAATCACTATTCCTATATCTTTATTTGCCTTCAATTTTAAAATTACAAAAATTGTCACTTTAAAAAATAGCTTTTATTATTATTTTTATTACCCTTTTTAAAAATCTATACTCACCTTCAACTTTAAAATAAAAATACTTATTTAATTTGTAGAATATTTGTGTACATGTATTCCAAAATATAAATCTAGAAACAATTCAAGGATTTGAGAAACACTTTATATTAATTTATCTTATAGGGAAGTCTTGGTTAATTATTATTTTTTATAATTAAATAGGGAAGTCTTGGTTAATTATTATTTTTTATAATTAATTATTCTTATGTGTTAAAGATGAAGCAGAGTCAAAATCTATTGTATTATTGTTTGTAATATTATTTTCAATAATATTAATATTGTACTATAATTTATTTTTTTGATGAATAGTCCCTTTCTATTAATAAAGTAATATACTTGTTACATATTCACAAAAAAGGGGTCGGGGGACACAAGATCACCTCATGAAAGTTCAGACAACAAAAGCCAGAAACAACAACTATTCACCAAAAAAACATATTAGTAGTTCCCTCAGGCCATAAGAGCACTGTGAAAGGGGATCATCACGATCATTATAACCTTAGGAGACATTTGGATTGGCAGGTGGACTAGGAACAATCCAGGCATCAACATCTTCATTAGCAACTTTCTCTTTGTCTTTCTCCTCCACCCACGATAGAGAAGTTGCCAGATCTAGCCGAGGGAAAGACCACTTGGAGCAACTAGAGCTAGGAGGGGCAACAGGAGGGGGAACCACAGGAAATGGGACAAGCTAGAATTGTGGCGAGGTGGAGAAGCTGAGTGGCGCCACCAACCAATATTTCCACCACTAGGAGAACAATGATGGGGTGCCTATGAGTGTGGTGTATGTGAACGACAAGCAGAAGAATTGTGACTCAGCCTCGACGATGGCCCTAGGGTGGAGTGTGGTCAACCAAAGAGTCAAAAGGAACTATGGCGATCATACAAGGCGCGTTACCCCAATGATCAAGAGCAATTCCTAGAGGTGGGTCACTTCCAACGCCACCTTATTGGCTAGGACCTAGATCTGCAACATGATATTATTACAAATGCATGCTTTAGTGTACATAGCAACATTGATATCAAGAAAGTTGTGAGTGAAAATAACAACATTGCTATCTTTCCACAAGGTAAACAAAATCTCCATCCTGAAAGTATGCTATATTTGGGTAAATTGACAAGGAATTCTTGGGGAATCACCCAACAAAATCATGTGCCAAGAAAAGGGTTTTGGCTTGAAAGGCTTAAAAAATTCATTTATCCATTACCAATAATTTTGAGCATGCCTACAAAACAAAAAAAAATGCAAAAATAACTCAGGATGCCCATAAAAAGGGCACCGAGGATTAGGAACACCAAGATTTTTGAGCCACAGCCTAAGGGGAAGCCCTTGAAACAACATGCATAGGAAAAATGGGCAATCTTAGGCTCAGTGATAGCATCACAAATAGTATCCAATCGAACCCTCCAATGATAAGGAGAAGACTGAAGATGCCATCACTGGTTGAGAGTATCAACCATAGGGAGATGGGGAGAAAGCCATCGATACCCTAATTTGGGCTTATAACTGGTGAAAGGCATTATAGGATACCACTTCTTGTCTTTCTACCAAGGTCACAAAGACTAGATTCCCAACTTATGAAGTAACTGATCAGGAATGGGAGAAAGAAACAAATCAAAATTTTGACGATTTGGATGAGCAAGATGGAACTGGACCTACATATCCTCCCAAGATTCGAGACTCATAAAGACCCTAGAGAAGACATCCTTAGGAGTCTTGATGCCATGTTTGAAAAAATGTAGAGCACTAGTGCCTTGTATCTTGGCTAGAGGAATACCTTGAATGGAAAACAATAGAGACCACTGAAGGTTCTACTGATTCAAAGAAATCCCATCATGAAACCAATCACCATCCCAATGAAGCCAAGGCTTCACAACTTCCCAAGCTTTTCAAATGCTCTTGATAACAAAAGAGCCTTGGATATGAATAGGTTCTTGCATAATGAGAAGGGTTTGAAGACCAATCCCCTTCCATGCAAGACTATTGATAAAAAATCCAAAAGAGATATAGTGTCAAACCAATACTTTCTAAGCTTCATCACTAGTGAGAGCATGAATAATCCACTTAGCACAAAGAGCAAGACCTTGCTTCTGCATGGAAAGAAGGACAAGACCTCCAAAATCTTTAGGGAGATAGTAAAAATCCTAGGCAACCCTATGAAAGCCATGATGATCAAAACCAACATCCCAAAGGAAGTCACAAAGAAAACATTCCAACTTGAGGTGGGAGGCTTTAAAGAGGAAGCCCAATAAGAGGAATAATACACATGAGTAGTAGTCAACACCTTCAAGAAAATGTGGAATCTTCCCACAAGTAGTCAAGCTTTTTCTCAATTTTCATGAGCACAACATTCCACAAATCCACTGGAGAAGCTTGAAAGGCAAAGGGGATGCCTAAAAAGAAAAAAATATCCTTGTGAGTGACCCTTTTCCACTCAAATTGAGCAAGCCAAGACATAGCCAAAAGAAAGGGTTGTCTGTAACAGAAGGTCTTGTGTCATTGAATAGTCTAACCAGAAGCTTGACAAAAGGTATCCAAACATTGCAAGGAATTAGTGATATTCTCCTCGTGTTCCAAGAGAGTGAGAAATGAGTCATCAACAAAGTAACCATTGACAAGCCAGGAAGAAGACTCAGGCAAGGAAATGCCATGCATTGAACTAGAAGAAATAGAGTGGGCAAGTAGGTAACCAAAACCTTCAACAGAAAGAACATACAAAGTTGGAGCTAGAGGGAAACCTTGATGGATAGATCAAAAAAGCCCGAAGGCTTTAGATTGTCAGTTGTTGATGGTAATACAAGCATTAGCATCGCCAAAAAGCATCTCCACAAATTGGAGAAAATTAGGGCCAAAACCAAAAGCCTGGAGCATAGCCAAAATGAAGGGCCATTCAATTCAATCATAAGCTTTGGCAAAATCAATTTTAAAAAGTAGAGTCTGTTGGTTGGACTTACAAGCTGTAATGCCTACCCCTAGTTGGCTTTTCTTGTTGTTTGTTAGATTTTTTTAGGCCTGTTTTAAGTTTATGTTTATGATTCTCGAGACTTGGTTACCAAATTAGATTAAATGTATTTCATACTCAGTTGATTTATGTGATGAGTTATTTAGTTATTTCAGGATTATTTCAATGATGATATATATGTTTGTTTAGTGACTTTTAGTTATTTCATGATGTTAGTTAGATGAATGATTTATATGCATTTTTATGGATACTTACCCCATACTTGCATGCATATGGTGTACATGTATGTTTTACTTTATGATTGACATTATTAATGTGGTTGAGGGAGAGAGTCATAGTCACCTACTAGTTGGGATCTACACGATGTACCACTCCCAGCCATTGCCTATTTAGTTTAAATTATATGTGTATGTACATGTGTGGATTTTATGCAGATTGTAGGTACCAAGTATTGATTTCCTTGAATTGCCAAGATGATCGTACCCTATCATAGTATCTCAATGGTATAAGTGGAGAGATAATTCTTGAGTCCAAATCTTAGCCTAATCCAATTGTCCTAGAAAGTAGGACAAGTATTTGAGTTGTTTACCTATCTAAATTCGTTAAGTGATGCAAATTCGTGATTTTGACCTAGGAGTCTGATTATGTTCTTTGTCTTCAGTTGAGCTTTCAAATTTAGTTTTGTAGGTCTGATGTATTTTTAGTTATAATTAAATCATATTAAAAGATAATTTAATGAAAATTTTGTAAAGTAAATTCAATATTTAATTATATTTAATTAATTGAGAAATTAACTAAATAAAATAATTAAATTTAAAGATTTTATTAAATTTCTAATTTTGGTGTGTTTATATTTATTTAATTTAATAATTATTATTTAAAATTTTTATTTTTAAATAATAAACTCTAAATAATAATATTAGTTGAATATATATATATATATAGATTGATTGGTAAGTGGCCGAAGCCTAGATTAGTTATTGTTATTTGTTGTAATTAATTATTTTTATATGTTAAGGGAATTCGAACCCAAGACCTCCCATATGAGAGACTCACAAGTTACCGTTGTGCTGTAGGCTCTTGCCTGAATTAATAAATATATTATTTAAAAAGTGTCTCATGATTTAATAAAAGAGAGAAAACATTAATTTAACAAAAAATATTTTAATTAAATTGCATAAATCGGTGCATGAAATTAAAATATAATGAAATAATAAAAGATAAAGATCAACAAGTTTTCTTGTGTGATTGCACAATCGAAGCCCTAAACTTAGGGGAGAACTCTTTATCAAAGATCTAGAGCTCATTTTGCAATAACCAAGGTTTTGGAGGAGCAATTTTTGGAAGAAGGTTTTCAGAGGGAGGGAGATCATTTGCCAGCTTCATGCATTGTCAAATTAGCATCAGATTCAGGTAGAATCTTGTGGGTTTATTTGTACAGTAGTTTTTTGTTCTTCAAAGTTCTCTATTCTTCATGTCTATTGTATTTCTAGGTTAAAAAATATTATTTGGGTTGAAACCCTTGTAGGTGAATTCATTTTTCTTCATTTTGAAATCATCTGTATATGGATCGTTAATTCTAAACCTTTGTTTGATTTAAACTAGGTGATTCGAAATAGATTTATTGAAATCGAGTTGTGGTTTTTGAAAATAAAATCAGGATTTTTTTTTTAAAATTTTAGTTTTTTGATTGTTTGATTTGGGTTTCTATACCAAGGTTATATTGGAGAATTTATCAAAAAAAAATAAAAAAAAATAATGTAATCATAAATTACTATTTAGTTACATTATTAAATATTAAAAGGAGGAATGCAAATTTAATTGTGGGGGTAATTACATTTTATGTTTTTAATAAAAAAACATATAAATAAAAATATAAATTCAAGTGGGCAGGGACAACCACCCCCCACCCCCCTTCTCCTCCTCATGGCTTTCTTTATATGTTTATTTAATAAAAACATAAAACAATAATGCCCCCCACAATTAAATTCGCATTCCTCCTTTTAATATTTAATAATGTAATTACATAGTAATTGAATGTGAATTTAATTGTGGTGGGCATTACATTTTATGTTTTTATTGAAAATCATATAAATAAAAATATAAATTCGAGTGGACAGGGACCAACACCCCCCCACCCACCTTTCTCCTCCCTGTGGCTTTCTTGCTCAATGCCGGTCTTATTACTGTCTTTGTACAACATGTACTACTGCAACAACAACAATACTATGTACTGCTACTATGGCAGCTTTGTAGGATTCGAGCAAAAGCGCATAACAAATCCACAAAGCCCAAGAAAACCTGCATGCAGAAAACCTGTCACGGAGAAGAAAAAGACAAAAGAGGCAAGGGTTTGATTTGAAAAACTCAGACAAAGAAAATATTATTCAACGGATCTTCATAATGAAAAATATAAAGAGATCAATCCTTATAAAAGGAGATCGAAACTCGAAAAGGGTAACCTAAAGCCTAAAAAAGCTAGGTTGCACAATATAATTAATAAAATATTAATTATATGCACCTACAAGATAGCTTAAGAAAAATAGAGTAATAGGCAACTTATTAAATTAAATCAAAGTGATTTAATTAATAAGTGCGAACAAATAATTACTCTAACACCCCCCTTAAGCGAAGCTTAGGAGGTAAGCTAACCTAGCACAACTATGAAAGCAAGAAAATTGGGTCCTGGCAACAAGGCCTTATCAGGTACCCAATCACAACAAAATCTCTATAAAGAGGAGAAATAGAGAAAACCACATAGGAAAAACCCTACTCCAAAAAGAGATAGCAAAGAATGTTCTAGAAGAAGGAACAAAGAGATCAGAAGAGAATCACTGAAGCATGAAGAACCACAAAACTCTATCAAAATGTTGATCTATAGAACCTCCATGGAAATAGAAGGCACAAACTGAGCGGGTCTATATGGTAGATGATCTATCTCACTGAAATGCATAGGTAACCAGCCACTGCAATTGCCTAGTATGTAGAATCAAGTACTAAATACATAGCTCACACCAATCTATATGGTAGATGATCCATCTCACTAAAATGCATAGGTAACCAGCCACTGCAATCGCCTAGTATGTAGGATCAAGTACTAAATACATAGCTCACACCAACGAAACATCAACCAAAGAAGCATAGAACAACAATATAACCCCCCCTTAAGGCAGGTGAGGTGACAAGCAGCTGAAAAGGTTGGCCAAAAAATCTCCTACAACACGGGAACCAGACACATCAAGAGTGAGGTACAGACACCTATAAAGGCACGTGTCACAGACACTACATGAGGCAAAAGAGGAAGAGGGCACAAAACTAGAAAACAACTATCCCCCCCATGGTACTTTATAAAATAGTGCGAGTACAATGAATCACAATGATGAAAAGGATCCCAAAATGCAAGAGTGAAACTTTATCTCAGTGCGTTTGCATAAAGATGCTTACAATGAATATCAACAATGATCAGAAAGGGAAAAAAGCTGATACAAAAGATAGTAGAACACAAAACGAAATATCCCATGCCAAGAAAATGATCCTCGGACCTGAAACACCTAAGATATCCATCATAAAGAAAAAATGCCAAAAACATGATAGAAAGAGCATGGGGTAGAATCTGGAAGAAATTACATCATTTCTGAAAAGTAGATAGAACTAGCTTTCCAAAAATATCACGTTTTCAAAAAATGGAGATGGGACGCACAGGAAATGCTCGCCGGAGTCAAAAATGGAACTTCAAACTTTAACTACAAAAATAAGAAACTAAACTAAATCAAAACCAAAAAACTCCTACACCACTCTCTCTGTCTCGAAACCAGCTTTTTGGTGCTTCTTTCAGATCGAAAAAATACCTCTGTATGCTCAAGATATGTCCAAAAAAGCGCGAGTAGGTCAAAAAGGGACCTTGGAGAGCCTGCAGGTATGCTGATGCAGTGCTGATGTTAGCATTTTATGGAAAAAAAATTCATAGCCAAGGGGTCATTGCAGCAAAAAAGGGATTGCCACATGGCAATGCGGGCCCAAAATGGTGACATGGCAGGCAGAGGTGGCAGGTGCCAACATGGCACCCATGCCACGTGTCACCTACTGAATGGTACTGACTGGCTGGAAAAATCCACACGGGTTGTTGAATAGGTGGGGCCATAGGAGGGCAGTGGCTACTGGCAGTAGGGGCCGCAGGGGCTAAAGACGCTGGTGGCACCGTAGCAGAGGAGGATGACAGGCGACGCTGGGTGGCCGTGGAGCGGCGGAGGCTGGTGGGTGGTGCCGCGGTGGCTCCGCAGTGCTGCTGCCAACAACGGTGGCGGCGTGGTGGTGGCTATTGGGTGGTGGTGTCTAAGGCTACTTTTTTATACTTTTAAAATTTTTTTCTCAAAAATTGTGTCCGTACGGCCTCCTGGGGGGCAAATTTTTTTTGCCTGACACTATGGAAGCCAAAAAACAAAAAAAATTATATGAATCTTGATTGTAAACGACCTTTCGGATCTAATGGCAGTGTCCGTTTAGCCTCAAACTGCTCCAAAAATCAATGATCCCCCTATTTTTTTAGAAAAACTTGAAAAAACACCATATTCGATCTGCCAAACCCTTGTTCTACCTTTTTCTTGAAACACCGAACAAGCTACAACAGATTTGGCTTTGATACCATGTAGGATTTGAGCAAAAGTGCATAACAAGTTCATGAAGCCCAAGAAAACCTGCATGTAGAAAACCTGTCATGGAGAAGAAAAAGACAAGAAAAGGCAAGGGTTTGATCTGAAAAACTCAGACGAAGAAAATATTATTCACCAGATCTTCATAATGAAAAATACAAAGAGATCAATCCTTATAAAAGGAGATTGAAACCCGAAAAGGGTAACCTAAAGCCTAAAAAAGCTAGGTTGTACAATATAATTAATAAAATATTAATTATATGCACCTACAAGATAGCTTAAGCAAACTAGAGTAATAGGCAACTTATTTAATTAAATCAAAGTGATTTAATTAATAAGTGCGAACAAATAATTACTCTAACAAGCTTTACTACCAGCTATGTGGGCCTAAAACACTTATTTTTTAATATGTTGTTTTTTAAAATAGTTTTTTAATTATTAAATTTTAAATAATTTAATAAATATTTTTAAATATACTCATTTTTTATTTATTTAGTAAATATTACATGTAATTTCATATTAATTTTTAATAATAATTTAATATGGGTTATTTTGTTAATAAATATAAATAACTATTATCTTTAAGAATTTAATGGTTAATGATTTTAATTTTAATAATATTTTATTGAAGTTTTTAATTAATTAATTATTAAAATGTAATTGTGCAATAAAGTGTGATTTGAGAAGTTGGAAAATTTGGTTAAATCAAATTTTGTTTGACTGTACAATTTTTATATAAGAATAATTTATAATACTAGGAAAATTTTTATTAATCGAAAAACCTTTGTCATTATGAAACTTTGAAACAAAAACGAACACTGGAACCCTGATTGTTATCAAATCTTTGTGTTTTGAAAACTAAAATGGAAACTTGGAAACCTTTAGTGATAATTGAACTTTAGTGTTTTCAAAACTTAATGAATTGTGAAATTTACTTTTGTGTGTACTTTATGTGACGTGTGGGTTACTATTATGGGTTTTGGGTTTGCCTTAGCTATGACCAAATCAGGATGTTTACCAAAGGCTTGGGGGTTTTATTTAGTGATGATGTTAAGCATCTTATCTTTTATTCCTGGCCATTGTGATGTAGTCACATGTCTTCTACGATGAGTTTGATCTATTGGTTGTTATTGCTTTCTAGTTTCTCTTGTGTAGAATTGAAGTGAATGGTGTGACTTTTCTTGTGTAACCTTTGAGTCTTCGATCAGTTATCATTGGATTGCTTCCCAGTTGCTTGTATAGGAGTGTCATGATTCTCTGATTTGTTTTTGATGATGTCATGTTATGTCATGGTTTGGTTTATGTTTAGTTGACTTCGAACCAATCTTGTTAGGATGATCATATTGGTGAAATCTGTGATTATGATCAATAATATTTTCAATATTTTTGCAGTTGCTTATTTAAGAACTGATAAGTGATTTATGGTCATATGTGATCTACTGCTTTTACTGAGCTTAGGGTAGGTTATGTGTATGTCATGTTGGGAAGTGGATTGTAATGGAGGCTAAGGCTCCAAAGAGGCTGTCGAGTAACCTATTGTAGGTTATTTTAATAAGTGATAACATTTCATTAAATGGGTTAAAATGAATTAATAAGATAAGGTTCCACATAAGGTCACTAGGGGGTTTGAAGTCCTAACGGACTGCTAGGGTAACCTTAGAGTTGACTTGTTAGTATACCTTATCTGAACAAAAGGATACTGATGCTGGATAGAGACACTAAGGGGCTACAGTCCATAGTGGCTACCAGAGTAACCTTAGAGTTGGCTCATGTGATGACACTTGCCCACTTGCATAGTAGATTTCCTATGTGTCTTTGTTGCCTTTGGGATTAGTTGATACTTGTGTCTTGGCACCCTTTGAGATAGTCTACTTTTAGGTGTTTCCTTGACCTAGATGTTGGTTTTGACTTGTGTTTTGATTTCTATTTGAGACTTGAGTTTATCTCCTCAGTGTGGTGGGAGTGGGCCATTTAGGTTCCACGAGGTCAGGTGGTAGTGTATTTTTCTTATACCATTGAGATCTAACCATTGGATGCCGTTGTTGGATGTGTTTGTGTAGATGTACCTTATTTTCTATTTGTATAATTTATGATGGACGATTATTCTCTATTGTACGATACTTTATTATAAGAGATCTTATGAGATGCATTTATTTTATGATGTATATTCTTTCAGCCTTTCGTACCCTGCGACTTGTATAATGGATGATTGTGCATTCTAATTATTGCCAAGAGACATTCTATAATTGTATATTGTTTAAATAGATTTGTACTTGTAATATTTCTATGAGGTGAATTTTGGTTATGTGTTAGATTTATTGTTAATAAAATTAAATGTGATACAACGCTATGGGACCCTTAAGAATTGTAATTTATTTTATGGTATGAGTTTTGATCATTGTTTTTTAATGCTTCCACTATATTATATTTATTGTTGTTAAGTTATTATCTTTCAAAACAAAATGTTTGGAAAACTTAGTAAAAATTTAGGTTAATTTCTTTTGGGTTCCCTGAGGAGGCATTACATGAGCCCACTTCATGCCTTCCCAGAAAACAATGATGTTGTTAAGAATATACCTAGATTCGATAAAACTAGTTTTCTCAAGTCACACGATTAAGTGAAGAAGATGCTGAATCTTAAGAGCTAAGGCCTTAGCAATTATCTTATATGAAACATTAAGCAAGATGATGGGTTTAACTAAAATATTAATGCGTGTGGATATTTGAAAACTAGAGTTCATATTGACCTTAGTTTTACAATTGTTCGTAAGATACAAAACTTGAAAAAGATATTTGCTTCTAATCAATAAATATATATGAATGTTTAAACACCTCCTTTGTTATGTCTAAACCTTATTATATTCTAAATTTTTACATATCCATTGAATTCATAAAAATGGAAATCTCTCATATAATAATAGGCCTGTGTGTATGTATATATATGTATATATATCTACACACACACCTACCTTCACTTTCACCCCTTCTCTTGTATAGTAACTTCCTATGGCAAGAATTAATAATAATTGGCTAGAAATTTTAAAAATAAAATAAAATATCATATAATATAAAATGCATTGTTTTCCCATATGAGATCCATATTTTTTGTCTTTGTTGAATCTAACCTTTTATTTAAGATTTGATGAGATAATATTTCAATTAGCATTATAAAAACATCAATATCACTCATCAAATAGTTTTCCTATCAAAATAGATGAGAAAATTATGTATTTAGTATTATTGAATAAAAATAAATTTCCAACTATTCTTTGTTTCAACTAATCATATAAAAATATAAATTATATTGATAAGATGGTTTAGCTATGACTTTGTTGTAAATAGAAGGTATAAAGAACATAAAGTATTTATTATTATACTATTAAGAGTTTACCATGCCAAAACATAATTATTATTGATATAAATTTTCTCAGTACATGGGTTTAAAATGAATATTTTCCAACTGATTGGTTTTTGTGTTTTAGACTTTTACAATGATCAATCTTTAAAATCATATGAGGGATATAGGAGAAGGGTTAGAAAAGAGAAAATACATAGACAAACACCATCAGGAAAAAATTCCATTATAATTATCCCAAAGATTATATGATGTGATTGGAATTAGTCTTTTATAATTATCCCAAAGATTATATGATGTGATCGGAATTTTGTTTAACCAAAATGACTTCATTAGTTTTTACTTCATTAATAACAATGCCAATTCTTCTATAGTATCCATGCATTTGGAGGAGGATAATCAAAGTACAAACCATAATCACCAAGAGTCTATAAAGTTCATTATAAGTGAAAAAGGGTATAAAGATATTGGAAAAGCTACGTAGAAAAATTATTGAAAGGATTGAACCTTGATGAAAGAACATTTTAATATGGTGTATTCCATAGGTAGAAAGGAAGATAAAATAATAAAGGTCTAAATATTATATTTCCAATGTTTTAATATGTACAAAAGATAGTATGATAAAGCTTTCTAGGTCAACACTATAGTGACATGATTTGATATGTATTAAACTATCAGCATAACCCTTGCACCCTTCAAAGGTGCAAGTGCTAGTTATTAATTTTATAAACATGGTCTATATTCAATCATTCAAATCTTTGAGGGTTACACCATTGTTTTAAAATATATAACTTATAAGTTGTTGCAATGGTCCAATCTCCCTTTTGTAGGGTCTATGTGGGTCACACAAACTCCCATGACCCAATACCATGTCTTCCATGATATTCATTGCTAGTACTTCCATTGTATTCCCCTTCTATTGTTATCATTTTTTGTCATTGCTGGATATCAATGTCTCAACATGTTAGTAGTTGATATTATTGTGAGCTTATATGCCCTATTCCTTTTATAATGTTTTCATGTGCCCCACTATCTATCAATACCTTTGACTTGTTCCACATTTGAAGGGAATGACTGAGCCAATGCATGTTCAAACATTTAGTATCATTTTCCAGTGCAATGCAAACATGATCTACCTTCCACTACCTTCTTAGTGATCAGTCTTTAAGCATAGTGAGTATCTGTTCTATTTTCTTGACAACGCGTTTGAACCACATTTTGGTTTTCTATGGCTATGGAACTATTCTACTTCTTTCCCTCTTCCATACATATCAAAATTCATACTAGTGACGTTGCAGGGAATGGAATGAGTGTGGATGGAATAGAGAAGAGTGGAGTATCTTTTAGGTCATTTGTCACCCATATTTTCCATATGTAATCTTGAACGAATCCTTGTGTTCTTCATATGATCACAATATTTGACTTTGGCTATTTTTTCAAAGATTTTTTTGTCTCATAACCTATGTAAGTACTTCGCTGCTAACTAAACAAGGAATATATTTCTTCCCCTCTCCTCTTTGTCGATTTATGATCATTAACTCCAAGTCTTCTGCCAAAATAACTTGCAATTTTAAAAACTCTTCTAATTGTTTTATAAGATCTATTACGTTTGTGGCACTTATAAGATTAATGAAATACATCTCACTTCCACCATTACACACTGCCACCTATAGCTACCACACATTTGCCACCTATAGCTATCATACATCTAGGATTTGGTTAGTAATGTATTGACCTTATTACTATTAGGCCTAGTAGTCTCCTACTCTGATGCAATGTTAAGGTTTTAGGAGGATCATTGCAAAATGTAATGGCACTGCCTATTCAGTATGTGTGTTCCAAATGTAACATCCTTTTAGATTTATATTGAGAATAGGCCATGAATAGACATATCCCTTCATGGGACACATGTCTATTCATTAATAAGATAATTGGTAATAAAAAATTAATCTCTCACACACACAATATTTATTTTTCTAATACAACAATAAAATTATATCTCAAATATAAAGAACACATTTCTATATAAGTTATATCTCATATATAAATATATATAGGTTTATCTAACTTAAGCTATCAAAAATCAACAATAGGAAAATTTAAGTGTTAAATAATATATTTCATAATTGCCATACTTTGACTAATTAAAAATATAGAAATGAGCAGGTGAAATCATTTAACAATTTCACCTAATTTGGGATAATATAATTAGTGATATAATTTAGGCACGTCACCAACCTTTCTCTTTTATTTATTTCTTCTTACCATGGCTCCTCAACAAACCAATAGAATATTATTAACTATGAGATTTATGGTGCTAGGTTATACCAACACTTTGCATCTAGATTAGAGAGTAAACCAACCTTCTTTGGATATTTGAGCTCATTTGTATTGACCAATTTCATGTTCTTTGAGTATCTGGAATCAAAATCTAGTGCAAGGTGCAATTTAGTTGACAACTATTTTCAACATGCCTAGTAGGATTGAGTTTAATGAGTTCTAAATCAAACACTTTGGCATTTTGGTATGTTCTTCAATACATGTTATCTTTTAAGGAAGTTCTTCAACATCATGGTAACTTTTCTAGTCAAACTTACCGGTTCAAACAATCTTAGTACTTCAAAATCTTCTACCTAGTAACTTTACATGTTTTAGGGGACTCCACTATTTTTTAGACTATGCCACTTTTTTAGAAAAATACATTCAAATAGGATCATCACATAAAGGTGAAAAATTTAATTTCAAAGAGTTACCTTTATTTTTAAACTAATAAGAAATGGTGAATTTAATGTTATTTACTTTCACAGTTTTTTCCCAGTCAAGTATCATTCCAGGTCACTCCAATGGCCATCCCTAAAAAATATGATTTTCCAGTTCTAATGTTGGTATCCCTATATCCCTTAGTGGGATGGCATACTAGTGACTACCATAAAAAGAGAAATCCCATATTTGATTGATGAGACTCATGCTACCACCCCTATAGAGCATATTCAAGATGTTGTGAACATATACTGTGTACATAATATGTGATGCAAAGAAAGGAAGGAGAATCCCTAAAGGAGATGTCCTAGCCCCCAAAAATTAACCATACAATGGAAACACAACACAAGATACAAGCTATGATACCAAACACAACTCTTTGTTCATAAAAAAACTAATTACATGCAATGTGCCAGGTTGTAAGGCCTTCTTGGTTACAAACAAATAACAAGATCCCTCAAGATCCAACCCAAAACCCTAGCTAGTCTAGACATGTAGCACCACAACACTTTGGTATAAACCTCTAAGAAAGATCTAAACTTGTGCTCACAAGCCACCATGCAATCCCCTTGTTTCCCAAGCCACAACTACTAACTCTTCTCAAACTTCGCTTGTCTTCTACATCCTCTTATCCAAGATGGATTATTATGACTTAAGACTCCACAAGACCCCTTAGGTATAGCCAACTAAGCCACAAGTTGGCCTAGCAAGTTAAAAACTAAATAAACAATTACATTAGATACATGTTGAGCCACACATCAACCTACAATAGATATGAAATACCAAATCCCTTAGTAGGCTTACAAAATTCATTAAGTACACCTAGAACAAATAACCAAGACATAAATAGGTCTACATAAACTCCCATGATCGATCCACTTCACGATATCAATCCTCATGCAATAATTACACCAAGCTAGCCAAGAAAATCTATGAGAACTCCATCCCACAAGTCACACTATCAAGCGTTAGCAACCACCAGTCAAGCACTACCAAGATCCTACAAGCATTGTCAAGAAACATATTACATGCCAAGCAATAGTATATGCCAAGAAACAATATATGCTGACCTCCTTCAAAAATTGAGCACCTCAGCCAATATTACACCTAGTAACGACCAAGCACCACTCCTTCGGTGATTGAGTCCCCAAATCCAAAGCCAAAATATCTCTAACATGTAGGATTACTAATTACACTTGGATGCTCCTGCATCAGACACCCCCAGGTGCAAAAAGATGTTCTTAGAAGCTAGAAGAACATCTTCTAGGATTTAACACATAAATCCCAAACTAGTTCTTCACATACATTTCCTCGAAGTCTTCAACTTGCAAACTCTTTCCCTTGTTGCAATTTTGCTTCTTCACATCCATCCTTGATGTGCTAAAGGTTCTCTTTCCACACTGATCTCTAACCCTCTCAAAATCCTTTAACTCAACTCAACTACCAATACTTAGGTTCCTTATACCAAGTTCTTCATTCTCTAAGGGAATCAGTGAATGCTTCCTACCACCTTTCTCAATAGTAATCACATTCTTGACACAATAATGCATAGCCCTACAATCATACTACCAAGGTCTACCAAGAGATATGTGACAACTACTCATGTCCACAATACCACACAAAACTTAATACTTATACTGTCTAATTTGAAAATCAACAAGACATTTCCCCCTCACTTCCAAAGCATGATCATCTTGTAAAACTATCTTATAAGGACAAGGATGTCTCACTCTCTTCAAACAAAGTTTTTGAACCATCTCCTTAGCAACAAGGTTATTAGTACTACCACCATCCACAATCATATTGCATATTTTACTACGAGACTTACAACAAGTCATGAAAAAATTAATCCTTTGACAAGGTTCTAGTGCCTTCTTACCAAACAATACTTGTTGAACCATCAAGTTCTCTCCTTCCTCAAGTTCATTAACATAGGCTTCAACTTCATTAACCACAACTTTCCTATCACCTTTCTTCTATGAACACTCATAAGCTCTATGTACTTCATCACAATGAAAAAAATTACCTTTAAAGGAAACTATTGTCACAAAAGCTTGCATCCCTATCTAAAGTTTTTACCTAAGGACAACCTTGTAAAACATGTCCAAACAACCCCCAAGCTATGGGAATTGAACTATGAGGTTGAATCTCCAGAGAAGGTTGACTTCCTTTTCTATTAGGATACACCTAAACTACACTTAAAGAGGAAATGGGAGAAGGCATACATGAAAGAAACTACCTAATCTATTCTAAGGAGGTGATGCTAGGGTGTTCAATCCTACATCTACCCATATATGCAAAACTAACTAGTTATAACCTCAAAGAATATAGATTTAGACCTTGTTTAATCTAACAACCACATGTAGATCAGACAAAAAAAAAATTCTATAGGAAGAAACATTACTCAATATCATTCAAATGCAAAAAATAGATACAATCATGCAAATTACAGAATATAGACAAGAACATTAACTCGAGGCAAAGAAGTCTTGCATAGTGTGTTAATGGCTAAAAGAGATACAACAAAGAATTACAATGGCTTAGAGGCAAAGGGAATTTACAATGCGCATGTAAAACATGCCAAGGAAAATAGAGAAGAATCTACCAGACACTTAGAAGGGCTACCAAATGTGCTTTTATAGCTTAATCATAACTAAATATTTTTGACTGAAAACTACTTCACAACTACTACATCCAACCATTATTTCAAATATAGAAAATATCTAATTATGGTACAAAATTGGATGCTAGAAATTCACTTTACACTAAACAAAGCTCTGAGAGGTTAGGAACAATGACCATTAACTTCTAACTAAGTAGATGGATCAATAGGTAGTGATGGAGTGTTCTTTTGCATTTATCAGACTTGGGGAACAATGAAAGTGGTTGTAGGAGATTGAAAAGATCAGATCTATCATTGAAGAGATACTTTCTTTGTCATCAACTTGCCAAATCAGTTGTGTCATTAGTCAACTAGAGTCAAACCATTAGGCCCTGCCATGTGCACCAATCATCTTTTACTATTCTACCACTCTTCAAAGTCTTCTTGCTTTGACCACCTATGATCATAGCTTCACCACCACATTTCTTCATTAATAGACATCGCTTGTGAAACCATGACCAACTAGCTATCATTGCTTTGTAGCCTACCCTTGACATCTTTATTAATCGCTACAACCCTGCAAATACTGAGATCTTGACCACATTTGCACTATTTCCATTGTGACCTGAGGTTTAGCTCTCTAACCTTGTGACTAAACAAAACAAAGAAATTTCTTGATCACAAATCTAACCATAGCTTCCACTTAACACACTGTGATAGTGGGTGGGCCATAGATCTAAAAGATCTAATGGTGTGAAATGCATCCTTGAAACATTGAAGATTTTTCCCTTACCGCATTATTGTGACCTAAACCATAGTCCGTTAAATTAACCTTGCGACCGAGTGGGCACAATGCAATCATTCCATCGAGGCCTAAACCTCAGTTAAGCTTTAACTCACTACTACCAAGCAAAAATATAGTAATCATGCCTTCTCCACTTGAACTCCAGTTAGCACTTAACCCACCACGACTAAGAGAAACCAAGGGGTGATCGTACGGTTGCAAATTGAAATGTTTCAAAGGCACACATGAAATAAGACCATGAGACTTAGGATAAGATACATAGGCAATGCTGAATTATTTCATGAAAACCCTTTAATATTTGAATTTTGAAAACCCTAGGTGACCATTTAGCGGCCTATGATTTGAATTTGATTTTTTGGCCAGAGGGAATTTTTGGTTAACATTTATGGTGACTCAGAGGGGATGCAAGATTGCTTGGCATAAAACCAATGACCACTGAAGATCCATTGGGATATAAAGTCTCTAAACTCTAAAAAACCTATCCACTTCTTCACCATTGCCACATTCTGAGCCATAAAACATGCCCTTCTACCTTTGCAACTCTACAAAAATGGAACCAAAACTCTTTGCAACAAAACATGTGGTCAACACTTCTTGGAAAACAAGAAAAAAGAAAAAGAAAAGTATTCTAACTATGTACATGAAACATTCATCTCTATTAGAAACAAGGCTTGAGATATAATCCATTGACTAGAATAGGCAATATTTTACCATTAGGCCTACTTAACTAGAGAACATTAGCTTGCTTGAAACTAATAATCACAAAGGGACCACTCCATAGGGAATCAAATTTTGAATGTTTCCCTACCTTCACTCTGACTACATCCCACTTCATCACAAGATCACCCTGTCTAAAAATTCTAAAATTTTCCTTCTTATCAAAGCTTTTCTTCACCTATTGTTGATGTATTTCCAAGGTCTGTATTGCTTGGTGTCTCTTCTCCTCCAACTCTATCAATTTTTCTATCCTTACTGTCATAGCATCATTTTTAATTAATTCCAATTGATGGGCTAATTCTAGGGATGAAAATCCAATGAGATAGGAATCCTTGCTTCCCTGCCATACACCAACAGGAAAGGTGAGTTTCCAATAGCCCTTTTAAGTGTTATCCTATCAGCCCAAAGGGTTGTCTCAATCTCTGGTGCCAACACCTTTGATTATCTTCAATAGTTCTTTTCATTATCCTAATCAAATTCTTTTTTGATGATTCTAACAAGCCATTACCTTGGGGGTAGTAATTAAAAGAAGTGCTTAGATATATGCAATGATCAATCACCCATGCACAAATCTAAGCTCCTACAAATGATTTTGCATTGTCTAAAATTATAGTGGAAGGGGTACCAAACCTTGTAACAAGTCCATCTAAGAAGAATTTTCAGTAGCATATTTTAATGCAACTACCTCTGTCCACTTGGTAAAGTAATCTGTAGCACCCAGAATCCATTTATGACTAGAGCTAGAAGGAGGCTTAATAGGATCAATAAAATTGAATCCTTGTTGGGAAAAAGGTTGATCCAATTGAATAGGATGAAGTGGAAGAGTTGCAAGCCTTTGCTTACCTAAAAAAAAACACATTTTTCACATTTTCTAACATACCTATGGAAATCATGGAATAAGGATGACCAGTAATAGCTTGCCCTCATTATCTTCATAGTAGTTGTTCTTTCTGAAAAGTGGTCACCATCAGGACCATCATGAAGCTCCTTAATCATTCTCTCTTCTTGATCTACACCAATATGCCTTAACAAAGCTCCATTGAAGTCATTCCTAAAAATACTACCATCAAATATGGCATAAGGAATGGACTACAATCTAAACTATCTTCTTTTGGCCCTATCCAATCTCTGAGGATATCCATTTCCGAATTAGGTCATCATATCATGTATTCAATTCCTTGGATTTTCATTTCTCACCTCATGCTGTTGTGCCAACACCAAGGAAATTGCTTGATTTGATTCGTGAGATGAGATCATCTACTTGCATAGTCCCTTCCCTCTTACCAACCTGGTGATCTAGATGTCCACATCATACTCCATCAACTTAGTGATCCAACCTACTCTTTTCTCACTAATATCTCTACTCAATAGGAAATCTTTAACACTTGCATGAGGGGCTAATAAGTGGATCTTATTGTGGAATAGAAGATGTCTAAATTTCTTCAAAGATCTTATGATTGCAAGGGCTTGCTTCTCCAAATAGCTATATTTGTCTTCATACTCCTTCACCCCTTCACTAAAGAAAGAAATAGGTTATTCTTCATTCTTATCATTCAATTGAATCAAAACAACATAAATAATTGACTCACCTTCTAAGGTGTAAATAATGAAATCCTTATCAAAATTCATATTGATGAGACTAAGGGCTAAGCTATGGTTCTTTGATCTCCTCAAAACTTGCTTTCCTTTCCTTGGTCCATGAAAAGACTGTATTATTTTTAACCATAGATGTAAGAGGTTTCACCATGGTAGCTAAATTCGGAATAAATCTCCTCACAAAATTTATTCTACTAAGAAAACTTTGTAGACCTTTCTTATGACTAGGAAGGGAGAGAGCAAGTATTGCCTTTTTTCTTTCTAGATCAATGGTCAAACCATCCTTAGATATAATGTGTCCTAACAATTTCACTTGATTAGTGGCAAAGACACACTTTCCTAGATTCAAAGATACTCCATACTCTCTACATCTTATAAATACTTTTTTGAGATGGCCAAAATGATCTGTTACATTCTTTGAATACACTGTGATATCATCAAGGTAGATGAACACAAACCTTTCAATTATGTTTTTTAAGGACATCTCCACTTCCTTTTGAAATGTAGTACCTACATTTTTTAGTCCAAAAGGCATTTTACAATAGGCATAGGTGCCCCATTTGGTGGTGAAAGCAGTCTTATATTTGTTAGTCTCTTTGACTAATACTTGGTTATAACCTTAGAATCCATCTAAGAAAGAGAATCTCTCTGAACCACTAACCTTAGACAATATCTATTCCATATAAGGGAGAGGGTGATGATCTTTAAGGCAGGCTTGGTTAAGATCCCTAAAATCTACACAGTCTAATTTCTCCACTCTTCTTTCTAACAAAGATAAGGTTTTCTACCCAAGAGGAATGCTTAATAGGGAAAATGATATTGGTCTCAATCAATTTGGATAGCTCTTTTCTCATTAATGGCTCAATCTTGGGATTCATTGGCCTCTACTTTTGCCTAACAGGTTTGACATCATCAACTAAATCTATGGTATGTTGAAACAAACTTGGGTAAAACCCCTTTAAATCATCATATGTATAAGCAAATACTTCATTAAATTCTTGACATAGATGAACAAAATTTTCTTGCTTAGTTTCATAAAATACCTTCCCCATGTTTAGCATCCTTCCATTAGCAACTACAACTGGCATATGATCATCTTTGTTTATAGCAAGGTTCACGCCTCTATCCCTTGCTTGGTCATCAAGATAGAAGACACTCTCTAAGGCAATAAGACCCTTAGGAAACTTATTGGAGTTGAGTTTAATGATTTTATCACCATACTAGTCATGCAATTTGAACTGATTTCTATCTAAGAACTCTACTTCATTTTGCAAGAAACTTACAATTTGTGCTTCAGATTCAAAGACCTGCCAATTGATATTATTATTAGGGACAATAGGTCTAACAACCACTTTAATCTTCTATCTCTTCTCATCTTCAAGGCTCCTTGGGATATCATAAGGTGCACCCACTACTACAAGTTTGTCGGCATGTCTATTTCGTTTTCTAGGTATGCTCTAAATATTAAATGCATTGAAACTTTCAAGCAAATTCCATACTCTATGTTTATAAGACTTGAGAAAACCATTCTTGGTGATATTTTGATTCCTCACCTAATTAACCACCAACTCACTATCTCCATATACACTTAAGACTTGAATTCCTCTTTTTTGAGCAAGTAGAAGACCCTAAATTAATGCCTCATACTTGGCCACATTATTGGTACACTTGAATTGAAGCCTCAATGAGAATAGTACCTTTCGAGTGCAGGAGAAATCAACATGACACCAACCCCTAATCAATTTTTGTTTCTTGATCCATAAAAGTACATACTTCATGTCCCACCTGTGTCTTCTTTTTTCTTCATCAGGTTATGGATGAGAGCATCCTACTCTAATACACATTAATTACCAAGGCTTGTCTATAAGGTTTTGATATAGGATCAAATTGATATGCATTAGCCCATTCATCTAAACGGAAATCAAGTATCTCTACTAAAGAAGTGACAAGCTCATTTGCTATGTCCATTTCACCTATCTCTACGATGGTGCAATTCATATTGATGAGATTAGGAGTGTAGGGCTCAATATGATGGAGGGCTAATGGTTCTACTCTTATTGAAGCTTTGGTTCCATACCTTTTTCTAAAAAATATGTATGACCAATTAGAAGATATGTAACCACCTATTTGAGTGGTGAAATTTCTTGAAAAACAAATGGCAAAGTGTGGTTTAACCTCAACAATTGATATATCTTGAACTACAGTACAACCAGGGCATGCATGTAGGGCCATTTCAACATTCTTAAGGATTCCTACAGTTTTGACAGTACTACCATCTAACTACAATGCATCCGTAACAATGGGTTCATATTTCATTTCTAAGATATCAACAACACAATTGGACATTACTAAACTACTAGCCTCTGAATCAATCATGCAGTTATGGACTAGCTTATCTCTTGTAATCAAAGAAACATAAAATGGAGGAGGTCTAACCTTTTTACTTGTTTCTACCATTTTTGATGGTTGTACCAAATTTATGACATTCTCCATACTAGGTGGCTGATCCTTTAATCCAATGCTCTCCAATTCCTATTGTAGTAGCTTCTCTTGTGGTGGTATAGTAGTAACAACATCCTACATAGAAATATTCATGTTTTTCCTCTTCATCTGCTCTACCACATTGAATGATGCATTGGGTGCTTTGGTATAAAATTTGGGAGTTGCATGTGTAGGAAGTTGAGATGGAACAACTTAAGGGTCATTGACATCTCCTCTACTATCATTTTGTCTTTCTTGTCAAGGAGAATTAATAGGTTGACTAGCATTGTGTTGCTAGGAAACTTCTTGTACATAAGGCACTTCACTTGATGTTGAAGTTTGATTGGGAGGAGGAGGGGTAATATCTTCAACAACTCTTCTCTTGCTCCTAGTTATAAGCACACAAATCTTGGTTTACATTACAATGCTCTTCCACTAGATGGTTTATGAAAGAAAAACCACCCTACTAAAAAGTATTAGCAGGTTGATTAGCATCGTGTTGCTAGGAAACTGCTTGCTCTAGTATAGTTAATGCCAAGTAAGATTTTTCCTTCTGACACATGTAGTATTTATAGGAGTAGTTACAAGAAGGGTATAAATCTTGATCTTGGGCAAGATTTTTCTGAGGGGCTAAATCCCTATTTAGGTTGGTGTCTATAGTCTAGGGGTGGTGAATAGGTCTATTCTAATTTTAGGGGACATGACTTTGGTTTGAAGGTTTATTATGTATGGGAACTTGATACTAAAGTTAGGAAGGCTTATTATTTTGAGCTTGTTGCCTCTTCATAGTCACCAACTCATTGCCCATTTTTTACACTACTGTACTATTGTCCTCCATATTCTTTTCTTGGTCTTATATCCTCTTATCCACATTCTGCATCAATGTCTGCATCATGGCCTCAATCCTATCAACTCCATTAGAGGATGTGGAGGCTATTGTGACCATAAAAAGATGTTGACTTTTTGAGGAAGAATGAATAGGGGCTATAGTAGGCTAATGATTGGGCATGTTAGGGAAGAAAGGCATTAGGGGCCTTGGAGCTAACTTTCCTCTTTGTATCAAGATATTTTCTACTCTTATGACAACCTCATAAGAATTTGGTAGTGTCCCCTCCCATAGATTGTAGAGTGCTAGCAATATCACTATTGAAGGCTCTGAGGTAATACAACAATGCATTACTAGGAGAAGGTTTTACTATAGTAGATATTCTATCCCATGTCTTCTGAAATCTATAATTAAAATTAGTCATACATTCATGGGGCACCCTCTTGATAGTTGTGAGATGTTCTAAAAGTGATAGGTGATCAATATTTTCCTCAAAATGCTTGCATAGGGCTTCTCCTAACCCATCCCAATCAACAATAGAGTTATGAGGCAAGACTCTATACCATTGTAGCACTTTCCCCTTCAAGGATGAAGCCAAAAGCCTAATAGAAACATCATCCTTAGATATTCGATGTATATTACAGACATTTACAACTTCTTATATGTGTTCTAAGGGGAAGATGGAGGATTCACTAGTAAACTTAGGTATACTTTTAAGAGTTGATACTAGTATGTCATGTCTTTGGGCTAATAGGAGAGGACTTTCACCATTAAAGGTGGCGAGAGCATGGGCTCTAGCCATGTAAGCAAGTAATCTTTTGATATGAGCATATGGTATTCTAAGCTAATATCTAACAACAAGATGAGTGTAGATGGATCTTATAGGGGTATGTGTTACTGTTGCACTCCTAACTGGTGATAGAGATACCCTAGCCTTTCTTCTTGGATTAAAAAAATGAAAGCTCCTGGTATTGGAACTTTCCTCTAGAAGATGTCCCTATTTCGGCTTTGAATGGAGTAGAGCCACAAAGTGCTTGAATATGAGCCTCTTGAAGGCTTGAAAATATCTAGAACAACACTATCTTCTTAGCACGTATTGGAGCTTTTCTTCTTTAACACTAGTGAACTTGAAATCTTCTGAATATAGTTCCACCAGGCATGCCAAAAATTGTTGTCACAAAATCTTTCACCCTTGTCCAAATATTTTACCTAAGGACAACCTTGTGAAACATGGAAACAACCTCCAAGCTATGGGACTTGAGTCTCCAAGAAGGCCGACTTACTTTTCTATCAGGATGCACCTAAAATACACTTAAAGAGGAAAATGGAGAAGGAATACATGAAAGCAACTAACTAATCTATTCTAAGGAGATGATGCACCAAAATAGGGTGTTCAATCCCACCTCTACCCATATATGCATAGTTAACCAGTTATAACCTCAAAGAATACATATTTAGACCTTGTTTAATCTAACAACCACATGTAGACTAGACAACAAAAGAATGCTATAGGAATAAATTTCACTCAATATCATTCAAATTCAAAAAATAGATACAATCATGTGAATTGTAGAATATAGAAAAGAACATTAACTAGAGGAAAATAAGTCTTGCATAGTGTGTTAATGGCTAAAAGAGATACGGAAAATAATTACAATGGCTTAGAGGCAAAGGGAATTTATAATGCACATGTAAAACATGCCAAGGAAAATAGAGAAGAATCTACCAGACCCTTAGAAGGGCTACCAAATGTGGTTTTATAGCTTAAGAATAAGTAGAGATTTCTGAGTGAACCAATTCACAACCACTACATCCAACCATTATCAAACAAAGATTTGAGAGGTCAGGAATGGTGATAATTAACTTCTAATTGAGTAGATGGATCAACCGACATCGATGGAGTGATCTTTTGCATTTATCAGACCCATAGAACAATGACAATGGTTGTAAGAGATAAAAAATATTAGATCTATCATCAAAGAGATGTTTCCTCTTTCATCAACTTGCCAAATCAGTTGTGTCATTGGTCAACTAGAGTTAAACCATCAGGCCTTGCCATATGGACCAATCATCTTTTATCATTCTACCACTCTGAAAGGTCTTCCTACTTTGACTACTTGTGATCATAGCTTCACCATCTCCTTTCTTCATTAATAGCTATAGCTTATAAAATCATGACCAACTAGCTATCACTACTTCACAGCCCACCCTTGACATCTTTTATTAACTATTGTGACCTTGCGAAGACTGAGATCCTAATTGTATTCACACTGTCACTATTGTGACTTGAGGTTTACCTCTCTAACCTTGTGAACAAGTGAAAAAAGAAATTTTTTGATCACAACTCTAACTGTAACTTCCTCTTAACATGCTCTGATACCACACTAGCCATAGATCTAAAATATTTAATGATGTGAAATGCATCCTTGAAACATCGATGATTTTTCCCTTACTGTAGTGTTGCGACCCAAACCATGGTCTATTAAATTAACCTTGTGATTGAGTGAGCATAGTGAAATCATGCTATTAGGGCCTAAACCTTAGTTAAACTTTAACTCACTATGATCAAGTGAAAATAGAGAAATCAGACCTTCACTACTTGAAATCTAGTTAGTACTTAACCCACCATGACTGAGTGAAACTAAGGGGTGATCACACAGTTGCAACTTGAAATGTTTCAAAGGCATACATGAAATAAGGCTATGAAACTTAGGATAAGAGACATAGCCAATGTTAAATTATTTCATAAAAACCCTTTAATATTTAAATTTTGAAAACCTTAGGTGACCATTGAGCAGGCTATCATTTGAATTTTATTTTTTAGCAAGAGGGCATTTTTGGTTAACAAAAACCTTACCGATCCTCTTCCTCTACTCAATAGGCTTTGGTTCATCTTCTGCACTCAATTTATCCTTTGCTAAGTGATCTTGCTTCTCTTTCCCTTTGGAACTTTGTTGATTTCTCCACTTTAACTTATCTTTTGCCTTTCGAGCATACTAATAAGCATCCTCAATTGAGTCAATCTTCATTCATACCAACCTCATCTTAAATATTGAATCTAAAATCATTAATGTACCAAACTACCTTCTCCTTAGAAAATTCTCTATGTCTAGACTGAATAGTTAGCTTGTAGAGCTCCTCGGTATAATCCTTTACAAACATATCCTTCTTCTTCATGTTTTGCAACCTCTTAAACAAATCAAGTTCATAATCAACAAGAATGAACTTAGCCTTCAATTTTGTCACCATCAATCTCCACAGAGTGATCTTCAATTTACCTTCCTCTTCTCTATCTCTTTGTAATTATTTCCACCAACGAGCAACATTTCCTTTCATCTTAGTCTATTCCAACCTCACTTTGAAAATATCTCCAATATCCTTTAACTCAAAGAAGTCTTCCAATTCACCAATCCAATCAATCAAGTCTTCAAGATTCAAAGTACCTAAGAAATTAGAAACCTCCATTTTATGCTTAAGATTCAACTAATATCTATATCTTGCAAGCTGACCAATCCTATCTCCCACAGGTCTCTTAACACAATTAGTTCTATTCTTACCACTCAATCCAACAACCTCAAAGTCTTTAACAACTTCCTCATAAATGTCTTTAGTACCCACATGCCAAGGTATACTAGCAATAGCCTTTATGATCTCATTCTTCATCGACTCCATCTTAGATTTGAACTATGTTATAACATTCTTTAAGATCCTCACTTCCACAACATCACAGAGGTTTTCAATCTCCCTAGGGTCCAATCTTCTTGGAGGCATCTTCCAAGATCTTCACAAACCCTCTACATCAAGTCCAAAAGATCAACCAGATCCTTGCCCTGATGATCTTCACCATAGGTCTTGGTGCAAACTACCTCAACTTTGATGATCTATCTACACACTCAAGAAAACTTTCTCTGATACCATCTGATATAGAGAAAGGCAAGAGAGTCCCAAAAGGACATGTCCTAGCTCTCAAAAATTAAGCACATAATGGAAAAACAACACAAAATACAAGATCTGATGCCAAACAAAAATATTTTGTCATAAAGAAACTGATTACATGCAATATGTTAGGCTATAAGGCCTTTCCAGTTATGACCAAATAGAAATCAAGTAATAGTTCTACAAGAGCCCTCAAGATCCAACCCAAAACCCTAGCTAGTCTAGACTTGTAGCACCACAACACTCTGGTAGAAACCTCCAAGCAAGATCTAAACTTGTGCTCACAAGCCACCAAGCAATCCTTTTCTTTCCCAAGCCTTAGCTATTAACTCTTCTCAATATTCACTCCTCTTCCACATCCTTTTCTCCAAGTTGGATCATTATGAATTAAGACTCCACAAGATCTCTTAGTTATACCCAACTAAGCCACATGTCAGCCTAGTAAGTTACAAATTAAATTAATGCTTATAGTAAATACATGTTGAACCACAAGTTAGCCTATAATAGATATTAAATACCAAATACCTTAGAAGGCTTACAACATTCATTAAATAAACCTAGAAAAAATAACCAAGACCCAAATAGTCCACACAAAATCCCATGATTGATCCATGTCATAATCTCAATCCTCACACAATAAATGCACCAAGCCAGCCAAGTAAATCCATGAGAACTCCATCCCGCAAGCCACATTGCCTAGCATCAACAACCACCAGCCAAGCACTGCCAAACTCCTAGAAGTTTTTCCAAGAAACATAGTACATGCCAAGCAATAGTATATGTTGAGAAACAATATATGATGACCTCCTTTAGTGACCAAGCACCTTGGCCAACATTACACCTAGTAAATACTAAACACCACTCCTTTGTTGATTGAGTCCCCAACTACAAAGCCAAAATCCCTCCAACATGTAGGATTACTAACTACCCTAGGATGCTCCTACATTAATATGTCATAGTGAAAACATAGCTATTAGGATCCTTGCATCCTAGAAAATAAAGTTATTCACTACAACATGGAACTACAATAAGGTTCTACACATGACTAGGATGAGCAGGGAGATAAATTTTACTAGCAATAATAAGAAAAAAAGTATTCATCTCTCCCTCATTAATTAGATAATTATAATCAAGAGGATCCTTCATGAATCCATGTGAATATATTATTGGATTAATTATATGACTCCAAAAACACCTTCAAGATCTTTGAAAGACACAAAAACTTTGACAAGATAGAATAGCAAAATTGATTCAATATTGATAATTCACATACTAGACATACAAAATGTATGTGATTTTTGGTCTCTCTAACATTGTTGTCTATTATTTTCACACACATAGTCATTTAATAGAAGAGTTAGACATTCATCTCTCTGACTAAGCTACTCTATATAGGCCAACTCATAAGAAAAGACTTGTATATATTGAGATCTATAGTAGCTGAGCAAGTACGTGGTCATTGAGTATTTTCAATGTAAGCCAAGTCTAATATTGATTCATAAGTTCAAGCATATGCAAGCTGAGTTTTTAGACACCAAAAATCGTCCCAAATGACTATATTAATCTAATTAATACTAGTCACATTCCTCTACTTATTTAATTAAATTATTTCAATTAAATAGGTTCATTTTTGCCTAAGTATTTAAATTTAATTTAAATACTCCTAGCTCTAATGTGTTAATTTAAATTAACACATGATTCTCCACATATTCCTTTTTTAAATAAATTTTATTTATTTAAAATCCTCCATATTCCCATTAATTCTTCTAGACCTTGATTAAATTAAATTTCATTTAATTTAATCTTTATCCAAACCACCTAGAAGTATGTGCATTGATATGAGTTTTCATCACATGGGTCCATATATCTTTTAAGCACATGTTGTCTACACCATAGGAACCTTCTACACACACATGCCACCTCATCAGTCTTATCCATCTATCTAGAATGTGAGATAAGGTGCTTAGTTGTCAATCCTTATCCTTATCTCCTAGTGGTTTCTAAGCACATTCTAGATGCTTCCTCCATCTACTTTAAATAGACGTCTTGTCTCAAGCTTTCCTAGTGGTGGGGCGGGGTTAGGAGTCATTAGAAGTCATTATCATCCATTAGGTACCATTAGAATCTCTTATCATTGCATCATCATTCTGTCATTTTGATTTCTCATATCATCTAGTCTAGGTACATATTCCATCACTCACACTTGCATTCACACATCCAAGAGATTCATCCATTGTTGTGTTCCTAAGAGCATACCAAACATACTCTCCATCTAAGATACACCAACAAGGCTTCTTATGGATGCCTTTGTTGAGTTGTAGAGGTGGAATGGTCTTTGTTTGTCATTTGCTTATTCATTTTTTCATAGTTTGAGGTTTGCATAATCTTGGTTGCAATTTTATGCAATACAGAGTTATACAAAAGGTACCAAGCATAGTGGAGATCGAGTGTTAGTAGCTTATACAATGAGCACTGAGTGTTAGAAACAATAAGTGTCGAGCAATGAAAAATTGACATTCAAGTTAGGAATGATAAAAAATTTGAGGTAAAGCATTTCAAGCTAATATGAGCATGATATTTATTATTTATAGAGTTTATTATAGATATTTTTTCACATTTTATGACATGGATCACACATCCCTATGTTCTGTGATGAAAAAATAGATGGAGCAGCAAAACAAGGAAGCATCTAGAAAAATCTCTATGGAATCTTTAAATAGGAAGAATTTGACCTATTTTGATAGAGTTAGATGGTGGTGCAGTGTGTAATGGTATCAAGGAGTGAACAAGCTATTCATGCAATCCAAGTGTGAATGTGTGAACATTGCAAAAAAGGAAAAGAAGTTCTCTTATTCTAGAAAATAGCAAGTGACCTAGGTAAGAAATGAAGAATAGAAAAGATATATTAGATTAGATTGGAAAGAGGAGATCCAATACCAAATTATCACAACAAATTGAGGATCAAGGTTTGAATTAGTTTTAACAGATTGAGTCAAGGTAAATATCTTAACAGAGTAGTCCTAACAAATCTCCATAAATCTCCTAATAGAGTCCTTTATTGTAACTGTGAAATCCTCTAACAGGGTGAGATCTAATAGTCTCAAAAGCTTTTAATAGGGAAGACCCCTCATAAGTTAGATCATTGATATGGTCAAAAATTGTAACCCTAATAGGTTAAATTTATTACTACAATAGTGAAGATTTGTGGGTATCATCCCCACCCCAATTTTACCTTCATTCTTTTTTTTAAAAATAGGGGTAAAAACTTTATTGAAACTTAGAATAGTTGAGTACAAAACAACAAAAGTCCAAAGCCCCAGGAGCTACTAGAGATTATAGAAAGAACAAGAATGAGAACTTCATTCCCCAACACCACTTTCATCTTCAACAAGAATCCTCTCCAAATCCTGACATAGCTCGTAGGGCAACTGCTCCCACTCATCAATCCTCTGGCCATCAATATCTTTTGATGCCCATTTAACCAGACAATCAGTTACCCTATTCCATTCCCTTGGAATATGGGTAAAAGACACCGAATCCATTACAGAGCTAACCTGTAATATCTCTTGCACTAACATAGATAGTTGCCAACTAACTTCAGACATCTTCCTCTGAAGAAGCAAATTAACCAGTACTTGAGAGTCAACTTCACAAATCACCTTCCGCCACCCTAGGGCATAAGCTCGCTTCAAAGCATATAGGATAGCCAAGCCTTCCATCCTATTAATAGTCTGCACACCCTCATTAGCCAAGAAGATAAAGACCACAGATCCAGAAGAATCCCTACCAATCCCACCGATCCTAGCCAGACCAGGATTACCCCTAGAAGAACCATCCGTGTTAATTTTTAGAAAGCCGTTAGAAGGGGGGAGCCATTTCCCCATCCTTTGAACTCTATGTTTCACACGCCTACTTCTCCTGATGCAAGTTAAGGCTGGAGATATCCCCTGAATATCAAACCTATTAACTATCTCCACATCGCCTTTCTCTAGCGGCAAAATAATCTCACTCTTAGCTTTCACAGTTTCCTGTACCATTCCCATAATTCTAGTCTAGACCTGTTGAATCCCCAATTGTTCACCTCAAAAGATTCTATGATTCCTTTCCAACCAAACTTGCCATAGAAAAAAGATAGGGCCAGCATACCGGACATCCTACAAGAAGGGAGCCGAGGAAGGGGGCCTTCCCAATCTCATCCAAAGCTTAGCCAGGGAGGATGCATGAAAGCACTGACTCTTCCAGACATCCCACCAGAAGTGCCATAATTGTAGTGTGAATGGGAAACTAAAGAATAAGTGTGGAGAATCTTCCTTCCCCCACCACATAGAACACACCTTGAAGGGCTAGCAAAACCCCTCTTCTGAATATTGTCCCAGGTCAAGCATCTATTCCAAGCCAAAGTCCAAGAAAAGCTATTACATTTTGGCCAAGAGAAATTATTCCAAACTTTCTTCCACCAATGGACTTCCCCCCCAGAAAATTGCTAGGAGAGCAGCACCTGATAACCAGAAGACACAATGTATGTACCTTTGGGATTAGGGGACCAGGCCAACACATCACTATCCATAAGGGCACTACAAATATGACCCGAAAGAATGTTATGAAGCTCAGCACACTCAGCCTCCAACCCAAAAATAGGCCACTCCCTTGAAGTCTTCCAGCTTGCTTCCACCACCTACCCTTGAAGGAAAAATGACTTAAAGTCACACACCCTAGTCCAACCAGCTTCGCAAAACCTCTGTGCCAATATACTCAAGTGAGGATATTGGGAAACTATGGGGGGGTAGCCATCCCAAGAATCATGCCAGAAATGTGCCTCTGTCCCACTCTTACAAATCCAGAAGAGACCACCCTTAATAAGCGCAACCCCCTTCTTGAGAGTATTCCAAATCATCGAGCCTTTCCTTGCCAAGCTATATCGAGGGATATCTCGCTAGGGGATCCCAAAAATGTACTTGTGAGACAAGATCCTAGCCTACACCTGATCTTGTTCCACACACCATCGCCAATACAATTTAGCTGCCAGAGCAGTACCAGAAAGCAATGATTGTCATAATCCAAGACCACCAAATCTTTTAGGACTACAAACAATCTCCCACTTAATAAGGCTCCACTTAGTTGATGACAAATTGCCAGCCCATAAAAACTGTCTGGCTAAGGATTCAAGGCTCTTAACAAAGTTCACCAGTGCCACCTGAATCAAACACCTATAAAGAGGAAGAGCCTGCACCACAAATTGAAGTAACTAGACCTGACCAGCAAAGGACAACCAGCGATGAGTCCAGTGGTTCACTTTGACATTGAATTTATCCAGAATAACCTGCCAGGAATCCCTAGATTGCCTACCAGTATAGATGGGGATCCCAAGGTAAACCAAAGGAAGACTTCCAATTTGGAACCTAAGTATATGGGCAATTCTTTGTTGAATTGAAGGCAGAGTGTTGAAGAAAAAAATTGAAGACTTGCCCTCATTAATTAACTGACCAAAAGTAGCAAGGTAGACATCCAACACTCTGCACATGTTAGAGGCCTCTCTAATAGTAGTCAAACCCATCAAAGCTATATGATCCACAAACTGTAGGTGAGACTGAACAAGAATATCCCCTCCCCACTGCTGGCCCTGAATAAAGCCTCCTGCAACATTCCTTTTAATCAACCTTCCCAAATCTTCCACCAAAAGAAGAAATAAGTAAGGAGAAAGAGGGTCACGCTGCCGCAAACCCTGAGAGGTCCCAAAGAGGTTAGAATGCTCCCCATTAATTAAAACTGAGAAGGAAGTCAAAACATACAGCTCATAACCCAACAAATCCATTCCTCCTCAAAACCAAAGGCACCCAAAACCTTCTGAAGGAAGGACCAATGAACTCTGTCATACGCCTTGGCCATATCCAGTTTGATGAACATAGCCTTGGCTTTGGAACTAGCCATGGAATGGATAGTCTTAGTAGCCACCACCACCCCATCCAAAATCTGACGACCTTCCACAAATCCACTTTGCTCTTTGGAGATTAGCACTGTAAGCCACTTTTTTAACCTTTCAACAATCAATTTAGATATAATTTTATAAGTTACGTTGCAAAGAGAAATAGGGAAAAATTGACTTAACCGGTCAACCCCCTCCCCCTTGGGAATGATTGCCAAGAAGGTAGAGTTTAGGGCCTAGAGCATTTGCTTATTCTTCTGGGATTCTTGAATAACTGCCAATAAATCAAACTTGATAATGTCCCAAAATTCCTGGAAGAACTCAATTGGGAAACCATTTGGACTAGGAGCCTTACCTTTTTTCATCTGGAAATTTTTTTTTTCTAACTCCTCCAAATTTATGCCATTCATAAGATGTTGTTTCATTTCCAAAGAAACCAAAGAAGGAATACAAGAAAGGACTTGGGCCTCTGCAATAGAGTCTCCCTGTGCATCCTCTCTAAATAAAGAAGCAAAATACTGCAACACTTCATTAGCGATACCCTGAGTAGAGGAAATAACCTCCCCCCTATCAGTCACCAAAGATGAGATAGCATTACCATGTTGTCTGGATTTCAACGAATTGAAAAAGAAGGCAGTGTTCTTGTCTCCCTCTTGAAGCCACTCAATCCAAGCTTTCTATTTCCAAAAGATTTCCTCTCTCAGCTCCCATTCTTCTAACACTTTTAAAGCTCTGGCTTCTTCCCACAAAAAATACTCAGACACTCCCTCCTCCCTAATCAATCTGGTAATACCATTCAACTCCACTTGAGCTTCATGTTTTGCCTGGTAAATGTTTTTGAAGCATTGTCAATTCCACCGTTTGAGCTAGTACTTAACATACAGGAGAAGCTTAGAAAAAACATACATTGCTGTACCAAAAGCTGACCTACCAACCCACCACCATTTGGCAACACAACCAAAGAGGTCCGGGTCACGAAGCCACATAAGCTGGAACTTAAAAGGCGGCTTTTGAGGCAAGCGAGCTAAAGAAATGACAAGCTTTATTAGCCAATGATCTGAGCCTCTCCAATCTAATATCTCAGAATTGGAAGACCACAATCCACCCACCCAAAAATAGGAAACCATGAAGCGGTCTAAGCATTCAACAATGCACCTGTCACCCTCCCTTCTATTATTCCAAGTGAAGCAGCCATTGTTAGGCTTGATATCCACAAGATTGAGTGTTGAGATATTATCTTAGAGCAAGAAAGAAGATGGATCCAGTCTTGTATTACCTCCTCATTTTTTCGTGAGATCAAGAATAGCATTAAAGTCCCCAACAATAATCCATGACAAGTAAGGAAATAAACTACGAACCAAAAGAATATTATTCCAGACAAGGAACTTACCTTGGGAGTCAATAGGAGCGTAGACATTAGAAAAAAGGATAGATTCCCTCGACTCAATGCACAGAGCAACTAAGGATAAGGAGGACTTAAAGGAAATCCAAGACACAGGATGGATCTTTCGTGGGTTCCAGAGACATGCCACACCCCCCGAAGATCCCTGAGCTCCAATACATTGACATAGACCATTCCTCCACAGCTTAGATGCAATACTCATCATGCATTCCATAGAAACCTTAGTTTCCTAAAGGAAGAGAACATCAAGAGAATGACTCCTAACTAATTCTCGAATAGCCTTTTTTCTAGAGCCGTTGTTCAAGCCCCTTACATTCCATGAAATAACTATCATTTCGAAGGAGTCAAAAAGTGGGAATCCAAGGTCTTCACAGAACCTGACTCCACCAATGTCTCCCCTATCATCTTAATCTTCTCTAGGTCCTTCTTTCATCCTGCCTTAACATTTTTCTCTGAGACCCCCTTCTTACCATCTTTTTGAAGAATGCCCAGATGAGGAGAAGATTTACCTTGCTTATCCAAATCTGGAGCTGCATTCTGTGCAGGAATAGAAATGTTCTCTACCCCTTGTCCCAATTCAACATTTGGCTCTAATATCATCTGAACCCTTGTCTGCCCATCCGTGACTATAGGCATGGTAGGCTCCACATGAGAATCCACAGGAGGAATGGACAAAGTAGTCTCCATTCTAGAATCCCTTACATGTTGATCCTCAATAATTAATCCAGGATTAACTTCTGGCTGACCCAATTCATCCAAGATCTTGAACCTGTTAAAGGTATCTTCTTCCTGTCGCTCCTTTAGAGTCCGCTTCTAGCCTCTGTTCCGATTTTGAGCCTTAACCTAAACAAAGCCCTCAGCATCCTTGCCCTCCCAAACAATAGGCTTCTTCCCTTTGTCTGCACTAGGAATATCATGAGGAGGAGGCGAAAGTTGCTGTTCCACTGACTTGGCCTTTGGGCATCTTCTCACAAGATGGCCATATTCATGACAAAGGCGGCATCGAAAAGGAAGGGTCTCATAATCTAGTTGTTGCACCTAAGAATGTGAGCTTGCACACATCTCCACTGCATCAGGCAATGGTCTACTCAAATCAAGTTCCACACAAATTCGAGAAAAAGTCATAACTTTGTTACCCAAGGTTTGTGTTGAAGGACCCACTGGCTTCCCAAGCATCAATGCAAGCATATGGAGAACATCCTCGCGACAACATTCTATAGGAAATCTGGATAACCAAACCCACAATAGAACCCGATTTGGAAGCTCCTCAAAAGGATTAAAGCCTGCATGCCATGGTTTGATGAATATCCCTACTTGGTTATAAAAATAGGGTCCACCCTCAAAAACCCTATTCCAATCAGCCATACAAAGAAAAGTTACCATGAAAAAAATGTTTGCTAGCAGCGTAACCTCCATTTTTCCTTCTGGTTCCCACACTTTCTGAGTCCAGTTCTCTAGAAATTGGAGAGAAACTCTTAAACCCAGGAACTTGCAATACAATGAATGTTTAGAGTAATATTCAACATCTTCAGTAATTATTTCAAAGAGAATTACCAGTTTGGGTCTATCTTTGCATCTTTCGAGACATCCGTTAATCTTCATGATCCGAGATCCCATAGGCGAGCCTAGATCCGTAGCCCCTGTATTCTGAGAGAAGAGGGCATTTTCAAAAACCCTTGCTTCCTGACGCGGCATATTCATACCCATCATTTCTTGAAATTTTGTACCAGACACTGCCTTAGAAGGCTCTCCCTTGGCCACTAACACGCCTAGCCTTGGACACCCCATAGTAATGGGATCCGTCTAAGCCTAGCACAACCCCAATCCATCACAACAGCATTGCGATTAGATCACAGATGTTGCATAGATCCGTAGGCAGAAAAGGTGAGAAAAGAGGTGTCAAACATAGATGCAATACCCCCTCACACATACACAGACCAAAAAAAAAAAAAAAAATCGTCTCAGCATAGAACGATGACCAGAAAAGGATAACCAAAACTGTCGATAGCAGAAAAATGACTCCCCCCCACACACTCGATCAACCACCCCCCACCTACGCAGTCACAATCACAGTAAAAAGGAGCTAGGGCATGGCTGCCCTAGCTCGGCGACAAGTTGCAGATGCCGTCCATCCTCCGTAAATATCCTCAATTTTACCTTCATTCTAAATTGTTTATAGGTAACCAAAATTTTTGTGTCATGTGATTAATTTTCATACATGTGAATGATAGATTAGATCTATATCCTATTATAGTTTGATTATATAAGTTATGCATGCATAAAAAATTGGATATGACATTGTAAATGTTGTGAATGCATTATAGAATTGTTGAAAAGGTTAAAGTGTTACAGATCCTGATTCATCCCCCTCAGTATCTTGTTGTCCAATTAAGGCTTCCAAAAATTGGTATTAGGGCTACATTCTCTTGGAGAATCTTAAAAACTTGTAGTGAAGGTCTTGGAAATGGAGGCTTTTAGATTGGACAAAACTATTGACAATCAGGTCATTGTCATCCACCTCTTACTGCACGAAACAAGGACATCAAATACATGAGTGTAGGTCAAGAATAAAGAATGTATCTACTGTACCTAGATTTGAAGGATATTGTTACAATTATCAAAAGTATGGAAATAGAGAATATTAATGCATATCTCAGATAAAACCCTACTAGACTAATCAATAGAAAAAATAATGCATCTAACAATATATGTTCCAAATGTCACAAGTTTGGATAGTCAAGAAAATAATGTAGAACTCAAGTGCCAACAAAAAATCACAACAACACCAAGGGTAAAGGAAAAGTAGACATTGATCAAAAAAGGAAGGAGATGAATAAAACATGGAAGAAGAAGATAAAATATGGAAGTAGTGGAATAAATAGAGTTGATATCACCCAATCCAATGAAGAAGGTGATCATATGATCTCAAACTGAGTAATAAAGTTATGTTTGGAATTGTATATCTAATGATACATCTGTTGAAAGGAGATTATTGAAATGAAGAAGATTGATGAAACATATCATGGAACAATCATTATTTTGTCACTGATGTCAAACTTGCTACTTATTGGTGAGGCAATTGCTTAGTTTGGTCTAAATGCTATCATTTGATTAATTGATGAAGAGGATTTGAAAAGAAAGGATAGCAAGAGAATCTAGAGAAAGGTTGAGTTATATGGTGTATAAAAGTAGCACTAAGACCAAGCAAGACTTTGATGATATAGTGTATTGTTTATCTACTTAAGGCTATAATAAAAGTATACTTGAGAAAATATTACAAGAAGCCTAAGTGTTGAGATAATGGGTGTTGCACACATTGCATAATATTGTTATTTTATTATTTTATTTTGTTATGTAATGTTGTACCTAGATGGACGTGCAACATGTAAAGATTCTATGGAATATTCTTGATGAGTTGTATTGTAACATTGTGAAAATATTTCATGTAATTATTTAATATTGGGGAAAATAATTAAATGCCCAATATTAAATGTGGGGTCAGTGGGTTAGGTAGCACATGGTTTTAGCACATGGTTTATGTAATACCACTTGGTGGTTTTGTGGGACTTGCTACTATATAAGCAGCCACAAGGGTAGTTGTTGTAGAGAGAGAGAGAGAGTGACAAGGAGAAGACAAAAGGCAAGAGTCGAGCGGGACAAGGCTTGACAGGTTAGCCAAGGGAGCATTTGTGAAGGTTGAAAGCATGGCATGGGATGTGTGGATTCATGCTTGTTCACATAGTTTGCTCGGTTGTGGCTATGGCCATGAAGGCTTCCATGGTTGTATGGCAATGGTATTTTTGCTGAATAATAAATGATGATGGATGCTTTTGGAGGCTGGGTTTTTTTCCCTCAATGAGGGTTTCCCAGGGTATATCTTGTGTCACAATTTTGTGGGTATGTTTTCTATTCTCTTGCATGTGGATTTTAATTCCGTGTTTATTTCAAATCTATTATGAGTTATGTGGAAATGGTTATATTCTTTATTGCCAAGTTTCATAACAAGTGGTATCAGAGCTATGGTTTTATTATTGTAACCCTAGATTGAATCCATGGGAATGCATGAGAGGATAAAAGAAAAGGGCAAGATATATGAATGATTTATTGCAGATCTAAGGGTTTTGGGTTGCTGTTATGATGGGATGTTAAAAGATTTGGGCATGTGAAATTGTTGGACAAAAAGATTTTTCGGATGTTTCATTTAAAATGAGGGTTTTGGGGGGTAGCTTGCAAAAATGACCTCCTGGGTAAAAACAGACCTCACCATTGGATCCAGGTCGACATTTCCATAAATTTTGATATATAATATGCCCTAGTTTGGCCATGTTCAGAGGAAATGAAAGAGTTTTTTTGGTTTCAGCCCATGATGGCCGTCAAATTTAATCTCGTCAGAATTTTCGTCACTGAAAAAATAAAAAATGAAAAATCGTACTGAAAATGGTAAAAAGACTGTCTTAGTAAAATGGCCATAACTTTCTCTCAGAATATCGGATTTCAGAGTTCTTATTGGCATTGGAAAGCTAATTCAGAGCACTACAACATGGTGTAGGTTTGGTTCCATGATTTTGAGATTTTTTCAAGTTTTGAGAGCCCTAAAGTCAGATGTTGTTTATTTTGATCATGAATTAGGGCATAACTTGGGCATACAGAGTCAAATTTTGGACTTCGAGTAGTCAACGAAAAGCTCTTGGAGAGCTCTACACATTGGTTTAGATTTGGTGTAGGTTTGGCATGATTTATTTATTGATATATTGATCTGAAAAGTTTATAGGTATATTTTGACTATGGTAACTTGTGAGTTTATGGCATTGGAGATTTAAGATTTGATGTCATTGTATACTCAGTTCATATTTCAGATTGGTCTCATGATGATATGGTTATCAGTGTTTGATTTGGATATGCATGATGACTTGTTGGGTCTACAAGTTTTGCAGTGTTGTAAGCGGTCTATACTTACAGGTTGCATTTATGGCTTGGTTATGGGTTGTCTTTGCCCATTGATCTTTCATTATTGATGCATATTCAAATTGGTGGCTTGGATTTGGGTTGTCTATGCCCTAAGTCACATAATTTTATCTTCATGTAGAAGGGATGAGATGTTGTTACCAGGTACAGTCATGGTGGAGGATTGTGGTTGACTATTTTATGCTGATAGGTTGGACATATTGAGAGCCAGATGCTCAGTTCATGGATGTGATCATGGTGCCATGGATTTTGGCATGACATGATTAGATATACAGGTACATCTTTGATGTTCATTAGCTTGGATTTTCTGATTCAGTTATGGTGGTATATCTTCTTGGTTGAGGATCATGGTTATTTGGTTTTCTTTTGAGGAGCTCATGATGTGCACTTTGAGTTCTTTGATGGTTTGATGCCTTGGTTGATTCTCATGGTTAGAGGATGGATTTTTCATCATTATGTCATGGATAGCTTGGATACACGGTTTAGTAGGAGCTTGTGATAGTGATGGGGTGACAGTGCAGGATTAGTTCCTAGTTTGGTTTATATCTTCTTGGTTTGGAGAGGATGGATTTTATGATGCCATAGGTGACTTGGTACCACAGTTGAGTGGGAGTTGTTGGCATTGATATATTTATTGAGTGTTTGCAGATGTTGGAGGTTTGTCTTAGATCCTGTTGCTGCAGAAGCATCTTTGACATTTTCATGGTGCACTTGTTATCTTCATGGTGTTTGAAGATGGTTAGATCTTGAGGACTCATGGAGTTCTTGGTTATCTTCATGGTGTATGGAGATGGTTCTTCCTGGTATGTGGAGATGGTTTTCTTCATGGTGTGTGGAGATGGTTGCATCTTGAGGACTCACAGGGTTCTTGGCAAAGGTGTGGTTTATGCTTTTATTTGGCATGTTATCCTTGGTGTGAGGATGGTTTCTTTATTATGTCATGGTATACTCTTGATATGTGTTTAGTTGTGACATGTTATGGTGTGTTCATATGGAGCATGTTATCTCTTTTTTAGTTGAGATGGTAAGATCATGTTGTCATGTTTATGTTCCTGAGGCCATGGTTGGAACTTTGACATTGATCTTGGTTTAGTTTCTTGGTATTGAGTACACTGATCATAAGCTGGATACTTCATGATATTGCTATGTTGCATTTGGAGTTGGCATGGATTGATTGGTTACAGGTGCTCATGGATACTTAGAGACGGTGGTGACGCTGATTTCTCTTGGATTAGAGAAGTATTTGTTGGAACGGTTGATGGTTTCAGGAGGAAGTCTGAGGGGCAGTCACCTGATATGGACTTGAGAGGAGATTTTTTTTAGATGAGTCTTGGTTGGAGACTTGGGTATCTTGATGACCATTCTCATTCCCCACTCTTGGTCTACTCGGAAGTTTGCTACATGAGAGGTATAGCCCATTGTTTCTCTCAGTTGCATTATATTTATGCTTGTCTTTCATGGATATGGATCTTGAGCTATGGTACATGAGTTAGTTCTGGAGGGTTCATTTGAGAGATGGTTTAACATTGGTTATCTCCATGTGCATATGTTGTTATGACTGGTTGAGTTTGGGAGATGGTTTTATATTGGGCATATTCCTTGGATTAGGAATGGTTATTCCTTGGTTTAGGAATGGTTTTATGAGTTTGATCTTCTTGTGAGAGGCTTACATCCATGATGAGTTATATGGTATGGTTTGGGTGTTTTTGAGGCTTCTTGTTGGGGTTTTATGGAGGAGATCATACTTGCACAGTTTACATCTAGATGTGTGTGTGTAGAAGGACATGATATAGGTTATGATTTGCATGGTTTCTCTGGTCTTGGTTATCTTCTTGGATGTTCAGTTTTTGCCTACATTGGATTTGAGATTGGTTAGAGATTGTGATCACTGGTTTGTGCTCATGTATGTCATGTGAGAGATGACATGGTTATTCCTTTATCTCTTTCCTTTGTTGGTTGTGGTGAACTTGGGAGAGCATTGGAGACTTGTTATGAGAGTTGTTCTTGCAGGATATTAGTTTATGTATTGTGGATGTCCTTGATACTACATGGATTCACTTCTTTGAGATGTGTTGAGTGGATTGGTTATATATTTGACATTATCCTTTGCAGTGGGAGCTTCTTGGTATATATGTGGTAGGTATTACTCTTGAGGCTTGTGATTGCAGGTTATAAATTGGATATGTCAGTGATATAAGATTCACTTGTTATACCTTTGAGGTATGGATAGTTGGATGGGTTTGGCACTTTTCTGTGGGTGCTATTTCAGCTATGGATATTTTGACAACTACGGATACATGTGATTACCTTTGGATCGGGTTATTTGTGCTTGAAATTTCAGTTGGTACAAGATTTTATGATCTTCTAATGTGACAGGTTGGGTGGCTTTCTCTTTGGATGGCTTCTATGTATGTCCAGTGGCAGTGGCATAATAAAAGGTGAGATCATTCATGTTTGAGATGCTAGATACTTTAATTTTTTTGCGGGTACCAAGATGGAGCACTTGGTGTATTTTGATCCATGATGGTGGATGTGCTACGAGGGATTGTTCCCTTGTTCATTTATGTGGCTACAGATTGACCCTATGCAATGTATACAACAAGTGGGAGATTTTTGAGATAATGGGTGTTGCACACATTGCATAATATTGTTATTTTATTATTTTATTTTATTATGTAATGTTGTACCTAGATAGACATGCAACATGTAAAGATTCTCATAGAATATTCTTGATGAGTTGTATTGTAACATTGTGAAAATATTTCATGTAATTATTTAATATTGGAGAAAAGAATTAAATGCCCAATATTAAATGTGGGGTCAGTGGGTTAGGTAGCACATGGTTTTAGCACATGGTTTATGTAATACCACTTGGTGGTTTTGTGGGACTTGCTACTATATAAGCAGCCACAAGGGTAGTTGTTGTAGAGAGAGAGAGTGACAAGGAGAAGACAAAAGGCAAGAGTTGAGCGGGACAAGGCTTGATAGGTTAGCCAAGGGAGCATTTGTGAAGGTTGAAAGCATGGCATAGGATGTGTGGATTCATGCTTGTTCACATAGTTTGCTCGGTTGTGGCTATGGCCATGAAGGCTTCCATGGTTGTATGGCAATGGTATTTTTGCTGAATAATAAATGATGATGGATGCTTTTGGAGGCTGGGTTTTTTCCCTCAATGAGGGTTTCCCAGGGTATATCTTGTGTCACAATTTTGTGGGTATGTTTTCTATTCTCTTGCATGTGGATTTTAATTCCATGTTTATTTCAAATCTATTATGAGTTGTGTGGAAACGGTTATATTCTTTATTGCCAAGTTTCCTTACACTAAGCAAATAAATATTTCTACCAAGCCTGACTGAGCAAATAGTGGAAGCTAAGTAATTTAGTTTAGGCCAAGCACAAAGTTAGTTGAAGCTAAGCAGTAAGTTCTATATGTCTGAGAAAAGAGAAATGTAGTAGGTCCTCAATGAAGAAATCTTAGTATGTGCTAAGCATTAGAAGATGGCAGTAGCGATCGAGCGAAACTTAGTATAGGTCAAGCAACCTAGTGTTGACTGAGCATTAGAAGACAATGTTTTTCAAGCAAACAACATGTTATTGTCAAGTGCCAGTAAAATAAGTTTGATAAAAAAAATTGATAAATGCAAGATGACAAAGTTGATTTCTTGAATTGTGTGAAGCGTGTGAAAGATAAGTATGATGAGTTGGTGGCATAGAATTTAAGATAAACTATTTTGAGACCTATGGTAAAGAGGATTGTAAAGGAAGCTTGTAGAAGGAACAAAATGGAAAGATGGGAAGATTCAATGAATATGACCTAAACCTAAAATGGATGATTGTGGTTAAGAGGAAAAAGATTTAAATTCTCTATATAAAGAGATAATAGGCCAGAAGCAATTTTTCATAATCCAAACTAGAGATAGACAAGATGTCTAGGGTGTTGCTTCATATGGTGGCTGAATGAAAGAGTCTGTAGTTGGCATACTAAGAAAGAAGGATTAAGGAGATGAAGGAATTAAGGGTGACCAAGCTATTAGAGATGAAGATAATGAATGCCAAGAAGAATGTGTTGGATATAATTAATTAATTATGTGTTGTCTTTGATGTTACACAAATGTCATATCAGTTGATATTCAGTGCTTGCCGAGCTCACTTGGTCAGTGAAGATAGTTTTCCTAGTCTACCGAGTGTTCCTAAGTTTACTCTATATAGAAGGCAATATCTACTAAGCTCACTCGGGTGTCGAAGAAAATTACGCAAAAAAGAGTGTTAATTGAGCTCACTCAGTTGACAAAGGGAAAGTTGAACAGAGTTAATATTAATTGAGTTCAGTTGGTTACCAAAAGGATTTTGTAAGTTCATAGTGTTAACCAAGCTCCTATTGGTTAACACAGGAAATCATTTCAGAATCAATTTCTATCGAGTTAGGTTGGCTACCAAAGGATTTTCTTATTTTGGCATGTAAAGCTTAGTTATTTTATCTATTGATTCTAACCGACTATGGAAATGAATATTGGTTATTCTAATTTTTATTTGAACTGACTTGATAATCTAAAAGGTATAAGTAAAAGCTCAAGTTATGATTTCAAGGGTGTGATATGCAAGTTGAATGAGTTGAAAGAGATAAGAAGAGAGGAAGTGAACTTGAAGGATAAGTAGGTATCCTTGTGGAGAAGAACAATGCTATATGATTAGGAAGGATTTAGTATGAACCAAAAAAGAGATCTGCAATCAACAATTTAGTTACATCACAATCAGGTCATTTCATTGTTACTCTCTAACCATTGTAGCAGTGATTTAAAATCTCTTAATAGAGTTGGTTTAGCAACCATTTGTAAATCCTATAACAAGGTGGCAATTCCATTGAGTTGTTTCAAGACTTCTTACAAGGCCACTCCTAACAGGGTGATTAAATCTTTTAATAGGGTCACACCTAACAGTGTGTTTTGTAACCTTTAACAGGGTTGAATCCTAATAGGGCTCACTTCAGAAGAGTGAAAAACACTAACTAGTTGCATTTGGTGGTTTTTTCCAAATTGGGTTTCCATGTTGAATCCTAGTGTCTTATGTGTACATGTTATTTATTTGATGCTTGCAAGTAAATTATTAATGACATCTTAAGATTTTCTAAAATAATACACACTGCATTTAATGAGTTACAACAATTTCTGTATGCTTACTAAGTATCAGTAGTAATTAATTTTATTAGTCTAGATTTTATTTGACATCTAAGGGATCTAGGATTTATTTTAGTAGTACCTAATTCACCCCTCCCCTTTCAGTTACTCCTCTTATATTTTCCAAAAATTGGTATTAGAGCTTTTGGTGCTTGTAGAGAAGGTTTCAAGGACCTAAGCTAAAGATTAGGATGTCTTACAAAAGAGAGATTCCAAAGCTGAATAGAGAAAACTATGCAGCATGGAAAGGACTTATGAGGCTTCATCTAGCTACCATCAGTGATTCAAGTTGCAAATATCTTGATGAAGAATTAAAAAATCCCATTGGAATATTATCAGTTGAAGACATTTCTGAGAAGAAGAACCATAACATCATGATGATTGATATTGCATTTGCTCTTAGTTATGATGAATTTGATGAGGTCAAAGAGTGTAAAACTACTTTGATATGTGGAACAAACTAAAAGAAATATATGGAGGAGATGAAAATGTAAGAAGAGCCAAAACAGAAAGCCTTAGAAGATAGTTTGATCAAATGCTAATGAGAGAAGATGAAAACATTGCAAAACATGTGAAAAGAACTAAGGCCAATGTTAGTGAAATTAGAGTATCTGGAGGAGAAATCAAAGAAGAATCTATTGTAAGTAAAATACTCAAAACTTTGCTTCCCATCTATGCAATTAGAGTGTCTGCTATTCAAGAAAAGAGATGTGATCCAAATAACAAGATAGGCTTGGATGCCTTAGTAGGAAGATTGACAACTTTTGAACTAGACAACTTTGACAACTATGTTCCTACTTCCAAGAATATTGAGTTTGCATTTGAAGCTAAACTCCCACTCAAAGAAAAGGACAAGAAAATAAAAGATAATTAGTCAAAAAGTGAGGAAGAAATAGAAGAAAGTTTTGATAGTGATATTGAAATTTTTGAAGCTCTACTTGCAAAGAAATATTTCAGGAGCAGAGGAAAGTACAAAGGTAAAATTCCTTTAATCTATTTTTCTTGTGAAGAAATTCGTCATATTGCTACTATGTGTCCAAACAAAGAAGGAAATGAAGAGAAGAAAAGCCACAAGTAAAAAGGAAAGAAGGAATTCAAAGGTCAAAAATCCTACAAAGAAAAATGTAAGAAAACTTGTTTTATGGCCAAAGATTTTGATAACAATGAAGATGAAATAATGTATATTGCTGTAAAAGATGAATCTAATGATGAAGGAGATAAGATGACAATTATCTCTCATGTTAGCAAAAATGACACATGGATCATAGATAGTGGATGTTCACACCATATGACTAGAGATAAAACTAAGTTTGAACATTTTGAACACTATGATGGAGGTAGTGTAAGATTTGGAAACAATGAACCTTGTTGCATAAAAGGAAAAGGCCATATCTCATTAACCAATGAACTTGTATGTGACAATGCCTATTGGGTTGAAGGACTAAAACATAATTTACTGAGTGTGACACAACTAAACAACATTAGATTCAAGGTAGAATTCATGAATGGCAAGGTAAGACTACTAGATAACCAAGGAAATCTGATTTCATCAGGCAGGCAAACAAAAGGTAACCTATTTTATATTGATCTTGGTAATTGTTCATGCCTTATTGCTCAAGTAGAAGAAAGCTGGCTATGGCACAAAAGACTATGTCATGTAAACTTTGATAATATGGTCAAGATAAGAAAACTTAGAAGAGTAAGAGGTCTTCCTAATTTGAAGAACCTTGATGTTGGATAATGCAAAAATTGCCAAATTGGTAAAATGGGAAAGACTAGTTTTAAGAGCAAAAACTATCAGTTTGAAGATGTCTTGGAAATTGTGCATACTAATTTGTGTGGACCCATTGAAATAGAAATTTATAGTGGAGAAATTTTTTCATTCTTTTTGTTGATGATTATTCTAGAATGATAACTGTTATGTATTTGAAAGAAAAATTAGAATCTTTTAAAAAATTCAAATGGTATCTGACTAGAGTAGAAAAAGAAATTGAAAAAAGATTAAAATTCTTAAGATCAGATAGAGGTGGTGAATTCATCTCAAATTAATTCAACAATTTTTGCATTGAAAGAGGAATCAAAAGACAAGTATCAGCCCCTGGTACTGCTAAGAAAAATGGAATTGCTGAAAGAAGAAATAGATCCATCATGGATTATGCAAGAATACTAATGATTGAGAAAAATCTTGCTATCAATTACTAGAAGGAAGCTATCAGTATTGCAGTTCATACTTTGAAGCGAGTTTAGTTGAAAAAAGACTCAAACAAAACTCCCTATAAACTATGGTATGGCTACAAACCCAATGTAAGTTACTTGAAAGTATTTGGCAGCAAATGTTATATCTTGAAAGAATCTAGAAAAGGCAAATTTGATGTAAAAGATGATGAAGGTATATTTCTAGGATATTCTTGTAGAAGTGAAGCATACAAATGTCTAAATTTGTTGACTCACAAAATCATAGAAAGTGCACATGTGAGAATTGATGAGTTTACAGAACAGATTGAAGAAGAAAACAAAAAAGAGCCAGTAGTTTACAGAAGATTTGTCTACTATGAATCTGATACATTGCCAAACACATTTGACAAAAATGAGACTTCATCTCCCAATCTCTCCAAGTCTCCAATAGTTCTTGAGTTGTAAGAAGTGTAAACCAAGTCACAAGGACCCGAGTCACATTTAGAGGCTATCGAGTTAGTGCCTACCAAGCCTAAAGAACCTAAGCCATAGATAGAAGGACTCGAGTTTGAAGTTGAGATTCAAAATAAAGATAGTGCAATTCATTCAAAAGTCAAAGAACCTATATTGGCTAAATATGTCAGAAGGCATCATGCACCTAATCAGATCATTGGAGACAAATCAGATGGAACAATGATAAGAAGAAAACTAAAAGGTACATGTTTACTTACTAAATTTAAACCTAGAAGTGTTAAAGATGCATTGGAAAATGAAAGCTGGATTGAGGCTATGAATGAAGAAATAGAATAGATAGAAAAAAATAAAACTTGGACTCTTGTACCTAGGCCCAAAGATAAAAATGTGATTTATACAAAATGGGTATTCAGAAATAAGCTAAATGAAGATGGAAAAGTGTCAAGAAATAAAACAAGATTGGTATGTAAAGGCTATTCTCAAGAAGGAGGTATTGATTATGGTGAAACTTTTTCCCTTGTTGAAAGATTAGAAGGTGTTAGGACTTTACTGGCTTATGCAACTCACAAAGGATTCAAAGCATATCAGATGGATGTTAATTTTGCATTCTTGAATGGAATTCTTGATGAGGAAGTCTACATTGAACCAAAAAAGGTTTTTTTGATCTAGACAAAAGGGACATGGTCTACAAATTATGAAAAGCCCTATATGGTCTTAAACAAGCTCCTAGAGCCTGGTATGAAAGATTACATAACTATTTGATATATATTAGTTTTCAAAGAACAAATGATAACAATAGTCTATACATCAAGGAATAAGAAGATTGTATTAGCAAAAATATTTGTGGATGATACTCTATTCATAGGAAATGATGACTTATGTAAAGCACTTTTAGAACAAATGAATAAAGAATTTGAAATGTCCATGTTTGGTGAAATAAAATTCTTTATTGGATTGCAGATACAACAGAACAAAAATGGTATCTATATCACTCAATCTAAGTATATCAAAGAGATACTCAAGAAATTTAGAATGGAAGATTCAAAACTAGTTGGAACCCCCATGTGTACTAGACTTAAGATTAAAAAAGATGATGACTCCAAAGAAGTAGATCAAACCTTATATAGATCAATGATTGAGAAATTACAATATGTAGTACATACAAGGCCTGATATTGCCTTAGCAGTTGGGATAGTGGCAAGATTCTCAGCTAAACCTAGAGAAAACCACATGATGGAAATAAAAGAATCTTGAGATATCTAAAAGGTATTGAAGACTATGGCTTATGATACAAACTTGGAGGAAACCTTGACCTAAAAGTATTTATTGATGTTGATTGGGTAGGAAATCTTGATGACAGAAAAAGCAATAGTGGTGGAGCATTCTTTCTTGGTAAAAAGTTAGTATCTTGAACAAGCAAGAAGCAAAATTGCACATCTCAATCCTAAACATAAGTAGAATATGTAGCAACAGTAGTGAATTCTCTAACATTGTTTGGTTCAACCAGTTGTTGGAAGGAATGAAGGTTGAAATCAAAGAGCTAATAGTCATGTATTGTGATAACACCAGTGTAGTCAACATATCAAATAATCTAGTGATGCATTCCAAAACAAAGCCATTGCTATAGGATATCACTTTGTAAGAGAATTAGTATAGGACAAAGAAATCAGATTGGAATATGTGCATACAAAAGAAAAAATTGTAGATATATTCACAAAGCCATTAGCTAAGGATGAATTTTTGTATCTAAAAGGTAAGCCAGGGGTCATTCCCCTATTTGAGGCTCACTAAATAAAGTTTAGTGATGCATCAACATGAACTAAGTTGAAGACCAATCAGTTGATGCAGTATTGACAAGGACATATTGTAGATGAATCTTTACTCAAGGTACATTGATACTAATCAAAATTTTCTTTGGCATGTGTTGTCAAAGAGGGAGAAGTTTACTATTATATTTTTATAAAATTTTTTAGAGGGAGAAGTTAAGCAGTTCCTTCATAGAGGGAGAATACTATAGGAGAAGTTTTTTGAATAAAATAAAAGAGGGAGAAACTTTCTGATAGAGGGAGTCTTGTTCTCAAAATTTTGTTGTGCTATGACATGTTGTGTTGACATCAATGCCAAAGAGGGAGATTTTTGGATACAATTGATTAATTGTATGTTGTCTTTGATGTTACATAAATGTCATATCAGTTGACAGTTAATGCATGCTGAGCTCACTTGGTTAGTGAAAACAATTTTCCTAGTCTAATAAGTGTTCCTAAGCATACTCTATATAGAAGGTAGTATCTATTGAGCTCACTTGGGCGTTGAAGGAAGTTATGCAGAAAAGAGTGTTAACTGGGCTCACTTAGTTAACAAAGGGAAAGTTGAATAGAGTTAGTATTAACTGAGTTCACTCAGTTGCCAAAGGGATTTTATAAGTTTGTAGTGTTAACTAAGCTCCTATTGGTTAACATAGGAAATTATTTTACAATCAGTGTCTACCGAGCTGGGTTGGCTACCAAAAGATTTTCTTATTTTGACATGTAAAGCTTAATTATTTTATTTATTGATTCTAGCTAACTATGGAAATGAATATTGGTTATTTTAATTTATATTTGAGCTGACTTGACAATCTAAAAGGTATAAGTAAAAGCTCATGTTGTGATTTCAAGGGTGTGATATGCAAGTTGAATGAGTTGAAAGAGATAAGAAGAGAGGAAGTGAACTTGAAGGATAAGCAGGTATCCTTGTGGAGCAGAAAAGTGTTATACAATTAGGAAGGATCAAATATGAACTAGAAAAAATATCTGTAATCAGCAATTCAGTTGCATCACAATTAGGTCATTTCATTGTTACTCTCTAACCATTGTAGCAGTGATCTAAAATCTCTTAATAGATTTGGTTTAATAACCATTTGTAAATCCTCTAACAAGGTGGAAATTCCATTGAATTGTTTCAAGACCTCTTACAAGGCCACTCGTAACAAGGTGATTAAATCCTTTAACCTGGTCACACCTAACAGTGTGTTTTGTAACCTTTAACAGGGTTGGCTCCTACCGGGGCTCACTTCAGAAGAGTGAAAAACACTAACTAGTTGCATTTGGTGATTTTTTCCAAATTGGGTTTCCATGTTAAATCCTAGTGTCTTATGTGTTCATGTTATTTCTTTGATGCTTGCAAGTAAATTACTGATAACATCTTAAGATCTACTAAAATAATACACTTTGCATTTACTGAGTTACAACAATTTCTGTATGCTTGCTGAGTATCAACAGTAATTAGTTTTATTAGTCTAGATTTTATTTGACATCTAAGGGATCTAGGATTTATTTTAGTAGTAACTAATTCACCCCTCCCCTCGTAGGTACTCCTCTTATATTTCCAATAGAATGGAGGACTAAATGTGAGATCTGTAATATGCAAGTGAGTTGTTTTATTATCATATCAAGTCCTCCTATTACTTTCTAACAACTATATCAGTCTGGATAAATACTTTGGACTAAGGTTGACCTAATAGTCATAAGTAAATCATTTAATAGGGTAAAATTCTAATGGAATGTTCTAAAGTCCTCTAAAAAGGCTCACTCCTAATAGGGTGATTAAAATCCTTTAATCAAGATCACATTTAATAGTGTGCATCATAACCTTTAATAGGGTTGACTCCTCATAAGGCTCACTTTAGAAGAGTGAAAATTCGTAGCATTTTACTAGTGGTTTTTTTGAAATTGGGTTTCCATGTTAAATCCTTGTGTCAAGAGGTGTAATTGATTTTGTGGTATTTTATGTTTACATTTGTGCAAAGTTATTTTGACCTAGGACAATAATTTACAAAATTTTAAGTTATTGAATGATCAAAGCATGCATATGTATAAGTTGAAGTACTAAAAAGTTTTATTTGAACATTTGAAACTTGGATAATTGTAAAAATTTGGTATAGCTCTGATACCATGTAAGAATTTTCCTTAGGAAAAAATGACACCAAGATCAAGAAGCTCAAGAGATAGCACAAGAGAGACAAATAGTTTTCAAATGATAATGGATATCATATGATTGGTTATGAGATTAATATACACTAGAAGTTCCTTGTATATAAAGGCAACTAGAATGACTAGGTGTCAACAAAGAGATAAACATCACAACTAAGAACATGTCCACCAAGAGTGGATTACCCTCCATTGAGCACAAAAAATTGTGCAATGATGAGAGGATAAGTTTACATAGGTGTACCTCATAAAGAGATGTTATAGACACCTCAAATAAGTTGCTAACTCTTGTGTTGTCAACAAGACAACTCATATGACTATGCATATTCATACGTGCGTACATGACAACTAATATAAAAATGTATTATCCTAAGTAAATTTAAGTAAAATGAAATAATAATTAATTATTTACACTAACACCCCCCTTAAGTACAACTTAGGGGAGTGCACTTAAGCTCACAAATATAAATGCAAGATGCAATGTGGGTCCCAGATACTAGGCCATGTTAGGTACCCATGTACAAATGCAATGCTCTACATATAATGCTATGAAATGCAATGCAATCTATCAGCAAATGATTAAAGAGGGAAAACCTCATCGAAAAAACCTCCTCCAAAAAGAGAGATGAAGAAATACAAGATTCATGCAAGGATGGAGTAATCAAGACCCCCCCAGTATGCCATACATCATGCATGTACAAGAATATATCCCCCATAAGAAAAAATACATGATGGTATCCCCCCATATTGAATAATCTCCTACAAAGTTGTCATGAAGAGAAAAAGTATCCAATGCCTACAAATGACATTTCTCCCTTTAAGAAGAAGATACACCAAGTATAGGTGCAATTATACTTCCCATTATGGATAGGAAGATGCATGAGAAATCCATATGTATTTATGCTATGGATGCTGCCTCTGAATTCTACCCATACATTGACAAGTCCTTGATGAATGTAGATGCCACAAGCCAATTTGGTGGATGCCCAAAAGAAGGTGACAAACAAGGTAACATGTCCATGTATGAAAGTGAATCAAACTCCAAAGACAAGGAATCATCCTTATAGGAAGATATGGGAAGAGAAGCAATGTAACCTCCCCTCAATGATGAATGCACATCCATGAAAGAAGATCCTTGATGACTAAAGAAGCTGCACCATGAAAAATGAATGATGTTCCTCCTTGTAGGAAGAAGTGGTGCCATAGGTATAATAGAGAATGCTTCCCAAATAGTAGGAAGAATCCTCAATAGATATGATGTCTAAGGAAACTGGAATGCAATCTCCAAAGACTGATATGTCTCCTTTGAAGTAAAAGAGTCCTCCTCCAACTACTAAAAATAAGTGTCCACAATCATGTCAGTCTCAAAAGAAAGATCAAGTGGTTGAGGGTCAGAGTGTTCCCTTGCAACAATCGAAGAAGAATTCTCATCAACAAAGAGAACATGGATGTCATCAATAATGTTTCCCACATATTCAATGCAAGACTCCACAAATAACACTGCAATGTATGGAAGGAAGTCATCCCATGAAGCTTAAATAAGAAGACATGGTGTCTCCTAGTGCACTGAATCAGGAGCATCTATAGTTGGAACTAGATTAGTAGAAGCAATAGGAGCATCAAGATGTATGATCTCAATTGGAGTTGTAGGTATCACAACTAGAGTGACTAGAGGTAGAATGTCCTCTAGTTACGGAGGGACTCATGGATCTCCATATGCTTTTGAAAGACACATCCAAATGTCATGAGGACTACTTGCCTTACTAAGAGGAGCAAAAGATTCCTTACTCATATTGTTATACATAAAGCAAAGAAGAAGAGAAAGATGCCCCCAATTAGTATTAGGTGGAAATATCTTTGAATATAGATAAGGAAACACTTCCTTATGTTCTCTTAGATGACCAATCATCAAAGCGCTACATTTCTTATAGTTCCTTTTTGTCAATTTGAATCTTAAACCAAAGTGATACTTTTGACATGACTCCATGAGATCAAATAATGTATGCACCCCAAAAATGCAAAAAAGAAATAAAAGAAATCCCCCCTAATGCATGATTTGGCACTTTATATTTAATGTGCTTACAATGGTCACTTGCCAATTTAGGGCATAAGTGGACTTCTAATTTTGATGGTTACAACAACAAATATGAAGCTATATCAGACTCAACAAGATGAGACTCAATACCTCTCAAGGATCTAATTAATTACAAGTGCCAATAGGCTAAAATGAGACCAAAATTTGAAAGTACTATGTCTACTCAAAATTACTCTAAACTGATACCAAATCTGGAAAGTAGACAAAAAATCATGCACTCTCAAAAAAAATAGCACCTAAATGTGTCCAGATGAGCCTCTTCTAAGCCATTGAAGTTGCAAAAATTGGGATTTGTGAGTTGCAAATTTTTTTAGGAATATAGATCTCAAACATCCTACACTAATGTGTAGATCATGAAATTCTACCCCAAAATAAAAAATGATTGCTCAAAAAAGGAGTCCGTATGAGGGAGATATCGTTGTTTGAAAATCACCTTTGCAATTATTTTTCCTGAATCACTGTCGTCGCACCTCCAAAAATTAAATGACCCTAGATTTCACATCAGTTGTTCAATTTTGATGGAAAAAAAGTCGATTTACAAGTTTTTTGACCTTCTAAATATGATGCCAATATCTGATTTGCACCACCAAGCTCTAATCTTAACCTGCAAAAAGAAAGATCTCTCCAATGGCTATGCAATGAAGCTCCCGTGGCTCTAATACCATGCAAGAATTTGCATTAGGGAAAAATGATGCCAAGATCAAGAACCTTAGAAGATAGCACAAGAGAGACAAATAGTAATCAAATGATAATGGATATCAGATGATTGGATATCAGATAATTGGATATGAGATGAATACACACTAGAAGTACCTTGTATATAAAGACAACTAGAATGACTAGGAGTTAGCAAAGAGATAAACATCACAACTAAGCACATGGCTGCCAAGAGTAGATTATTCTCCATTGAGTACATGAGTTTGTGCAATGAAGAGAGGATAAGTTTACATAGGTGTGTCTCATAAAGAGATGTTATAGACACGATGTGCTCAAATAAGTTGCTAACTCCTGTGTTGTCAACAAGACACCTCATATAACTATGCATATTCCTAAGTGTCTACATGAAAACTAATATAAAAATGCACTATCCTACATAAAATTAAGTAAAATTTAATAATAATCAATTATTTACACTAACAATAATTGATTCATCCCTCTTTTTAGCATATTCTAAACATTCTAACAATTGATATCAAAGCATCAAGTGCTTGTGAAGAAAATGTTTGATGGTAATTAAAGCTAAAGATAAAGATGTACAGAAAAAAGGTTCCCAAGTCAAGGAAAATTTTCATGAATGGAAAAGTTTGATGAAGCTACATCTAGGAGGACTTGGAGATTATGCATAGTCAACTATTACCACTAAACATGTTGATGCAGTTGGAGCCCCAACTACTGAAATATTAAAACAAAAGAAGGAAGACAATCAGGTAATGTTGGAGATTGCATTTGTCTTAAGCGATTCAGATTTTGATGACATAAAAGTATGTGATTATTTTAAGAATATGTGGGATTCCCTATAGAAGATTTGTGGAGAAGACAAGAATGTGTCAAGAACCAAATTCAAAATTCTTACATGAAAATTTGATGAAATGAGAATGCAAGAAGGTGAGACTATAGTCTAGTATTGTGCAAGAATCAAAGATGTTGTTAATGAAATTTGAGGATTTGATGGAGCTATTGAAGATGATACTATGATCAGCAAAATATTGAAAACCCTACTGCCTATCTATGCTATTAGAGTCTCTGCTATACAAGATATGAGGAGTACTCTTGGTAGTAATCCGACCCTTGAAGGATTGGTTGGTAGACCCACTACTTTTGAACTTTCAAATGTTGATAATTTCAAATATGAGAATGTTGAATCTTCTTTCAAAGCTAAGATGACACTAAAAGAACTAAAAGATAAGAAAAATAAAAGGTCAAACATGTTGCTACCAATAGTGATATAGATGATGAAGAGCTAGAAGAACTCAAATTACTGCTGGCTAAGAAGTTTCATAGAGGCAAAAGAAAATACAAAGGTAAGTTACCCATCATATGTTTTAATTGTAATGAGGTTGGTCATATTGCAACAAGATGTCCTAAGAAGTCAAACATCAAGAATGAAGACAAATATGGATGTATAAAAGATGATAGTAACAAAGGCTATAATGACAAAGGAAATAAGGCTTGTTAAATTGCTAAAGAAGAATCCAATGATGAATCTGATGACCATGACAATGAAGTTGTCTATAGTTCTATGAAAGATGATTTTGATAAAGATGAGACAAATGCATTGATATCCCATGTGAACAAAAGTGACATATAGATCATTGAAAGTGGATGTTTTGATCACATGACTGGAGACAAAAGTAAGTTCATTACCCTTAGAGTATTAGAATGGAAATAGTGTTAGATTTGTTAATGATGTACCCTATCTAATAAAAGGAAAAGGATCAATAAGATTGACAGACAAGATCATGTGTGGCAATTCTTACTATGTGGAAGGACTTAACTATAATCTATTGAGTGTGTTACAATTGAATAGTTCAAGATGCAAAGTTGAATTTGATGATAGGAAGGTTAAGATCTATGAAACTGATGGAAAAAAAATTGAAAGTGGAGATCAAACTAGAAGTAATCTATTCTATCTTGACATGAATGATGCTACTTGTTTTGTTGTACAATTTTATGATATGTGGCTATGGTACAAAAGGTTATGTCATGTAAATTTTGACAAATTGGTCAATATCAGTAAGATGAAAAGAGTTAGAGGTTTGCCAAAATTGAAGAAACCTGATAATGTAATTTGCAAAAAATGTCAGCTAGGCAAGATGACAAAGTCTAGTTTTGAAAGTAAGACTCATACTTCAAAAGAAATTTTAAAATTAGTTCATACTGATTTATGTGGATCAATTGATGTGCAAAGCTACAAAGGTGACAAGTACATTATCCTATTTGTTGATTATTAATTTAGAATGATGACAGTAATGTCTTTAAGAGAAAAATCTAATGCTTTTCAAAATTTTAAGTGGTATTTGGAAAGAATTGAAAAGGAAACTGGTAAAAGCTTTAAATGTCTGAGTTCTAACAGAGGTGGAGAGTTTACATCAAATGAGTTCAAAAATTTCTACAATGTCAGAGGAATCAAAAAACAAACTTTTTCACCTGGGACCCCTCCACAAAATGGGATAGTTGAAAGGAGGAATAGATCTATAATGGATTGTGGTAGAATACTAATGATGGAGAAGAATTTTTCATTTTAATATTGGAGAGAAGTTGTTAGTACAACTGTCCACACCTTGAACCTAGTACAAATCAAGAAAGGTACAAATTCCATACCTTTTGAATTATGGTATGGATACTCACCCAATGTCAAATATTTTAAGGTATTTAGAAGAAAGTGTTACATTCTTAAGGAAAACAAAAATGGTAAACTTGATGCAAAAAGTGAAGAAGGTATATTCCTAAGATATTCCACAAGAAGTAAAGCTTATGTGTTTAAATACTAACACTAAAAAAAGTCGTGGAAAGTGCAAATGTAAAGTTTGATGAATATATAAAGTACATGAAGATGAACCAAAGAAGGAACCTAAAAATTACAAAATATTTACGTACTACTATAAAGACATGTCTAATAATGCTGATAATTCTACAAACCAAGTTGCTAATCAACAAGAATCAGTGATTATTGAGAGTCACATACAATCGATGTTGAGTTTCATTTAGGAGCTGAGTTATAATCAAAAGTTGAGGTACATTCTAATGCTGAGATCAGTTTACATGAAAGTAATTCCAAGTTACTTGATAGAGAAGTGCATAGTGAATCTAAAACTGAACTTCATGAAAGACCCATTGTAGAAAGGAGAATTGAACCAAGGTTGTCAAAATATGTCAAAAGACATCACCCTACTAAATAAATCATTGGGGAAAAATAAGATAGACCAATGAGAAGGAATGGGTTGAGAAATGACACATGTTTGTTGAAGGATGCATTAGAAAATGAAGACTGGAATCAAGCCACGAAAGAAGAAATTGATCAAGTTTAGAAGAACAAAACAACACTAGTATCTAGACCTGCGAACAAGAATGTTATTGGAAACAAGTGGGTGTACATAAATAAACTAGATGAGAATGGTAAAGTTACATGGAATAAGGAAATATAATTTTGCAAAGGATATGCACAAGAAGAGGGAATTGACTATGGAGACACATTTTCAAAGTTGCAAGATTGGAAGGCGTAAAAACTCTACTTGCTTACTCTACTTACAAAGGATTTAAAGTTTATCAAATGGATGTTAAGTCAACATTTCTAAATGGTATACTAGAAGAAGAGGTTTACATTAAACAACCTGAAGGATTTGTTCATCCAAACAACAAGAACATGGTGTTTAGATCACACAAAGCTTTATATGGTTTGAAGCAAGCTCCCAAAGCATGGTATGAAAGACTGCACAACTATCTTGTGAAGATTGGTTTTGAGAATATTGATGACAACAACAATCTATACTTGAAGACATAAGGAGGTAAATGAATCTTACTAGCTGAAATATTTGTTGATGATATCATATTTGGAGGACACAATGCATTGTGTAAGACATTTTCAAGTGAAATGATGAAAGAGTTTGAGATGTATATGTTTGGAGAAAAAATTTTCTTTATTGTATTACAAGTATATCAGATGAAATATGGTATTTACATCACTCTCTCCAAGTATGTGAAGGAAATCTTGAAAATTTTTGGTATGGAATATTCAAAACCAGTTAGTACTCCTATGGTGATAGGACACAAATTATCCAAAAATGATGATTGTGCTAAAGTAAATCAAACATTGTACATTTCTATGATTGGAAAATTGCAATATGTAGTTCATAATAGACCTAATATTGCACTTTCTGTTGGGATTATTGTAAGATTTTCTAAAAATCCTAAGGAGAATCACTTAATGGTTGTTTAAAGGATTATGAGATACTTGAAAGGAATAGAAGACTATGGTCTATACTACAAGAAGAATGAAAAGTTTGAATTGAGAGTCTATACAGATGCTGATTGGAATGGAAACATTAATGATAGGAAAAGTACAAGTGGAGGAGAATTTTTCTTAGGAAAAATATTAGCCTCCTAGACTAGCAAGAAATAAAATTGTATTTCACAATCTACTGCTGAAGCTAAATATGTGGGTGTTGCAGTGAATTGCACAAACACGATATGAATCAAATAATTACTTAAAGGAATGAAGAAATCATTGAACCTGTGGTACTCTACTATAACAATACAAGTGCTATAAATATATCTAAGAATCCTATGATGCACACAAAGACAAAGAACATTGCAATCAAGTATCAGTACTTGAGAGAATTGGTTCAAGACAAAGAAGTGAGAATGGAATATGTAAATAGAAAAGAACACATAGTTGATATATTCACAAATGCTTTACCTAAGGATGCACATGAATATCTTAGAGGTAAGCTAAGGATGATACCCCTATCCAAAGATACTTAAGAAGTAAGAGTAGCGCCTTACATCAACTTAGTTGAATGACACACTTTACAATTTGATGTAGTAGATCTTACTTTAGGACCTACCTAAAGTAAAGAAGGAGTTAAAAACATAAGATTTATAGTCACATGCAAGGTGAGAAAAGGAGAACCTGAATTGATAATATCTATATGTATAGATGACAAGTCTTTTTCATTATTGTCAAAGAGGGAGATATCAAAGAAACTAGGGAGATATTAGAGAGGTCATAGAAGGAAGGAGAAATATTGTCAAAGAGGGACTAGACAGATCAAATGAGGGAGAAATTGTTAGCTTAAAGAATAAATTTGACAACTGAGTGTCAATACACTTAACCAAGATCAAGAGTAAGTGTCGAGTAAGATAAAGTGCTGAGCTATAACAAGTGCCGAGTGTAACAGATGCCAAGTGTTAACAAGTGCCGAGTATAATAGATGCCGAGTGTTAACAAGTGTCGAGTGTAACATGTGTCGAGTGTTAACAAGTGCCGAGAGCAACAGGTGTCGAGTGATACAGTTTTGTTTAGGTGTCGAGCTATCTAGGAAATAGCATGTGCTGAGTATCAACAATACTTTAGGAGCCGAGTAACTCAGTAAAACAACATAAAAGTTTGAAATTGCTCAAACTATGATGCAAATAATTTTTGCAGCCGACATAAGGTAAACTTCGAGGGATTCAATGATAGAATCAAATCTTTTATTTTTCCCGTGCAATTCACATACAGCCAATAAGAAAATGATAAAGGCATGTAATCAATCAGTAAAAGACAAGTATTGAGCGAGAAATTGAGATTCAATATGGATCGTAGATCCAAATCAAACCCTAAGCCTTTGAAGTCTTTATAAGGAAGACGGAATTTTATTGTAAATAGATGGAAGGACATACAAGGGTGCACAAGGAAATCTGTTTTCAAAAGCAAGAGTTATTAGATCACAAAGGATCAAGATCAAGAGAAGGCAGAAAAGGAGCCTGCATTCAACAATCAAGGATTGCAATCTATCAGGTTTATTGAATCTAATACTCTCTATCAATTGTATTAGAATGAAAATCCTATGGTGATAGGTTAGCTTTACAACTATTTTGTAAGATCCTTTTGATTAGGTGATTAAAATCCTTTAACAGGGTGACACTTCATGTTAAGTGTTTGTAAATCCTCTAATCAGGTCACTATTAATACAGTGTAAAGCCTTTAACAGGGGAAACCATCAGAAGTGGTTGAACAATATTGCTGCAGTAAATTTTTGTGGGTATCATCCCCACCCCAGTTTTACCTTCTTATTCTTGGAGGGTTTCTAGGTTACCAAATTTCAGTGTTATGAGTTATTGATGCATGAGTTTTGTTACAAGTTTATTTAATGTGTTTACATGCATGCAATTTACTTTTAGTTAAAAGTTTTATTGACTAAAGTGTGGTACTTATGATTCACCCCCCCCTCTCATAAGTACTCTTTCCATATTTGAATATTCCAACAATTGGTATCAGAGCAATCCTAGGTTCTCACAAGGAAAAGCCTAATAGCTTGGAGGAAAAGATCCAAAGATGGAAGCTTTCAAACTTGGAAAGATCATTGAAAATCAGGTGATAGATGTGCAACTTGCTCTGCATAGCTTGAGGAATTCAAAAACAAATTGAGAAACTCATTAAAAAAGAGGAAGGATCTAGCCATAGCTGAAAATAATATACACTACAAGGAGATTGATAACACCAACATATTTTCTAGTGGAGACACTAAAGAATTTGATGCAGCAATAGCAGAACTGATGGAGAAAAATAAAATTCAAGAAGATGAGATAAGATCTCTCAAGATGGAACATGAATCATAGGCTGTAATGATATGTGAAATTACTAAACAAAAGAAAAGAGTAGTTGATGATAAGGTCATGATGGAAAATGACAAAAGGAATCTTGCAAACAGACTTGAAGAAAAATGTACTGAATTGACAAGGATCTCAAACATGTAGATGGACACACTTGCTCAAATGATGAATCTTCATCATGAACTCAACATGAAAGATATTGAGATCTCTACTTTGAAGATGCAGAAGGAACAAATGCAGAATGAATTGAACAGAGAAAGAGAGGTGGCAGAAAATCTCAACAAATCAAGTGAAGCCATCAAATATTTTGAGCAAATACTAAAATCTGCAAGATCAACCCATGATACAACAGGGCTTGGATATAACAACACTGAAGTAGGAGAATCATCAAAGAGTGCAGAACAAAGAAGTGAAAAAGGTAAAGATGTTAAACCTACATGTCATTTCTGTGGAAAGAAAGGGCATACATCTAATGTCTGTAGAAGCAAGAATGCCCATCAACATGACAAACCCAAAAGCATAAATCATTGTCATAAATGCAAGAAGCAAGGCCATCAAGCATATGAATGTAGAACCCAAACTATCAAGACATCAAGATTTGATGGACATTGTTATAATTGCAAAAAGTATGGATATAGAGCTTTTGAATGTAGATCAAAGTCTATGTGGACAGTAAATCAACCAGCAAAGACATCAAACCATGAATTTTGGTATTACAACACCAGGTACAACTGTCACTATTGTCAAGAATATGGACATATCCCACAGAACTGCATAAGAACACATTTTAGAGGGAACTACAAAAGATGGTTGAGTCAAACTACATGTTTCAGTTGCTTAAAAATTGGTCATGTCAGCAGGAATTGCCAAACAAGGTCAAAGGCATCAAGTTCTGAGTTCAGCAATGGAAACGCAAAGATAGATGTTGGACATATCAGAAGTGAAATGAATAAGACATGGAGAAAAAAAGATGAGTATAGCACATCAAGTACAGAGATGACTTCACCTAATGGGTCAAGTGATCACACTTCATCAAATTAAGCAAAGAATAAGTGTGTGGGATTGATAAACCAAGTTACATCATAAATCAGTCCCAAGACATGTAAGAACTGCAAAAATGAAATCAACACAAGTAAAGATGCTAAGTCAAAATTGAGAACTTTTGTGAAAATCTGTCAAAGTTGCCTTCAAGAGCCGAGTTGCTAACAACGACCGAGTTGATAGTTGATGCCGAGCTATGAAATATCAATAGGATTCAAGTAAAGTAAAACACAATGGGAGCCGAGTCATGATGAAAATTTTTAGGTGCCGAGTAGATAGTTGGCAGTGTACTAAGCATTTATTACTCTATTTTGAAGGGTACATAAATCTGATTTTTGATCATTTTCCCACCATTCAAACGAGAAGCAAAGTCGAGAAGAGCGGAGAAGATCAAGATTAACTTAGAAGCCATTTGTGAAGATTTCAACAACGATTCAAGACAAGTTTCATCAATTAAAGGTATTTTACTTAAGTGCCGAGCTACGTAGGACTTATAAACTTGTTTAAATTATAAACCCTAGTTTGGCAAACAATGGCATCTGGGTCAGGAACCACTAAGGGTATAGAGAGTCATGAAGTTCAGTTGGTTAGCAATGAAGTTAAACAACCTGAATTTAAGTCTATTCCAGAAGTAGCATACAAGAATGATCCTGCAGGTGCATTATTAGTTATTCTGGATAAAGTTGTTATTGTCCAAGATGTTCACAGATGTTATAATTACAAAATTGGTGCCATAGGAGACTTAGAAATCCACAATGCATATGAAAAACTATTGAAAACAAAGTAATAAAAAATGAGTTTTCAATAATAGAAAGAAAAGGATTAACCAAAACCCTAACATTTTCGACTATTTTCAAAATTGAATGGGTACGGATAGTTCTGAGCCGAATACATGATGGAGCTTTTTGGTTAGAGTTAGGGTCAATAAAATTTACCAAGAAAACTGTTCATAGGGTTACTGGTATTCCAACCCTAGATCAGCCAAAGACCCTGTGAAGTGACAAAAGGGAAGTGATAGAGAAAAATACAGGTGCCAAATGGAACAATAGAGGAATGACTATCGACGCAGTCACAGATCCCCTACTAGATTTTGCTGTGAGAATCATTTCACATAAATTCTATCAATCAAGCAGGTTAAACAGTGTACCTTGTATAGCAGTTGATGTTGCATACAAGATAATCAAAAGGGATGACACTTATGATTTGGCAGAGCTCATGTTTCAACAGATTAATGAAAATTTGGGAGCTATAAGGAAGAGCAAGGGAGCTCAATGAAAATTTGGATAAGTTTTGATGTGCATGTTTTTCTATCTGATGAAAGAATTTCCTTCTATGGGTAAGGTAAGATGGAATCTAGATAAAACAATTGTTGAACAAATTAATGGATACATTGAACAGATGGGTGAAAATTTTGATGCCCAAATGACTGGTTATTTTGAGGACTTCAAAAAGTCCATGAAACAAAGAATGAGAATTCTAGTCTCATTGACTGAGAAATATGAAAAAGACATTTTTTTTCTTGTAGATATAGATTATACCTACATACAAGTAGTTATACCTAGAGTAAGATGGCTTAGGCCACTAGGTTATGAACTTGATGTTGATCAAGCCTCTGCAGCAATAACAACCCTACTTGCAGAAGAAGCCGATAAGAATGCAAAATTTTTTGGAACCTATGATGTTGTCAAATCAAAGGTGATAACAGATTTGAAGACTACTGAGAAAATTTGGCGTGGAAGAAGAAGGAACAACAGAAGAAGAGGGAGAAGACATTGAAGAAGAAGGGAATAAACTTCAAGGTCTATCTCAAGAAGATAAAGAGGAAAGTGCTGAGGTAGAAGAAGCCAAGAAAGCACCATTTAAGAGAAAGACCACAACTCCTTCTACTCCTAAATCCAAGGGAAAGAAAGTAGCTGCTCCTGCACCAAAGAGACCTACCACAAGGGCTGCAGCACAAAAAGCCCAAGAGGAGGCAAAAGGAAAGAAGAAAGACTCAAAGAAGACTACTGCTAAGTCAAAGAAAAGGAAATTTATTCTCCAGCCTGAAACAGATGAGGAGAAAATAGAGTCATAGGACAATAGTCAATTTCAAGTGGTAAGAAACAAACCCTAGACTGCTGTTGATAAATTATGTTCAAAAATTAGGAATAATGATTTAAAAGGTTTAAAGAACCTAAATTTTTCTAAGCTCACCAAAGAAGAGCAAAATAAATTAGAGGAATTTGTGTATGCTATGATGATTGAATATAAACACACACCTCTAGAATTAGATGAATCTATGCCAAGAGAATTGTATAAAATTATAGAGGATAAATGGCATTTTTGTTTACAAATGGAGAAAGAAATAAGGGAGTCAAAATTAGCTAGATTGTTGCCTGATTTGACTAAAGATCAAGTAATAAATGCAGTAAAAAGGCATAATAACAGATTCACTCCCAAGTATAGAGCATTCAGCATAATGCAGAATAAAATTGAAGAGGTAGTTACTAAATCCACAAGATTGTGGAAAGTAGTTTACAAGAAAATAGAAGATGTATATAATGAAGAATATAAGGCAGAGGCAAGTGCCAAGACAAAGGAAAAGAAGGTGACGGAAACCAAAGAAAAAGAGAAGAAACTAGTGGAGAAGAAGAATAAAGAAGAAAAGGAAGAAGAGGCACATAATGAGGAGAAAGAGGAAGAGAAAGATACAACTGAGCCACAAGATCAAAGTATGCAAGACATACAGGTATCTCCTCCTAGTACTCCTCATGCCCCCATCACATTTGTAGATATCATAAAAATAAAAGATGTTACAGACACTTCAAATCTAAACATCAATCCATTAACTGTAGAGGATTTGGAAATCCTTGACCAATCATCACTAGTAGCAAAATTAAGTTCAAATCCTGTATTGATTAGTGTTGATGAATTAAAGAATCCAGAAGTCAAGATAAAAGCACTAGTGCCATCCTTGACCATACAAACTAATGGTATTCTATTTCTTCCACCACCACCTCCACCAAGTATAGTCACTTATACACTCCAAATGCCGAGTATAGCAGCAGGGGAAATAAAAGAAACATTTGAACAACCAACAAGTTCAACCCCACCTAGCAATCATAAAAGGGGTATTCAAGCTGAAGAAAAAGATGAGACAAAGAAGAAGGAGGAAACTACAATACAAACAATGGTTGCATTACCAAAATTTGGCACTCCAACACAAACTCTTCAGCAGCCGAGCATAGATGGATTACAGCTGCAAATTAGGACACCAAGCTCGAGCTCATCAAAGGCAGTCAGGAAACTTCACTATGGAGTTCTTGAGCTTGATGAAGAAATAAAGATCCCATAATATGAATCTAGCACTCTTATTGAAGAAAAGATTAATGAAATTCAGAGTGCATTGGACAAAAGGAGACAAGAAGCACTAAGAAAAGAATATAAGCATAAGCTTACCTTGAATGAAATTAAAGATATATTCACAGAAGCTTTTTGCTTACAATCTCCAGATGAGTCAAGACCAATTATAGAGCAACTATCTGATATAGTTGACCAGGTGACTAATGAAGACTGGGAAACAAATGCCAGATTGCTTGAATGGTCAGAAAGGAAGTTCCAAGGTAAGTTAAATAGTAAAATATCCGGTGATATAGCACTGTCTAAAGAAGAACTGGCAAAGAAAATTATAATAGTTAAAATTGTACTAGGAATCATCTTTTCCCTGTACAACAAGTTGTGTGATTTTTCCACATTCACACAGGACACTAGCTAGAAAATACTGAGTTTGGAAAATAATCTGAAAATTTCTAGCATGCAACTCCCCACAAATCCAGCTCAGAGTGAGAAGCATTTTGTCCAATTGCTTCACACACAAAGAGAGCTAGCTGTCTTAGCAGCAGAGGAGGCAACCAAAAAAGCTAAATTGATACAAATTCAATCGTCAATAACTCCTCATTTGGAACTACTTCACAAGGAGCAGATAAATGCAGAGACAGTCCTCAGGAAAGACCCCAATCTTTCTTCATCTGATGGACTTGTACACCTAGCAGCAGAGATTGCCATCCAACATAAGACATTGGATGTCGCATTAGCAAATTGGGATGCAGCTCTGAAGGTACTCCTTGAAGTAAATAGCTCATTTTTGGCTAAGTATGGCATTTCATTATAAGACCCTTGACATAAGTGTCAAAAAGGGGAGAATAAGTAATAAGAGAGTAATAAGAAGTGATTAAGTAAGGGGGAGTTAAGTATAGGAATGAAATGATAAGTATGATAAAAGGGGGAGATAGCAAAATTTTGAGATAGCAAATTTTGAGGTAGCAAATTTTGAGACAAAAAATTTTGAATGTAGGATAAATTAATGAGTCACATGGATCTTAATTAAGTGTTTTTGCCACTCATGTCAAAGGGAGAGATTGTTAGCTTAAAGAATAAATTTGACAACTAAGTGTCAATACACTTAACCAAGATCAAGAGTAAGTGCCGAGTAAGATAAAGTGCCGAGCTATAACAAGTGCTGAGTGTAACAAATGTCGAGTGTTAACAAGTGCCGAGTGTAACAGATGCCGAGTGTTAACAAGTGCCAAGTGTAACAGGTGCTGAGCGTTAACAAGTGCCCAAGAGCAATAGGTACCGAGTGATATAGTTTTATTTAGGTGCCGAGCTATCCAGGAAATAGCATGTGTCGAATATCAACAATACTTCAGTAGCTGAGTAACTCAGTAAATCAGCATAAAAGTTTGAAATTGCTCAAACTATGATGCAAACAGTTTTTGCAGCCGACATAAGGTAAACTTCGAGGGATTCAATGATAAAATTGAATCTTTTATTTTTCTCGTGCAATTCACATGCAGCCAATAAGAAAATGATAAAGGCATGCAATCAATTAGTAAAAGACAATTATTGAGCGAAAAATTGAGATTCAATATGGATCGTAGATCCAAATGAAACCCTAAGTCTTTGAAATCTTTATAAGGAAGAAATTTTTTTATTGTAAATAGATGGAAGGACATACAAGGGTGCACAAGGAAATCTATTTTCAGAAGCAAGAGTTATTAGATCACAAAGGATCAAGATCAAGAGAAGGCGAAAAAGGAGCCTGCATTCAACAATCAAGGATTGTAATCTATCAGGTTTATTGAATCTAATACTCTCTATCAATTGTATTAGAATGAAAATCCTATGGTGATAGGTTAGCTTTACAGCTATTTTGTAAGATCCTTTTGATTAGGTGATTAAAATCCTTTAACAGGGTGACACTTCATGTTAAGTGTTTGTAAATCTTCTAACCAGGTCACTATTAATACAATGTAAAGCCTTTAACAGGGCAAACCATCAGAAGTGGTTGAACAATATTGCTGCAGTAAATTTTTGTGGTTATCATTCCCACCCCAGTTTTACCTTCTTATTCTTGGAGGGTTTCTGGGTTACCAAATTTCAGTGTTATGAGTTATTCATGCATGAGTTTTGTTACATGTTTATTTAATGTGTTTACATGAATGCAATTTACTTTCAGTTAAAAGTTTTATTGACTAAGTGTGGTACTTATGATTCACGCACCCCCCCTCTCTCTCATAAGTACTCTTTCCATATTTGAATATTCCAATAGAAATCTGAGGAAGAGATTAAAGTATATAGAGGAAGGCGCACAAATTGATAAAGGGAGAGATTTTAATAAAAATTATTAAGTTTCTTTTTGGTATTGTTGTTGGTATTGGTTTTCCACTAATGCCAAAGAGGGAGATTGTTGAAATGAAGAAGATTGATGAAGCCTATCATGGAACAATCATTATTTTGTCACTGATGTCAAACCTATTATTTTTTGGTGAGATAATTGCTTACTTTGGTTTGGATGCTATTATTTGACTAATTGATGAAGAGGATTTAAAAAGAAAGGATAACAAGAGAACCTAGAGAAAGGTTGAGTTATATGGTGTATAAAAGGAGCACTAAGAACAAGAAAGACTTTGATGATATAATGTATTAATTATCTACTTAAGGCTATAATAAACAGATACTTGAGAAAAGACTAGAAGAAGCCTAAGAAAATAAATGTCTGCCAAGAATGACAGAGAAAACAATCAAAGCTGAGTAATTTAGTTCAGGCCAAGTAGAAAGTTAGTTGAAGCCAAGTCATAAGTTTAAAATGTGCCAAGAAAAGGGAAATCTTGTAGGTACCAAGTGAACAAATCTTAGTATGTGCTGAGTGTTAGAAGATGGTTGTAGTGGCCAAGTGAAACTTAGTATATGTTGAGTAACCTAGTGTTGAGAAATCATCAGAAGACAATGTTTGTAGAGAAAACAACATGTTATTTCCAAGTGCCAACAAAATGAGTTTGATTGAAGATTTGAGATTAAAAAGTTGATTTCTTCAATTGTGTGAAGTGTGTGGAAGATAAGTATGATGAGCTGGTGGCACAAAATTCAAGATAAACTATTCTGAGATGAATTCAAAGAGGATTATAAAGGAATTTTCTAGAAGGAACAAAATGGAAAGATGGGAAGATTCAATGAATCTGACCTAACCCTAAAATGGATGATTGTGGTTAAAAGGAAAAAGATCTTAATTATCTATATAAAGAGATAAGAAGCCAGAAGCAATTTGTCATAGTGCTAACTAGAGATAGACAAGAAGTTTAGGGTGTTGCTTCATGTGGTGGTCGAATGAAAGAGTTTGTAGTTGGCATACTAAGAAAGAAGGCTTAAGGAGATGAAGATTTGAAGGGTGAACAAGCTATTAGAGATGAAGAGGATGAATTCCAAGAAGAACAGAGGACTAAATGTGAGATCTCTATTTTTCAAGTGAGTTGTTTTATTATCAGGTCAAGTCCTACTATTACTTTCTAATAATTGTATCACTCTAGATAAATCCTTTGGACTAAGGTTGACCTAATAGTCATAAGTAAATCCTTTAATAGGGTGACATTCTAATGGAATGTTCTAAAGTCCTTTAACAAGGCTCACTCCTAATAGGGTGATTGAAATCCTTTAATCAAAGTGACATTTAATAGCGTGCATTGTAACCTTTAGTAGGGTTGGCTCCTCATAGGGCTCACTTTAGAAGAGTGAAAATTGGTATCATGTTACTGGTCATTTTTCCCAAATTGGATTTCTACGTTAAATGCTCGTGTCAAAAGGTGTGATTGATTTTGTGATATTTCATGTTTACATTTATGCAAAGTTTCTTTGACCTAGGAAAACTATATGCAATTTTTTTTTATTGAATGATCAATGCATGCATAATTATAAGTTGAAGTACTAAAATTTTATATTTGTACATTTGGACCTTGGATAATTGATTCACCTTCCCACTCTCAGTATAAGAACAAATCTATGAAAGAATCATTGCAAAAGAATCATATACATAGATAGTGTTGAACATCAGTAACATTATCTATAGTGATCGAGCATTACAATTTGGATTGAGTACTAATTTAGAAGCTAAAATGATGTATACGCCAAGCTAGATGGGAGATACTAAGTTATATAGTGAAGACTTAGAACAAAGGCACAAATGTCAACTGAGACAACTGGCTTCCACCTACTAGGGAACATGGCATTAATGGAGAACCTAAATCAAGAAGAAGGAAGTATATATCAAAAATTTAAGTCATTATTTCATATCTTGCATACAAAATTTGAGAGCACAAAACAATTTGAATGAAAAGGAGATCCTCAGGTGATTTGAGAGAAAATTCAAGACATGGAGATTGATCGAGTGAAGATCTGAGTTGTGCCAAGTGAACTAGAGGAAGAAAAGTTTTTGAACCCTAACAAAGAGAAAAATGGAAGCTACATCATCCATGAGAAAGATTCAAGGAGTACTAGAGGTTAGTAATTTTTAATTGGTGAGGAGTGATGCTTGTTCTCCACCCAAATTTTGTGCTATTCCTAAGATTGTAATGAAAGATGACTCAATGGGTGTGATTGTTGGAAATATAAGATGAGTAATTGAGAGGGGAGGTGTGAATTAGTTACCATAAAAACAAATCCAAGATCCCTTAATATGTCTATACAATACAAAACCAAACTCTATTAAAATTGAAATGTTGTTGTAACTTGGTTAACACAAGAAAACTTAGTTTACACTAAGAATTATTGTCACTTAGTAAGCACTAAAATGATCACTTCTTAAGATGTTTAGTATGTTTAATATTAATTAGCTTAGTTGTAGAATCATAAAGAAAATAACATGAACACAAGAGACACCAAGATTTAATGTGAAAATCCAATTTGGAAAAAACACCAATTGTAACTAGTTACTATTTTTCACTCTTTTGAAGTGAGCCTTACTAGGAGCCAACTTTGTTAAAGGTTACAAAACATACTATTAGGTGTGATCTTGTTAAAGGATTTAGTTCACCCTATTAGGAGTGGTCTTGTTAGAGGTCTTTAGACACTTGAATCTAGAAATGCTACCTTGTTAGAGGATTTGGTAAATAGATGTTAGGAGATTTGATTCATTGTTGCAATTATTAGAGACTAACAATGACTTGACTTGATTGCTGATGGAACTATCTTTTCTAATTATAGATCTCTATTCTAGCTTGAATAATTGATCTTTCTTGATTAGAGTGTTCTTTGCAGCTTGGTCAACTCAATTGCTTTGATATCTTTCCAATTTGCTTCCTTGATTTATCTTTTCAATCCAATGCTTCTTCACAATTAAAAAATCAACTTGACCTTATATTTATATGGTTTAACTTATTAAGTAATCTTGAATATACTTTCAAACAAATAGAATTCATCCCATGAGTTGACTAGAACTAACCAACAAAACTGTCAGATCCAATATGCTGATATAGGAAAATCCTTTGTTATTCAACCCAACTCGGTGAATGCTAACTAAGAAAATAATTTTCTTTAGACTTCTTTTGGTAACCAAGTGAGGTTAGTTAACACTAGTTCCATGCCAACTTCCTTTGGTAATGAAGTGAACTTGGTTAATACTAGTTCCATTCCAACTTCTTTTGGCAACCAAGTGAACTTGGTTAACATTGGTTTTTTGCTATCTTCTATGGAACGCTTGAAATATGAGTGAGCTCAACTGACACTAATTTCTCAGTAAAATACTTGACATTTTTATAACATCAAAGACAACATACAATTAAATAATTGTATCCAACAAGGTTATCCTTGATAATATCCAAGGTAATCATGATACACGATGTGTGAAGTTACTACATGTGTAAAATTGAAGAAGTAGGTGACTATGAAATTCAAGAAGCATATGAGAAATTATGTGATGAGGGAGCTTTGAAGGATGAATTAAAAATCATTGAGAGGAAAGGGTTAAATCATTCCCTATAATTACAAAGGAATTTCCAGATTGAATGGATCACGGTTGTTTTGAGCAGGATCCATGATATGAAGTTTTGGCTACATAATGGACCAGTTGAAATAACCAAGAAGATGATTTACAAGGTTACTAGCTATCCTACACTAGACAAGAAGAAGACAATGAGAATTTTGAGTTGTGAGGAAGATGAAGCAAATATAGGTGTTGAGTGGAATGGACAAGGGTTTTCCATCACAAACATTCCAAATTCATTGATTGAATTTGCAGTGAGAATTATTTCTCACAAATTCTATCAATCTAGTAGATTGAACAATGTGCCATGTATAAAAGTGGATCAAGCATGGAAGATAGTCATTTTTGAATTGTAGAGGTTACAATTAGCAAAAAAATTGACAACCATTAGGAGGGAAAAGAACTCAATGTGTAAGTTTGGTTCACTTATCATTAGCATTTTATTTTATATTCAAAAATATTTTCTTGGCATTGGAAACATTGTTTGGGAACAATGAAAACCTATAACAAGATAAATCAATGAGTATATTTAACTCAATTAGGAGAGAATTTTAAGAATATCATGGATACATCTTTGAAGAATTCAAACATATAATGAGATTGAGGATGGGGATACCATTAGATTAGTAGTGAAACATTATAATGAATATTTATTGGTAGACATAAATACAACTTATGTGCAGGAATTTAAGCTAAGGAAGGCATGGCTAAGCACCATTTGACTATGAAATTGATAGTGAGATTGTGAATCCAAAAATTGTTGTATTATTGAAAGAAGAAATTGATAATTATGCCAAAACTTTTGGGAAATATAAAGAAGCTAAGGACAGAATCATGACAAATATCAAGATAGCTTCCAAGGAAAAGAAAAGGAAAAAAATGATTGAAGACCTAGAAGAAAAACTAGGCACCCAAGGCAAGAGCAAGGAACCCTTGTAGATTACACAAGGCCTTGTAGAAGATTAATATAAGGGTAGTAGTGAAGAGGAAGAGGAAGAAGAAGAAGTCAAGGGTAAATCCCTAGTAGTTGTCACACCACCTACCAAACCAAGAACTAGTGCAATAGGTAGTGCCAAGTAGTCTGTAAAACAAAGACAAGAGGCAACTACTGAGTCTAGTGGGATAAAACAAAAAAGAAGAAGATTGGTTAAAGGATCACCCACAGGGAGAACAAGAACCATTGATGAGGTATGTTCCAACCTAAGCAAATCTTTAGGTTTATCCAACTTTAGATTTGTGAAATATGATACATTAACTAACATTGATAGAACAAAATTTGAAGAGACCATGATAGATATGAAAAAAAATCATAAGTTAGCTCCAAATGAAGTAGAGAAGAAGATACCTACAAATTTGTATAATAGACTTGAAAGAATGTAGCAATAGGCAGAAGAAGATAAAAACATAAGAACCTACATATTAGCCAAGGTTATGCCTGATCTGTCACAAGATCAGAAGGAAACATTTTTGGAGAGAGACAAGAACACATTGCAAAATAAGGTTAATATTGTTATTTAGCAAAATGAGTTACTCTGGAAGAGTATTTTTGGTCTCACAACAAAAGAAAAAATATATTGAAATGGTTACTATTAAAGATGATTAGAGTGATGAGATGAGTTCAGGTGTATCAAGTCCGCAAGGCAACATGTCATCAGTTCATGCTGACACTCATGATACTCTAGAGATGCCCTCAGATGTAGACAATAAGGAATAAGAGGAAGTAGAAACTGATAAGGACACTAGTGTTGACATTTCTACCAAAGGTCAAGAAGGACCAAAAGAGTCTAGACCTCACATTGAGGTAAATAATGAGGAAAATAAAATAGAGCCAAGTGCTACTATTATTGTCTCTAGCACTGATGTAGAAACATGATAGAGTGGTGATACCCCCTCACCATCTCCTAAAGTAGACTCGAGTAGCAACACTTCTACACCTAAAATAAAGAAAGCAATAAAGAACCCCTCTCTAGATATTGAGGTTAGTTTGGATGAAGTGATCGAGATGCCACAATTGGATTTGGCTAATCTCACTCTTGAGCAAACAATTTTTCTACAATAAATTTTGGTGAAGAAGAAGAAATAGGAAGAAATGAGGAGAGAACATCAACAAAGGTAGGTGCTACATGATGTTTAAGATATTTTTATTGAGGCATCTGATATTTGAAATTTTGATGGGCAAGTCCCAATAATTTTCTAGCTTGTAAATATTGTTGAGAGAATAAATGCTAGTGGTATTGAATCCAATGAGAAATTGATGGATTGGTCTATGAATAAGTTTGAAAATAAGGCTGTAGACAAATTTTCTACAAAAATTGTTGAGCAAAAAGTTCAACTACAGGAATGTGTACAAAACACAATAGAAATTATTCAAAAAGTACAACATTTATACCCTATTTTATATGATGTGCCAAGATTCACTTGTAATCTTCAAGCTAATATATAGTAGATTCAAGCTAATATGAAGACAACAAGAAACACTATTTTAGAGCCAGCCGACTCTAGTTTACAACACTATAATAAGTTATTGAATGCTCAAGGAAAATTAACTAACCTTTAGGTAGCTGACAACATCATGAGATCAAAATTGGTCTCTATTCAATCAAAATCAATACCTTATATGGAGGTTATGTAGAGAGAAATCAAAATAACCCATAATCGTGTAAATGAAGATAATCTTTAAGAGGTTGATAGTTTAATTGATTTGGCAACTAGGCTCCAGTTGCAAAATCACACTTTAGAATTATCAAGGACCACTTGGGATCATGCACTTTCTATGATCACTCAAATACAAAAACCTTTTATTGAAAAATATGGTTTGATTATGTTGGAGTTCTTTTTGGTAAGGAACTTACTAGGTTGCTTTGAACCTAATACTAGGGTGCATAAGACAGGGACAAGCCAAAGGATTAGCTAAATCCTATACTCAGCAGGGTTAAATCTTAATTTTGGGCCAACTTCAACAGAGTCAATGGGACTCCCTTCACTTTAGGCTCTATAGGGCCAAGGTGGGAAAACCTTAGGGATTGATATGAATTATTTTATGATATTCTTCTCTTCAAGACTATCCCCTATAGCAGAAAGTGGTCAATGTTCTTCTATGATTTGCTTATAAAGTTCTTGATTATAGTAGCTAACTATAATCAAAGAGAAAGTAGATGCAAATAAGTCATGACCAAAAACTTTTAGTTCTTTATTAAATAAAATGGTAAATTGAGTGTTTGTTTGTTATGTATGTTCGACAATTAGATGAACCATCAACTTGTACTTGAAATTAAATGACCAGTGTCTTATCCATTGTTATGTAGAGTCATAACTAGAAACTTGGACCTATTTAATCAACTTGTAATTAAATTTGTCAATAGTGAGCTCTAAATTTCATTCTTACCATATCCTTCCTATAAACTGTAAACCCTAAAAATTACAAAAAGAAATTACATAATTCTTTGCATCAACAAAAATTAGTACGAAATATACAATTTACCTAAATTGTATTAAATTAAAAGAAACTTGTTCATTTCAATCTTAAGTTTATGGATATATAAGGAAGGAGACAAAACCCAAAGACATAGATATTTAGGATTTCCTTCTTGTATTTATTTCCTGTGAAACTGATTACAATAATGATAAAGACTCGAAATACAACTTAGAACTAGACAATTGATACTTGATATTAACTCTTTATTCAAGTATACAAAACTGATTACATTCATACAACTACAAAAATTGGACTGTAAAAAAGACATAAAATAGGATAATTCTATAAAATTCTGACCTCCACTCCTCATCTTGGAAATCCTTATATAAGATTGCAACAAGCTATAGATGGGAGGAAGACACATGTCAACACCTTAATGGAAAAGTAAAAGACAAGAATTATACAAAAAGATTTACAGAACATTAATCCACACTTGATCCAAAAATAAGAAGGTACTTGAAAAATTAGCAAGTGGTAGTTTACTGCAACAACTTTAACTTTAATCCTTTTTGTCTTCTTCTGCCCTCCATTTTCTCAAAAGTCTCAAAATTTGATAGGAATATTTATGAGAGATTTACCCTTCTAATGAACTACTTAGTGTATTTGATCTTATCCTTAATCTCTGATTGCTTTTAACAGGTAAATTTTTAGCTACCCCCTATTGGCAGAGCCTTTATTTCTCCCACTGCTTCCCAAAAATAGATCTCTCACTTGGTGGGCCACTTTGTGGTTTTAACCGCTTCTAGGTCCTTTGTGGCTTTAGTCCACCTGTCATATTTTATGGCTTTAGACTCCACTAAAAATTTATTTAGATCCATTTCAGCTCTGAACAAAGAGTCAATTAAATTATTGAAAGGGGCATCACTGCTATCTTAAAAAATTATTGTGGTCTCCTAAGTCAAAACTACACTAAATCCATCAGACCATTCATGCCATTCTCTCAACCTTTTGTTATCCAAAATTGGTGGTATACAGGGCTCAATTTCCTAAGATAGTACTTTCATTTTTCCTTATATTATTTGTAACTTACCAGTGAAGAAGCCAATTAATTCCTTTACCACTTCTAGGCCCTCCTTCACTATAATAATCTTGTCAGACAAATTTGGCTTTTTAGCCATCAACATAATAAGCCTTTCTAAGAATTTAAGATATGGCCCCCAAAGACTAAATGTGCGTGATAGCAATGAAAGTGCTTCATTGAAAAATTCCTCATCATTTTGTAAAGAAAGATACAATGTACAGGCATGTTGTGATATGCTCTTCAGAATCTCAATCCTATGACCAATCATACATGTAAGGACAAATGTTCTTACCTCACTACCTTGCTGCATTAGTGGAGCATCAATGCTCATACTTTTGGGCTCTTTTATATCCTTTGCCTCCAGATCATCTGTCTATGTTATGGCCTCAGTTGTGACCTTAGATGGATGCTCTTGACTATCCTATTCTCTATTCTATTATATAGTGACAACTTGTTTTGTATTTTCTAGTTGCTCTATGAGAGATGTAACTTAAGCTTCCAAACCATAGACTTTGGCTTCAAGCTCCTCAATCCTTTCTTTGTAAACATGGCTCTTCCTGAGTTCATCCTCATGGATCTTCCTTACATCAATGTAATATTGCATAGACTTGGATAATCTTGTCTCTATCTCCCTTGGACTAATTAACGAATGAGAAATGCTTCAAGGTCTTTGAGATTTTTGTACCTGAATTATCTTGCAAAGTCCACACAATCATGTTACCCTATTCTATTCTTTCCAAATCCATCAACTTAGGTTTGTTTGATGAAGGATCCATGCTCCATATTGACATAAACTTTATGCCAATGTTGAATCTAGATCCTCTCTGCAGTCCACCAACACCATATGCCTCATCTGAGATGATATTTTCCTATCTTCTAACATGATCAAGCATAAATGCTTGCTCCAAGTCCCACCCAGGTACCAATAGGGTCCCAATCCTTTACACAAGGTCTCTTTCCTCCTCCAAAGTCATGACTTCACTCTTAGGATCATAGGCGTGCAATTTTTCAACCAGTTCTAGCTTCTATTCATATGATTCTCTTGCTTTCATCTTTAGCACCAACTCACTTTGGTTTACCTTGTACAAGAAACTTTTGAACTCTACTGATGTGATGAATTCATCATCTTCTATAAAATTTGGGATTAGATGATCCTATCATCCAACTTTGCTACTGCTAATTCCAAGTCACTTAGTGTGTTTTTAGCTACAATGACTCTATCCTAGATGTAGCTCTATCTCAAGTTAACAAAGTACTAACTTTTCCTTGTAGGATTTGTAGTGTCCTCTATTTGACCTCTACAAGGATGTGGACAACCTTTGGCCTCTTATTCCCCCTAGTGAACCATGATGCCTCCAGAGTGTCATCTTCCTCTATTTTTGTAGTCACATTAGGTTTAGGTTTGTCAAGACATACCCTCTCTTCTTCTCCTATGGGTCCCTCTTGCATTTGGGCCATAATTTTAGCATGGTCAATGACCATCTTCCTAATCCTATGAGGATAGGGGATATCCATATAAAATCCCTTGAAATTGGGATCTACTTTCTTCATCTCCCCACTACCCTCTACACATCATCAAGTCTGGAAAACTTATCTATTGCCTCCCCCTCTAAAACAATATTGGGAATGAGGTCCTCATGGGGTAGCTCCTCAATACTAGGAAACACATAGTTCCTTATTTATTTGAGGGTGTTCTTCATCCAATTATCAGGATCATACATCATGTAAGGTCCAATTGACAGGTTGTAGTGGTGGAGGAAATAATAAATATGATCTAGGGCCTCTTTTCTGATTGAAAAGTCCCCCACCTTGAAACATATACACAATAATATGCCCCTATGAACCTTAGGCCCTAAGTATTCCCTATTTACCATAAATAATTGCCACATGAATTCAATTATACCCAACCTAGGGAAATAAACTTTGGCAATATGTGGGGTGGCTGGGGACAATCATATACTCTCAACAAGGAAAAGGTTGGAAAAAGGAAAATGTGCCCCCAATTATGGTCTAACTTTTTTCCCTTAGGGAATAGGACTAGTCTCAAAAGACTCTTCAAGATCTCAAGTGCCTGTAGTGCCTACCCCTAGTTCACATTTTATTTTAATTGCCAAACTCTTTTAGGCCAGTTTTATACTTGATGTTTAGTGGCATTACTTTCAGATTATCAGATGTTGTTTTACACTCAATTTATTATATGATGAGATGACTTGGTACTCTATATTTCATGCATGTATGATGATTATTCAATGTTTTCAATTATCAATGATGATTAGTTATATGGTTTATTATCACATGTGCTTTCTTATGGATACTTACCCCATATTGCATGTGTATGGTGTGCGTGTTTTTTTTCTTTATGTATGGTGTTTCTGATGTGGTTAAGGAAGGGAGTCGTAGTCACCTGCTAGTCAGGATCTACACGATGCACCACTTCTTGCCATTGTCTGTTTAGCTTAGAATATTGTGTCTGTACATGCGTGGATTTTATGCAGGTTGCAGGTACCGGGTATTGACTTCCCTGAATTGCCAGGATGAGTGTACCCTATCGCATTATCTCAATGGTAAGAGAGGGGAGATAAACTCTTAAGTCCAAATCCTAAACCCTTTTAGCCAATTGTCCCAATTGATAATTAGGGCAAGTATCTGAGTTATGTACCCTCCGAATGCATCAAATGATGTTATTTCGTGATTATAACCCTTTTTGTTTGATTTAGTATGTATTTTTCTATGATGGGTTTTCGTATGTTGCTTTATGAGTCCTTGATGTATTTTCTATTAATTAAGTTTAATTAAAAGGGATTAATTAATGATTTAATTTAATAGAAAATTATTATGATATTTTAATAATTGATTATATTTAATTAATTGAGAAATTAATTAAATAAAAAGAATTAAATTTGGAGATAAAAGTTTAAGGATAATTTAGAACATTATAATATTTATTTAATTTAATAATAATATATTTAGAGATCATTTTTAAATAAATGCTAAATATTATTGTTATTTAAGTTAATTAAATATTTTATCAATTAAGTTTCTAAAATAAATTAAAAAGAAAATATATTAATTATTAAAAGTTGTAAGATTGCATGATGCGAGCATGTGTTGAAATAAATAAATTAATTAAAAAGATAAAATAAGAGGAAATTATAATGTTATTTTAATTTCATAAAGTGCACATGGGATTAAAAGTAATAAAGATTAAAAATAGAAGTCAAGTGGAAAAATTAAATAAAGTTGTTTAATAATTCAACTTAATGTGCATGGAAAGATGAATGCAAAATAAAATAAAAGATTAATAAAAGTTAATTTTGGAGTTAACTCAGTTGTGCAAAGAGTCTTCTCGGGTGAACGCACAATTAGTGCCCCGATTTGAGGAGAAAACTCCTTATCACAACTTCGGGGTTCATTTTTGGGGGAGACGAATTTGGACAAGGAATTTGGGAAAAGAATTTTAGAGACAAGAATTTTGGGAGACAATTTCTGGAAGGGGATTTCAGAAAGAGAATTATAGGAAAGATATTGAAGAGAAGAAAATCCTCTCACAGTTTCGGGGACTTCGTATTAGCATCAGGACTAGGTAGGGTCCTGTGCTTTGATCACTGGTTAAATTATGCAATTTGAGATTCCTGTCTTCTTCATGAGTGTTAAAATCAAGTCTCTGGGTTTCATTGCATGAATCTCTTGTTCTTTGGTTCTGTATCTACGATAGGGTATTGTTAAATTATGTTTAGAAGAAAAATAAATTTAATTAGGAACCCTCACCTTCTAACTTAAAGAAGACACGATTGAATTAGGAAGGGTTCGAATTTAAAAAAAAAAAACAAAATTCTAAATTTATAATTTGGATAGTTGGCAATAGTTCCTCTATCAGAGTAATGTGGTGATCAAATTTTTTTTTAAAAAAAAAAAAAAAAAAAAAAAAAAAAATATATATATATATATATATATATATATAGTTTAATAAATTATAAATTATTATTAATTTCATAAAATAAATAAATTTATATTTGAAAAGAATTGGTTATAAAATGTAGTATATGTATAAAATTTATAAAATAAATTTATTTATTTAAAAATTTTATTTTGCAAACATAATAATTATGATAAAATATTTTATAATAATAATAATAAAAAAAAAGGAATTAATTAAAATTTATATTTATATGGGGGTGGGGGGGGGGTCGTTGACCCACATCCCCACCCGTCCTTTCACTGCCGTGTGTCGCAGTAGGCACTGCTGCGACAGCAGGTACTGTTGACGCAGTAGTACCTTGCTGCGACAGCAGCCAGTAGCGATTTAATATCGCTTGTTCATATTTTGTTTTGATTTATTAGTTAGGTTATGATAAAGTTTTATATATTAAGTTTAATTATATATATATATATATATATAAATATAAATTTATGCATTATTAATATTTGTTAAATATTATTTAATAAATGAATGTTTATCATAGTTGTTATTATTGAATTAATTAATGATTATGAATATTATTTATTAGAGAATTTTGTTAATAGACATTGTTTAGTAATTATTTATTTATTATTAAATAAATAATAATAATTAATTTAGTAAGGTAAATTGGTTTTGGGATTAACTAAGTTAATAAGAAATATCATAATTATGTTATTATTTAAAAAATTTGATTATTCATGAAATTGAGATTTTTATTATTTATTTAATAATCAATTATTATTATTTTAATAATTAATAAATGATTATTATTTAGTCAAGATTTATCTAAGACAAGAATGAGTTAACTCGTAAAGTAAACTATGAAAACTTATTACTTGAAATATATATGAAACTGGGAATAGAGACCTTACATTGGCTCAATAGTATATTATCAACCAATTTGAAATAAGAGATTATTTACTTGAACTCTACACTGAAACTGAAATCCTCTTGTTTAACTCAAACTATGTGTTTTCTAATTCAACCAAACTGTAGATTGTCCTTTTTATGTGTTCTTTGTACTGCTTATGTTTGGGGGTGTTGGGGGTTGTTCTAGTATTGACCAGTTTAGGTTGTTACTAGAGGCTTGAGGTTGTGAATGTGATGTTATGATGATTTGGTCTCGATCTTTCTTAACCCGACCATGGTAATGTGATGGAGTGCTCTATGACATGATTGTATTTACTAGTTGTTATTGCTTTCAGTCTTCTTGTGTGAAGCTGAGGTGTATGTTTATGAGATACCTGACTTAACCATTTTCGAGTCTCGATCAGTTATATTTGATAACCATTTTTGAGTCATCGATCAGTTATACTTAGATTGCTTTTCGGTCGCTTGAGAGGATTGAAGTGTTTGTTATGTTCTTGATGATGTCATGTGTTGACTTGACCATTTTGGAGTCTTTGATCAGTATTGTGATTTATTATTGGGATACTTTCTGGTTGCTCATTGGAGAACCATTGGATTTTGTGATTTATCATTGATGCCTTCAGTTGCTGATAGAGAACTGTTGTGATCATATGATTATTATTTGATGCTTATCTGTTGCTCATGAAGAACTGATGTAATTTTGTGGCTTATCTTTTATGATGTTTTTCAGTTGCTTGTATAGAACTGAGGTGATTTTATTATGATTCTTTGATTTGTGATTTCATGAGCCTAGGGTAGGTTATCTATGTGTAGTGTCGGGAAGTGGCTTGCAATGGGGATCGAGGCCCTAAGAGGCTGCCTAGAGTAACCCATTGTAAGTTGTTTTAACAAGTGAAAACATCTCACCTAAATACTGACTTAAATGAACCTAATAAGATAATTGTATGTTCTCTCCCATGCCTTGAGTGCTAGTACAGGCTAGGATGGGGTAGAGAGAACGCTTGGTTACGACCTTGCATTTCGCAGTATGCCTCGTCAGTACGAGAGGATACTAGTGGCCACAAGAATCACCAGGGACCCAAGATTCCTAAGGGATTGCTTGGGTAACTTCTACGTGACTTTTGTGATGACACTTTCTCGCTTGCATAGCAGGTTTCCTACGTGTCTTTGTGGCGCCTCTGGGTCTAGATGTCATTCTATGTTGGAACCTTTGAGTTAGTATACTTTTAGGATTTCCCAAACTTAGAGAGTACTTGTGTTTTGTGTTTTGATACCTTGTTTGGGACTTGAGACTATCTCCTCAGCGTGGTGGGAGTGGACCATTTAGGTTCTACGCGGTCGGGTGCTAGTGCTTTTACTCTTATCATTAAGATCCATTCCGTGGTCACCGTGGCTGGAGTTGTCGTGATTGGCATTTACCTTCACTATGTTCTTGGATTATTAGGATGGATGGTTAGATTTTATGATAGATGTTTTATCATTATGGATGTATGGATGTATCAGGTATGTTATTAGTTTAATTTATTCTACTGTACTTTGTATCATGGATTTGAGGATGATGTATCTTTATCTTTACATATGTATATTCTTTTAAGCCTTTCATACCTTGTGACATGTACAGTGGATGATTGAGCATTCCGAATTAATTTGCCAAGAGGCATTCAGAGCAATTGTATATTATGGACATTGGACTTTCTGATTATTCTTTCATATGTATGTGGTAGTTGTTAGACTTAGAATTAATTAAATTTAAATGTGACTCAACGTCTTGGGATCCTTAAGGAATGTAACTTGTGATGTATGTTTGTTGATGATTACATGTTATTGCTTCTGCTACTATGTGTTTGATGTGTATGTTATACATTCTTACTTTAAAAAAAAAAAATGTTTAGCAAACTTAGTGAAACTCTAGGTTAATTCTTTTGGATCCCTTGGCGGGGCGTTACAGTGCCCTAAAGTAACCTGGGTCCAGTATTTTCATTATGACAACACTAAAATTATTAAAAAAAGATACATAATCAAAAAAGTGATATAAACTATCCCATACCTATGTCCATAGCTAAATTGGCATCTCTTCATTTGCATTAGTGGTGTGATAAATGAAATCATAGATTATGTACCCCACATTCTTATATAGGATTAGGTGTATCAACAATGAGTAGTGATGGAATTTGAAATCTTTCATCTCTCCATTCTGAGCCAGTGAAATTTTTCCTTCATCACCTCTAAAATATACTCAACATAATCATATTCTTCTCCATGATATGAGTCTTGCACATCCTTAGCTATCATAAATTCTACTCCATACACCATATCTGTTCCATCCTTGCCAACCACCTTGTGGACACCATACATTGTTTTTACAATATAATTCTTCAATTTATCCAAAGGCATCATTTTCTCCAACTACTTAGGGTAATCACCCATATTCTTTAAGTTTGTGGAAATATGTTGTAGCATAGACTTCCTTGTGTAGGCTTTTGTGTTTCTGTCAAACTTCTTATGTAGCTCCTCCAAGTCTATAGGTTGGCCCATGACACCATCCAATCCAAATGCTTCAATGAATGAGGAATGGTCTAGTGTACATAGAATAGTTCCATCTCTCCTATGGAATGATTTGGTTTCTAGATTGTACAAATTGATGAGGGCCTTTACCAAATCAACATCAATGAAAACCTCTAGAAAGATCATTTTTTCCAAGTTCTTCTTTCATAGATTATACATAGGGATCTTCTTCTCTATGTTGTGGTAAAAGTATCTGAAAATTTCATAACTTGTAACTCCAAGATATGTAGCATGTAAAGGCTCATGCACCCATAAATTGATAAAAAAAAGGGTGGAGTCCTACTTAGCAAAATTTAGAGAGTTAGATTGTATATAACTAGATTTGTTTTATTATTTTAGAAGCAAATATTTGTGTTAAGAGATCTCTCACTCTCAACACAAATTGTAGAGATGATTTCTTATAAATTCAAGAATATAACATGTATTCTAAGATGTTATTTTGATGTAATAATATATGCTATTGGTGTTCTCATTCTGAGTGTAGTTATTCTTGTTAGAGTGTGTTATATTTGTGAATTCATGTTCATGAATAATAATGGAGACAATGGTTTTGTTGTGTTGATTTGATTGTGCAATCTTTTAGTTTTGGCCTTTTCTGCATGTTAATGAATTTTGTTGACATACCAAGTTGGAGAAGAGATCACCCTATTCTTCTTACATAGCTTCTTATCTCACATGAGTGCAGTTTTTATGGCCTTGAGATTTGATGAGAAGTGAAACATCTTTCAATTTTTACTAAGTTCTCATCAATGATTACATCGGTGGATTTGAGGAAGCGTTGCTCCTATTTTAATTAGTTTACTACCTGATCTTTTCAATGATTTAAATTGCAAGTGTTGTTACTATGGTTTATGTCCATTAGGAATTTCACTTTCATGTTATTTGCTTTCATCTCTCATTACCTTATCTTTGTTTTTTGCTTTGTTAACACTTGGTTAAAATAGGAATTCATATAGGTGCATTGATTAGATTAAATTAATAATAAAATAGAAAATACCAAAAACATATCTCTTTTGTGGTTACTTTTCAAAACAACAAGAAGATTGAACATCTTATCCAAAATTGGTCAGAACCAACACAAGCCTCCCTATGAAAAAACACATTTATCTTCAACTGAATGGATTTTAGTAGGTGGCAAGATGTCTCAAAACCTTGGAGTTGATCCTAGATTATCTTTTCAAGAGAGGAATTCGAAAGGATTCCTGTTGTTAAGTATCGTGCAAAATGACAACTCAATAGTAAGGAATAAGTTACAGTTCAAATACCAATAAGGGTAGTGAATAAAACATAATAGAGTTTAATAGGAAAGTTAATTACAGGTTGAAGAATTATTTTGGGAACAAAATAATTGCTTAAATTATTAGGGATGACATCCTAGATATTAACCCTAATTTAGCATGGGCTAATTTTTTATTTATCCAAACATTTGGAAGCATCAAGTCAAATGGACATAGTTTTATAAAAGAGATGGGCATAAGTAAGAAATAATTACTTGCAAAGAAGTGTGATGTTAATGTGAATAATATGGTGTGAATGCAAAATATGTATATGACATGTGAACTTATGTGAAATAATTATGATAAAAATTCTAATGTAAGATCAGAGATAAGTGAAGTACAATAGTAAACAGTAATGAGGTTATTGTATCTATCTCATTTTATTTAAGGCACTGCATTGTATAATTGCATGTTAGGGTAGTGGGATATTCTTGCATACATTTGTAATTGTATTACCAACTCTTAACAGGGTTGAAGAAACTCCAACTAATAGGGTTGAGGCTTTTAATAGGGCCTAGTACTCTAACAAGGACCAAGACACTATATGTACTTCATAGACTCCTAACAGGGTCAATATCCTTAATAAGATTCTTTTGTTTAGTGGATCATCTTGTAGGTACCATTCTCACCAGGGTTTTTCTAGTTAACAAAATATGGTGTTATGAGTTCTCTTTGTGTATGGATTTATATATTGTTCAACACTATTGGTTTACTTTCATATGCATATTGTAAAGTAATTAATAATATCCAATTGTGGGAAAATGTTTGTAGAATAGTGGATTCACCCCCCCTTACTATTATCTATTTCTAACAAAATTGTTAGTACTTCCACCATTAATTATCACATTACAACACTTTTCTTCACATTTGTACCTTGTAAAAAAAAACTCCTCCTTTGATTAGGCTCATTCTCACCACTCAGCAAGACTCTTTTGTTAACTAGGACTTCTCTTTCAACATCTTCAGAAGTTATGATTTGGAATCTTCATTAAGACACACTACTCTAGCCTATCCTTTGGTTCTTCTATCGTTCCTTCCTTGGTGCTATGAATAGTCAAATGCTATATGTCCTTCTTCTCTGTAATGAATTTGTTTTCCACAAAAACCTCCTCTTCTAGAGCCTTCACCTCTTTCTCTTCCTCATTGATCTCTATTGTTATGATCATGGAAATGATTGGAATTGTTCCCCTCTAGTTATGACTGCTATTGTTGGCCTCATCCTTGTCCTTTTGATAACCATTTTAGCCTCCATAAGATCGTCTGCCAAATCTTCCACTGTGACCTCTACCACTATTTTTATTATCAAACTTTTTTCTCAGCATCTCCTCAACTCTTAGGGAAAATTGGTATGCCTCATCAATACTCATCATTCAAACCGAGCTTAAATCCTCTTGAATTATTTTCCTCAACCCATTAAGATAATGATCAAATTTCACCTTATCAACTTCTGTATGGTTAGTTCTGATGAGAAATTGGTAGAACTCTTGAATATACTCTTGAATGGATCTTCCCTCTAGCTTCAAACCTTTCATTTTCTTCAATAGACCAAGCTCATAATACACAAGAATAAATTATCACTTCAACGTTGCTATCATCTGGTCCTATCTTATGATTTTATATTTTCCTCTTCTATTTTGCTACAAATAGATCTCCCATCACCAGATCTTTGCATGACCCTTCAGTTTGGCCTTTGCAAATTTGACCCTATTCAAATATTCAATATCTTCATACTCAAAGTATTCCTATAGTTCATTGATCCAAAAGATTAACTCCTCAAGGTTAATATTTCTTGAAAATATGGGAATCTCAAACTTAAGTTTTTTTTTTCCAATCTTAGAAATAGCCTTAAAAATTGTTTCTTCTTTTGGGTTCAAAATGACCTCTTGTTTAGAATTTTCTTCTTCTTCTTCTTCTTCATCCTCACTTTCATCTCTTGAGGCAATATTTATTCCTCAACACATTTATTCAGCCAATGCTTGCATTTGTCTCTTCAAGGCTTCAAAATTCCTAGGCTTAACACTTAAAACTCTTCCACCATTCTCTCTTTATGGAGGCATTTTTGTGCTTCCATTGAAACCCTAGTGCAAACTTCCTCACAATCAATGATTTTTCCATACGCTCAACCCAAACCATAGTCCTAGTGCGAATTGCCTCCTAGTCGATGATCTATTTACATACTCAGGAACTTCCCCTTGGATACCACTTGATGAAGGGTATTTCCCTTAATACCACAACAAAAAACAAAAACAAAGAATAATACAAATAGAGAGAATAAAATATGGGCTTCTTATTATCACCAAAAATGTGGAATTAGAGAATTATCATATGCAAAACCACATGGGTGTCTTCCTTACAACAATCAACAAAACATAAATATGACTATTACCCATAACTTCCCTAGACAACCTATGAGCCTTATTTATATAGGCACTTTTAACCACCTAGGAAGGTTCTAGACACTAAGCCCTAACCCTTGAATTACATTTTGTATGGGTTCACATTTGGAAACCATAGCTAGAAAATCGTTGATCTAATGGCTATTATAACCCCATTCCAAAATCATTGACTAATGATCTACAACAACTAATTGCACAAGTGTTCATCAATTAAGGTCTTGCCTGATTTCATAGCCATTTAGGCCTTCATCGCTAGATTTGAAGTTTGGATAGCCAAAATTCATACCAAAATCTGCAATGACTACACCAATACATATGATATGAGATTAAAACTTACCCGCCAGGCTTATATGTCAAAGATGAACCTCCATAAATGAGATCAGAACAATCAGAGAACATAAAATGAACTTACTAAAATTAGCAAGCTCCCTCACTTAGTGACTTTGTATAGGAATAGCCCTTATTAAAAACACAAAAACTAGAAACATAAATATTTTTGGGTGATGCAAGATTTCCCTTAAACCTAAGATGGCCTTACATCGAGCTTACATATATTAGAAGCTACAAATGGAATAATTGTTATGTTGTCATTAATGTCAAACCTTATTGGTGAGACAATTTCTACATGAGTGGAGTTCTATATCAAGATGATTGATGAAGAGGATTTGAAAGAAGAGATAACAAGAGAAACTAGTGGAAAGGTTGAGTTATGTGGAACTACAATGGGAACTTGATTAGTTGGGCTTTGAAAAGATAATGAGTTGTTTAATCATAACACCTAATGGAGAAAATAGTTGAGTTGAAGCCTGGAAAAATTAATCAATGAAGGACCAACTACATAGGTTAAACCAAGCTTCAAAGTAGAAGATTAAGGAACTTATAGTTGAAGCTGATTTGTGCTAGTGTCGACTGAGTGAATAGTAAAATGCAAGAAAATATAGTGTCAATAGAACAATAGTAAAGATAGAGTATCAATAAAGTTGGACCAAGCAAAGTTAGTTTAAGATGAGCAAGAAAGTTAGTGAAGACCAAGTTATCTAGTGATGATCGAGGCTAATGTACACAATTTTGGTTGAGTGTTAGCATATTTTATTTTATCAATGAATTGAGATTCCCAACCAACATATTTTGAATTCTTGAAATATGAAAAAACTATTGAAGATAAGTATTGATGAGCTAGAGCATTTGATGTAGGAGAAACAATGTTAGAGCATTTCTAGGAATGGATTCAAAGAGAAGTTTTGGGAATTTTCTAGAAGGGAAGAAGATGAATGAGAAGGTGGACAGAATCATTGTATGTGTTGAATCTTATCATAACACTAAGATCAAAAATGGTGTTTAAGAGGAATAAGATAAAACTATTGATTTACGAAGGCATAAGGATTAACTTATAGAAGGTTAGCAGTTGATAATTTTGTTGATTGACCAACATGAGAAAAAGGCTATGAAGAACGAACAGAGAAGACATGAAGAGTGATTGCTTGAAGGATTTTCCAAGAAGATCAGAGATAGTGATGGATACATGAATGGAGTTTAGTCAATGAGTTAGCAAATGAGCTACATTGTGATTTGTATTTGAAAAATGAGTTGTATTTATCAGATCAACCTATTGTTACTTTCAAACCATTGTATTAGTTAAATTCCTTTAATCAAGGTTGACCTAACAATCATTTGTAAATCCTTTAATCAAGGTGACATTATAATAGAATATTCTAAAGTCATCTAACAAGGCCACTCCTAACAAGCTAATTAAATCCTTAAAAAGATCATACCTAATAGTTTTTATTGTAACCTATAACAGGGCTAAATCTTAACATATCTCACTTCAAACGAGTGAAAAATTAGTGACATGTTACTGGTGGTTTTTCCTAAATTGGGTTTCCACATTAAATCCTCATGTCTTACTTGTGCGAATGCAATCTAATATGTTTAACTATTTTTTGTTTTACATTATATAAGTTAAGTTACAATTGGGATAGCGGACTACAAGTTTATGTTACTTATAATTTTCTATAGAGACTGGGTTGATTAGATATTATATATAATTTGTTTGAAGAGTGCAAAAGTTTAATTGGTTCATGTGGACTTAAGGACAACTGATTCATCCTAGCTCTCAATAATTCTAAATCATTCTAACAATTGGTATCATAACTATGGTGCTTTTATAGAAAACATTTGAAGGTACTTGGAGCTAAAGATCAAGATGTACTTAAAGGAGGTACCCAAGTTAATCAAGGAGAATTTTCCTACTTGGAAAACTTTGTTGAAGTTGCACATTGTTGGAATTGGATATTTGGTAGTATTCTACTTGGACAATGAATACATAACTATACCATCACCTTTGATAGCATAAAAAATAAAGGAAAAATGAGAGACTAAGCATGCAATTTTAGAGATTGCATATTTCCTAAGATATTTAGAATTTAATAATATAAATGACTCCAACACTGCAAAGAAAATGTGGGAAAAGTTGGAAAATATCAATGAAGGAGATAAGAATGTACTAAGAGCCAAATCACAAAACTTGAGAGGAAAGTTTGACGACATGAAGATGTTAGAATGTGAGAACATTAATCAATATGTTCAAAGAATCAAAGAAGTTGGGAATGCTATTAGAGAAGCTGATGGAAAGGTCAATGATGAGACGGTGATCAAAAAGGTATTCAGAACCTTATTTACTATTTATGCTATTAGATTTTTTTCAACACAAGAAGTAAGATGTACTATTGGTATTGATCTCACCTTGGATAGTCTGGTTGGTAGACTTACTACTTTTGAATTGTCAAATTTTGATAATTTTACTGCCCCTACTATTGAATATGCTTTCAAGTCACAATTGGTTTTACATAAATCTTAGAAGAAGAAATGAAAGTATGAGGTTAGTGAGATTGATTCTTCTAATGATGATCTTGAGGATCTTGAAGCATTAATGGCTAGGAGACTACCAAGTGACAAATGAAAAGTCAAAGGTAAAACTTCTTGAAATATATTTTTCATGAAATAAAGTTGGTCATATTATTGCAAAATGTCCTAGTAGGGATGCCAAGGATGAGAGGAAAGAAAAAAAGTACAATGGAAGAAGAGATGGAAAAGACAATAAAGGATACAAACACTGCAAGGGAAAAGGTAAGAATTCTTGTTACATTTTAAAGAAGAGATTGATGATGATTCTGATAGTAATGATGAAAAAGTTGTTTATGCTGCTATGAAAGATGATTCTGATGAAGATGAGAAAATTATGCTTATTTCATATGTTAGTAAATGTGATAGATGGATAATTGATAGTGGTTTTTGTTGACCATTCCCCCACCTTTTTTTTTTCAATATTGCCAATCTCATGAAAACTAGGGTGGTAGACATGCCTACATCCATTAATTATTCATTTATTGCTATGCATGATAAGAGGGATACATAAAACTTAGACTTTTCCTTATATCCCTAAATCCTTCAATCCCTTTGCATCATATGAGAGAATGCAAGTTGCAAACATGCGATTGCCTTTCATTGCTTGGTCATAGGTAGTTAGCAATTAACCATCAGGGAAGTTGTGAAAGTGTGATACAATCTTCTCAGTAGTCAGCGTAGCTTTTGTAGTGCCTGCCCCTAGTTTACATTGTTGCTATTATTGCTGAACTCTTTTAGGCTAGTTTGATGGTTTATTATTAGTAGTATTGTTTTGAGACTATTAGATACTGTTTCACATTCAGTTGATTATATGATGAGACTACTTGGTACTCTATACTTCATGTATGCATGATGATTATTACAGTGATTTCAGTTATTGATGATGATTAGTTAGATGGATTATCATATGTGTTCTCTTATGGATACTTACCCCATACTACATGTGTATGGTGTGCATGTATGTTTTCTTTATGTATGGCATTTCTGATGTGGTTAAGGAAGGGAGTCATAGTCACTTGCTAGTTGGGATCTACATGATGCACTACTTCCTACCATTGTCTATTTAGCTTAGTATATATGTGTTTCTACATTCGTGGATTTTATGTAGATTGCAGGTTTCAGGTATCGACTTTCCTGAATTGCCAGGATGAGCATACCCTATTGCATTATCAAAATGGTAAGAGAGGGGAGATAAAATTTTAAGTCCAAATCCTAACATTTGAACCCATTTATCCTAGAAAACTAGGACAAGTATCTATGTTGATTACCTTCCAAATGCGTTGTATGACGTAAATTCGTGATTATAACCCTTTAGTTTGATCTTGTACATATTTTCTATGATGGGTTTACATATTTTGTCCTATAAGTCTTTGGTGAATTTTCTATTAATTAAGCCAAATTAAATGACTAAAATAATGATTTAATTTAACAAAAATTTGTTATGATATTTTTAATATTTAATTATATTTAATTAATTTGGAGAATTAATTAAATAAAAAGACTTAAATATAAAGAAAAAATTATAAGTTTAATTTAGAGCGTAATAATATTAATTTAATTTAATAATAATATATTTAGGAGATCATTTTTAAATAAATGCTAAATATTATTATTACTTAAGTAAATAAATATTTTATCAATTAACATTTTGAAAATAAATTAAAGCATGGAAAAGATATTAATTTATCAAAGAATTTCAAGATTGCATAAAGTATGCACAAGAATAAAATTTAATGAATTAATTAAAAAGATAAGTCAAGTGAAATTAAATAAAGATATTTTATATTTCAATAAACGTGCATGAAAAAGATAAAGAAAAGATAATAAAGAGTTAAAGATTGGTAAGCAAGGAGTCCTCTTGGATGATCGCACAATTAGTGCCCCAAATTTAGGAGAGAACTCCTTATCAAGAATTGAGGGTTCATTTTCAAGGGACTGCAAATTTTGGAAGAGGGAATTTTTGGAAGAAAAAAGGTTTTTAGAGGAGAAATTTCTCTCACAAATCTTTTTGGGCATTGTGTTGTTAGCATTAGAATTCAGGTAGATTCTTGTGATTAATTTACACAATTAATTACGCTATTTCTTTTCCTATCTTCTTCGTGACTATGATATGGTTATTTGAATAATTCTTTATGATGAGTATTTCAATTTGGAGTTACTGGTATGCATGTAGATTTCTTCTATAGATGTAGAGATTAAAATATCTTAAAATTCTCGTTCAGTAATTTTGCAAATTACAATTTAATTTGGGAAGGGTTTGAATTTAGAGATGGAAAATTTAGATTGAAAATTTGAATGGTTGATTGTATTTTTCCTATCAGTCTAAAATTACAAATGCTTATAAAAATATATATTAAAATTTAAATTAAGGAGGGGGGAATTGTTTTGAAACACATTTTATAAAAATTTAAAATAAAATAAATTTAAAATATATATATTATAAATAATGGACGGGGGCCACCACCCCCCCACCCACCTTTTTCCCCTCCCAAGCTTTCTTCATTTTATGACAACCTTACTACCACTGCCACAATAGGTAGTATCGTTGCTGTGGCAATAGTCTGCTATGGTAGCACTGCGTAGGCAGTGAGCAAACCGGCCACACAAGCCTTAAACACCTTGGAATATGCATTTTTTGTTTTTAAAAGTCATTTCATTAAAAAATTAATTTAATTAAAATTTTTAATTGTTATTTTATTAATAAATAAATATTATTTATTAAAAAAATATATTTATTAATAAAAATTATTAATAGTGTTTTATTAATATTTCTGAAATCAATTAATAATTGATAAATATTAATTATCAATTTTTATTTATTAAAAGTTTTACTTATTAATAATTATTGAATTTAGTAGTTAGGATTATTATTGAAGTTAATTCAAATTAATGTTAAATATCAATTAATAATATTTAATTACATTTATTGTTATTATTATTTAATAAATTGATTGTTAATGGGATTGTGAATATTCTTTTATTTAATAATCAATAATTATTATTTAATAATTTAAATAAATAATTATCCCTAAATTAATTCTAATTAATTGGCTTGAAATCCAATTAGGGTAATTGTACTTTTTATTCAAATATAAAAAATGAAGTAAATAGTAAAGGGTTAATTTGCAAATTGTAGGTATTCAAAAACTTACATTGAACAAAAATTAAAACCTTACATTTAACTCAACAATATGTTTTCAAAATCAAACCAAACTATGAAACCTACTCTATGTTATCTATATGTTGATTATGCTTTGGGTTTGGGTTGACTACAGTGTTGACCAACTTAGGATGTCTACTAGAGGTTTGGGAGTTCTATGATTGTGGTACTATGCTGAATTGATCTTGATCTTTTAAATTCAAACATGGTAGTGTGTTGGTATGCTTTTTGATGAGTTTGTTTATATTGTTGGCTATTGTTTTTAGTGTTATTATGGGATAATGAGAATGATCTATTTGACATAACCATTTTGAGTCTTCGATCAATATTTTTGGGATACTTTCCAGTTGCTTGTAGAGAACTGAGGGGTTAATGTGATTTATCTTTTGATGCTTTCCAGTCACTTGTATAGGATTGAGGTGATATTATATGATTCTTTGAAGTGTGATTTCATGAGCTTAGGGTTGGTTATCTATATGTAATGTCGAGAAGTGACTTGCAATGGAGGTCGGGGCCCTAAGTGGCTACCAGGGTAACCCATTGTAAGTTGTTTAATAAGTGAAAACACTACACTAAATGAGAGTAAAATGAACCTAATAAGAGCCTTTGTATGTTCTCACCCATGCCTCGAGTGCTAGTATAGATTGGGATGGGAGTAGAGAGAACACTTGGTTGCGACCATGCATCAGTAGTATGCCTTGTCAATACGAGATGATACTAGTGTTGCATAGGGTCACTAGGGGGCTAGGGTCTTGAGAGACTAGGGGCTAGGGTCTTGAGAGACTACCAAGATAACTCTAGTGTTGATTTGTGGGATGACACTTTATGCATACATAGTAGGTTCCCTACATGTCTTTGTGTGCCTCCAAGTCTAGATGTTGATTTATCTTGGAACCTTTGAGTTAGATTACTTGTTGGGTTTCCTATACTTAGAGAGTAATTTTGATATTTGGATTGGTATCCTGTTTGGGACTTGAGACTATCTCCTTAGCATAGTGGGAGTGGGCCTTTTTGGATTACCACACGGTCGGGTTGTAGTGCTTTTTACTCTTACCATTGAGGATCCATCTGTTGATACCATGGCTGGATTTTTCTTATCTACATTTCCTTTCATTCTATTCTTGTGTATTATGATGGATAGTTATATCTTTATGATGGATGGTTTCACTTATTGTATTGTACTTTGTTTCATGGATTCAAAAAGGATGATGTAATCTATTTTTATAAATGTATATTCTTTTAGCCTTTCATACCCTGTGACATGTACAGTGGATGATTGAGCATTTTGAATTTTATTGCCAAGTGGCATTCATAAAAAATATATATTATTTAAATCGACTTGGACTTATAATTATTCTTTCATGTGGATGTGGTATTTATTACATTTAGTTTTATTTAAATTTAAATGTGATTCAACGTCTTGGGATCCTTAATTTAATTTGTGATGTTTGCTTGATTATGATTGTATGTTAAATTGCTTTTGCTACTTTATGTTTGATGTGTATGTTATTCTTTCTTAAATTTTTTTTTTTTGGCAAAATTAGTAAAAATTTAGGTTAATTATTTTGGATCCCTTGGTGAGGTGTTACAACTTCGCAATTCAGAGGGCTAGCATCCAGTTAGATGTTGTGATGCAATGATTAACCTTGTTCAAACAGTCACAAGTCAAGTTCTGCCTTAATAATACTATAGGGGGCCCATGATCTTCCTAGCCATCAGATCTTTCAAGATCAATGGTAGGTATATTCATGCTTTTTGAAGTTGCTCAAACTTTAGCCATAGCGGGGAAGTGATAGGCTACCATGTGGACTTGTGGGACCAGATCCAATATGTGGGTAGAAAAATGAAGGGTGTGTTAGAGGGTGGATAGATTGGTGATGCCCAATTATTCAAGAGTGCTAACTATGCCAAGATTCTTTAGTTATATTGCCACCATTAGATCTCAGTAGATCTATGTCTAGCATATCCCCACATTTTAAAAATGCCCAAACTTTAGCCATTATGGGAATATGGGCATGTGATGCATGTCATTGTGGGCCAAGTTCATAAGGATTCCTTTTCACATCATCGCAAGGGCCAAATACTTCATCAAGTAAAGGTTGGTCAGTTCAATTGATGCCATTTCATCATAGCAGCGATACGCATGGAGTGCACCATTGCAAGGTTAAATAGTAAGGTTAAAAAAAAGGTTGTGAGGTTGTGATAGCATCTAACAAGCAATTCTAATAGCTTGTGCAATATTGGATGGTCAGTGAGCAATTAAGCTTTTCAAGATGTGACCTATGCTATAGTCAGAATTCAAGTTGCAAACATACGAGGAGTCCATCTATAGTTAAGGCCTATGTTATCGCATCTTTGTGGATTGTTAAAGGATAACCCTAGTTTAGGCTACAATGGTGCAAATGCCTTATTTTCTCACTCATACGGGGTAGTTGATGAGTTAAGGAATGAGCTGTGAAAGAGCGATGACAGTCAATCTAAAGGTTTGTGCAACCTTGTAGGGTCTGAGCTATCTAATCAATATAACACCTTTTTAGTTACCGGATTGGACATCCCTTACTACCAAAGTACTATGCTAATTTTTATTAAATGTCAACCGGGAGCATGAACTTGAGATGATGTCTACAAAGTATATGCTCTAGTTTTCACTAAAAGTCACTACTACCTTAAATGCAATAACCATTAAGGAAATCTAGTTTATCCAAAGGAAAGACAACTATCAAGTACTTGGAAGGAAATTCTAATTATTTAACCATACATCTATGCACCTACTGCTACAAGAACAATGATTGGTTCTGTTTCCAGTGGCTGCAGGAACAATAGTTCTAATCTTAACTTAGAAAATTGAGTCCAACTCCTTCTTACTAAAGTAAACTCCACCTTTTGCGTGGGCCCCCAAGGAAGAATGAAGGAAAGATAGGCTCAGATAAAAGTGTAGAAACTCAACAAAGTCATGTATTCATTCAAATATGCAGTATTACAATAACTTGGGAAAAACAACAAGATGTCTATCAACTCTGTCTGTCTAGTCACTACCTAACCTCATAGATACAGACGAGGTCTTATTTAAAAGGAAGGAAAAAAAAAAAAATCCTATAATTATGACTTCCTCATGAAGGAAAGTCAGTTACAACTTAAGACTGCAAGCATGCAATTGTAAAGACATTAATTATCCCTTAAATTCCCCAAAAATATAGATCATAGCAAATGCTAGATCTGCTCTTTTATCTGACTTTAAACAGCTTCTAGGAATCTAGGTATCATGTGTTGCATGTTTAACCGATCACTTTGATGCTCGCTTCCTTGCTTAGTCGCTTTCTTAGGTCCCACTTTGTTATTCATTAAAATAGGTCCCTTCTGACTTTGCCACCAAGTCTCCAGCTGCAACGGTGTCATAACACTTCTCTTTAATACCATCAATGCCTTAGCACTATTCCTTCGTAGTTTTTTTTTTATTAACTCTCGATCATCTTGTATTCCTGCAATCAACATTTAATACACACAAGACTTCCCACAAACATTTATTAGTTTATAAAGAAAAGGCATTAATTATTCAACCAACAATTTTTGCAATCTCTTGAGCTGCAGGAAGATCTACCCATATCAAACATTCATGAAGAAAGATTTTTACCACAAAATGAACTCCTTTTTAGATATAACTCCGATAATCATTTTTATGCCCTATGTCCATAATTTATACATCAAAATTTCAAAAAATTTATACTAAAAGATGATAAAGTTCAGTATGTTATAGACAAATGTTCACAAAAAGGGCCAAAAAGACTTCTATTTCTTAATGTCATCATTTTTCCCCCCAACCATCCTCAGGTTGGTCCCTTCAACATCTATAGGTTTTTGATCCTCATCCGCAGCTTGAGATCATTAGCAATTTTCTCCCCTGATTCATGAGTTTTTTAATTAAAATATCCATGATTTTGTTTCAACTTTTCCCATTTTTATTCTTCAAAAATCATTTTATATTCAACAAATGAATCATACTTTCCAAGCATAGGATGCAAGAGTATTGGCAGTTGGAAATGAAGAGGTACCCAATAATTTTTTTGACTTCTACCTAACATCATATACCTAGGCATCCTATTGATGGCCAACTCTAGATTTTGAGAAGAGTGCAACTCCCTTATTTTCAGATCTTCTAGCAATCAAATCCATCTTTGAAGGGAGGCTTGTATAGCATAAGGGACATTTGCAGAACAATGCTGCTGCCAATCTAGAAATGCCTGTTCATGGACATGGTGAATTTTGGCAGCAACACTTTGATTATTACTAACAAAAAGCCAATTGAAGAATAATCTATGAGTGTTTTACACCTTTGGCTGAAAGTACAATGGTTCAAACATTTCCTTTTCCCTATAAGGAGCAGCTTGGTTCTCTTGACTAATCTCATTTTGCATCCATGTCATAACTACCCTAAACTGTACATCTCCCACATATAACAATGAATTCCAATCTTTATCATCTGGAACAACAAGATTATGAACATATAACTCACAGAGGAGATTCTGCAAAGCCATTAGAAATGATTTGAATGCTGCATAAAATTTCTAGGGAGTGTGTAAGGAAGGGTTCAACCCCCAAGTAATTCGAGACAATTGAAAATTAATCATTTGCTCCTTTAGGAATAGTGTGTAAACTAGAGATGGTGACTTGCAATTTATAAGCTTTGGAATGAGCTCTGTAATCTTTGTGACATGTTACTGCAGGACCATAATTTCACTATCCTTCTCTTCAATTTGCTGTGCTTGTTCCCTGATAGTTCTGAGCAATTGCTTCCTTTCTAGGTCCCAGTTTGCTTTTTCCCATTGATACTTTTGGTACAAACTAAAGCTGGCTATTAATAGAGTAGAAATGTCAGGTGGTGTATGATGATGGACAACAGGTCTATAATCTTCAAGGTGGTGCTCAGGATGATGGTGGTCAGTAGTGCTATCATCCTAAGAATATTGACATTCAACAAAGCTGTTATTTTGACATGCAATAGTGTTATCAACTTTTTCTGAAGGGGCAACAACAGTAGGATAGGGTGCAATAGTCATTTTAACTTGAAATGTTTCAACAATTTCCTAAACCATTTCTTGTGCAACAGATGGATATTCCTCTGGTGGTAGATTATTAGTTTCCTCTACTAGCTGTTCAAGCCCAGACACTATTTCCTCTGAGGACTCTATGCCACTATCAACATTAATAGGGCTATTTGGCTTTGTGAGAATTTCTTAAAGATCATTTTCATGTTCAGGAGTAGGTGCTGTGTGCTCTGGTGACTATGCAGGTGTAGGTACTAGAGTTTCAACATCAATAGGTGGTATAGGAGGCTTAGCAGGTGGCACAGGATGTTCAGTTCTCAAATTTACCTCAGACATTCTAGTGACTCATCGTGGAGTAGAAATTGGGGTAGAAATTGGTTTCTTGCCCTTATCGACGAATTTCCCTTTATTCAAGTTGAGTGCAGGTTCTTGTGATATTGGAGATACTTCTTCTAAACCTTCCTCTGTGGCAACTTTGTGTGATTTTCTCTTTCTAGAATTTGAGGCTTCTGTGGGTAGAATTTTTCTTTTTGCAGTTTTAGGTATAGAGGCAGAAGCCGAAGCTTCTTGAGCCATTCTATATACTACTTTCTTGACTCCTACAATAGTTTTCTCTCTTGTCCCCATTCCTTGCCTTTTAGGTCCACCCCTTTTAGGTCCCTCTATCCTTAGTTTTACAAAATCTTCCCATGTTCCCAAGTGCTGCCTAGTCAACTCCCTTTCAATTATAGCCCTAATTAAGAAATGGTGGTATATTGACTAGGTTTTTCCTTGCTGTACATTGGTAGCTTGCCTTTTGATAATATTATAAAGGAAACTTAGGAAATTTATAGGACAATCACCATGCTGCAAAGCACTCAAAATTTTTAAATGAACAACATGCAAATAGGAATACCTTCTTTCATAGGTAAAATATCTTATGATAAATTCAGTAGGGTGGATGAATTGTAGAGGGAGAGATAATCATAATGTACCTTGCTTTTTGTTTTCCTCCAGCAGAAGATCTCTAGGTACTAAGAATTGCTCTTTTTCTTGTCATCCATCCATGTCCTCTCTCCATCATTCTCCATTTGTGGGCAAACCAGAAACTTTTGCCACCACTTCTTCAGTGAATTCTATCCGAATGCCCTTAACAGTTGCATATCCATCCCTTAATGTATTATGAAATTAGAGTGCAATTTCATGATCAAACTGCTTCAAACTAAGATAGTAAGCTAGCCAACCTCGTTGTTGAAACAAACTACACATTGCTGGGTCTGCTAGTAAGACTCTGTGGTCTACTGGTTCATGCCGCTGAGGTTCTCCATCCATATTTTTCAAAAAAAATCCTATTATAGGAAAATTCACTGTAAGTGATTTTGAGAGTATGGGCGAAGATGGCTACAGGGGTTTCAACAAAGGGAATTAAAAAAAAGAAAAGAAATACTTCAATACTTTCCAAACATCACATCATTCAGTACTTCATGATGACATTTTAATCACCAAACCATAATGAGGATAAATATTGTGCTAAAAAACATACACCATATTAATGAGGGGTTATGTGAAATCATGATTTAATGGTTGGCCTTCTTTACATTATTTCACACATTCCAAAAGTACAAAGGAGCACCAGCTGATTACTGAAATGACCCTTCCCTGTACATCCTACATGCCAACTTAAGATTTCCTTGATTTGCATTCATGATTTCTTTCCTTGATTTGCATTCATGATTTCGATTTTCCCTTCCCCCAACCTAGCAGAGACTAGGTCCCACCAGATCGTAAAGATTAAAAATTTTGAAAATTGAAATAACATGCTTTTCTAAATAAATAATAAATTAAATAAATGCAAAGGGGTCAAGTGTGACTGACCTGAGGTGCGATCGGAAGGATGGTCCGAGTAGTATCGTATGAGAGAAAGAAAATGAGATGGCATAATGATGGAAAGACAAGAAGGTGGGATGAATGAGGTGGAAAAGAAATGAATTTCACATGAATGCAAAAATTTTATTATGAAGGCCTTGAAAATAAATTCCAGGGGTTGCAGGCATCTGAGTGGGAGACTCAGACGGAGTGGCTACAGGAAGAGATGTTTCTACTATGGTGAACTGTTGAAGAAATTCTTTCAAGGTTGCTGATTTATGATATAACTTCAAGCGATGCCCATTAACCAGGAGTTTGAATTTGACCTGATCAATTGTTGACAGTTGAAATGCTCCATTGTTAAAAATTGCAATGATTTCTTAGGGACCAAGCTATCATGTCTGAAATTTGCCTTGGTGATGCTGATATCATGAATCATATAGGAGCGCCCAATCACTAACAAAGAATTCTCTATCTTTAATGAATTTTTCATGCCATTGCTTTCTTTGATTCTGAATTAATTTTGTGTTACGAAGAGATGACTTTCGCCATTCATCCAACTCATTGAGATGCAAAATGCGATCCTGTTGTGCTGCAGAAAGGGTAATATCAAGTTCCAAAGTTGTCCGCAAAGTTTTATGTTCAAATTCAATGGGCATAACAACTATCTTCCCATATAGGAGCTGAAAAGGTGTAAACCCAGTAGTGGATTTCCATGTTGTTCTGTACACCCATAAGACTTCAAGAAGTCTAGCTGCCCAATCTTTCTGACGCAAAGAAACTATTTTAGTGAGTATATGTTCTAGCTCTCTATTTGTCACTTCTACCTGTCCATTGGCCTGTGGATGATACACAGACGATTTTCCATGCCAAATTTTATTCTCCTCCATGAGTGCTGCTATCAGATTAGATGTAAATTAAAGCCCTTGATTTGATTGTAATTCTCTTGGAACACCAAATCTGGTAAAGATACATTCGTACAGAAACTTTGCAACATTATTTTCATGAGGATGCTTCATGGGTTTGGCTTTGGCCCACTTAGTAACATAATTAGTGCAAACTAGTATGTAACTTTTCCCTTCTGATGGCAGTTCAATAGGGCCAACAAAATCAATTCCCCATTTATCAAATAGTTCTACTACTATCTATGGTTGCAGGGGCATTTCACCTATTTTTGTTGGTCGACTCATTCTTTGACATTTATCACATTTTTTTGTATACTAAGCCACATCCTTGTGAAGTGTAGGCCAATAATAACCTATATTTAGGATCTTTAATGCAATCCATTTTTTAGCAAAGTGACCACCACAGGGCTCGTCATGACAAGCACGAAGAACATCATATGTTTCATCCTCTCTAAGACATCTTCATGTCACCTGGTCTAGTCTAGCATAAAACATGAATCTAGAGATCCATGAGAAATTAAAACTCTTTTCTGCCGACAATCATTTTTCTTTTGTAGAGAAATTTGGGGGAGTTTTGCCAGTAGTTAGATAGTTGGCAATGTTAGCATACCAAGGGTTTTGTGCTGACAAAAGAAAGAGATGTTCATCGAGAAAGCTATCTTCTATGGCTACAAAATCATCAGGTTTTTGAAGACAAGACAAGAAATCAGCTACAACATTTGCTTTACCTGGCTTGTCAACAATGGTGATGTCAAATTCTTGCATTAGTAACAACCATTGAGCCAATCATCCAGAGATTGCTAGCTTGTTCATCAGATATTTTATAGTAGAGTGATCTATATGTACAAATATTTGGTATCCTATAATGTAATGTTTGAATTTATTCAGAGCATAAATTACAGCAATAGTTCTTTCTCTGTCATAGTGTAGTTATACTCAGCTCCTTAAATATTTTTGTTGATATAGTAAATTGCATGTTTTACTGAATCTATCTTTTGGCCAAGTACCACTCCAATGGCATGATCTGAAGCATCTATGTGTATGTGAAAAGGTAACTCCCAATTTGATCCTCAGAGCATTGGTGCTGTTCAGAGGACTTCCTTAAGCTGCAGGAAAGCTTTTGTACACTCTGAATCCCATACAAACTCTACATCTTTTCGAAGCAATTTATATAAAGGTGTTGCAATTTGATTGAAATCTTTGATAAAATGTCGATAATATCCCACATTTCCTAGAAAAATCTTGACTTCTTTCAATTTAGTTGGTACAGCTAATGTGTGTATGACTTCTATTTTTGCTGGATCTACTTCAATTCCTTTAGGGGAAATAAAGTGTCCCAACACCACTCCTTCTTGCATCATCATAAAACACTTTTCACTGTTTAAAGACAAATTGTAGTCTTTGCATCTTTGTAAAACCTTGTCCAAGTTCTCCTTGGCTTCTTCAAATGTTTTTCCATATGTGGTGAAGTCATCCATATACACTTCCAAACAATCTATAGATATGTCAGAAAAATGCTAATAACAACTCTTTGGAAAGTTGCAAGTGCATTGCACAAACCAAATGGTAGGACAACATAAGCAAATGTTCCCCATGGACATGTCGATGTGGTCTTGTCCTAATTCTCTAGTGCTATCTGGATTTGATTGTAGCCACTAAACCCATCCAAGAATGAAAAGTATTTTTTTCTTGCAAGATTGTCAAGAACTTGATCGACAAAAGGCAATGGAAAATGATCCTTCTTGGTAGTCGAGTTAAGTTCTCTATAATCTATGCAGACTCACCATTTTCCCCCTTTTTTGGGAACAATAACTAATGGTGACACCCATTGGCTATCTGAAATAGGATATATGACGCCAGCATTGAGTAGCTTTTGCAATTCTTTTTTGACAATATCCCTTAATGCTGGGTTTATCTTACGCTGAGGTTGTCTCACAGGTTTGCAATCTGGACTGATATAAATCCTATGAGTATAGAGTGCAGGATCCAAACCTTTCATATCTATATACTCCCAAGCAAAAGCATCTCAATGCTTTTGTAATAGCTGTAGGGTATTATGATGTTGTGCCTGAGATAAAGACTTGCTTATATTTAATTCTTTTCTTGGAATGATTACTGTTTTGACTACTTTTTCAGCTATTGAAATTTGCACAATTGGTTGTGAATCTATCTCATGTGGTAGGAGTGAATGCATAAGTTATGTAGACTCGAAATAATGAAGTTCAACAGGTAAAGGAAAAATGCTTTCTAAGACACACTCTAGTTTAGAAGATGTCTCAGGTTGTGTTCTATACTCATTCAGTATGATAGAAGAAATGACATCATCTTCTTCTTTAATGTTTACAATGAGTCCCATGAGATCATCATCAATTGTTGAATAGAATCTATGTCCATATCAGAGTCATTCATATTTGGCCAAACAACTTGATCATTCTGTAGCAAAGGCTAAGTAGGAGAATACAAAGTTAAATTTTTAGTGTTCATTCCATCTGAAATAGTCATTTTCCTTGATTGACATGCAATATAAGCATCTGCTATTACTAACCATGGTCATCCTAGAATGATAGGATATCCCCTAGTACTTGGTTTTGGAGAGATTACAACAAAATCAACTAGATACTCCCATGAATGTAATGTTACAGTGACATCTTCGAGCATACCATCAGGAATGATGGTAGAACTATTTGCTAGTTGCAAGATTATTGGTGTTTGCCTGAGACCAATGATGCTTAATTTGGACACTACTTCCTTGGTCATTACATTAATGGATGCTCCTAGGTCTATTAAGACATTCTGTACTTACACTCCTTGAATGGTGAGGGTTGCTACTGGGCTTCCATGGTCTGCATACTTAGGCATTTTGCAGTTATCAAGCATAAGATCAGAAAGCTACCCAAGGACATGGATAGTCTTTGGGTCTTTCTTTTTCCTTCCTGGCTTTTTAACACAGGCTTCTTTGATGGCTTTTGAATATATAGGTACTTCCTTTATTGCATCAAGCAAGGGAATTTTTACCATCATTTTCTTGAGTTGCTCAAACAAATCTAGTGTAGCTTGATTTTCACTTGGAAAAACTTGCTTTGTTAACCTACTAGGAAATGGTGGAGTCTTGGCTATAGAAGAAACAGTGGTGGTAGGTTCTTGAACTAACTCAACATTTGTATCATCTATTTTTATTATAATGGGCTGCTAAGGTGAGGCAAGCATTGTTCTAGATCATAGATGGATATCGTTGAGGGTGATGGAATAACTTTGTTGTTGGGCTGAAGGTTTTGCACTATTAGGATTAGGCATAGGTTGTGCAGCTAACTGTGGCTGTTTTGGGGGGGCTGTATTGGTTGCAAGAGGCATTAAGGCTTACTATTGAGGAGGTTGAGTCAAGGATGGTTGATGCTAGTGCTATTGCCAGTTCTGGGTTTGCCATCAACCCTGTTGAGGTTGTTGCCAACCTTGCTAAGGTTGGTGCCAACCTTGGTTAGGTTGCTACCACCCTTGGTTAGGTTGCTACCAATTATTATAATTACCATGCTATTGTTTCCATTGGCTATTACCACCGTAATTATGGAGTGGGTCTTGAGGAATACCTGATCTTGGAGCCCATGACCTTTGTTGAGCAACATAGAGGACTTCCCCATCTTTATCAATTTCCTTGAATTTAGTAGGCACATGCTGTGATTCCGAGCTAGCAATAGGCTTACATCGGCAGTTGCGTTTCTTTTCTCTGCAATGGGGGCAATATTCTGCCAACATATTATCAACATCCTCCTTCTTCCTTCATGCTTGCATGGTGTCCAATTGTGTAGCAACATCATTAATGATGTCTTTCTTGAAATCCGACAAGAGGTTTGATAGTTTTGTCTTAGATACTCTCACCCCAGGAGTTTTTTGGAGTAAGTCCCTCAAACCTCATCCTTTTTTTGTTATTGCTCTGGAATAGTTCAAACAAATATTCCAGATTTCAGCTCATGTCTTCTATTTAATGTCACCTCCAGCCATTAAGTCTAAAACTTCCATACTCCTGTCATGCACTCCATTCAGAAAGAGATGCTTTTGGGACTCCTCATTTAACTGATGTTGTGTGTTATGCTATAGGTTAAACATGAACCTGGCAACATAGTCCTCCAAAGTCTCATCCTCCTTTTCTGACATTTTAAAAATGTCATCTCCTTTCAAATCATGGCCTCTAAAATATTCCTTATATTTATTAAGGAACATGTTACTCATAGTTGGCCAATCTATCATAGCATTGGCACCTAGACTCATGAACCATCTTAAAGCGATTTCTTTGAGAGTTGATGGAAACAATTTCAGCTTATGGGCATTAGTTGTGTAGTCATAACTTTGACAAAGGATGTCGAACTCCAAGAGAAAAGTTTTTGGATCTTCAGTAATAAGGCCATAGAATTTAGGCAGGGCAACTGAGGGTATATTTTTTAGATTTTGGTTACCCTGCTGATGAGGAATTGGAAAGGGAAAGGTAGGATGAGCTACTGCCATTTGTGGATGTCCTAGTGGTGGCTGATAAATGAATAGAGACAATGGATTATCTTGATATTCTGGCTCAGCAAAAAGATTATTCAAATGGAAGGATTCTTTAGATGTGGTTGGTGATTGTACTTGTTTCAGTACTTCTACAAATATATTCTCAAATGGTTCTTGTTCTTCTTCTATTTCTTCTCTCTCTTCTCTTTCTTCAGGGTCAGGATAAAAAGGATCTTCCTGATTGAAGTTGGGAAGAAATCTTCCAAGGTGGTGTCTTCTCCTATGCATGCAAGAATGCTAAAAATGAAATTGACTCAATAGTGAATACTAAACTGACACAATCCTCAACAACGATGCCAAAAATATGTCTAATCAGTATAACACCTTTTTAGTTATAGGATTGGACATCCCTTACTACCAAAGTACTATGCTGATTTTTATTAAATGTCAATCCGGGAGCGTGAACTTGAGATGATGTCTACAAAGTATATGCTCTAGTTTTTGCTAAAAGTCACTACTACCTTGAATACAATAACCATTAAGGAAATCTAGTTTATCCAAAGGAAAGACAACTATCAGGTACTTGGAAGGAAATTCTAATTATTTAACCATACCTCTATGCACCTACTGCTGCAGGAACAGTGACTGGTTCTATTTCCAGTGGCTGCAGGAATATCAGTTCTAATCTTAACTTAGAAAAATGAGTCTAACTCCTACTTACTAAAGTAAACTCCACCTTCTGCATGGGCCCCCATGGAATAATGAAGGAAAGATAGGCTCAGATAAAAGTGTAGAAACTCAACAAAGTCATGTATTCATTCAAATATGCAGTATTACAATAACTTGGGAAAAACAACAAGATGTCTATCAACTCTGTCTGTCTAGTCACTACCTAACCTCATAGATACAGATGAGGTCTTATTTAAAAGGAAGGAAAAACAACAAACTCCTATAATTATGACTTCCTCATGAACGAAAATTAGTTACAACTTAAGACTGCAAGCATGCAATTGTAAAGACATTAATTATCCCTTAAATTCCCCTCAAATATAGATCATAGCAAATGCTAGATCTACTATTTTATCTGACTTTAAATAGCTTCTAGGAATCTAGGTATTGTGCATTGCATGTTTAACTAATCGCTTTGATGCTCACTTCCTTTCTCAGCCACTTTATCAGGTCTTGCTTTGTTATTCATTAAAATAGGTCTCTTCTGACTTTGCTGCCAAGTCTTCAACTGCAATGGTGTCATAACACTTCTCTTTAATACCATCAATGCCTTAGTGCTATTCCTTCATAGTTTGTTTTTGATTAACTCCCACTCAGCTTGTATTCCTACGATCAACATTTAATACACACAAGACTTCTTATAAACATTTATTAGTTTATAAAGAAAAGGCATTAATTATTCAACTAACAGTTTTTGCAATCTCTTCAGTTGCAGGAAGATCTACCCATAACAAATATTCATGAACAAATATTTTTACCATAAAATGAACCCCTTTTTAGATATAACTCCAATTATCATTTTTATGCCCTATGTCCATACTATATACATAAAAAGTTCAAAACATTTATACTAAAAGATGATAAAGTTCAGTATGTTATAGACAAATGTTCACAAAAAGGGCCAAAAAGACTTCTATTTCTTCATGTCATCATGAGTTGCAGTTAAGAAATATGTTTCAATGTTGCAAAATGGCCTCAAATAGTTAGGAATGGAAGTCTTCACTATGTTGTAGGGTCTAAGATGCAGTTCATTTTTTACTCACAATCATGCAAAGGAAGAATTTGTAGTGAAGATAACATCAATTGCAAGGTCGCAAGCATTTCATGCCAGCTAGAGTGTAAGCTACGAAGGAGCGACTAAAGACAAGCTAAAAAATTTTACAACATTGTAAGGATAAAGATGCTAAGGTCCCTCATTGTGGTGATGGTGTGAAGAGATAATCACACATTTCTCACAGGGTCACAATAGTTAAGGGAATATAGTGAAGGTGAGCTATGATCTAGTGATCAAACATGAAATGAGGTTGTTCATAGTTTCATAGGGTCAGATAACTAATGAAGGAAATAAGTCACGAAGCCATAAAACAATGTGATGAGCATGGGTCAATAGATAGTTGAATGTCTAAACAAGGTGGAAATTTATGCTTTAGTATTATTGGGTCACGTGGCAGGTTGAATTGATGACATATATTTTTTGACACATCAAAAATAGTCTTAGAGGTAGCTATTTAATGGTGAACCAATTCCCTAATCATCTACAACTATGTTTTGATGATCTCCATGCTTGTTTGATACAAAGGACACTCCATCACTGCTCTAAGTTAACTTTCTATCTAGCTATGCAATTATGATTGCCATTTCTATCTCTTCAAGGTCATAATTAGAGTGAAAGACATGATTTTTTGCATATGGGCACACAATTGATCAAATCTTCTTTGGATCAGAAGTGATTATTTTTTGGGAATTTAATGGTAGTAGTTGGCTTTGGCTTCCAGTTGAAGTTATCTTAGTTATTCTTGAACTATAAAAGAAATTTTTGTAAACCCTCCAATGGTTGGTCTTTTCTTTGATTCTATAGCAAGTTGTATCATATGCTCTACTAGTGTAATTTTTTTTTTCCTATGAATGAATATATCTCTCTATTATACTTCATTCTCCCATTAATATAAGTGCAAAACGTTCTTGCCTTTTTTAGTGTATTGCTTCCATTCTTCAATCTACATGACTTTATCTATTTGGCCTTGAATGATATAGAGTGAGGTTCCTTCCTTATAGTGTCCATTTAGTTCCTGATCTGCATGTGATTGTTGAACTAAGGCAAAGGTTGAATCAATTTATTTTGAGAATGTATTGGTGAATTACTACATTGTTAGGCAGAGATAAGACTGAACATACTATTTTGGTGTATCACCCCCTTTAGATTAGATTATGTAGTTTGATTTTCATGCATCTCCTTGTCCCTTTTCCTCTTAAGAATAGTTAGGTACACCTTGATAGTAAGGAATTTGGCCTTCTCTAGAGACTCAATCTTTTTGTTCCAGTCCCACAACTTGGAGATTGTTTCCATATTTTACAAGGTTGCTTTTAGGTAAAAAGTTTAGGAAAGGGTGCAAAATGTTGTGACAACAATTTTTGGCATGCCTGGTGGGACATACATTTCAGCTACTTAAGTCTGCTAGAAGCCATTTTAAAGTTTATTCATTGAGAATTTGGGTGTTATTCTCAGTGAAATAAGCCTTTGGAGGTGTTCATCTAACACCATGGAGAATCTATGCATCTATCTAGTTTCATATAAACCTAGTGCTTGTATGTGTAAAGATCATCTATGATCTTTTATGTTTTCAAGGTTTTTTATGAGATTATTTGAGTAAATACTTTAACACGGATTCCTTTCATAGGAATCCCTACCACTTTCCCCCATATCATGAATAGGCTATTCCTTTACCCTCCCATCCCCTATATCAGCCATAACTTGGTTGTGAGTAGCCTGCCTAGTCTTCCATAGAATCCTATTATGATCTTAGGTCAAAGGTAGGAGAGATTTATGACCAAATAAATATTTTGGGCCTTGGGTTTGAAGACATAGATAGGATTTTTGAATTCATTCCTAATCCTTATGAGGATATAGATTGTGGGAGTTCTTCTTATGTTATGCTTATTATAACTTCTTGGCTCAATGATTTACATGGTGAGAGGGAGATGTGGGAAAATGACCCTTATGTTTGCAGTATGATGTCTGAGGTTTTTGATATTTTCAATGAGGGTCACCAAGCCCTCCTTAGTTTGTAGTAGGAGGAAGAGTTAAGAAAGAGGCAACTTGGGGAGGATGTTGCAACAAGATTGGCTATGGTAGAAGAGGAGATAAGGCTCAAGCTTGTCCAGTTGTATGCTACTGAAGCACGAGAGTCCCTAAGGAGAAAATATGTCATTCCAAGCTTCGAGAAGCCCCCTCCATTAAAAGAGCCTACTATTGTAACCCCTTCACCCTATATATGAGAAAATTAGCTAGGTCATGACCCTCTTGGACCTATCACCATTTCACTCTTTCAGGATGGACCAGTTGTATGGACTCCTGATGGACCAAATATGGAGTTCTAGAAAAGTGAAACAAAGCCCACAAAGCTGCCATGAGAGGGGTTATAGCATATCGAGGAGAGAATGGAGGTAGCGGTTGAGAGGAAGGAAGAGGATCCAATCCTCTTATCTGAAGAGATTCCCTCATTTGTTAAGGAAGAAAAGGTTTTTCCTATTCCTATTCCTGTTCCTGAGGAAAAAGATTTGGCTTTTGAGCTTTCGAAAGAGTTTGATGACCTACTACAAATAGAAGAAGAGAAAGACCATCAACTATAGTAGGAATTATTCCATGATAAGATAGAGGAGGAAGAAGCATTACCTTTGCTTCCCAAAGTTCAAGAGATATTAGTTTTTGCCCATGAACCATCATACACTCCAGAGAGAAACTTTGTTGCAGTAGCTTGAAGCACAAGTACAACTTGAGGTAGATCTTTCAAGGAAACATTTGGTGAAATTTATGAGGAGGCTAGAGGTCCAACTACAAGAGCATGAAGCAATTCTTGCAAGGGAGATGGTTTCATAAAGGAATGGTGTGAGAAAGAACTACAAGTGATGAGAATTTTGTCTGCCACAATAGAGATATCAAAGGAGACACAACCATCCCTCCATCCTAGATCATAAGAGCCTGTACAAGTGTAGGAAGTGGAGCCCCTTGTTTGCAAGGATTCACATGGGATTGAGGAGGAATACATGTTGTAGCTACAACATGAAGAAGAACATATGCCACCAACCATACCATCAGAGGTAGCCCCTGCTGGCCATAAGGATACAACTATTGTAGAGCAACATAGTGAGGTCAAGGCTGATTGCTCAGACTTGAAGCCATCAAGAGGGTGCCCCATTAGGCATCTTGATGGGGACACAACCTCAGAATAGAATGGACACAACAGAAAAGGGGAAATTGTAGTAACTGAGAAAATAAGCTAGTACAAATAGTACAAAGAAAATAAACTTCAAAACATGCCCTAAGGGCTTACAATAGCATAAATTTGGAGATAATTTCTCCTTTCAGTACCTCCTCTCAAACTCCACTCCGAACTGCCTTTTACAATGCCATAAATCTCCTTAAATAGACCCCAGAGGGTTAAGGACTAGGAGTACATTCTAGAAAGTGCTAGTAGGCATCCACCGACCAAATAGAAGTTTCTAGAAGCTACGTTAGAAGTCGGTGCAAATCTAGAAGAATCCAGAAATGGTAACCGAACTTCTGGGAGGCATAACTTTTGAACTGTAACTTTGATTGACGAACTGTTTACATTTCCGAAAAGCTCTCAAAGCGCTCTATAGCCCTATGAACAAGCTTCGCTCATCCCCCATTTTTTGGCCCTTTTTGAGGTCATTTAATGTCCCTAACCTGACTTTGAAGCATTCTTAGGAGGTCTCCAAAACTTGAAAAACTGCAATAACTTTCAAACCGTGGGGCCTTTTGACCTGATTCTTTTTCTGGAATGCTCTAAATTACAATTACATTCATCTAGCCAATTTACGCCTCCTAGTTCACCAAAATGATGGCCCAATTACATGCTCCTATTGTTTTGGGATTTTCTAGCACACTGATAGTGGAACTGTGAGAGTTGGAACCTTTATTTGACCCAAATGGGTATCCAAAAATAAAAACACATGAAACAAAAACTAAGTCTAAGTACATTTTTTGGGTGAAACAGGATTGCCCTTATACCTCTAGATGCTCCTGCATCACATCTAGCTCTACAGTCATGCAAGTTTCCCCTAGTCATGTTCATTCCAAAGCACGAGGGAGAAGTCTAAAAGGAAGAGAAAGCATGTTTTGCTCAGGATCAAGGCATCCCAATGCTGGAGAGTAGTGTTATTATTTTTAACATTGGGAAGAAGGTTTTTCACACAATAGTATGCTTGTCATGCTTGTTGCTATTTTCAGTTGTCCACATGCATGAAAGGAAAAATCAATTGGTGAAGAAGGATAGCTATTTCAACAAACTAGTCAACGAGTTTGTTTAACCTTCCATTTTTGTAAATTCATGTACATAGTAGAGTAAATGTTTTTCAATTTTCCAAGAAGTGCATGAGTGTAGGCTATTATTCTATGAGATAGAAAGTTTTTCTAGTTTTGCAGTTGCAGAGATGCAGAGTTATGACTGAATGAAAGGTTTTATTTCTTGTGACTCTATAGCTCAATGGGATGCTTAAGGCCACTAGTCCATGCTTAGTAGGCAAGCATCCCCCCTGAGTCACCAGAAATGTTGACCAACCCCCCCCAACCCCCCACTCCACTTTTATTTTCAATATTCCCAATCTCATGAAAACTAAGGTGGTAGCCATGCCTACATCCATTAATTATTCATTTCTTGCCATGCATGATAAGAAGGAGACATAAAACTCTAAATTTTCCTTATATCCCTAAGTCCTTCAATCCCCTTGCATCATATGAGAGAATTCAAGTTGTGACCATGCAATTGCCTTTCATTGCTTGGTCATAGGGAGTTAGCACTCAACTATTAAGAAAGTTGTGAATGTGTGACAAGTCTTCTTAGTAGTTAGCAAAACTTTAAGGTTCAGAGGTCTAGCATCCAGTTAGACATTATGATACAATGATTAGCCTTGTTTGCACAGTTGCAAGTCAAGTTCTACCTTAAGAATATTGCAAGGGGGCCCATGATCTTCTTAGCTATTAGATCTTCCAAGATCAACAGTAGGTGTATTCACACTTTCTAAAGTTTCTCAAACTTTAGCCATAGCACAGAAGTGACAGGCTATCACATGGAATTGTGGGACTAGAACTAGTATGTGAGTGAAAAAATGAAGGGTGTGTTAGAGGGTTGACAGATTGGTGAAGCTTGATTGGTCAAGAGTGCTAACTATGCCAGGATTCTTCAGTTATATTGTTGCCATCAGATCTCAATAGATCTACATCTGGCATATCCCCGCATTTTGAAAATACTAAAACTTTAGCCATTGTAGGAATAAAAGCATGTGATGCATGTCATGGTGGGATAGGTTGACAAAGGATTCCTTTTTACACTATCACAAGGGCCAAATACTTCATCAAGTAAGGGATGGTCAGTTCAATCAATATCATTTCATCGAAGCAACAATACACATGCAGTGCACCATTGCAAGGTTAAAGTGAAGGTTGTGAGGTTGCAATAGCACCTAACATGCAAGTCTAATGGCTTGTGCAACATCTCATGGTTAGCGAGTGGTTAAGTTTTTCAGGTTGCAAGGATGCGCTACAGTGAAAATTTAAGTTGTGAACATGTGAAGAGTCCATCTACAGTTAAGGCCTATGTTGTCACATCTTCACGAAGGGTTAAAGGATAACCCTAGTTTAGGTTGTGATGGTTCAAATGCCTTGTTTTATCATTCATAGGGGGTAGTTGATGAGTTAAGGAACAAGTTGTGAAGGTGCCATGATAGTCAATTTGAAGGTTTGTGCAACCTCACAGGGTTTGAGCTGCGGTAAGAAATATGTTGCAATATTGTGAAATTGCCTAAAATAGTCAAGTATGATAGTCTTTTCTAGGTCACAGGGTCTAAGTTGTGATTAATTTTTTAATCATGATTATGAAAATGGAAGAATATGTAATAAAGATAGCATTGATTGCAAGGTCACAAGCATTTCATGCTAGCCAGAATGTAAGATGTGAAGGAATGACTAAAGGAAAACTAACAGCTTTCACAATGTCACAAGGATAAAGATGCTAAGGTCCTTAATCACGGTGATGATGCAAAGAGCTAATCACACATTGCTCATAGGGTTGCAATAGTTAGGGGAATACAATGAAGATAATCTGTGATCCATTGATTAAAAATGAAATGAGGTTGTTCGTAGTTTCATAGGGCCAGACAACTAATGAAGGAAATAAGTCCTAAAACTATGAAACAAGGTGATGAGCATGGGTCAATAGACAATTGAATGCCGAAATAAGGTGGCAAAATTATTTAGTATTATTGGGCCATGTGGTAGGTTTGATGGTCGAATTGATGACATATCTGATTTGACACATCAAAAAAACTCTCAAAGGTAGCTTCTTAATGGAAAACCAATTCCCTAATTATTTGCAACTAATTTTTGATGATCTCCATGCTTGTTTGATACAAAGGAAACTCCATCACCACTTTGAGTTAGCTTTATAGATAGCTATGCATTTATGACCATCGTTTCTATCTCTTTAAGGTCAGAATTTTTATGAAAGACATGATTTTTGACATATAGGCACACACTCTATCAAACCTTCTTTGGTTCAATAGTGATTGTTCTCTAAGAATATAATGGCAGTAGTTGGATTTGGCTTCCAATTAAAGTTATCTCAGTTATGCTTGAACTATAAAAGAAATTATTGTAAACCCTCCAACAGTCAGTCTTTTCTCTGATTCTATAGCAAGTTATATCATATGCTCTACTACTATAATTTCCTTTTGTCTATGAAAGAATATATCTATCTATTGTACCTCATTCTCCCATAATATAAGTGAAAAATCTTCTTGCCTTTGTTAGTGTATTGCTTCTATTATTCAATCTACATGACTGTATCTATTTGGCCTTAAATGCTATAGAGTGAGGTTCCTTCCTTATAGCATCCATTTGGTTCCTGATCTGCATGTGATTGTTGAACTAAGGCAAAGGCTGAATCAGTGTATTTTGAGAATGTATTGGTGAATAGTGCATTGTTAGGCAAAGATAAGACTAAAAAAACTATTTTGGTGTATCACGCCCTTTAGATTAGATTGGGTAGCTTGATTTTCATGCATCTCCTTCTCCCTTTTCCTCTCAAGAGTAGTTAGGTGTACCTTTATAGTAACGAAGCCGACCTTCTCTAGAGACTGTATCTCATTTTTCAAGTTCCACAACTTGAAGATTGTTTCCATGTTTCATGAGGTTGCCTTTAGGTAAAAACTTTAGGCAAGGGTGCAAACTTTTGTGACAATAATTTCCCACATTAAATCATGAGTGGGAATAAAATTAGGTTTGAAACATTAGAACATTATAAAGGAGGTAGTCCTAGGTTTGGCAATGATGCACCATGTCTTGTGAAAGTTAAATGATTAATAAGAATTGACTTATGCGATAATTCTTGTTGGGTTGAAGGACTTAGCTACAATTTGTTGAGTGTGGCATAGTTGAATAGTTCAGGATACAAATTTGAATTTGAGCAAAACAAGGCTAAGATCTACAATAGTTGTAGTAAATTGAGTAGAAGTGTAGACCAAAAAAGAGGTAACTTGTTCTATCTATACCTATCTAATGATGAATTCTTTTTTGCACAATGTGATGATATGTGGTTATGGCATAAGAGGCTATGTCATGTAAACTTTGATAATTTGGTAAGTATTAGTAAGATTCAAAAAGTAAGAGGGTTACCAAGATTGAAGAAACCTAGTAATGTGATGTGTAAACAATGTCAATTGAGAAAAATGAAAAAGTCTATTTTTAAGAGAAAGACTTATACTTTTGATGCTTTTTTTTAGAGTTGGTTCATATTGACCTTTGAGGACATATTGGAGTGAAAGACTATTGTGGTGAGTGGTTTTTTGAGAATGATGATTGTGATGTTTCTTAAAGAAAAATATGATGTATTTCAATTTTTTAAGTGGTATTTGGATAGAGTTGAATAGGAAATAGGTACAAGATTAAAGTGTTTGAGATCTGATAGAGGAAGTAAATTCACATATGGGGAGTTCAACACATTCTACAATGATAGAGGATTTAAGAGACAAATGTCTATACCGAGGACCCCTCCATAGAATGTTATAACTAAAAGGAGGAATAGATCAATCATGGATTGTGGTAGGACATTGATAATGGAGAAGAATGTTGCACCAAAGTATTAGAGAGAAGTTGTAAGTACAACTATTTATACCTTGAACATAGTATAAGTCAAGAAAGGTAAATTATCAGGAATTCTGAGTTATGGTATGGATATGCACCTAATATAAAATATTTCAAAGTATTTGGAAGAAAATGTTATATATTGAAAGATAATAGAAATGGAAAACTTGATGCAAAAAGTGATGAAGGCATATTCTTAGGATATTTCACTAAGAGAAAAGTATATAAGTGTTTGAATTCTAACACCAAAAAAGTTGTGAAAAGTGAAGATGTGAAAGTTAATGAATATGCAAAAAAGAATGAAGTTACATGTAAGAAGGAACTTGAAGATTACAAAAGTTTTACATACATTGATGAAGGTGAGCTCAAAACTTTACCTAAACCTGAGAAGAAAATACCAAGTAGTAGCAACTTGTACATATTGAGTTACGGAAACAATATACTAAGCATAAGGAAATTAGTGCCAAGTGACAGGGAGAGCATGTCAAGTGTCAAGAAGAGCATGCCAAAAATGAATAAGTGATTGTCAAACAACTAGAAGAACAAGTTGAGATACATGAAGTGCTACCTAGAGCTAATCTACAAGATGAACTTGAAGAGGAAGTGAGAAGACCTAAGAATACATTAGCAAAATATGTAAGGAGACATCATGCACCTAATCAAATCATTGGAGACAAAGGCTCTAGAGCCGTGACAAGAAAAATAAAAAGGAGTGCTACATACTTACTATGTGGATTTAAGCCTAAATTAGTAAAGTATTTTTTGGATAATGAATGTCATATTCAAGAAATGAATGAATAGATTGAGTAGATAGAGAATAACAAAACTTGGTCACTAGTACCTAGAACAAAGGACAAGATGTTTTTGGAACAAAGTGGGTATTTAGAATCAAGTTGAATGAGAAAGGTGAAGTAACAAGAAACAAAGAAAGAATAGTTTGTAAGGGATATGCACAAGAAGGAGGCATTGACTATGGAAAGACATTTTCCCCTATTAAAAGATTACAAGGAGTGAGAACTCTACTTGCAAAGGATACTAGATGGATGTCAAGTCTACATTTATAAATGAAATACTAGAAGAAAAAGTCTATGTTGAACAACCTAAAGGATTTTTTGACCAAACACAAGAGATATGGTATGTAAGTTTGGAAAAGCATTGTATAGATTGAGACAAGCCCCTAGAGCATAGTATGAAATTTTGCACACTTATTTGGTGAAGATTGGTTTTATAAGGACAAATGATAATGGAAATCTATACTTAAAGATTGAATCTAAAAAAGGGATATTGTTAGCAGAGATATTTGTGGATGATATCATATTTCGAGGAAAAGATGCATTGTATAAATCATTTGTAGATCAAATGAGGCAAGAGTTTGAGATTTCTATGTTTGGAGAGATCAAATTCTTTGTTGGCTTGCAAGTGTATTAAATGAAGGAAGGTATCGACATTAATCAATCAAAGTATATCAAGGAGAAACTCAAAAAAAATTGTATGGAAAACTCAAGACCAATTGGAACACCCATCGCTACTAGACATAAAAATTTAAAGAATGATGGTTCTACTAACATGAATCAAACCTTATATAGATCCATGATTGGAAAGTTGAAATATGTCGTTCATAGAAGACCATATATTACACTCGTAGTTTGTCTTATTGATAGGTTTTTCGTAAATCCTAAGGAGAATCATATGATGGCTTTGAAAAGATTACTAAGATATCTTAAAGGATCATTGGATCATGGATTATATTACAAAAATAATGTCAAGTTTGAATTGAGAGTCTATAATGATGTAGATTGGGATGGAAATGTTGATGATAGAAAGAGTACAAGGACTAAAGCTTTCTTACTAGGAAAGAGACTAGTTTCATGGACAAGCAAGAAGCAAAATTGCATCTCCCAATCTATAGCTAAAGTTGAATATATAGTAGTAGTAGTTAATTGTTCTAACATATTGTGGATAAAAAAATTGTTAAAATAAATGAAGGAGGAGATCACTGAACCTATTTTTATATTGTGTGATAACACAATTGTTATAAACATATCTAAAAATATTGCGATGCACACCAAGACCATGTTGGAATTAACAAGTGGGAAGATTTACTTCTGAGAGGGGGGGTGAATCAGAAGTAACTAACTTTAACCTCTAAAGCTTTTTAAATTGATATCATTCATATGCATCTAATCCATCTAATAAACATGAAAGTAAAGACATGCATGAAAATAGATAACACAAGATTTGGTAACCCAGAAACCCTCCAAAATGAGAAGGTAAAACTGGGGTGGGGATGACACCCACAAAGTATCACTGCAACAATATGTAACCATTCAAGGTTACAAAAATTTGAACACTTCCAATGGTCTACCCTACGAAAGGCTTGTCTTGTTAAACACTTTACACCCTATCAAAAGTGACCTGGTTAAAGGATTTACAAACATTCACTTGGAATGTTACCCTACTAAAGGATTTACAATCTTGTTAAGGATCTACAATGTGGCTATTAAACCTATATAGCTTTTAGGCCAACCTATCAACATAGGATTTCCATTCTCACAATACAATGGTTAGAAAGTATAGTAAGAATGTCTTGACTTGATGACTTGCAATCCTTAGTTGTTGATTCTAGATCCTTGTTCAGCTCTGTCCATTCTAATCCTTGCTTGATCTGATATGTAACTCTTCAAAGTTTTGATACTCTATTCTTGATCAACTTGATTCTATAATTCTACTCTGTCCTTCACTAAGTCATTTCACCCTTCTGAACTTCACTATAATTCACCCATATACTTCTCACACACACACACACATAAAATGGGGGTATTCTTCTCCTTTTCAAGATTTCAAAGACTTAGGGTGAGGTATGAATCTAAAATCAATATTTACTCTCCATTTCTCGCTCAATTCTTGCACTTTTCCTATAGGTTGCATGCATTCTCCACTTTTCTTATTGGCTACATGTTGATTACATAGGTAATGCAAAAGATTTGATCTTATCTTCAAGATCCTTTGAGATTCATCCTATGTTGGCTCCAAAAATGGTTTACATCTAAGTTTGTGAAGATACAAACTCATATGCTGATTCTGTGTTACTCAACACTTACTAGTTGCTGATGCTTGACACATATAGGAATTTTGTCTCACTTGGCATCTATAGTATTTCTATTTCACTCAGCATCTATACTTTGCTCGACACCTAAAGTGACTTGGCATCACTTCTCACTTAGCACTTGAACTTTGCTCGACACCTAAAGATTACTCGACACCTGAAGTTCACTTGACACCTTTTGGATTCTCTGGCTTGGCACACATTATAGCTTGACTTCTATGCTATACTCAACATCATCTTGAGAATTGGTTAAGTGTGTTGACACTCAAATGTCAGAACCAATCTGAGACCAACAATCTCCCCTTTTGACATGAGTGGCAAAAACACTTAACTAAGCTTTATGAATATGATCTCTATGAGCATAATATATATTCTATTTGGGATATGTATAGGAATTCAAAAAAGAAACTTGTTCAAAATTTTGTATACCTCAAAATCTTGTAACTCCCCCTAAGATGATGTGCCATTCTTGTATCCAAAATTATTTAAACTAAATTTGTCTCATGTTGATGTATCTGATACTCTTTGCCTCTGATTTTGTGTACCCTGTTTCTACTTTGTTGTCTCCACTTGGAGTTTTTATTATCCTTTTAGATGTATCTCCTTATTTCTCCTCAAAATTTGAATATCTCCCCCTTTGGATATTCTTTATTACCTCCATCAAAGAATGCATTATCTCCTAATGCATATCTTGAATATCTCCCCCTTTTTGACACTTATGTCAAAGGGTCCTAAGGATGAATATAATACTTAGCCAAAAATGTCTTATTTACCTCCATAATAATCTTCAGAGAAGCATCCCAATTGTTCAATGCTATTTCCAGTGATTTGTGCTGGATGGCTATCTTTGTTGCTAGATGTACAAGGCCTTCTAGTGTAGAAAATTTGGGGTCTTTCTTCAAAACATTTTCTGCATAGGCCTATTCCTTATGTAGGACTTCTAGATGTGGAGTAATGGAGGATTGAATCTTCATCAATTTGGCCTTGATATTGGCCTCTTCTGCTGTCCATATAGCTAACACTTTTTGTGTGCGAAGCATTGTTGCAAAATGCTTCTCACTCTGAGTTGGATCTTTGGATAGCTGAGTGCTAGACATCTTGAGATTTTGTTCCAAGCTCAATATCCATTGGCTAGTTTCTTATGTGAAATATGATGAGTCACACAATTTTGTGTACAATGAGAATACATTCCCAAGTACTATTTTCACTTTTTCAACCCTTTTAGCCAATTCTACTTGTGAAAGTGCTATTTCACTAGATATCTTCTCATTGACTTTCATTTGAAATTTCTTTTTAGACCATTCTAATAACTTAACATTAGTATCAAGGTCTTCATTTTGTACTTGGTCCACTATGTTGGACAATTGCTCCATGATGGGCTGGGTTTCATTAGGTACTTGCAAGCTAAATGCATCAAGAAATATATCTTTGATTTCTACAAGTGCTTGCTTCTGTCTATACTCATTTTTGAGCATCTCTTTTTTCTTACTTCTCTCTAGTGCCTCTTGCACTTCATTTATCTCTACTAAATTCATTGTCTTGGAGTCATAACTAGGTATGACTATATCCTCATCAAGTGTAGGGTCTCCATAGTGAAGTACCCTTGCAACCTTGGTAGAGCTCGAGCCTGGTATTGAAAACTGCAATGGTACTACATCAATACTCAGCTTCTTGGTAGGAGTCCCTAAGGTAGGCAAGTTCACCAATGTTTGTAATGCCTCCTAATCCATCGGGGTTTTCTCCTCCTTCTTCTCCTCTTCTCTATTTCCTTGATCAATAATAATGATTTGAGGAGGTGCACCTTGGCTTTGTACAGTAGGAACATCTTTTCCTATTTGTTCCTTGGTTGGCTCCTTGGCAGTTGTTGTCGCTGTGACTGTATCATCAACTGTAGTAGTTTTATCTTGTGATTCTTTCTCTTGAGGTTGATCTATTGTAGCTGTGGGAGGTTGTGAAGGTGGTTCTTCTATATTCACCTTCTCCCTAGTGGTTTCTGCTATAGCCTTCTGCAACTCATCCACACTCACCAAAACTAGATTAGTAGATAGTTGTGATTGTAGCGTAGTTTGGTGAAGGATCTTCTTGAGATCCTCTACAGTTAATGGATTGATGTTCTAATCTGAAGTGTGAGGAACATCCTTAACTATTACTATTTCTGTAGGAGCTATATGTGGAGGACTTGGTGGTGGCAGTTGGGTGTTTTGGACACTTTGTTTAGTCTGCTCTTTAGCTGTTGCCTCTTCACTCTGTATCTTCTTCTTTTTCTTTTTCCACTTCCTCATCTTTCTCATTTTCTTCTTCTTCTTCATCATTTATTCCTTCAAAAGGGTCTTCCTGCCCCTCCTTTATAGTTGTCAATCCATAAATTAGTTTCTACATTTGCGTGGACTTTTGCACAACATTTTCTATTTGGTTTTGTAAAATTCTAAAGGCTTTATATTTGGGTGCAAATTTGCTCCCATGCTTCTTGGTAGCCTTAGTTATTTGACTTTTAGTAAGATCTAGCATTACATGAGCCAATGTAGACTCCCTTATTTTCTTCTCCATTTTTAGGTAGTAATGCCACTTATTCTCAACTAATGAGCTTAGCTCCTTAGGCATTGAGTTGTCAAGTTCAAGTGGAGAGGTCTTGAACTTTGGCATCATAGTGTAGATGGACTCTTCCACTATGTTTTGTTGTTCCTTTGACAAGTTATTGAAATCAATGGTCTTCAAGCCAATTAAATCAACATTGTCTCTAATGTTATTACAAATGTTTTCTAATTTAGATTGGGTAGAACGGCTTACCAATCTAAATTGATCTTCATTAGACTCTATCCTTTCTTTATTTGATTTAGGAGGTGCAACATACTTTCTTCTCTTCTTTTGCTCTACAGGTCCTCCTTGTTCTATTGCCTTTTACATCTCTTGTTCCTTAGCCACCTGAGTTGTAGCCCTGGTATCTACCCTTGTAGTTGGCTTGGCTAGGCTTGGCTTTGTAGCTTTCTTCTTCCCCTTTGGCTATGCAACTGGATGCTTTTGAGCTTTTCTTTACTTTGGCTAAGCCTTGGGTGCTTCCTTCTCGGCACCTTCCTCCTCTTCAGCATCCTCTCCCATACCTTGGGTTATAGAAAGTGGCCCTTGACCTTTTTCTTCTTCATCATCCTTGACATCTTCACCTTCTTATTCTTTTGCTTCTTCTGTAGTCCCCTCACCAAATTTTTCCTTTAGCTTCATACCAAGTTTATCCTTCTTTTTCATAGTGGAGGTATTCTTTAACTCCATATCCACTTTTGATCTCACCATGTCACAGGTTCCAAAATGTGGTGCATCCTTGTCTATTTCTTTTGTAAGTAATGTAGTTATTGCTACTGATGCTTCATCTATGTTAATTTCATAACTAAGAGGTTTTAACCATCTCACTCTTGGTATGGAAGTTTGAATGTATGTAAAATCAATATCTACAAAAAAAAATACATCATTTACATGTTTCTCTACTAAGGCAACTAGAATTCTTAGCCTTTGCTTCATTCACTTCTTGAAGTCTTCAAAATAGCTAGTTATAAGGGTTTCAAAATTAGCTCCCATCTGCTCAATATACTCATTAACTTGAGCTATGATTGACCTATTAGTTTTCCATGCAACTTTTCCAAAAGAAGGATACTCATTCTGAACATAAAAGAATATACAGATCAAAATAGCACCAAATTTGCATTGGGCTCCCTTGGTTCTCCTGATTTCTGCTAAATTTTCATTAATCTTTTGTAGTTGTAGCTCTACAAGATCATAAGTGTGATCCTTTGTCACCAATTTATAGCCTACATCCATTGCAATGCAAGGCACACTGTTGAGTCTATTGGATTGGTAAAATTTGTGTGCAATAACTCTAACAACAAAGTCCACAAGAGGGTCTTGAATGGTATCAATTGTTATCCCTCTTTTGTCCACTTGGCACTAGTATTTTTCTCAATTTCCTTCTTAGCATCATTCCTAAGGGTCTTTGGCCAATCTAGGGTTGGATACCTTGTTACTCTATGTACAATTCTCTTCATAATTTTCACTGGGCCATCCTCCAACCATAAGCTTCCATCGTGTATTCTGCGAAGCACTAGTCTAATCCATTTAGTCTTGAACACTGTAGGGAATTCTAGGGCACACGTTATACCCTTGTTTTCAAAAATTTTGTACTCTTCTTTCAACACTCCATTTTCATATAGTTTTTCATATGCCTCCCTCATCTCCATATCACCTATGGCTCAAATTTTGTAATTGTAGCATCATCTAAAATCTTGAACCATAAATACATTAGGGGGTATGATAGATAGGGCTCTGATTGGGTCATTCTTATATGCTACCTCTGGGATTGGGAAAAAATTAGGTTGTTTTACCTCATCAGACACTAGCTAGACTTTGAAAGGTTCCTTCTCCTAAGTTTTCCTAGAGCTAGAAGCCATTTTTGCAATCTAGGGTTTGTACGCGAAGAAAATATGAAATTGCATAACTTGGCACAGACGTAAATACCCCAAGATCAATGAAATCATGGTGAAATGCTGTTGAACTTAGATCAAACACTGGATTCTTTGCTATGAGGTCACTCTGCACTCTCTTTCATCTTTGCTCTTCGTTCACAGTGAAGAAAAATGATTGAAAATGTGATGATATACCTTATTTTTACTAGATTTAATGCTTAGTGTAGTTACAACTATCCACTTGGCTTCTGAAGGATTTCTACATTACTCGACTTCCATTGGCTTTTCATTACTTGACATCCACAGGAGTGTTGTCCACTTAGCTTCAACTAAGATTTATCTTCACTCAGCTTCTACTACCAACTCGGCTTGTACTGGGATTTTATTCAACATCTAAGGGCAATTTGGCAACACTTATGAAATCTTGAAATTTTAACTTTGCATCTTTATTCATGCTGATTTCTTCTTTTCAATACTTACTTATTCAGAAATTGATTTTTTGATAAAGCTTTGTAAATCAGATCTGCATGCCTTCTTTTTGCTTAGTTTGATGAAGTGTGATCACTTGACCTATTAGGTGGAGTGGTCCCTTCATTTGATGTGCTACACCCATATTTCTTCTTCCATGTCTTATTCATTTCTCCTTTGATGTGTTCAACATCTACCTTCTCTTTACCTTTGTCATTATTTGAGTTGGGTCCCTTTGACCTTGTTGGACAATTCTTGCTAATATGACGAATCTTTAAGCAACTGAAATATGTGGTTTGGCTCAACCATCTGTTGTAGTTTTCTTATGCAATTTTCAGGAATGTGTCCAGATTCCTAATAGTAATGACAACTATACCTAGTGTTGTAGTCCCAATTGTAGTGGTGTCTATGCTTACCTTTCCTGGCTGCCTGATTTGGTGTCCACACAGGCTTTGATTTGCACTCAAAAGCTCTATGTCCATCCTTCTTGCAATTGTAGTAGTGACCTTCAAATCTTGGTGTTCTGAAAGTCTTAGTCCTGCATTCATGTGCTTGATGTCCTTGCTTTTTACACTTATGAGAGTAACCCACATTCTTAGGTTTGTCATGCTGATGGGCATTCTTACTCCTACATACATTAGAGGTATGTCCTTTTTTACCACAAAAATGACAAGTAGGTTTAATATTTTTACCTTTGTTACTCTTTTCTTTTGTAGTCTTGGATGACTCTCCTTGTTCAGTGCTAGTGAATCATAGTCCTAAAGTATCATTACTAGCCCTTGGTGATTTCAGTTTCTACTCAAAGTACTTAATGGCCTCATTAGGCTTATTGAAGCTTTTTGCAATCTCCTTCTTTCTTTTCAGGTCATTTTGCAGTTGTTCATTTTGCATCTTCAGTGTAGAGATTTCAATATCCTTGTCATTCAGTTCATGATATGCATTCATCGTCTAGCTTAGGGTGTCTAGCTGCATGTTTGAAAATTTTGCAAGCTCAATTAATTTTTCTTCTAGTCTATTGGCAAGATTCCTCTTGTCTTCTTCTAGCATAACCTTATCTTCAATGGCTCTTTTCTTTTGTTCAGTCACCTCACAAAGCATCATGGCTTGTGACTCTTGTTCAAGCTTGAGTGTTCTAATTTCTTCTACTTGAGCTCTATTCTTCTCCATCAGATCTGCTATGACTACATCAAACTCTTTGGAATCTCCATTTGAAAATAGGTTTGAGGTGTCAATCTCCTTGTATGGTGTATCATTCTCAGCTATGGCAATGCCTCTTCTTCTCTTTAAGGATTTTCTTAGTTCCTCCTTGGCTTCTTCCAAAGCATGTAAAACAAGTTGAATATCAATTGCCTAATTCTTTATGATATTCACAAGTTTGTAGACTTCCATTTCCAGATATTTTCTCGAAGCTGTAAGGCTCCTCCTTGTGAGAACTCAACTTTGATACTAATTGTTGGAATTAACACTTGTGGGAAGATTTACTTCTAAGAGGGGGGGTGAATCAGAAGTAACTAACTTTAACCTCTAAAACTTTTTAAATTGATATCATTCATATGCATTTAATCCATCTAATAAACATGAAATTAAAGATATGCATGAAAACAAATAACATAATATTTGGTAACCTAGAAACCCTCCAAAATGAGAAGGTAAAACTGGGGTGGGGATGACACCCATAAAGTATCACTGTAGCAACATGTAACTATTCAAGGTTACAAAAGTTTAACCACTTCCAATGGTCTGCCTTGTGAAAGGTCTATCCTATTAAAGACATTACACCCTGTCAAAAGTGACCTGGTTAAAGGATTTACAAGCATTCACTTGGAATGTTACCCTACTAAGGGATTTAAAATCTTGTTGAGGATCTACAATGTGGCTATTAAACCTATATAGTTGTTAGGCCAACCTATCAACATAGGATTTCCATTCTCACAATAAAATGGTTAGAAAGTATAGTAAGAATGTCTTGACCTAATGACTTGCAATCCTTAATTGTTGATTCCAGATCCTTGTCCAGCTCTATCCATTCTAATCCTTGCTTGATCTGATATGTCACTCTTTGAACTTTTGATACTTTGTTCTTGATCAGCTCGATTCTGTAATGTTGCTCTATTCTTCACTAAGTCTTTTCACCCTTCTTCGCTTTTCTATAATTCACCCATATACTTCACACACACACACACACACATACAATGGGGTATTCTTCTCCTTTTAAAGATTTCAAAGACTTAGGGTTAGGTATGAATCTACAATCAATATTTACTCTTCATTTTCCGCTCAATTCTTGCACTTTTTCTATAGGTTGCATGCCTTGTCCACTTTTCTTATTGGTTGCATGTTGATTACATAGGTAATGCAAAAGATTTGATCTTATCTTCAAGATCCTTTGAGATTCATCCTATGTCAGCTCCAAAAATGGTTTACATCTATGTTTGTGAAGATACAAACTCATATGCTGATTCTATGTTACTCTACACTTACTAGTTGCTAATACTTGGCACATATAGGAATTTTGTATCACTTGGCATCTATAGCATTTCTATTTCACTTGGCATCTATACTATGCTCGGCACCTAAAGTGACTCGGCATCACTTATCACTTGCCACTTGAACTTTTCTTGGCACTTTAAGTTGACTCAACACCTATTGGATTCTCGGGCTTAGCACACACTATAGCTTGGCTTCTATGTTATACTCGTCATCATCTTGAGAATTGGTTAAGCATGTTGACACTCAAATGTCAAAACTAATCTAAGACCAATAAACCAAGCAAATTGCTATCAAATATCATTACTTGAGAGAGTTGGTATGTCATGTCCCCTTTTCAAATAATTAAAAAATAATAATCTTTGCTAAGGCAGGCAAGCCCAAGAAAGTGAAGTTTCAGAAAAAGGGGGTTAATCTTTGGAAACCGTTGGACTAATAAATGAAAATTATTATTAAAATATGTTTCATTAACCTCTCTTGGATGTGAGTTACAGTTATGCCCTCTTTTAAGGGGTTTGGAGGCATTTTGGGGGATTCCAGAACTTGATTTTTGTTCATTCTTTGTTATTCTTCAGAGGCTGCCAAACCTGTGGAGAAGGAGACCCAAGAACAAGAGTTTGCAAGTTTTCAGGAAGGCTAAGGATGGTATTTTGAAGCCATTCCATGTGCATGCTCATACAGAGTTTGCCTTTGTGCTGAACAGTGCAGATTTGTGAGTTTTCGGGTGTGTTTTTGTATGAGTTTGGTGTTTATAGTTGAGTATTTCATATCAGTTTGAGTTGCTGCTGTATATCAGACTTTTAAATGTTAAAGTAGAGCTGAATATATATATTGGGACGTGATTAAACTTCTGAGATAGATTATTAGTGTTTTTGTGGTGTTTTCGGGCATATTTTGTGCTATTTCGGGAGCCCGATGAGCATAGTTTTGGTCCTACATTTTCGAGCTGTTGTGTAAAGGCTATACGGATCTGGAAATGTCAATTTGTAGGCTGTTATGCTTCTGAAAGTTCTATAAAAATTTCCATTTTCAGATTTATTAATAATTTGTGAAGTTGTGAAGCTTTTAGCACTATTTTCTGGCATACCCGACTTGGGGTTTCTTGAGAAATTTGGTGGATCTTTGGGATATTAGTTGTTTGATTTTAAAGATCTGATTTGAGGCTTGAAATACCATGAAAAATTAGAAAAGGGAAATTTCAGTGGTATCAGAGCCATGATCTTGCCAGCATGAGGGTTTGTAGAAGCTTGCATGTCAGTTTTGACAACTACCCAGATCTTGCATTTCAGTTTTGAGAACTACCCAAATCTTGCATGTCATAATTTATGGTTGAATGTTGCTTCTAATCAGCTGCATGTCAAAATTTATGGTTGCATGCTACTTCTAATCATTTTCATGTTAGTTCTTGGTGAATTTGGTGGTTGTAGAAGTTTTCATGTTAGTTTGACAACTACCCAGATCTTGCATGTTAGTTTTGACAACTACCTAGATCTTGCATGTCAGTTTTGACAACTACCCAGATCTTGCATGTCTTAATTTATGGTTGCATGTTGCTTCCAATTAGCTAGATGTCAGAATTTATGGTTGCATTCTACTTCTAATCATTTGTATGTTAGTTCTTGGTGAAATTGGTGGTTGCATGTTGCTTCTAATCAGCTGCATGTCAAAATTTATGGTTGCATGCAACTAAGTGAAAGAGAAAAAAGATATTTGCAGCGAGAAAAGAATAAAGAAATTTTGATCAAACCTCCAGTTGAAAGTAAAAGTAAAAAATCCAAGGAAGGGAAAAGTATGGCTGATCCAGATTAGATGGCAAAGAAATTCTTCCATGACATCCAAAATACTCAAAAGCAAACAGTGGATAGTTTGGCAGAAACTAGAGAGGCTTTGCGAATATTGACAGAAAAACTACAAGGAGTTGCATCTATTAATGAGAAAGGGAGCACTTCAGAGGAACCAAGAAATCTGAAATTCACACCATCTAAATCAACCAAAACTATTTTCTTGCCTGCAGATGAGCCACCAGTACCAAATCCAACCATTAATCCTGTGGAAGAGGTTACAGGTAACTTGATTACATTAAGAGCTACTTATAATGGCTTAGATGATGACTTTCGTAGTTCGATTCCTTTCAGAGAATATGTGGATATGATGAACACTTTGATGCCCAAGAAAGAGTACAGAAGGGAGCATGACATAAGTGGAAGAGAGCTCAAAAATAAAATAAGCAAGTTTATAGCACCTACTTTTGATGGAACAAATAAAATTTCAGCTAGAGCGTGGCTACAAAAATTACAGACCTTCTTCACACTTAACCCCATGAAGGAGAGTGATGTTGTTCAAATTGCAAGTCTACACTTGGAAGATGCAGCCTATGATTGGTGGTATCATGGAATGACTACTCAAGGTCATGATCAGGTAACTACATTTGATGATTTTAGTCAAAGAGTGATAGATAGATTTGACCTCAAGGATGATGATTATGAGGATGTTGTTGTGCATGATGGTGAGATACCTGGTGGAGATGAGCAGACGTTGAGCATTCATGACTTTTTTGAGAGAGAGTACCAGGCACAGTTAGATGCTTCGTCACATGAGGTTGAGGCTAGTAGTACTTCACATGATTTATCCCGCCAGTTGAAGGTGAGTGAAGACAGTATTGTGACTACATTATCTCATCATGACAGGTATGTGGAGTTAGTTGGTATTGGTCATATTACTCAAGTGAGGATTTTGCTTCAGTTACCAGCTGATTCTAGTTTACAGATATGGACTCGAGATTGTTATATTGGCATTTGGGGTTCAGTTGACTGTAAATCTTTAACACTTTTTGGTAGCAGTGATTGTTTGGGTGCTATCATGGATTTGATTAGCAGATTGAACGGTGTTGTCTTTTCTTGTGCTAGGAGCTTATCCGATCTTGGTATTAGTTTTTATACACCGGTGTTGGGCTTTGTTCATATATCTAGTCAACCATACTTGCTGGAATGTGTTGATGATATTTCATTTTTGGCAGTGTGCACAGATGAGTCCCAGGATCATATTGGCATTGATGACATCCAGGAGGATGTAGTGGGCAATTTTGAAAACTTAGTTTCCTTGGGTACAGAGGAGTTGGACAATAGTGCTAATGTTTTTGATACTTTGTATGTTGATATGAGCTTTAGATTTGATTCACAGGGTATGGATTGTAATACTCTAGAGACTAGTGACTTTGAGGATACTCCTTTAGACAGTACATCAGAGGAGGTTTGTATGAGACAGTCAAGCCAGTGCCATCATGTGTCTAATCAATTAAGAGTTAGTGACCGAGACATTGCTATCACTTGCTAGCATTTTGATGTTGCTCGTCAGTTGTTAGCAATTTATGGATGGGGTTCTCCTACTAGTGATGAGCAGGAAGGCAGTTATCTTTCCTTGACAGAGTTCCACTCTTTATGGGAGGCTATCCAGATTCTGAGATAGGATTATATGCAGTTGGTAGCTGACAGAGATTATCTTATGAAGTGGGGCAGTACAACATATGATGCATTGTTGGCCAAGGAAGATGAGGTGAGTGAGCTTATTGAGCAGCTTGAGGTGACTTCTAAGATTCTTGAGAGTACACAGTTGGCTTTCAAGGAGTCATAGTTTCATTTGGCTAAGGTGACCATGGAGTTAGAGAGACTAAAGTCTTTACTTGATTCTATACAGTCACAAGCTATGGTGTTTGGTGATCCAAGGATGTCCATGGCCGAGATTGTCAGATACAGTGGAGATGGGGATGCATCCATTCTTGATACTAACATTGGCATATTAGGTTCATTCCCACTAGAGTCAGGTTCAGTTGAGTTGGGTGTTGTAGCAGATTGTTGTATGCCTGACATGGTGGTGGCCTCTAGTACTGATGGCATGGAGACTAGAGATGTATCAAAGATCATGTGTGATGTTGGTGAGTCAACAATTGGCATGGTTGCTAATAGTAATACTACGCCCTTGGTGATATCTTCGAAGGTAGTAGTCAGTTCCAACATGGTTAATGATCAATTGCAGTTAGTTTCATCTGGATTACAGTATGAGCCACTAACTGAGATTGGCGCATTCTATCGACATTACACTGTGAGGTACACTCATCAATTTACCTTTGATGACCATGTTGATGAGATTATGATACAGAGATGTACTTTGGTTCCTAGTGCTTATCATCAGTTATGGAATAGTTTGATGCCTCGGGATGAGAGTTGTGATGGGCACGACATGGCGATAGGTCCTGCAATTGATAGCTTGATAATACATGACTTAGAGCGGGAGTTTTGGAGTGATGCTTTAGCAGGTGTTGTTATTGATTCTACTCCTTTGGCTATGACATCTCCTGACTTAGCTAGTGATCAGTCACAGTGGGTTGTATCACTTGTTCATGGTGAGTTGTTGATTGAGGTTGGTTTTTTTAATCAACATTATATTGCAGGGTATGTACATCAGTTAGCAATTGATCCTTGTGTTGAGGAGTTGATGGCAGGAAAATTTGGTTTGGGTTCCATTTCTTGTTGTTTATCTTGTGAGGGCCGATGATCTACAGAGTTGTGTTGACTGCAGGAGTTGTACGGTGTGTGGATTCTCCATACTTGGTATAGTTTCATTTGAGAGCATTCACCATTGTTGCAGAGTTGGATTGTACATTCCGTATAGGCCAGTGGGATGCGTTGATGGTATTTATTGTGTTGGCAGTTTGATTTGTCCACTTTACTTGGGTTCTAATGTTCTAAGAGTTTGTGTCTCATGGGTTTTTGATTGTGGTAGTGGTGATTTTGGATTTTGGTTGAGCTGTAATTGTCAGTTTGATTATGGATTCCTCTTGGTCATATTGCAGAGGATATTGCAAGAGCCTATGTTATTTGGCAGTAGTATAGTTCATGACTACATTTGGGATCTAGGTGGATTGATTGGTTTATTGTTTAGCCATTGCTTGAGGACAAGCAATATTTGGGAGGGGAGGACTTGTCATGTCCCCTTTTCAAATAATTAAAAAATAATAATCTTTGCTAAGGCAGGCAGGCCCAAGAAAGTGAAGTTTCAGAAAAAGGGGGTTAATATTTGGAAACCGTTGGACTAATAAATGAAAATTATTATTAAAATATGTTTCATTAACCTCTCTTGGACGTGAGTTACAGTTATGCCCTCTTTTAAGGGGTTTGGAGGCATTTTGGGGGATTCCAGAACTTGATTTTTGCTCATTCTTTGTTATTCTTCAGAGGCTGCCAAACCTGTGGAGAAGGAGACCCAAGAATAGGAGTTTTCAGGTTTCTAGGAAGGCTAAGGATAGGAGTTTGAAGCCATTCCATGTGCATGCTCATACAGAGTTTGCCTTTGTGCTGAACAGTGCAGATTTGTAAGTTTTCGGGTGTGTTTTTGTATGAGTTTGGTGTTTACAGTTGAGTATTTCATATCAGTTTGGGTTGCTGCTGTATATCAGACTTTTAAATGTTAAAATAGAGCTAAATATATATATTGGGATGTGATTAAACTTTTGAGATAGATTATTAGTGTTTTTGTGGTGTTTCCGGGCATATTTTGTGCTATTTCGGGAGCCCGATGAGCATAGTTTTGGTCCTACATTTTCAAGCTGTTGTGTAAAGGCTATACAGATCTAGAAATGTCAATTTGTAGGCTGTTATGCTTCTGAAAGTTCTGTAAAAATTTCCATTTTCAGATTTATTAATAATTTGTGAAGTTGTGAAGCTTTTAGCACTATTTTCTGGCATACCCGAATTGGGGTTTCTTGAGAAATTTGGTGGATCTTTGGGATATTAGTTGTTTGATTTTAAAGATCTGATTTGAGGCTTGAAATACCATGAAAAATTAGAAAAGGGACATTTCATGGTACAAGACAAAGAAGTGAGATTGGAGTATGTGAATACAAAGGAACATATAGCTAATATATTAAAAAATTCCTTACCTAAGAACTCACATGAATATATAAGAGGAAAATTGGGGGTGATTCCCCTAATTGAAGCTACTTAAGCTAAGATGGAGCTTTGCATCAAATGTTTTGATCAAAATATCTTACAAATTGATGCACAAGGTCACACTTTAGGACCTGCCTAAAGCTATGAAGAGAGAAGGACAAGATGTTGAATCAATCATAAGCAAGATGATACTACAAAAACCTAGTTCAAAGAACTGACAAAGAGATATCTACACATTTAAGATGTATGAGAGAGTTAACTGAAGATGACAAAGTGTCTTTGGGATTTTTGTCAAAGATGGAGAGATTATACAACTACAATATGAAAATAAATAAAGAGGGAGAGATCATAGATGAAAAAGCCATACATAAAAGAGGGAGAAGTATCTACAGTTACCTATGCAGTAATCAAAGTAAGAGGTGTTACCATCAAAGATGGAGTTCATGTTCTAATATGAATAGATGATGTATGAACAAGTGATGTCCAAGGGTGTTTCCTATTAGAGATGCATGAATGGGAATCATAATGAAACTAAGGGTATTAATGAAGATTTGTTACTGAACACAGAGGGAGTTGATAGAATAAATTCAAATGGATACTTGAATGACTATTTGGATTGCATGGTAACTTGAAATAAGGTGTTGTCATCAATGTCAAAGAAGGATATTGTTGGAAATTACAATTGGAATAATTGTTATGCTGTGGATACATGCACCAAGATGGTGTGCAAAAAAGTGGACGCCATGGAAAAAAAGTCAAAAGTACACATAATTTGATTGTGTTATGTGCAATTTTGATCAAATTTCAAAATGGACCTTGGCTCATTACCAAGCCAAAGAAAAAACATTAATATTTTTGAAGTTTTACATAACACAATTTCCTTATAAATGCAATCATGTTATAAATGCGACCATGTTATGCTTAACAAAACACGATCACATCTATAAGAACTAGAATCATTGCATCTAGTTCTCCATAACCCCATAGAGTTATGAAGAATCAAAAGTAATGAGAGTGATCTCTCTCTCTCTCTCTCTATATATATATATATATATATATATATATATATATATATATATACACGTATACACACACACACACACACACACACACACACACACACACACACACACACACACACACACACACACACACACAGAGAGAGAGAGAGAGAGAGAGAGAGAGAGAGAGAGAGAGAGAGAGAGAGAGAGAGAGAGAGAGAGAGAGAGAGAGATCATATTTCTCTATGGATAATTCACAAAACTTGTCAATTCTCTATTTGAAACTTTTTTTTTGACTGTGTATGCACTAAAGACCTTCTATTACGACTTGAGCTACTAGTAGATGGTGAGTATTCATCATCATCACCTAAAATGTTACTTCTTTCCTTTGTTCCTTTCCCCTTTCTATCTGTGCATGCCATTATTTCTAACTTTTGTCATGGGTCCAAGAAGCTCTTCCCACTCTTTTCCATTAACCAGGCAGGCTTTTACTCTTAATAATATTATTCTAAAGATGGCTTTTGATGTCACATGATGATGATGATGATGCACACCCACCATCTTCTAGTAGCTTAAGTAGTGATATAAGGTCTTTAGTGCACATGTACTTAAAAACAACATTTGGAGATATCTTATGGGATCTTAAGGGGTCTTAATGTCTCTTTTGACACACTAGGACCCCTCATGACCCCTACTGATACATTAGAGCCAACGAGTCACTAGAATGACTTATATTTGTCAATAGAGGAGATACACTCATTAGATCTGCAATAATCTTAGATATCTCACCTCAATTTATATCATGTTGGTTTTGAAGCATTCTCCCAACTAGACCTCCTTGACCTTTTATAGTATCTACATGAAAATGAAAATTTGAAGTTTAGTGATAAGATCTATAGATATCTTGAAAAATAAGGTTCCCTGAAATAAAACTTAACATGATCTTGTAAAAAGATAGAGGAAGGATGACACAAATAAACCATTATAGTTGTCAAAAACTATATCAAACCTTGTGCAATTCAAAAATGTTAAATTTATCTTGACTTGATACCTATGTCCATCTCTACTAGTTTCTTCTTGTTCTTTCTCTTGCCACTTTGAAGAATTTTGTGAATTAGGACTCAATGGTTGTACAAAAGCTTCATGAGAAATCTAAAAGAATTGAAAGATTCATTCATGTTATGGGAGTAAAGAGGATTTTAATATACCCGACACATAAAAATTTGGACTACGATATCCAAAAGACTCAAATTTCACACTGATAGTTTATACAAATGTAGATTGGGAAGTTTTTTTGAACAACCAAAGAAGTATCGGTGGTGGATCTTATTTTTTCGGCTCTCAGTTAGTTGCTTGGTTAAAGAATTTTTTTTTTGTAATATTACCAACTTATGAATTAGAATACATAACATCCTACTCATATTGTACTCAATTTTTTATGGAGGAAATAAAATTTGAAGAGTATAGGAATCATTATTTATGAGCTGATTTCAACTATGTATGATAATACTAGTGCTATAAATATTTCAAATAATCTAGTACTATACTCAAGAAAAATAAATCTATTAGGTATCACTTATTGAAAAAGAAGGTGTTGGAGAATAAATTCAAGCTTGCGTATGTCATTACAAGGGAGTAGATTGTAGATATAATTACAAATCTTTTATGCAAAGATACTTTTGAATATCTAAAAGAGAAGATGTGAATTCTATCCCTTCCTAGTGCTCGCTAGATGCACTAGTGCGTGCATTGGTCTAGTGAATTTCATGCTTATTTTTTTGGGGAGGCGAATTGCAAAAATTTGATGTTGGTATTTGTGGACTATGTCCTTTATTATTGATGAGTGTTTCCATAAATGAGAAAGGGAGGGGTATAATTAGAATGTGATGTTGATGATATTCATATTGTTATCATTTATCTCATATATTTGATGCATTCATTTATGATTTAGTAGTTTTCTATATTAGTTGAATTATATTGGTATCCTTGGCTTATTGTTATAAGTTATCATTAAAGGATGTTCTTTAAATATTTATCCTTATATATTTCTATGATAATTCTATTCTATGTTCAACATATGGTGGATTGGTTGTTTGGGTTTAGTAAAATTTGTAGTGTGTTCATCTATGTTTTAGTCCCAATAATTACTGTGTAATGCATAATTTATGTCTATTAGTATTTGTTGTCACTTAGGTTTGCACCCTTGTCCAAAGCCTATGCATGAGGACAACCTAGTGAAACATAAAAAACAACCTCCAAGCTGTGGGACTTGAACTATGAGGTTGAGTCTCCAGAGAAGGCCGACTTCCTCTTACTATCAAGATGCACCTAACTACTCTTGGAGAGGAAAAGGGAGAAGGATAGCATGAAAGAAAATCTACTTAATCTAATCTAAAGAGGTGATGCACCAAAATAGAGTGTTCAGACCAAACTCTACCCATATATGCGCTATTGAACTAGAATGAAACTAAGGATATAGATATTCAGACTTGCTTTAATCTAATAATCACATGCAGATCAAAAGACCAAGATGAATGACACAAGGAAAGAGAGATTCTCTTATATTATCATTCATAGGCCAAGGAGATACAATCATGCAAATCATAGATCTCTACAAAACACCAGTAAGAGGCAAAGAGTTCTTGCACTTTCATACCAATGGCTGAAGGAGATAAGACAAAAAATCATGTAGTTCAAAGGCACAGGGGAATTTACACTGAGAATCTGCAGAGCAGTAATAGAGAAAACAGAGAAAGGTCGACCCTACAAAATTCATAAATTTTTTCCTTTATAGCTTAGGCATAACTGGGATGTCCTCCAACTGTAATTACTTCGCAACAACCTGCCATTAAGTCCTGCAGAAGACAATCATGGAGAAAATCTGATATGGATACGGATCTAGATGCAATGATATCTGATCCTCTATGTCAAATAATGCCTTGAGAGGACAGAAATGACGCCATTGATTGTCCTGATCAGGTAGATGGATCAATTGGGGGGGGGGGGGGGGCAGTGGAGTGTTCTTCCTTGTCTCACATTCATTCTGGGTTGGTTGGGATTGATTACAAAGATTAAAACGCATAAAAATCTCGACTTTCTTCATTCCTGAGCACCTGAATCAGTAGGGTCAGCAAGTCAACTAAACTCTACATCCAAAACGGGCTACATGGACCAATAACCTCCTTTTATCTTGCCACCTCACAAGAGTCCAATGTGGTTGACCATCCCTTTCTTTACTAACTGCGCCATCTTTTCAAACTCCAACTGTGATGGTCACATTAACTGCCAGTGTATCTAACCATTACTACCTCCACCAAACCCACTAGGACATGTGTCATCGAGGCACTACGTCACTATGCATATCCTTCATGCAACTTCCCATAGCGAGATAGCGCCAACCATTGATCTAGACTGATCTAACGATCATGAAGACTTGTTGTATTACTGCACTTTTCCCTTAAAACTTTTGGGTCTACGAACCAACTCAGCACACCTAGCATCCAACTCAGCCCGAACTGGTACCATCCTTGTAGTTTCATAACACTTGGCCCCACCTTGCTACATGTTGCTAAGGTGCTATGTCGCTATGGGTAATATTCTCGCAGCTTCCTATAGCAAGATAGCGCCCACCGTTGATCTCCACGAGATCAACAATCGTGGAAGATCCTCATAATACTGTGCTTGCCTCCATAAAGTTTTTGGTCCATGAATCCACTTGGCAACCACCTGGCACAACCTAGCATCCTCATCTTGGTGAGATCTAGCCCCACTGATCCATGTGGCACAATGGCGCTATGTCACTATGGATAATATCCTTGCAGCTTTCCATAGCAAGATAGCGCCTACAGTCGATTTTCTTAGATCTATGGTGATCAACAAAATTGTACAACTGCACACTGAGTTGGCTGAATGGACTAATGAAAAACCACCAAGTACTATGACCTACCTGACAACTGCCACCGAGGACAAGCTATAATATTACTTTGGAGAAGGGTGGGACCATTATGTCATCTGTGCCACGCATTGCCGAGGTGCTATGTCGCTATGGATAACATCCTTGCAGCTTCCCATAGCCAGATAGCGCCCACCGTTGATTTCTTGAGATCTGGTGATGAGCAATATGGATCTGACCTATCAGTATACCAACCAATAGAAACTGGCCACGTGCCACCCTATCTGACAGATCTTTGTTTGCAGCCTGCCAAGTGAAGCAGGACCCACATTCCATGCAGTCATACCTTAGCCAATGAAAAGATTGATCTACTGCTAACGTGTGCCAAATTTCATCACTGATATCCAATGGGGCATACCTGGGACCCACATCCCTTCTGATGTCACTGTAGTGATACTTTTCATTTGGGTGCTATGTAGCTAACGGCGAGGAACATAGATTTTTTGATAGTGCCATAGTGCCCACCGTGGATCTAGCAAAACTTGGCACTAGAGAAACAATCAGGGAAAAGGAGGACCCACCTGACACATGGCACAAAGGCATTATGTTGCTATGGCAAAGGACTGTGCAAATTCCCATAGTGAGATAGCGCCAGTTGTAGATATCTTTTGATCTGATGATGAGGAAGTTGCGAGCCTGCAGGAATAAACTTAGGAAATAAGGAATATCCTAAGGTTTCATCATTTAATTTTTTCGATATTCCTAGGATGATTTAAAATAACATTAAACCAGGAAGTGATTGTTGGGCGGGCAAGAATTTAAAATTCAAATATTTGGCAGGGGGCACAATATGTAACATTTCTGGCAACTCACAGGGGATGCTAGCCTACTATGCATAGACTAGTGACCTCATGCATCCATTGGGTTACAGAGTCAAAAAGATGTGGATCCTACGTATACTGTGAAACCCTAACCCTACCTCTAAGAGGAAAAACCCTGAAACCCCTGTCTCTGCAACTGGAACCAAAGACCAAAACCTCCTTCTGCACCCTTCAAAATTTCAAAACTTTCTATCTCACAAGACAATCCTGTGCTCGTGCACTTCTTGGAAAAGCAGGGAACAAACTAGAAATGAAACTAAACTATGTACATGGAATCTCAAACCCTTAGAAACATGGCTTGAGATAGATCACATTGACTGGGATGGGAAAAATTTCACCACTAGGATTGCTTAACTAAAAAGCATTGGCCTATTTGCAACTGATAATCAGATAGGGGCCACTCCACAATGCATCAAACTTTGAGTGTCTTCCTGGTTTTTCCCTATCTGCATCCCATTTTAGAACCAAATCTCCCTCCTTGAAGATTCTGGCCCTAGCCTTCCTATCAACACTCTTTTTTACCTACTACTAGTGTATCTCTAGGGTCTGCATAGCTTTACTTCTCTTCTCTTCCAGCTCCATCAGCTCTACCATTCTTACTGTCATGGCATCATCTTCAATCAACTCCACTTGATGAGCTAGCTCTAGGGATAGGAACTCTAATGAAATTGGAAGTCTTGCTTCTCTTCCATAAACTAACACAAATGGTGAATTCCCTATTGACCTTTTAGGTGTTATTCTATTAGCCCATAGTGCAGTCTTCAATTTTTTCTGCCAACACCTCTGGTTATCTTCTATTGTCCTTTTCATGATCCTGATCAGGTTCTTGTTGGACGACTCAGCCAAACCATTACCCTAGGGGTAATAATTTGAGGATGTACTCAAATAGATATTATGGTCCACTATCCATGCACAAATCTGAGCTCCAACAAAAGACTTTGCATTATCTGAAATAATGGTTGAAGGGGCACCAAACCTGGTCACAATTCCATCAAGGAATTCCACAACTGAAGATTCAGTGGCATCCTTCAATGCAACTGCCTCTGTCCATCTAGTGAAGTAATCTGTAGCAACTAAAATCCATTTGTAACCTGAATTAGGAGGAGGATTGACAGGGCCTATGAAATCCAATCCCCACTGAGCAAAAGGCTGGTCCACCTGAATAGGATGAAGGGGAAGAGCTGCAAGTCTTTGTTTGCCAGAGAAGAAGGCACATTTTTCACACTTTCTCACATACTTATGACAATCATGAAATAGAGATGGCCAGTAATAACTAGCCCTCATGATCTTCATTGCAGTTGTCCTTGCTGAGAAGTGGCCACCATCAAGACCATCATGAAGTTCTTTGATCATTCTTTCAACCTCGTCTGTGTTAACGCATCTTAATAGGGCTCCATTAAAATCTTTTCTAAAGAGGACACCATCAACTATGACATAAGGAATTGACTGTAATCTATACTATCTCCTTTTAGTTCTATCTAATCCTTGAGGGTATCCATTCCCTAATAAGAAATTCATCATATCATCCATCCAACTCCTTGGGTCAATATTTCTTACCTCTTGTTGCTCTGTTAGTATCATAGCAGCTTCCTCATTAGGTTCTTGAGATGATAACATCTGTTTACACAACCCCCTCCCTCTTACTAGCTTGGTAATCTGAATGTCAATATCATATTCCATCACTTTAGTAATCTAGCTAGCTCTTCTCTCACTAATATCTTTTCTCAAAAGGAAATATTTCACACTGGCGTGGGGTACCAATAAATGAATCTTATTATGAGATAGTAGGTGCCTAAATTTTTTTAAAGCTTTGATGACTACAAGGGCTTGCTTCTCTACATAGCTGTGTTTATCTTCATATTCTTTAAGCCCTTCACTAAAGAAAGCTATGGGCTGCTCGTCACCTTTATCATTTCTTTGAGTCAAGACAACAAAAATGCTTGACTCACCACCTAGGGTATAAAGGATGAAATCTTTCTCAAAATTTGGATTCATGAGAGTAGGGGCTGAGGCTATGGCTGTCTTGATCTCTTCAAAACTTTCCTTCCCTTCCTTGGTCCATGCAAAGACCATACCTTTCTTGAGCATAGCTATAAGAGGTTTCACCATGGTAGCAAGATTAGGGATAAATCTTCTCACAAAATTTATCCTACCTAAGAAACTTTGTAGCCCTTTCTTGTGTTTAGGAAGAGGAACGGCAAGTATTGCTTTTTTTCTCTCTGGATCAATGGTTAAGCCATCCTTAGATACAATATGTCCTAATAATTTTCCTTGGTTAGTAGCAAAGACACACTTGTTTGGGTTAAGGGAAACCCCAAACTCTTTGCATCTTAGGAATACCTATCTAAGATGATCAAAATGATTTTCTACATCCTTTGAATACACAGTGATATCATCAAGGTAAACTAAGACAAACTTGTCAATCAATCTTTTGAAAGCCATCTCCATTGCCTTCTAAAATGTAGCACCTGCATTGGTTAGCCCAAATGGCATTTTACAATAAGCATAGGTACCCCATTTAGTAGTAAATGCAGTCTTGTACCTATCAAACTCTTTAACCAACACTTGATTGTAGCCAGAAAATCCATCAAGAAATGAAAATCTCTTTGAACCACTGACCTTGGGCAAAACCTGCTCCATAGAAGGGAGAGGATGGTGATCTTTAAGGGAAGCCTGGTTAAAGTCCCTAAAGTCCACACACAATCTAATTTCTCCATTCTTCTTCCTAATAGGGACAAGGTTTGCTACCCATGATGAGTGTTTAATGGGAAAAATTATATTGGCCTCAATCAACTTGGATAGCTCCTTTATCATTAAGGGTTCAATTTTAGGATTCACTGGCCTCTGCTTTTGTCTTACTGGTTTTACATCATTAATTAAATCTATGGTATGCTGAAATAACCTTGGGTCAAAACCCTTTAAATCATCATATGTCCAAACAAATATATCATTAAATTCTTGACATAGATGAATAAAACTCTCTTGCTCAATTTCAAAACATACCTTACCCATGTTCAAGGATTTTCCATCAGCAACCACGACTGGAGTATGATAATCTTCATCAGTAGCTAGGTTCATGTCTCTGCCTCTTGCTCAATCATCAAGATTAAAAACACTCTCTAGAATAATGAGACCCTTAGGAAATTTGTTAGAATTGAGATGAATGATCTGATCACCATACTGATCCTATAGTCTGACTGATTTCTCTCTGAGAATCCTACCTCATTCTGCAAGAAGCTGACAATTTTCTCATCAGACTCAAACACTTGCCAATGGATGTTGTTATCAGGGATGACAGGCCTTACTACCACTCTGATTTGTTGCTTCTTCTCCTCCTTAAGATTCCCTGACACATCATAAGATGCACCTATTGCTGCAAGTCTATTAGCATGCCTATTTTCTTTTCTAGGGATGCTTTGAATATTAAATGCATTAAAACCCTCAAGCAAATCCCATACCCTATTTTTATAAGACTTGAGCAAACCATTCTTGGTGGTATTCCAATTTATCACTTGATTAACCACCAACTCACTATCTCCATACACCCTTAAGGCTTGGATTCCTCTTTTTTGAGCAAGTAGGAAACCTTGAATCAAGGATTCATATTCAGCTACATTATTAGTGTAACTAAATTGGAGCCTAAAGGAGAAGTAGTACCTTACTTGCACAGGAGAAATTAACATCACACCAGCCCCTGATCCATTTTTATTCCTTGATCCATCAAAGTACATACTCCATATCCCACTCATATCTTCTTTAGTCTCCACAAGATTGGGAACTAAAGCATCTTTCTCCAATATACAATATGTACTGAGACCTATCTCAAGGGTTTCTGACATAGGGTCAAATTGATATGCATTAGCCCATTTATCCAAGAGAAAATTAGGTATCTCTACTAGACGAGTGGTGGGCTCATTCACTATGTCATTCTCATCCATCTCTAGGATAGGGCAATTCATGTTAATGGAATTAGGGGTGTAAGATTCAGTATGATAGAGGGCTTGAGGATTTGCTCTAATTGAAGCATTGGCTCCATATCTTATTTTGAAAGACATATATGACCAATCAAAATATATGAAACCACCTATTTGGGCAGTAAAGGCTCTTGACAGACAGATGGCAAAATATGGCTTGACTTCAGCAACAGAGATATCTTGGGTTACAGTACAATCGGGGCATGCATGTAAGGCCATCTCCACATTCCTAAGGATCCCTATAGTTTTGATAGTACTACCATCCAACTATAATACATCCCTAACAATGGGCTCATATTTCATTCCCAAAGCATCAACAACACACCTAGGCATCACTGAACTGCTAGCCCCTGAATCAATCATGCAATTATGGACTAGTTTGCCCCCTATAATTAGAGAAACATAGAATGGAGGAGGTCTAACCTTTTTACTTATTTCTACCTCCCTTGATGGTTGTACTAGGCTTGTGGCACTTTCCATACTGAGTGTCTGATCCTTTGGTTCAATTCTTTCCAATTCTTACTGTAGCAACCTTTTTTGCATGGGTATAGTAGCAACAACATCCCACATGGAGATATTCACATTTGTCTTCTTCATTTTCTCTACCACACTGAACTGCATAGCAGGTGCTTTGGTAGAACCCTTGGGAGCTGCAATTGTATGAGGTTGAGATGGAATAACCTAAGGGTCACTTGCATCCTTTCTGCCATGATTTTGCCTTTGTTTCTGAAAGGTACTTGATTGATTATTTGCTACTTGCTCATGAGATATTGCATTTGAAGTTGAGGCCTGATTGGGAGGAGGAGGGACAACATCTTCCATAGCTCTTTTTTTGCTTCTAGTGTTATGAGCAATGAAATCTTGGTTTACATTACAATGCTCCTCCATCTGATGATTCATAAAAGAGCAATCACCCTATCTTTGCATATTTGAGGCATCTTTAAATTGGTCCTCCTTGTATGACTATTTTGTTGTAGGTTCTTGGACTGTCAAAGCCATAAAAGATTCAGCCTTCTGACACATACAATAGGCATAGGAGTAGTTACAGGAGGGACAAAAATCTTGATCTTGAGCCATATTTTTTTGAGGGCTATGGCCCTACTTTGGTTTACATTTGAGGTTGAAGCATGGTCACCCTGCCTACTCTGATCAAAAGAATTGTTCCAATGGTTAGGATTTGGAGGCCTACCACTGCTTGGGGTTTGATATTGCAATTGATAAGGCTTACTACCTTGAGCTTGCTTTCTTTCTAAAGTCACCAACTTGTTGCTTACTTTCTGCATCATAGAGGAGTTATCCTCTAGCTTCTTCCCATGATCTTGCAATCTTTTCTCTAGGTTCTTTTCTCTTTTATCCATGTTTTGCATCAAAGATTGCATCATCTCTTTGATTTCATCTATCCCATTTGAAGATGTGGAAGCTTGAGGGACTAGGACAAGGGATTGTGATGTAGAAGTTGTGGGAAAAGGAGCCATTGCTAGTTGATGATTTGGAACATCAGGGAAGAAAGGCATAGGAGGCCTTGGAGCTAGCTTACCTCCTTGTATTAGGATGTTCTCTAATTTTATTGTTATGTCATAAGCATTAGGCAAGGTATCTCCTCCCATAGTTTGGATTGTAGTGGCAATATCACTGTTAAAAGCTCTAAGGTAATGCAAGAAGGCATTACCAGGCGTAGGTTTCACTGAAGTAGGTATTCTATCCCATGTCTTTTGAAATCTATAATTAAAATCAGTCATACATTCATGGGGTGGCTCTTTTTATAGTAGTCAACTGCTCTAAAAGTGACAAATAGTCACTTTTATCCTCGAAATGTTTGCACAATCTTGCTCCTAATCCATCCCAATCTGTTATAGAACCATGAGCTAAACCTCTATACCATTTTAGTGCTTTTCCTTTCAAGGATGAGGCTAGGAGCCTAACTGCAACATCATCCTCTATAATACCATGGATATTGCAGACATTTGCAACCTCTTGAATGTGTTCTAAGGGAGAGATAGAAGTTTCACCAATAAACTCTGGTACACTTTTGAGGGCAACTACTAGTATGTCATGTCTTTAGGCTAATAAGAGAGGGCTCCCACCATTAAAGGTGGTAAAATTATGAGCTCTAGGCAATGCCATATAGACAAGCGATCTATTAATATGTATTGATGGCAGTCTAGGCTAAGATCTAACAGCAGGAGGAGTAGAGATAAAACTTGTAGGTGTATTTTTTACTATTGCACTCCTAACTGGTGATAAAGATATTCTATTCTTCCTTCTTCTAGGGTTTGAAAATGAAAGCTCTTGATACTGAAACTTACCTCTAGAAGATGCCCTTGTTTCAGCTCTGGGCATGAATCACTGCAACTTTGGTCTGGAACCAGATATGTATTTGAAGCTCAGAGTCGCCAAGTACTTTGAAGAATGAGCCTCTTGAGGGCTTAAACACTGAAGCCAGTACTATCTCCTCAGTATTGGTCTTGAAATCTTCCCTTTTGACACCAGTAGGGTTGAGATTTTCTGAAAAGTTGTCCCACTGGGCATGCCAAAAACTGTTGCCACTTAGGTTTGCACCCTTGTCCAAAGCCTATGCATGAGGAAAACCTAGTGAAACATGGAAACAACCTCTAAGCTATGGGACTTGAACTGTGAGGTTGAGTCTCTGGAGAAGGCTGACTTCCTCTTACTATCAGGATGCACCTAACTACTCTTGGAGAGGAAAAGGGAGAAGGAAAGCATGAAAGAAAATCTACCTAATCTAATCTAAAGAGGTGATGCACCAAAATAGAGTGTTCGGACCAAACTCTGCCCATATATGTGCTATTGAACCAGAATGAAACTAAGGATATACACATTCAGACTTGCTTTAATCTTATAATCACATGCAGATCAAAAGACCAAGATGAATGACACAAGGAAAGAGAGATTCACTTATATTGTCATTCATAGGCTAAGGGGATACAGTCATGCAGAGCATAGATCTCTACAAAACACCAGTAAGAGGCAAAGAGTTCTTGCACTTTCATACCAATGGCTGAAGGAGATAAGACAGAAAATCATGTAGTTTAGAGGCACAGGGGAATTTATACTGAGAATCTATAGAGCAGTAATAGAGAAAATAGAGAAAGGTCGACCCTACAAAATTCATAAAATTTTTCCTTTATAGCTTAGGCATAACTGGGATGTCCTCCAACTGTAATTACTTCGCAACAATTTTCCATTAAGTCCTGCAGAGAACAATCATGGAGAAAATTTGATCTGGATACAGATCCAGATGCAATGATATCTGATCCTCTGTGTCAAATAATGCCTTAAGAGGACGAAAACGACACCATTGATTGTCCTAATCAGGTAGATGGATCAACTTGGGGGGGGGGGGGGGGGGGGGCAGTGGAGTGCTCTTCCTTGTCTCGCATTCATTCTGGGTTGGTTGGGATTGTTTATAGAGATTAAATCGCATAAAAATCCTGACTTTCTTCATTCCTGATCACCTAAATCAGTAGGGTTAGCAAGTCAACTAAACTCTGCATCCAAAATGGGCTACGTGGACCAATAACCTCCTTTTATCTTGCCACCTTGCAAGAGTCCAACGTGGTTGACCATCCCTTTCTTTACTAACCGCACCATCTTCTCAAACCCCAACTACGAGGGTGACATTAACTGCCAGTGCATCTAACAGTTACTGCCTCCACCTGATCCACTGGGACAGGTGTCACCGAGGCACTATGTCGCTATGCGTATCCTCCGTGCAACTTCCCATAGCGAGATAGCACCAGCCGTTGATCCAGATTGATCTGACGATCATGAAAACTCGCTGTATTACTGCGCTCTACCCTTAAAAATTTTAGGCCCACGAACCAACTCAGCACACCTGGCATCCAACTCGGCCCAAACTGGTACCATCCTTGCAATTTTATAACACTTAGCCCCACCTTGCTACATGTCATTGAGGTGCTATGTCGCTATGGGTAATATTCTCGTAGCTTTCCATAGCAAGATAGGCCCACCATTGATCTCCACAAGATCAACGATCGTGGAAGATCCTCATAATACTGCGCTTGCCTCCATAAAGTTTTTGGTCCATGAATCCACTTGGCAACCACTTGGCACAACCTAGCATCCTCATCTTGGTGAGATCTAGCCCCACTGATCCACATGGCACAATGGCGCTATGTCGTTATGGATAATATCCTTGCAGCTTTCCATAGCAAGATAGTGCCTACTGTCAATTTCCTTAGATCTATGGTGATCAACAAAATTGTAAAACCGCACACTGAGTTGGCTGAATGGACCAATGAAAAACCACCATGTATTGTGACCCACTTGACAATTGCCACCGAGGATGAGCCGTAATATTACTTTGGAGAAGGGTGGGCCCATTACGTCATCTGTGCCACACGTCGCCGAGGCACTATGTCGCTATAGATAACATCCTCGTTGCTTCCCATAGTGAGATAGCACCCACCGTTGATTTCTTGAGATCTGGTGGCGAGCAAGATGGATCTGACCTATCAGTATACCAACCAATAGAAACTGGCCACATGCCAACTTGTCTAACAAATCTTCGTTTGCAGCCTACCAAGTGAAGCAGGACCCACATTCCATGCAGTCATACCTTAGCCAATGAAAAGATTGATCAACTACCAACATGTGCCAAATTTCATCACTGATATCCAACAGGGCATACCTTGGACCCACATCCCTTCTGATGTCACCACAGTGACACTTTCTGTTTGGGCGCTATGTCGCTAACGGCGAGCAACATAGATTTTTTGATAGCGCCATAGTGCACACCGTGGATCTAGCAAAACTCGGCACCGGAGAAACAATCAGGGAAAAGGAGGACCCACCTGACACATGGCAAAAATGCATTATGTCGCTATGGCAAAGGACCGTGCAACTTCCCATAGCGAGATAGCACCAGCCGTAGATATCTTTTGATCTGATGATGAGGAAGTTGCGATCCTGCAAGAATAAACTTAGGAAATAAAGAATATCCTAAGGTTTCATCATTTAATTTTTTCGATATTCCTGGGATGATTTAAAATAACATTAAATCGGGAAGTGACTGTTGGGTGGGCAAGAATTTAAAATTCAAATATTTGGCGGGGGGCACAATATGTAACAGTATTGAAAGTCTCAACGACAATATTGAGTGTTGGAGTACATGAGGCATGTTGGATTGAGCAAGGTAGTCCATATTTCATTCCTTACTAGTACGAGATGGTTTATAATGACCTATTTCGAATATGTTTAGGCCAAATTTATTGATTATATCAAGAAATTTAATAAGAGCAATGATATTGATTATTTTCAAGTACACATGATGCTTGTATTTGGCTAATATATGAAATAAGTGTACATGAAACAAGACAAAACCTGTGTGTTGATGATTATGTGAGTAAATACAATCAATATCAAACTTTTATATCATTTCTTTATTGTGGAGTGCTTACAAATTCAATAATGGATTCAATTATGATTTCTTATATTATGGCTATAAGTCTAATTGTATTAGTAATTAACCATACTTGTATCTCTATGTAGTTAACCTAACTGACAGTGTGCCGAGAAAAAGTTAGAAAAATGACTATAGGCCACTTGTAAAAATCACCATAACCGGTGTTCACTTTATGATATTTAGTTTCTCTATAGATTTTCCTAGTTTGGGATTCCGTGTAGATATTGGTGAACTAATTATGTTTATTTTTCAGTTCTTTGATGTTAATATCTGTTATAAATGTTTGATGTGCTTACTACTGGATTAGAAGTTCATCTTTATCACTTGTATGAGTTTAAAGACCCTCCTCCTCCACCTAGTATTCTTTTGTAGGTTAAAAATTATATACAACTAAACATGACCTGATAAAATTAATTAAATATTAATTCTTTTATAACTAAATATATTCTTTAATTTATTTAGTTAATTTATCTTATCTTTCTCTTCTATGCCTAACTCTATTAAAAGAATTATTTAAAAAGTCTCCTAACAAAAACTAACTATCTTATCATTGCATGACTAAGTCTCCTAATCCACTTGATCAAACCATAGCATCCACCCCATCTATTTGGCTAGAGATAATAATGAATATTAATATCTAAATATCATATTTATCTTCAATGAAGCTTCCATAGTCATAAGGGAAGAGGAAATGTATATGTCCTCATGAGACCAAGTCTAATGCCACCTTCCTTATCATTTGGTGACTTGTCCCTCAATATCACCTAGTCCAAGGTGACTAATATGACACTTTTTAAAAGAGTCATACAATGAAAATTCTTTTTCCCCCATTGTCTCACAAGTCATGAAGAGATGCTCGAAAAGTGTCTCTCCCTCCCACATAACCCTCCATGTTTTCATGTAGGAGGAGCATTTTCCTACCTTTCTCGTTCACATTCCAACCAATACCTCTTTCCTCTCCACTCTATCAAAAAATTTAAACTAAACCTTCTATTCTTCCAAGATTGGATATTAGTCATTGATTTGTGGAACATGATTTCAAAATGATGAAAATCCTATAGAAGGATCTCACATGATATCATTTCAAATTGATTAGAATTTGTATTCTTAACATCTTAAGTATAATTTGAGTATTTTGAGATAATTATAGTGTGCCTTTGGATTTGAGAATTTTAGAAATTTTTATCATCATCATCATAATCATTAACAATCATGCTTACTTCTATTATCATATACCTTTTATCTTGAATCTTCATCATCACAATCAAGTTGCATTTTAGCATTCTAGGATAGATTCTAGTTGTGTTTGACACCACAAATATGAATTATTTGATGTGATATTGGAAAAGTATAAAAGTTCTGAGAGAAGCCCAAACACCAAATATTAAGGAGGAGGAGAAATATGGATTCAAGTTGAGGAAACAAGCCCTCATGAGGTATAACTTGGTATGCCATTATGTTACTTCAAGTTGTATTGATTTAGCTAGAAAGGTGGGATCTTTATGTTATTTTGTGTTATAGCAATATATTTTACATTATTATAATTTATATGTACACATCTTTCTACCCAACACGGGGCGTTGCCCCATTTCTATCAAAGCATTTGAGTATTTTCATGTGCAAGAAGAAATTGTTGGATGATCCTACACATCCATTTGAACATAGAATTATGTATTCATTATGCAGTTCTACATATTTGCAATAGAGAAGAAAAATTTCATAAAGAAGAAAGGTAACCAAATTACTAGGTAAATTTAACAAATTTAGCAGTTCTAAGAATACATCACTATATCAAGTACATATCTATCACAATTAATCACACACATATATATTCTATCTTGTGCATTTTTAATTTGTATACATGCATATATGTTAATTGCTCTCGTGCATTTGTAACATATTATTCTCTCACTAGGATAGCTTATAAAATAGGTGCATGTTTACTTTAGATTTTGGAATAAAATTTTGAGTGTATATGTTCATATTTGATTGTTGTCTTTAAATTTGAAATAACCTACAATCTAGAGTAGTTATACGTTTGATTTTGGGTTTTAAAATTGATGTGACCTACAACTTCGAGTAGTTCCATCTTTGATTTTGGGGCAAAAAATTGTATTAGCCCACAATCTAGAGTAGTTGCATCATTTCATTTTAGGCTCTAAAATTAATTACAATTTGCACATTTCAATTTGGACTTTACAATTTAACTAACCTACAATTTAGAGTAGTCGCATCATTTGATTTTGGGCTCTAAAATGATCTACAAATTATAGATTTTAATTTGGGCTTTAAAATGAACAAACATAATCTAGAGTATTTCCACACTAAAATTTGGGTTTCTAAAATAAATCAAAGTGTTTTGCATGTTTGGAAAAGCTTGGAAGTGCAATGTCCCTTGCAAATATTTTGGATTTGTGGTTAGTGTAGATTAACCACCTTGATGAGATATAAAATGATATTATTCTCTATCCATGTCCCTCAATAAACCTTAAACATAAGAGAAATCACGTTTGTATTTCCTCTATAGGACTAACCTCTTGTACAACTAGAACTAGTGAGAGGGAATAATCAAGCTGGAAACAAGCTAAAACCAAGGTATTCCAACTATTGTATAAAAGTGTGGGTGTGAAAAAATACACGATCATTGGTACATTCATAAACAATCTTCCTTAATATCCATATGGTGTGTAAAGCCCTTGTTCTATGGGATAAAATACCTCTTAATTTCAAGATTATTGATTCATGTGTCTAAATGGAAATCCTTATTAAAATTTGTTAAACTAAAATCCTACCTCTTTTAGACAAACAATATAATACATTAAGTGCAAGAGTAGGGAAGAACCCACTGCTGAGATACTCACCATTAGGCTCCCTTGAGTCCAATTAAAGAAAGGAATACATTTTCTCTCTTTTGGCTCTCATAATGTCATATCCCCAAATTTTAATTTAATTTTTAAAATCAAATTAATTAATTAACTAGTCCAAGAATTTAAATAATATAAGGACTTTTAATTAGTTACTTTAATTTTTTTTTTATCGGTAAATGGTTGAAGCCTAGATTAATTATTGTTATTTATTATAATTAATTATTTTTACGTGTTAAGTGAATTTGAACCCAAGACCTCCCACATGAGAGGATCACAAGTTACTATTGTTTTGTAGGCTCTTGCCTTAATTAGCTACTTTAATTAATTAATATGGGGCTCAAGTTAATATTTGTATTTGTGGTTCCAATTGATTTAATATATCTAGGACCTATCTTTATTTTAGTTTTCATTGGTAAGTATTACCGTCGGCTATCTTTGTACACCCTTGGAAAGGTTTTCCCTAATGGGTATTTAAGCACGACTTGTAGGTAGTCATAGATATGCATTTGGATTATTTATTTTGTAGTACGAATTCCCATTGGGATTCTCTATTGTTCACCATTTTGGAAGCTAAAGACCTTCCCTATTTGGTTTTTTTGGTTTTGGTGGGATTCAACCCTCACCCTATTTTATCGCTTGTAACACTTTACTCAGATCTAGCAAATCGAAGCACAATCTTTGTAGTTGATGCATATATATATATATATATATATATATATATGGAATTGTATTGAATCATTTATTCTATCATTTTATAACATATTTGGTGAGTGTGTTGTCTATATATCAAATACAGTGCGATCTCCACATTTAGAAGGCCTCAAGTTCAATCATACAACCTCACAAACCTACTGTACAACCTTCATCTCTACCATACGGCTTTATCCACTACTTCTCCCCATACCTATCTACTCTCTCACATACTATACGGTCCTCTAGTTCACCTTACAAACTTCTTACCTTCTCGTACGATCACCAAGGTAAACAAAAGAAGATCTGTACACCATCTGCTTTAGCAATTACCTATCGTACACCTTCCCCAAACACGGTATGGGTGTACTTCCTATCATAAAACCTTCCTACAACCCCATTCGTATAGAAATTTAGCATTCTAGAACTCACTATTTAGGCACTCTAGGTGAACAAATCATTACACTCTATCGTATGACCATCAAGATAATATCGTACTACTTGAAGCACTAGCCAGCCAAAGCACTAACTTCAAGCACTGACCATTGGAAGCATTGTCATGAAGCACTAACCCAAAACACTATCTAAAGCACTGGCCTAAAGCACTAGTCATCTAAAGCACCGAGGGATACTACTTGGAGCACACAACCAGACTACTTGAAGCACATGACAAGAATACCTAAAGCATAGTACGAGACTTCATAATAAAACTCTAGAATGGAACATTACAGTGGTATCAGAGCTCATGATCTTGCCAGCCTACTAGGATGATTGAGAGATTTTGGTATTTGGATCACACTATGGTGCTAGACAATGATTGGGAGTGGTGGTTGAAGGCACTACAAAAGATTAGAAAAGAGCTTAGCCAAGGTATTCATCTTCCATTAGATATATTGGAAGTTTGTTTGTGTTAGGTGAACCAATTATCTTCAAGATTTATACAAAAAATCCTCTCGATAATTAAGGAGGCCTTAAGTCAACGTAGGCTTTTGAGACACCCTAAAAAGGATAAGAGATTGGAAGTTGCAACATGTCTTAGCGAGGTCTTGAGAATTTCAGCTCGTAAAGAATTGTATGATGATAACACCATGGTAGAGATATTGCAATTGATAGTTGACAACTTTTAGAGTCTCAATGACTATAGTAGTGATCCTTTTGGTAGGAGATCTAAAATATTGGAGAATTGTGCAAATGTCAAAGTAAGTAACCCCTCTCTTAGATCTTGAATTTCAAAATTTGGTCCATGATATGTTTCATCACTTCTTGGTCACCATCAAGGAAGATCATGATACTAAGATTTAAGTTGCTATGGAGAGTCTTATAATTTCATGCATTGAAGAGATGGATGAGATATCCCAACCCATCACATCTATGTTATGGGTTGTTTGCAATTTAGAATGCATCCCCTCTATAGCAACATATATATTGGTTAGTAATGTTTTCAAGCATTGTGAAGAAAAACTAATATCTCATTTGCACAAGTGGAAGAAAATGGATGACAACAATAAGGGTGATGCTTTACATGAGGAGAATGAAGGCATGATTATAGGGCCTCTCCAAGAGGATTTGCTAAATATTTCTACTACACCAACATGGGGAGAACACCAAAAAAATTGAAGAGGTTGCTTGCATAGATCTTGTGCCCATCACCAAAGTTGTGCCCAAGGTTGTGCCTATCACCAAGGCACTATTCATTGAGGAAGTTCCATCAGTTTTAAAAGTTATGTCCCTCATAGAAGCTATGCCTATTGCTAAGGTTCTGTGTCTATCACTAAAGCTATGTCCATCACCGAGGTCTTGTCCGTCATTGAGGTTGTATGTCTATCACTGTTGTGTCTATCACCATCGTGTTCATCACTGTCATGTCTATCACTAATTCCAAGTCTGTGTCGCTCGTCAAGTTTGTGTCCATCACCATCATTGTGTCTATCACCATCATATCCATCACTATCATGTCCATCACCAACATCAAGTTTGTGTTCGCTGTCGAGTTTGTGTCCATCACCACCATCGAGTCCATCGTAGAGTTTGTATCTATCATTGTTTCCATGTTTGTCACTATCATGTCCGTTACTGATATCAAGTTCATGTCCATCATTGAGTTCATGTCCATTACCATTGTGTCCATCACTGACACTGAGTTCATGTCCCTCGTCAAGTTTATATCCATCACCGTTGTGTCTGTCACCGAAAATGAGTCTATGTCCATCATTGAGTTCATATCCACCATCGAGCTTGTGTCCATTACCATTGTGTCCATCACTAACACTGAGTTCATGTCCCTCATCAAGTTCGTATCCATCACCATTATTGTGTTTATCACCCATGTCGAGTTTGTGTCTATCATCAAGTTCGTGTCTATTACCATCATGTCCATCATTGATGTTGACTTTGTGTCCCTCGTGAAGTTCGTATCCATCACTTTTGTGTCCATCAGTGACATTGAGTCTGTGTCCATCATTGAGTTCATGTCCATTGTCAAGTTCATGTTCATTACCATTGTGTCCTCACTAATGTTGAGTTCATGTTCCTCATCAAGTTTGTATCCATCACCATTGTGTCCATCACCGTCACCAAGTTTGTGTCCATCATCGAGTTCATGTCCATCACCATTGTTGTCACCATCACCATATCTGTCATCATCATTGTGTCTATTGCCATGTCTAACGCCACTGTTGTCGTCATGAGTGTTGTCTTCATTATGTCCATTATCATCACTATAGCCATGTTTATTGCCAAGTCCATCATCATGTTCGTCACCATCATTGCATTGTTGTGTCCATCATTGATGTCAAGTTTGTATCTGTTGTAATCACCTAAAAATGGTCATCTAGACTATTAGCCCCCTTTTCAACATTTTTGGCTAAATTAATTTAATCACTTACCTAAGCCAAATTGCTAATAATCAATTTATTTGATTATAACCTATAGTTTGACTATGCTATCCTAAGTTCATTATTTGATTAAAAGAACATGTCCCCTTTTAATTAAATAAAAGACCCCATTCTTCTAACCCACTTAAAGTGCACACATAAAGTCCTTTTTCTATTTTGCAATTAAAAGAAAAGGCTTTGTGACTTTTGTCTTATATGACAAGTCAACTTATATTCTATTGGTTGATTTGTGTGTGCACATGGATCACTCCTCTTTTCAAATTCCACCGTTGATCATCCACCATCTTCATCTTGATCTCTACCGTCCATACATCTTTAAAAGGGAGAGAGCTTTCCCCCTCAATGAATCCTCATTTTGAATATTGTTATGCTGCAGGTTTTCTAACAGGTTTCTTTGGAGCTTTGTGGAGAACTTCTATTTCTTGTCTACATTCTCTCATCCATGGCATCATGGCATTCTAGCTTAGCTTAGCTTTCATTTTTATATATAGCTTAATCTCACATAGTTTAAATATTTGGTTTTGTAACAATCTCATACATGTTTTAGCATAGCTCCACTTTGCATCTCATTCTAGCTTAATCTTCATTTGTATTGCATCCTTGAGGAACTCCTTGGGACATTTGCATTCTTGCATCTTGTCTTTGGAACCTCCCATTGCATGGTTTACTAGCAAGAAGAGTATCTCTAAGGCTCATATGAGAGCTTTCTTATTCTCGAAACATACTCTCTTGCACTCCGTGGATAGGGAGCTCTAAGCCGGCATCCAAGTATTCCAAACTCATGGAATCGTTTGGATAGAATGGTTTAGAGTGTGACACATTTCGAGTGTACATCTGTCATTGTAGTTGTATCCATCCACGACATCATGATTGTGTCTATCATCATTGTATGTCTGTCATTGTGGCTACATTGGTTGGAATAGCTACATTTTTCACCATTGAGACATTGCTCACTATTGAGACTCTATCTATCATTAAGGATTCAACCGAGGTTTTGCATGCCATCGAGGTTTTATCTGCAATTAAAATTTTGTTTACTACTGAGGTAAGTTCTCTGTTGAGGATTTTTCTACCAAGGTTCCCTTTAATGAGGTACTCTTTGTTGAGGCTTCCATCATCGTGACACCCTTCATTGAAGCTCATGCCACCAAGGTTCTCACAGTCGAGCCACCTTTCATTGACATTCTCACCATTGAAGCTCTCTTCATCAAGTTTTCATCCATTAGGAATATAATAGGGATTTTTGTGGTTGTGTTAGTGGGTATGTTTGTGCCAACATCAGTGTCTGTGTGCATGACCATAGCCAAAGAGATTTTTGAACATAATGACATGAAAGATTTCATCAATTTGTGTCATTGGGATCTTGGTGAAGGCTACAACAATGTTTATATTAGAGTGGCACAATAGATGCTTAATGATAGTGGGGTGCAAGGGAGATTTGATGATAATTCACACATTTTTCCTTCATGTTTGGTTTGGGATCATGGAGACTCATGATACGATAATGTTTATATCAGAGTGGCACAAAAGAAGTTTTCTAGTAATGTGGTGTTGTAGAGGATTGATGTCATTTCACTTGTCTTGCTTGCATATTTGATTTGGAACCCTGGAGCTATTGGTGTTTCATCAGATGATGAATTGCTTGAGGGTAAGCAATCTTTCAGCAGTGAGGATTTGTCACGTTCCCAAATTTTAATTTATTTATTTTAATTAAATTAACTAGTCCCAAAATTTAAATAATATAAGGACCTTTAGTTAGTTACTTTAATTAATTAATATGGGGCCCAAGTTAATATTTTTATTTGTGGTTCCAATTGATCTAATATATCTTGGTCCTATTTTTATTTTAGTTTCTATTGGTAAGTGTTGTCAATTTGGTTATCTTTGTACACCCTCAAAAAGGTTTTCCCCAATAGGTATTTAAGCATAGCTTGTAGGTAGTCCTAGATATGCATTTGGATTATTTATTTTGTAATGAAAATTCCCATTGGGATTCTCTGTTGTTTTCCATTTTAGAAGTGAAAGCCCTTCCCTATTTGGTTTGGCCAATTTCAGTGGGATTCAACCCTCACCCTATTTCATCGCCTGCAACACTTTGCTCAGATCTAGCAAATCAGAGCACAATCTTTGTAGCTAATGCATATATATATTTGGAATTATATTGAATCATTTAATAGCATATAATTTGGTGAGTGTGTTGTTTGGATATCAAATACAATGTGATCTCCACATTTTAGAAGGCCTTAAGTTCAACTGTACAACCTCACAAGCCTATTGTATGACCTCCAAGTGTAGCTATACAACTTCCATCTCTACAGTACAGCTTCATCCACTGCTGCTCCCCATACCTATCTGCTCCCTCACATACCGTACGGTCATCTAGCTTCACCATACAAACTTCTTACCTTCCCGTATGACCACCAAGGTAAACAATAGAAGATCCGTACACCATCCGCTTCAGTAATTGCCTATTGTACACCTTCCCCAAACATTGTACGATTGTACTCCTACTATATGACCTTCTTGCAACCCCGTCCATATGAACATTTAGCATTCTGGAACTCTCTATCAGGAACTTAGGGCGAATAGATCATTACACTCTACTGTACGACCATCAAGATAATACCATACTACTTGAAGCATTGGCTACCCGAAGCACTGACTTGAAGCACTAACCTAAAGCACTGACCACTTGAAGCACCAAGCAATACTACTTGCAACATACAACCAGACTACTTGAAGCACACAACAAGAATACCTAAAGCATACTATAGGACTTCATAAGGAAACTCTGAATGAAACATTACACATAAAAGCAAACAACTGGGAAAATCTTGGGTGTGACCTAGCTTCATAAATCGACAAAGATTCCAAGTTGTGGGATGAAACATCATATTGAAACCATTCCTTAAGTTAGGAAGTGCTTGAATTGTCTTCATTATGTTATACTAGTAACAATTTGGGCTTGTATTTTAGCATCTAATGTTAAAAATGTGAACCAAAAAACTCCATGTTTTAATAGGGCCACACAAACCTTTCTTGTTGTAGATGATGAAATCTCTAGTTTAAGGTGAAAGTAATGAGTAAGGAAGAATGAAAAAACTAAAGACCATGCTTAAAAGTAGCCTCAACATGGGTAGTATGAAAAAGAAGAAGACATATTTGGGAATTTTTTTGCATTAAATCAATGCAATTTTTTTGAGGTACACATACTTCAAGGTCACTTAATCTTTGAGCACACTTTTAGGGAATCCTTCTAACAAAAAGAAAATTCTCTTATCCGTTACCAATTTTTTTATCAAGTTTTGAAATGAGGAGGGAGAGCCACATTTAAGAGTGTGTTAATAGACTTATCTTGTGGACACACTCAAAATAAACTTCATGATCATGGTCTAAGTAGTATTATCATTAGTGTACATCACCAAGCCTTCAACTCTAACTAACATAGTTTTGAAAAATTGAAACCATTTAAAATAATAATAAAAAACTAACATATTTCCCAACCTAAAATTTAGAACAAAAATACTTAAAAAACCAAAAAACAAACTCCTCCTTCAAAAAAAATAGTATAATATCAAAATTACAAAACCACAATGAACTCTGATACACCGATTTCCTCCCCTTAAATATGAATGCATACTAAACACAAGAAATTATAATATATCAATGTTAGATACCACTTGCCCCAAGTGGAACAATTTGATCTCATCTTGTACCCTGACATGAGCTCTCCTAATTGAAGGAGGACCACCAACCCAAAGACACAAAAATACTATTATCCAGATGGAATCTCTATCATCTTGCCAATGTGGCATTCCATAAGATCAGACGTGTGACAACACAAGGAGACACAATATTCCCCACATGCATTAAAAAAGCAACACAAATCACCTTTGACCACCCAACAACCAATCCAAGCATATATTTTTAGGGCACACGCTACATGCAATGACATGACAAACGATAAACCATCTCTATCCTCAGTCAATCTTGTAGCGGAATCCCCAAACACACAAGGAAAGGAAAGGAATTGATGGATATTTATAGAAAAATCATGGTACATTCAATTTCCAAGTAGCTGATATAAAATAGATATAGTTGTATTCGTTAAAATTGGATTATGAAGCAGGAGAGCTTGAAACGGGGGAATCCCAGCTTGTAATCAGCAGAAATCGGGCGGCATTTCACGGACGGCGCCTCGACTGTGCCGCAGGTCGCGCTTACCATCGCTTTCACAACTGTAATGGCCGTCCAACCTTTTGAATTCGTCAACACCACTGTGAAACTGAAATATATTTCTTTATTCATTCTCATTTCGCGGAATACTTATTTATCTTCTTCCAATTAGTTTCTTGTTGCTCTTCATCTGACTGCTTGGAAATGTTTTACTCAAAGCACATGTCATAGAGAGTTGAAAAATGGAACAGTGTTCAAGGAAATTGGAATTATGGTTTTCATCTCGTTCCTCTACCACCTACCTACTCTTCTATCTTACCTTTGTGATATAAGAATTTTGATTGGGTAATTGTACCGTTCCAATGTGAATAAAATAGTTTATTAGGTTTAGATTGAGGTTATAAGTAAAATCAAGATTAGGAGGTCTAGTCTTCTTTCAGTCAATTGGTATTAGAGGAAGTGTCATGCTAATGTTAGAAGTTAAATTAAATTTCAATCAATCAAGTATTAAAGGACTTGTCATCCTAACATTAGGATTACATTAAATTCCAAGACATGTGATGCTAACATTGTTCTCTACATTAAAAATTTCCTATGTGATTTCATATTTATAAAAAGATGCTATGTTAGATTTTTGAGATCTTAAAAGAAGTATGGATACAAAAATGAATGCTATACATGAAATCTTGTATTAAAATTTTATTAAACATGTTCAACTACATATATACATACATACACACATAATTTATTGTGTATGTGTATGTATTTATTCATACAAATAGTGAGGTTGGGGATGGGGTTAACATGGGGTCTCTTATGGACATGGCTACCTTTTACCTGGATTGGAAGTGAAGGTTCTTGAACTAGATAACATGACTTCTAGATTGGATCTAATGCGTTGAAGAACATTGGTGACTAGAGCTACGAAATCTAAAGGCCTCTAATGAACACATCAAGATCTTGATCAACAATATGGAGGGTTATGTGGGCGAGAATGCTATTATAAAGACTTCTAAAGATTAAGAGCACCCTAGAGATAGTATGTGTGGCATGAGGAAAAGGACTAGGTCCAGTACCAGAAGCAAGTTGTTGTGGGAAAAAGGGAGGTGTAGAAAATTAAAAAAGGCACTAAAGGTATGGATCAACTGGAGTTGCAAACTATGGAGCTTCTTAAGAGCATGACCTAAGTGCCCTTTTGTTGTGTGGTCATTGGTCCTTGTTTTTTTGTTTTTGTTATGTGTTATCTTTTAGTTGTGCCTTTTATTCATTGGCTTTTTGTCTCTTTTCTAGCCTTTTATGTTTTTAATTTTTTTTTGATGTGGGCTTAATGGTATAAATCTTTAGCTATATGTATAGGGTTTTAGGGCCCCTTCAAAACTTGTTTCACTTAATAAAAAATACTAGGGGTGTAGGATCAAATGGATTAATTTAAAAGGTGAGAAAAATATCAATAATGTTTCAATTAAAATTTAGGATAAAGCAATAATTCAAAACATCAATTTCTTAGAGTTTTGACCAACATAAATATGATTTCCAACTTAGACCATCTAAAAATAACATGCATGTTTAAAATTTTAAGATAACATAACTAATGAAATATATACATCTCTTGATATTATTTATAAACTTGTGAAATATACACTCCTTAACATAGTTATTTTAATATAGTTTATGCTTTCTTTTAAATAAAAAGAGAATTTTTTTTTCATAAGTTCAATAGAATAATTTTTGTTAAAGATCGGTAAGAGGCCGAAGCCAAGACTAATTGTTATGTGTTGTGATTAATTATTATTATTATTTTTTAAACACAAGTAGATTCAAACCCAAGACCTCTTCGATAAGAGTCTCACAATTTACCACTGTGTTGTAGGCTCTTGCCTAGTTCAATAGAATAATTTTAACTACTAATTTTTTTTTAAAAAAAATTGAGGTTAAAAATCATCCATGTTAAGAAATCCTCAAAAGAATTTTCTTAGAAGTTAGTAATGTAAAATAGAACCTACTTCTTCTACAAAGTAAACTAGCTTCTTTATTTAATATTTAGCTTAAAATTTTGAATCTTGCTAAAAAAAAAATACATAGTAACTATACAAAAGTAAGGTTTTCTAATCAATCATCATACTCCATATTTCCATGTAGAGCTTAATCACAAAAAAAACATTAACCTAAAATTGAATAAGGGCTTCTTTAGGATAGATGAATTAGATTGAGATAGATTTATAAGCTACTAATATAAATCACTCCTTTAAAAAATAATCTACCAATCCAAAAAATAGAAATTAAAAAGATATATAGTCATTTAGATTCAACACGTGACTACTTCTTGTATTATTCCAAGTGAAGAGACCACAATTTGGTTTAACCCCAACAAGATTAATAAAATACATTTTATTCTTGAATCTTATAGAAGGGTGTTCTAACTCAAAATCCTAAGTTCCTCATTAAGATCAAGAGTGAAAAGAAAATCTCCAACAAAGATCTAAGGGGGGAAAAAAAAAGGAATGAAAGAACTAGATGTTTTAAACATAAAAGATCTTACCTTAAAAATATGTAGAAACATAAATAGTGGATAATAAACTAGGATTATTCAGGAAAGACCAAGTAACTACTAAAGATTTATAAAGAATTTTTACTCTGTGTAATTTGATAAAGGTCACATAGGCAATATAACCCTCTTGTGAAGCCCTTACCTATTATCAATTGACTTAATTTCCTCCAAAGCATAGAAATAGTTGACATGTTTGACACATAGTTTATTTTTACGAAGAAAATTAATACTAGACTTATACAAATCTTAATTAAATCTTAAAATATATTTTTAATGGAAGGTGCTTCCTAAACCCCTTATGTTGTATAATAGAAGTATAGTTATTAAGAAATATAAAAGTTAGAATCTAAGGTGAAGAAGATCATAGATTTGATTAATATTTCTATTACCATTTTATATTTTCCTATTTGTTCCTAATTTGGACAGTTTATCAATGATTCAATATTTCTAACATTCATAATTTGAGATATTGCTTCTAAATTTTACTACGCATGTTTTTTTCGTCAAATTTTGAGACTATGTGCTGTGATTCACCATTATGATGCAAAACAATGTTAGGAGAGTTTATCTGTATCATCTCTTTTGATATTTTTTCTTTGGAGTCCTAGTGGAGTAGTAATTTGTTTGCAATAATACCTTTAGTTCCATTATTCACACTTATATGTTAAGGCATTTCTACCTCTTGTAGTTTGTGAAAAGCATCAATTTTTTTGAGTACTAGTTTATTTCAAGATACCTATAGGCATGAGATCCACATATGAATAGAAGAGCACCATAACATAATTATTTTATTTGATGTGCTTCATAGTTTATTTTTTATAAAATCAAGTAAATGACTATTAGTATACATTTTCATTTGTAAACAAGAAAAAATACTTATATCTCTCTAACATGAGATTATAAGGGCCTGAAGGCTTCCCAAAGATAACTATAATGTAGTACATTTAGTTTATACAATTCCATTTAAAGATATAAAAAATGGAGTCAAATTAGAATCTTATATGAAATCTCTTAACTAGATCAAACCCTACATGTTTAAGGTTTAATGAAGAAACTAGGTAAATTATGAATCTAAGATCATCTCTCAAAAGCTAGATTTCCATTATAATAGTTAAAAAATAAATAAAAAGGAATTTTTTAAAATTTAAAATAAACTCTATATTCCCCTTTTAATGTCAAACTATAGGATGCTCTCAATTCTAAAAAATGTATCATGACTTTATATCCCACAAATTTATAAATTAGCAAGTGATCTAAAAAATAAAGAACATTGCTATGTATAAAGACAAGAATGAGATTATCCTCAGTCTTTTGCAAACAACCATTAGATTATAGATAATCATTAATCATATTATCAAATTAGTAACATGTCAATATTGACATTAAAATATATACAAATTACTTTACATTTAGAACAATACAATACATCATTACAATTTTGAACCATTTTATAATCAATTTATAGGATTCAACCTACTGGCTTCCTCAACAACCTTACCAGAGGAATGGAAAACTACTGAAAATATACTCTTAGATAAATAAACTCTATTATGAAAATTACCTTGTGCAATTTATTGAAGATTACTTATGAATTTCATATTTACATCTACTATCAAATTAAGATTCTAGTAATGGTTGAATATTAAATAAAATAACATTTTAGAAATATATATAATTTTAAAATAAAGAAAAACTATGAACCAATGAGGTCACATAAATGACAGACTCATCCCAATATGAAAATTCAACAAGAACACCCTAGTAGGTTGAGACTTTGATGGCAAGGAACAACAACATAACTTAATCATCACACATACCAATAATGACATTAAAATATATGTACAAATTACTATACATTAAAAAACACAATACATCATTACTATTTTGAACAAGTTTGCAATCAACATTTATGATTTAACCTACAAAACTACTCACTCACTCACCAACCTGAGTAGAGGAATGGAAAACTAGTAGACCATTACAAGTCAAGATATACAATCTATGAAAAATAAATGTCTATTATTAAAATACCTTGTTATAATATACAAAACAACACACCTTAAAAAAAAACATCAATTATGAGGTGAGAAAACTGAGGAGGTCATCTCAATGCTAGAATTCAACAAGAACACCCTAGTAGGTTGAAACTTTGATGGCAATGAACAACAACACATTAAACATCACACATACCAATAAGGACATTAAAGTCTATACAAAACACTATACTTCAAAAAACACAATACATCATTATTTTTTTCCACAAGTGTAGAGACAACTTATAGGTTATAATCTATATAGGTTATAATCTACAAAAACTGCTTAATCACTCACTCGCCACCAACCTTACAGGAATGGAAACCTATTAGACCCAAGAAGGCTGATGAGGGGTCAAGCCATAACAACTTCTCAATTAAATTGTGTGTAAGATTATAGCACTAACTTTTTGGTCACAATTTGTGATCCATCATCGGATTGAGGCGAAACTTGTAGCATCAATATTTATGAACACATTATGTAAGAATGAATGAAAAAAATTGTGTGAAAAAATAAAATGTGTAACTTTTTCATATCGATGTTTTTTATTATTATAATTCAAAATCCATCATCATCATATTTGCATAGATCAATATTGAAATATGATCTGACAAGTTTAGTAAAGTAATTCATAAAAATGTCTTTGTACCTAATTCACAGACTACTACATCTTCTAGAAATCTCTCATCATTGATCAGAGATCATAAAAATGGTTAGATAATGGAAGAAAATAGGTTATATAGTTAGCCCACGACAGAGCACCGTGGAGTGAACGGCCGGGAAGACAAATCATTCTGACAGCTCCACCCATTTCCACACATTCAACTGCTCAGCATTTATCACAGTAATACCATCCTTAAATTACACGGCTGAATGATTTGCAGTGATAATAATTAGGGTTTTACCAAGTGTAAGCGAATCAGATTGATGAATGGCGATGGCACGTGGAAAGACGAGCCTTCACGAATTCGTAGGCGTCCGATTCTCTCATCGTCATGTGCTCACGTGCATTTTCCATTCATTTAATCCCATTTTTCATTTCTTCCCAAATCATTCTTTCAAAAGATGAGGCGAATTTCAGCCGCGTCTTCCGCAGAATCACATCGCCTTACAAAAAATATTAAATCACATTCATTCATCACACAGAATAAATATAATATTAAATCACATTCATTCATCACACAATATAAATATATCTATTAAAACCTCCCTTCTCCTTCACACTTCTCAAGCTTATCTGCATCATACTTCACAACATTATTATCATTCATTCTTTCTTTCTTTCTTTCATTAAATTGGGTTTTGCAGTTTTGCATTTGACTTGTGGAGAGCGTTGGAAGGTGCTGAAACTTTGCCTTTTTCACGTGCTTATCTTTTTCATGCCTGCGGTCAAAACTATGTAAAAAGATCAAATTTTTATGCCAGCTGGTGCTTGGTGGTTATGAATCAATGGATTTAATAAAAACTAGACAGTAATGATACGGTTTGCATTTGACCTTGTTTGCTTCTTTAAGAGTTTTTTTATAAAGAGAGGTTTTAAGAGCCCAGAGTTAGACCGCCTCTAGTTTATGCCTTGCTTTGACTAAATCTAGGAGATTCTTCTGCCAAAGGAATATGAATACGAATATGAATACGGCCTGGAGTATGAGATCTTAAGTAGACTTGTGTGGATTTGCTGTGGCAGTTCTTGTCAGGGAATGAATAAATAGATACCCTCATGCGCTGATCTTGTAGTCTTTTGGGCCTATTTTCTTCTTCACAGAGGTCTCAAAGACTCCATTGTTGACCAGTTGTCTTTCCTTGTTGACAAGTGAGGATTGAGATTGATCGGGTTTCTTTGATAAAGAGAATCCAGAGGGCCAGACAGAGGGAGGAGCTCAAATTCACCACTTTTGGCTGATACCCAAATGCTCTGATCTATTCACAGTGTTCAGAGTTGAGAAAAATAGAAGTTTTCAGGTAGTCATCATGATTTTTAAAGCAGATTTCATGTTTTGCATAGTTGGGATGTTAGTATATGTAGGGCTCGGATTTGGGTTTAAGTATTGATAAGATATGAGCCTCAATTTGGGGTTAGTGGAATTGGTTTTCACATGAATTTCTAGAAGAAAAATGGGCATAGATTTGTGTAGAAGAAAGATTGGAACTTGTAGAATTTTGTGTATAGAAATTTATTTTAGTTTATTTGATCTCAGGCCACATGGTTGTGTTTCTTTCAATCATCTTTTGCTTGTGAGTATCTAGTTTTTGTGTAACAGATTGTCCAGGGTCTTTATGTTGGCTTGCCCTTATGGGGACTGCTCTAGAACTATAGACGTTTTATGCAATCAAGCTCTATTTGCCTGATGTACCATTCTTTTATCTTTCTTGAGCATGATGAGCATGGTTTTTGTAAAGATTGCAGTAGTTTCTGAAGAAAAGAGATAGTAGAGTGTAGAGTTTGCTATTGCTATATATATATTGTGCTATAACAGCCTGGTGTGTCTGGTGGTCTACTACTATGTAAGCTACCTAACTCTTCTAGTAGAGTTGGGTGTAGGCACCACCAAACATAGTAGACCTTAATATGACATTTTCGGTTGGTCTATCTATTTAGATAATTCTTCAGGATATTGAGGATTTTGGATCATATTTCATGATATTTAGAATATATTTCAAAATATTTAGATTATATCTGGTGATACTTTTGATATTTTGAATTATATTTCAAGATATTTTGGATCATATCATGATTTATCAGACGAAGATCCATCAGACTAAGATAAGAAACATGAATTTAGATTTGTTCATTTCAAAATAGTTCTGAAAATTTGGATTATGGAGAATATTTTTCATGGTAGGACTTATGAGAAAAGAACACTATCCAGTTTGAGAAGATGATATATACATACATACATATATGTTCTTCTGTCATTTGAATTGACTTCTTGATTCTCCTCTTTACCTTCTGGTATTGCTAATTGATATTCTTATGTCTCTTTGAGGTGAAATAAATTGTATGATTGATGGTGTATTAATATGTTCTATTGTACTGCAGGGATGGGTTTATCAACAAATGGGCAATCCTCATGTGTACCACCAGGGTTCAGGTTTCATCCCACGGATGAAGAACTTTTATACTACTATTTGAAGAAAAAGGTGTCTTACGAGATCATTGACCTTGATGTTATTAGAGATGTTGATCTTAACAAGCTTGAACCTTGGGACCTCCATGGTATGCCAAATGGGTTAATTTCTTCTTACTACCTTTCTGACATTTTTCCCCTTATCATTGTTATCTAATTTGTTTATCTAATTTGTTTTAAATTTAATCAGAGAGATGCAAGATAGGTTCAGCTCCACAAAACGAGTGGTACTTTTTTAGTCATAAAGACAAGAAGTACCCAACAGGCACCCGCACAAACAGAGCAACAACTGCAGGGTTTTGGAAGGCAACTGGCAGGGATAAGGCCATTTATATGAACTTCAAGAGGATTGGAATGAGAAAGACCTTAGTCTTCTACACTGGGCGAGCCCCTCATGGCCAGAAAACAGAATGGATTATGCATGAATATCGCCTCGAAGACAATGAGAATACCCAAATAAATGTAAGTTCCACTGCTTTCTTCCCTTCATTTATGAAGCTTCTCTAGCTATATACTGAAAAGATGTCATTTTCTGAAGTAGCACAGCTTAGCATGATCTAGCAATCAGCAATTTTCTTATGATTATTGATTCATATTGACTCTAAATTTATGAGAAAGAATTTACACTATCTCTTCTTGATTATTGATTCATATCAGGAATGATTCACTAGCCCTCTTCCCATTGATTTTCTCATTGATTATTCCTTTACAATAATATCTGATAAGGAATGATTTACTTTATCTCACTTTTATCATTATTGATTCATGCTACTCAAATCTTATGAGGAATGATTTATACTGTTTCTTCTTGATTATTGATTCATATTTTATGACTATTCAATTATAATAACTTATATAATATACATTATATTTATTATTATTGATTGATGATCTTATATCTTATGAGAAATATGATTTAGACTACTCCATTATGGTTATTGATTCATACTAACTCTTTTTTTTTCAATGGCGAATGATTTACCCATCTCATTTTTTTATGACAATTGACTTGAATTTTATGAGAAATGATTTACATCACCTCATTTCTTATTATTATTGATTCATACTGACTCTATCTTATCGGAAATGATTTACATTATATCATATTCTGTGAGAATCATAGTTTACATTATCTCATCTTGCTAATGATTATTGATTTTCACCAACTCATATTATGCAGTTTGGTTTACACTTCATTTGTAATGATTATCGATGCGTACTCACTCATATCTTATAGGCAATGATTTGTACTTATTGGTCAATACTAACTCATGCTTATGAAGAACAATTTACACATTCTTGTTCTTCAATATCTATCGATTCATGTCGATACGAAGAAAGAAAATTACACTCTTACGAGCTCGAATTGCTAGTCGAACATAGTTGGTTATGGGTTGTGAATCACAACGAGTTCATGTGGCTTAATAAGTGTATCCTTCTAACTTCTTAGATTTGCTTATTGTTTATGATAGCTGATTTCACAAACATATAAAGGTGGATAGTGAGTAATAATGCAATTAAACTTTCAATCACTTTTTATAGAGATGATTCACTATGTTTATTTGTCATGCAATGACCAAGACCTTATGAAACAACTTATGGTGAATTATATTGTGATTGAAAGGATGAGTAAAGTATATAAAGCATCAACTTATTGTACAGTGATAATTTTACTTACTTCTCTTGGGTGCTAGCTACCTACAACTACTGAGGAACTTAATCTCTGCTTAGGAGAATTCGAATGGGTCATTGAGTTTGAGATTGTCTACAATCTTCAACTTAGATCATTTCAGTTGAATCAACTTGAAACTATAACTATAATCTTGTTTAGTACGTATATAGCTCTATATCCTTAAAACCAATCTTTAGTGTCTTTAGATCCTTAAAACCAACCTCTAGTGTCATTCATACATCGAGTTTCAAACAAAAGTAAGAATAACTTTCTTATTGTTATATTTGATGTATGAAAGAATAACTCTCTTAATGTTATATTTGATGTATGAAAAAATAACTTTCTTGTACATTTCTTATTTACTTAATGCATGAAAATGATCTCTTTTTTCATTCTTTCCCCAGGAGGATGGCTGGGTAGTTTGCAGAGTTTTCAAGAAGAGAATGCATTTCAAGGACAAAGCTGATCTTCAACGTCCAACTCATGCAATCGATAATGAGCAAAACATCCTCCCCTCTGGGCTGGATTTTTCTCCTGAGGAACATAACCATGATCAGCAGCTGAACACAATGCCCAAGCAATCTCAAGCCCAATACAATTTCCATAGAGATCATCATGTATTCATGCAGATGCCACAACTACAAAGCCCTGAAGGCTCGGCATACAGTGCTTCTCCATGGGTTATCAGACAGTTTGTTCCTGAAAGACTCCTAGACAACACCTCCAGACACCCAATTCATATGAGAGAACTCCAAGCAGTTGAATCAGAGATAAAATTAACAGGTGTTAATGGATTCAGAGAAGAACGTTCAAATGATTGGACTGTGTTGGATGGTCTTCTTAACCAACAAGCTGAGCAAGGCAAGAATGAAGTGAGAATATTTAATGGTGTTCCTCAAGTTTTGGAGGGATCTTCCCACACTTCAAATACCAACAATGACTACTCAGGGAGTGAGATTGACTACTGGAACTATGCAAGATGAATTTGATTATAAGTTGTAAGCTATGAAATCTTTATTGAAATCATTTATGATTATGTATATAGTATTGTTCTATCAATTATTCCTTATCAATATTAAGCAACTCTTGCACCTTTGAATGGTCTTGTTCATGGGCCAAATTTATTTATCTTTAAATAAATTTGTATTATTGAATAGTAGTTGTGTGCTTTCTTAAGCCGGCTGTGGAAGGAGAAAAGTCCCCACTTGGCCTCATAGGTCTAAGTAGTAGAAGGCTTTAGAATTATATGAGAAGAGCATAAAACGAGAATGAGATTTAAAGAGACTGTATTGAGCTCATTATTGTAACAATAAAATTATCTTCTTTGCTCATTCAATTACCACTTATCTTATGTCTCTACAATTTTCATAAAGACTTTGGTTCAATTTACGTGCAGGCGACAAGATATTTTTATTAGAACAAAGTAGATTCTATGAAGAAATTTAAACATATGCTCAACCATGATGGCATTGGAAGAAAAATACATTTAAAATAGTGAAATATGTCGACGCTATGTTTTTTTTAAAAGAAAATAAACAAGTATCTCTGAATTATTTAGGTTAATCAAGTAAATGGAATTCAACTAGACATATTTGGCATTCTTGGTGGAATATGTGGAACCAATCCTGGTGACATGTTTCTTCACTGGTAAAATTCTTTGCTCGCTGGGGTAAGGCTCCTATCAAGACTTCATTTCTTCAAGTTGCCCTGGATTCTTGGATCCTCCTTTATTATTCAGCATATCTTGTTCGAAATGAACCATCGTATCTTTAAGGATGAGTTTTTAGAGGTTCCTCACTTATGGTGGAAAATTATCCATTCTTTGGATGAAACTGTTTCTGCAAAATGTGTCACTTTTGAGACCATGGAACTAGGGGAGGATATTTTCAATAATTCTTTGAATATTCCCCCCTCAGATGGAAAACTGCTAAGAAAGATGTGTAGACATCCCTTGTGAAAGATAAATAGGGTGGGAAAGTGGAGTGCCCCTTTGCAAGGTATTCTTAAAATCAACATGGATGGGTCTTCCAAGGGAAATCCAAGCCCTGTTGGCATTGGTGGTGTTGGTAGAGATAGTAAGGGGGATGTCCAATTTGTGTTTTCTATTTATAAAGGTCATCACACTAACAACCTGATGGAGGCCATAGCTATTTTGTATACCGTGAAGAATGCCTGTGACCTTGGTTGGAGAAGGCTTATTTGTGAATCTGACTCACAAGTGGTGATATGTCTTTTGAATCAACAACATTCTAAAGTTGTTGGTTGGAAGTTAGTTTTGATTGCAGACTAGATTCATAATTTGTGTACTTCTTTGGAGTCTGTTACTTTCACTTATATTCCGAGGGAATGGAATAGTGTTGTTGATTGTTTGGCGAAGTGGGCTTTTGACCATATGTGTAATTGGAACATTTTTGATAAGACTCAAAACTTTCGATGGGCTTGTCCCATTAACTTGATCATTTGATTAATCTTGACAGGGTTGTTTGATGCCCTTTTCTTTGTTTGTTCTTGTTTCTCTTTCAACTTGAATACATTTTCACCCCTCCTTTATTTAAAAAATTCAACTAAGTAAAAAATAAATTTAAATTAAAGAATTAAGTTAAGATATTAAAGAAAATCTAATGTTTAAATAATTATTAAAAGTCAAATATATTATAGAACCCAATGGTCATATGTAGATTTCAATAATGTGCATATATTTATTTTTAATCTTTTTATTTATTAGGAAGATTATGAATAGTGCCTCCCAAAGTATGTTTTTGTAAGGTAAGTCTAGTTTTATTTTAATTTTTAAAACTAATTAGCAATCATTATATATTTTTGATTTTATTTATTATTTATTTAAAAATAAAAAATAATAATAATGTATGTATTATTAAATTAATAAATAAGCACAATGGAATATATATTGACCCTTGAAAAATAATCAAGCTTCAAGATTTGTTTCCAAAAAAGAATGTATACACAAGATTTATGTTTGAGCTAATTGTTTTGGGTTGTTATTAAAGCACTATTAGAAGAATAATTTCTTGACATTTCATTCCTTAGCCAACTTTTAACAATAGATGCAACCATCATATCTAAGAAGCATCTTCACTTGACCATATCTAAGAAGAAGCTTCACTTGATCTTGTATCTTGTGGAGATAGACAAAGTCCCCTATTCAATTACCACATTATCCTTCAAGCTAGGTAGTTGGTTATAATTTTTTAGAGATCTCTAAATATTGTTCTTACATGATTGCCTCAAAGTTGTTTATGTAAGATAATAGATATTCATTTATACATTTTTAAAGAAGCTTTGGATATTTTGACATAGAAACTTATTAGAAGTCTCAGAGTTTACCTCTAAAAGTTAAATAAATTAAGGGCTCGTTTGGTTGCAACATTGGTCTCATATCAAGAATTTGTTAGATTTTGGATCTATAATTCGAAATTGAGTTTTGGGAAAATAGTTGGACTCATTTGCTCACCTGGTATTTTGATGGGGAAGATGTTTTTTATGTGTTTGATTCTACAAAATTAAAATTGGAATTTGAATTATAATTGGAACATCTTGAAGAATTGGAAACACTTTTAAAATTTTAGCATTCAAATCAAAGATGTGTAGTAACACATTCTCACCATGGTAGTGAAAGTATCTTGAAAATCCATCAAGATTCTCATTAGTGACAAACATCGCTTTAGTGATAGTGAAATATTTTGTACTCCTCAATTGTGAAACAAGTGAATGAAGTTTCTTGGACCACATAAACAAAGCACAACTAAGAAACCTTCAAATCAAGTGCAACTTAGAGGTTTCCTCCTTCCCTAACACTTATTTAGATTTCCATTTCCTTCCTATTAATTATTGTTTGAAATTTCACTAATTTGTTTTTATGTAAGTAGACAAATTCAAAATTGGAAGAAGCTACTTGAGTTAGCGACATTCCTTGTACTTTGACTTCCAAACTATCTACAAAATCTTAGCCCAAAAGGCTCACAACTCAATCTCTAGGAAATTAGTTTAATTTCTTCTATATCCAAACCTGAAATGTTTATTGAATATGAAAAAGGGTAAATGGGAATTGGAATTTCCAATTCTGATTCCACCTCCTAAGATGAAATCAACAAATTTTCATTTAGGGCCAAAATAGGAATGCAAAATCCAATTCCTAGTTCTGATTTGGCACATCCAAACTGTGGATCAGAAACTCTAGGAATTAGTTGCTTCCAATTCTAATTCAATTCTTGAAAATAAATGGGCCCTAAATGAATAGGTATTTGCTTTTTATTTTGACCTATAAAATAATTCCAAACCTTATGTTTACTTTTATAAAAAAATATTAAATAAGATTCTTTAATAATTAGTTTTGATTTTGATGTAGAAACAAGCACACTTATGTAAGGAGTCCATTTTAATAATATTCATAAATATTAGACTATATCACTAACTTACAACTTTGATTTTGTAATATTCTCGGCCAAATTTTTACCTACAAAATTAATAATCATAACATGAAATTGATTGTGGTGTAATTAAGATCCAAAAATTGATACAAATGCATACTATTGAAGCCTATCATCTAAAACTTGTTCACCAAGTGTCTGATTTGAGAAAGGACTAGTCATGTAATAGTATTATGTAATAAGGAGTCCTCTTTAACAATATTCCTAAACATTAGACTATATCACTAACTTAAAACTTTGATTTTGTAACATTGTGGGCAACATTTTTACTTGCAACAATGGTAATCATCAGCGTGAAATTGATTGTGATGTAAATATGATCCAAAGTTGGACACAAATGCATACTATTGAAGCCTATCATCTAAAAATTGTTCATCTTAATCTTCAAGTGTCTAATTTGAGCAAGGATTGGTCATGTAATTTAATATGACATAATTTTTTGAAAACATACTTCTATTTCATTTATAGTTTGAGAAAGTAAAATATTGTTAATAACATTATTTTTACATCCAAGAATACTTTGATTTGCATTCTATTGCTCTTTGCATTAAATACTATGCTTTGTTCATACAATTTCAAACTTATCAAAAACTCCCTTAGCACATCCATTTCACATCAAGATGCAATTCTTGCTTCAAAATATTCTAGGTTCAAGATAGGTTGAGTTTAAATAGATAATTTATTTAAATGTAATATATACTCATCAATTAAATGCATTCAATACACAAATAATCACCTAGATAATATAGTGGGATTGATAATTAAAATTTTAAAAAAAGAAAGAAAGAAAAGAACAACATAAATGCATTAGTATATTGTTCTAAATTTAATGTTCAAACCCTTATAACACTAGAAAGGTAGAGGATGGTTGGACATCAGTCAAAGGAAAAAAAGACAAATCCTCTATTCCTTCTTTTGATATGTCTTTATGATCTCAAAAGACTAGACCAAAATGTAAATCTTGATGGTCTATTACTTCTTGGGCTATTTTTCCTCTTGTTGATAACTTTGGAGTGTCCCTCTATTTTGTCGGGTGGTTTTCCACAATTGTATTTTGATCCTCATTGTTATATCTTTCTTGCCTTTTGTTAAAAGGTTTCGGGTCCTTTCAAAACCTTTTTTTACTTAATCAAAACACTAAACAAAATCCATTTACTAATATTATTAAATTTTACAATATTTCATTGACATATGAATCTAACCATACGATAAGTGAGATCACTCTCATATTTGCAAAAGCTATATTTGTAAGTTTGGAACTAATCTTGTTGAATGTACACAACCATCTAGCCTACATTATTATTTTAGTAATATCTAAAGATTCAAATCTTAAAACAAATTATCTATTTTCTAATCTTTAAATTTGGGTAAGATTGTTGGTATTTACTATTTGATCATTAACTCTAAGTGAGAGGTTCAAAGATAACAAGAAAGAATTCAGATCTACAATAATATGTTACGATAATTTTCTGAAGTATTGCTATAATGTTCTCATAATGCTATATTAATAAGATCTGATTATCTCTTACATGATCTCAAATAAATAAGTACATTCAAATACAAGAACTAAACATACATACCAATAACATATATATTAGATTGGTTCTTAATGACCAATTAAATGTTCAACAAAATAACTAAAATTTAAAATTATATAAGAAAATGAAATACAAGAACTAAACATACATACCGATAACATGTATATTAGATTGGTTCATAATGACCAATTAAATGTTCAACAAAATAATTAAAATTTAAAATTATATAAGAAAATGATTTCGAGACTACGAAATTTGACCAAAGATAATAAATAGCAAACTTTAAAATCAATGATTAAACTAGTTGACTGTAGAATAACGTATACTAAAATTACACAAAAACATAATCTCTAAAACAATAATTATATTTCCAACACTTTCAAAAATAATCCAAAACATAAAAGAAAAGGAGATGTGTATATAATTTCACCACTGGCATTTAAACTATTTCCAATTGAGACTTAAAAAATTCCTTCACACTTTCTCATGGTAGAGGAGAATCCCCATGAATTATATACCATTGTGATTACACAAGTCACGATGCACAAGAAAATTAGAGAAAAACTGTTAGGATACATTTATTTTTCTTCCAATCAATGCCGGTAAAGTATTCAAGGATTCCATGCAGTCATGGGCAACACAGAATGATAAAAAAATAATCGACTTTATTTAGTTTTTGAGCTTCCTACGAAACCAAATATTCGCTCACAATAAGGAAAATAGCAAGATTTAATGGATTATCTATTCTGTTTATCTTTGAAAAATACCATATGCTCACGTCTGCCATGGAAAATAGCAAAATTTAATGACTTTTTAAAACCCTAGAAGATTTAAATATATATCAAACTCTTTGAGCCTAGCTAGCTTTGGATTTATTTATTTATTTTTGTTTATAGTGAAAAGGAAAAGTACGAGAGGTTAGGCTCATCTATGAGTGTAATTGAATAAGTATAACCGGTTGGAAATATAACTTGAACAGTATATTTTGGATATGATATAAAATGGAGGGCGTTAATTAGTTTGATAATTGAAGAGTGATGTCAAATGAATAGATTATTGGAATATATCTAGTTATTACATTTGGAAATTGTATTCCTTTATAAATTATTAAGAATTATGTATTGTGGATTGAGCTATTAGAAGATAAGTTTGTGGATCTGAGATGAATTAATGACAATAGATCTGTTGATTGGAAAATCATACAATAGCATTTGATGATGATTTTGATTTTATATTTGTCATTGCTGGCAAACAACTATATTGGTGAATAAGTATACATAAGTTTATCTAACAGGTAAAGATGCAAATGCAACATGTAAACAATATACACTATCGGTAAGAATGACCTTATCAACAAATAGACAAATAGGTTAAATCAGTAAGCAAAAAGCTATCAGAGGAGTGGAGTACTATTAATACAAATGATACATTAAGATCTTATCAGTGCAAAGGGATGTCAAGTTTACTATTGGTAAAATACAATTATCAGTCTATAAGATAATGTTAAACATGTACAATTAACCAACCAACAATAGAGAAGAACAAGTTTCTAGAAAAGGATTGAACCTATCATATTACAATTACATTCATTGAGTCTGGACAAAAGATAAAGTGATATACATTGAAAATTATAGAGTAAAACATCTTATAGGGATTGATGAAAAGATGTTAGCGCAAATTATGAGCAAAGTTGTGTCGGTTTTCAAAATTGTTGGTTGAATTCCTATGAGGCATGCTTGCTCAATGCTAGGAATCTCAACACAATCTTGGCCAACTTCGGCAACTAAAATTTAATAATTCAATCTCTACACTTCAGGCTCTACGAACCAAGGAAACTTGCCAATTTAATGTGTTATAGATATTGATTGATCAAATCCTTACAATTGCCAACCCATTGTTACAATTTGAAGATTGCATCAATTGATGACTACCAGACAACAAAAACCTCTAGTAATTCAAGTAAGAGAAAAATCATGTTTTTGTGATGTCTTCATTCAAAACAATGCAATGGGTCAATGCGAGAATATTGTGAATGGGTATGTCTCTGAATGGACGAGGAAACACATAATCAAAAGTCCTCCTTATGAAGAAGATGAAAATGACATAGAAATTCATAATCCTATGTATTCTGCTGATTATGAATGAGTTTTTTGATTTAATTATTCCAGGTGATTTTTTACGAACATGTTCCATTTTTATATTTAATTGTCTTCATATTTAAATTTATTTAGAGTTTCCATTATTTTTGTACATTTGTAGGCATTTTTTTTGCTATGTATATGAATCCTGAAAATGTGGAAGGTGTAGATTATTATTTACTTAGATGCATAAAAGAAAAAATCAAGTTGAGTGAACCAACTACAGATGATGATAACCAGTCATATCCAATTGGTTCAGTTGTTATAGAAGGTATAGATTATCCCCTTATGCGATCTATACAAGTAATTAGAGAGAGATATTAATTGTGAAAAGTTATTTCTTTTGTATATTATTAAGAAAAATCAACGAAGTAAATTTTATTTTGTAGGTTCTTATTATTAACAAACAAAAATTGACCACAATGGTGTTCAATTTGTTGAATAGATGCCTAGCCAAAAAATTTTGCATTACAACCACTTGGTTTTAGCACAAAGATTGAGTTCGACATTGTTTAAATCAAAATTTATGCATGTTTTTTAAAACATTTCTTTAAGTGTCTAAATGTACCTATAATGTTTTAATTTCTTTATGTATGTGTGTATTTCTTATGTGTACATTGAAGCTAGGTAGGTTAAGCATGTAAGATATGATCAATACCATCAAGTGCACTCTGTAAGTGTTGAATAGTCTCAATGAACAATGTTTGCCTATCCTAGGTACTAGTAGTGGATCTATGTGATGAACCACTGCGGGGATGACTATGTACATTGGCCTCTCCAAAATCACTACCCCCAAATGCCATAATGATGAAATACATAAACAAACAAAACAAGATAGTTGATAATATTGAAAACCCTAACAATAAAAAGAGACCACTTAGGGAAAGAAAAATGATAGAAAAAAATCACATAGAACCTGATGAAGTAGTAAGAGAAAATTACAGAATAAGGAACCATTCATGCTATATAGGACTAATCTCTGAACTCATCAAAACATAACCTGCAAATGCTGAAGAAGCATTATCATGTCAACTTTCTTTATAATGAAAAGGAAAGTACGAGACGTTTGGATCATCTATGAGTGTAATTGAATAAGTATAACCAGTTGGAAATATAATTTAAATAGTATATTTTGGACATGATATAAAATGGAGGGTGTTAATTAGTTTGATAATTGAAGAGTGATGTCAAATGAATAGATTATTGGAATATATCTAGTTATTACAGTTGGAAATTGTATTTTTTTATAAATTTTTAAGAATTATGTATTCTGGATTGAGCTATTAGAAGATAATTTTGTTGATCTAAGATGAATTAATGACAATAGATCTATTGATTGGAAAATCATACAAAAACATTTGATGATAATTTTGATGTTATATTTGTCATTGTTGGAAAACAACTATACTAGTGAAAAAGTATAGATAAGTTTATCTAACAGGTAAAGATGTAAATGCAAAATGTAAACAAGAATGACCTTATCGACAAATAGACAAATAGTTTAAATCGGTAAGAGAAAAGCTATCAAAGGAGTGAAGTACTATTAATACAAATGATACATGAAGATCTTATCAGTACAAAGAAATGCCAAGTTCACTATTGGGGTAAGTGCACCAAGTTGTGGTGCCAAAAGGGGGTATAAGTGGACACCTTTTTCCTGAAATCAACAATTTTTGAACTTCAACAAGAATTTTGAAGATAGTTACGATCAAAATTTTAAGATATGACAAAAACAAAAGTCGTAGTTCTTTGAATCTAGTTTCTAAACTACTATTTTTTTCAAAATGTGTTAGTTTTAGGTCCTCAAAAAAGGGGGCTACAGAAAGTGGTACTGTTTATTCCAAAAAAATATTACACAGTACAAAGTGTGGCCCCCCAAAAATTTTAACTTTTTTTTTTGAAATTCTTTAATCGCTTTGGTCAAAAGTTACTTAACACTATGTAGTTTATCCCAGATTTTTTGGGTAATTTTATAATGTGTATTTTTTTTAATGAAATTTTTAACTAGACACATCCCAAAAATATGAAATTTTTGTGTGCTCCCCCTAGAAATAATTGAAAACTAATCTAAAATCAAATTTTTTTTTTTCAAAGTGTGTAGAATGGAGTCTAGTTTCTAAAAAACTAAGTTGTTGCAAAATTTGATGAATGAGCTAAAATCTACAGCCCAATTAGTACATGGTGGTTTTTGACAAAAAATGAACATACATTCAAAAGAAATTATAGATGAAAGGCTTGAAATAGTTCAAATTAAAAATAAATTATATGGTTAAATAGCTAACACAGAGACCTATAATGTCATTTAACTTGATCTTATCAATACCCAACCACGAGGAATCTTGAAGGAGAGAACACAAGAAAAATCAATCATTTTTTGTATGTTTGCAGCAAAACACGTCTCAAACTTGTTTATAAACTTCAAACCTTTGGGTTGGATCTCCAAGGCAAAACCAAGCCTTAGGCTTGGTTTTAATGCAAAGCTTTGAATAGTGCATATGCCCTATAGTGCACATGCCTTATTTAAAGCATTTGAATTTTGGTTTCAATAGCGTGTGTGCGCTATAGTGCACATGCACTATTGAGACCTAAATAGTGCATACAGAATGAAGAAGAGATGCAAAGCAAGAGCAAGAGAGAGCAAGGGGAGGATGGCTATGTGTGTGAGAGAGAGAGAGATAGAGAAAGAAAGTAGGGGATGGGAGAGGGGAGAGAGAGGAAGTGAGAAAGAGTAGGGGTGGCAAAGAGAGTACGAGATGGGAGAGAGAGGAAGTGAGAAAGAGTAGGGGTGGTAGAGAGAGTATGGGATGAGAGAGAGAGGAAGTGTGAGAGAGAGTAGGGGTGGCAAAGAGAGTATAGGGTGGGAGAGAGAGATCGAGAGTAGGGGATGGGGAGAGAGATATTGAGAGTAGGGGATAGGGGAGAGAGAGAGTAGGCAATGGGAGATGGAGTGGGAGAGGGAGAGCAAGAGAGAGGAGGATGGGAGTGCATGTGTGTGAAAGACTAGAGTAGGGAATGGGAGAGGGGGGAGAGAGAGTAGCTCGAGAGAGAGAGTAGGGGATGGGAGAGAGAGTAGGTGATGGGAGAGGGAGTGAGAGAGGGAGAGAGAGGGGGGATGGAAATGTGTGTGTGTCAGAGAGAGAGAGAGAGTAGGGGATAGGAGAGAGTGTGAAAATGTGTGAGAGAGTAGGGGGTAGCAGAGAGAGAGTAGAGAGGGAGAGAGTGAGAGTGAGAGTGAGAGTGAGAGTGGGAGCAGGAGAGGGAGAGGGAGAGCAAGTGAGAGACAAAGTAGGGGATGGGAGATGAGAGGGGGGGATGGGTGTGTGTGTGAAAGAGAGAGAGTAGGGAATGGGAGAGGGGAGAGAGATAGAGAGAGTAGGGGATGGGAGAGAAAGAGAGTAGGCAATGAGAGAGGGAGTGGGAGAGGGGGAGAGAGGGGGATGGGAGTGTGTGTAAGAGAGAGAGTAGGGGATGGGAGAGAGTGTGAGAGTGTGAGAGAGAGTAGGGGTGGTAGAGAGAGTGAGAGTAGGGGATGAGGGAGAGAGAGAGAGAGTAGAGAGGGAGAGAGTGAGAGAGAGATAGTAGGCGGTGGGAGAGGGAGTGAGAGGGAGAGAGAGGGGGAATGGGAATGTGTGTAAGAGAGACAGAGTAGGGGATGGGAGAGAGTAGGTGGTGGGAGAGGGAGTGCAAGAGAGAGAGAGAGGGGGAATGGGGATGTGTGTAAGAGAGATAGAGTAGGGGATGGGAGAGAGTGTGAGAGTGTGAGAGAGAGTAGGTGGTGGCAGAGAGAGCTCATACAGGATGGGAGAGACAGAGTGAGAGTAGGGGATGGGAGAATGTGAGAGAGAGTAGGGGATGGGAGAGAGAGAGTGAGAGTAAGGGATGGGAGAGAGAGTAGAGAGGGAGAGAGAGAACTTGAGAGAGATAGTAGGTGGTAGGAGAGGGAGTGGAAGAGGGAGAGGGAGAGAGATGGGGGGATGGGAGTGTGTATGACAGATCTAGAGAGTAGGGGATGGGAGAGAAGAGAGTGGGGAGATAAGAGTGTGTGTGTCTGTGAAAGAGAGAGAGTAGGGGATGGGGGAGGGGAGAGAGAGAGTAGGGGATAGAGGATAGAGAGTAGGTAGTGGGAGAGGGAGAGAGTGAGAGTAAAGGATAGGAGAGAGTGTGAGAGAGAGTAGGGGATGGGAGAGAGTGTGGGAGAGAGTAGGGAGAGGGAGATAGAGAGAGGGGGATGGGAGTGTGTGTGACAGATCTAGAGAGTAGGGGATGGGAGAGAAGAGAGAGGGGGGATGGGAGTGTGTGTGTCTATGAAAGAGAGAGAGTAGGGGATGGAAGAGAGTGTGAGAGAGAGTAGGGGGTGGCAGAGAGAGAGAGAGAGTATGAGATGGGAGAGATAGAGTGAAAGGATGGGAGAGAGTGAGAGAGAGAGAGTAGGGGGTGGCAGAGAGAGTACAGGATGGGAGAGATAGAGTGAAAGAATGTGAGAGAGTGTGAGAGAGAGTAGGGGATGGGAGAGAGTGAGAGAGAGAGAGTTGGGGATGGGAGAGAGAGAGTAGAGAGGGAGAGAGAGAACTGGAGAGAGAGAGAGAGAGAGAGAGAGATAGTAGGTAGTGGGAGAGGAGGAGAGAGAGGGGGGATGTGAGTGTGTGTGAGAGATCTAGAGAGTAGGGAATGAGAGAGGAGAGAGAGAGGGGGATGGGAGTGTGTATCTGTAAAAGAGAGAGTTTAGGGGATGAGAGAGGGGAGAGAGAGTAGCCCGAGAGAGAGAGAGAGAGAGAGAGAGAGAGAGAGAGTAGCAGATGAGAGAGAGAGACTAGGTGGTGGGAGAGGGAGTGGAAGAGGGAGAGAGAGGGGGGATGGGAGTGTGTGTAAGAGAGAGTAGGGGATGGGAGAGAGTGTGAGAGAGAGTATGAGGTGGCAGAGAGAGAGAACAAGATGGGAGACAGAGAGTGAGAGAGTAGGAGATGGGAGAGAGTGTGAGAGTAGGGGATGGGAGAGAGTGTGAGAGAGTAGGGAAAGGGAGATAGAGAGAGGGAGATGGGAGTGTGTGTCACAGATCTAGAGAGTAGGGGATGAGAGAGAAGAGAGAGAGGGGGGACGGGAGTGTTTATGTGTTTGTGAAAGAGAGAGAGTAGGGGATGGTAGAGAGTGTGAGAGAGTAGGGGGTGGCAGAGAGAGAGAGAGAGTACGAGATGGGAGAGGCAGAGTGAAAGGATGGGAGATAGTGAGAGAGAGTAGGGGGTGGCAGAGAGAGAGAGAGTACAGGATGGGAGAGACAGAGTGAAAGGCTAGGAGAGAGTGTGAGAGAGAGTAGGGTATGGGAGAGTTTGAGAGAGAGTTGGGGATGGGAGAGAGAGTAAGAGTAGGGGATGGGAGAGAGAGAGTAAGAGTAGGGGATGGGAGAGAGAGAGTAGAGAGCAAGAGAGAGAGAACTTGAGAGAGAGATAGTAGGCGGTGGGAGAGGGAGTGGGAGAGGAGGAGAGAGAGGGGGGATGGGAGTGTGTGTGAGATATCTAGAGAGTAGGGGATGGGAGATGAGAGAGAGGGGGGATGGGAGTGTGTATCTGTAAAACAGAGTTTAGGGGATGGGAGAGGGGAGAGTGAGAGTAGCAGATGGGAGAGAGAGACTAGGTGGTGAGAGAGGGAGTGGGAGAGGGAGAGAGAGGGGGATGAGAGTGTGTGTAAGAGAGAGTAAGGTATGGGAGAGAGAGTAGGAGGTGGCAGAGAGAGAATGGGATGGGAGAGAGAGAGAGAGAGTAGGGGATGGGAGAGAGTGTGTGAGAGAGTAGACAGATGGGGGGAGAGAGAGATAATAGGCAGTGGGAGAGGGAGGATGGAAGTGTGTGTGAGAGATCTAGAGAGTAGGAGATGGGAGAGGAGAGAGGGTGAGAGAGAGAGAGAGTAGGAAATGGGAGAGGGAGAGTGAGAGAGATGTTGAGATAATGGGTGTTGCACACATTGCATAATATTGTTATTTTATTATGTAATGTTGTACCTAGATGGATGTGCAACATGTAAATATTCCCATGAAATATTCTTGATGAGTTGTATTGTAACATTGTAAAAATATTTCATGTAATTATTTAATATTGGGGGAAAACAATTAAATGCCCAATATTAAATGTGGGGTCAGTGGGTTAGGTAGCACATGGTTTTAGCACATGGTTTATGTAATACCACTTAGTGGTTTTGTGGGACTTGCTACTATATAAGCAGCCACAAGGGTAGTTGTTGTAGAGTGTAAAAAAAGAGTGACAAGGAGAAGACAAAAGGCAAGAGTCGAGCGGGACAAGGCTTGACAGGTTAGCCAAGGGAGCATTTGTGAAAGTTGAAAGCATGGCATGGGATGTGTGGATTCATGCTTGTTCACATAGTTTGCTCGGTTGTGGCTATGGCCATGAAGGCTTCCATGGTTGTATGGAAATGGTATTTTTTGCTGAATAATACATGGTGATGGATGCTTTTGGAGGCTGGGTTTTTCCCTCAATGAGGGTTTCCCAGGGTATATCTTGTGTCACAATTTTGTGGGTATGTTGTCTATTCTCTTGCATGTGGATTTTAATTCCGTATTTATTTTCAGATCTATTATGGGTTATGTGGAAACGGTTATATTCTTTATTACCAAGTTTCCTTACAAGTGGTATCAGAGCTATGGTTTTATTATTGTAACCCTAGATTGAATCCATGGGAATGCATGAGAGGATAAAAGAAAGGGCAAGATATATGAATGATTTATTGCAGATCTGAGAGTTTTGGATTTGCTGTTATGATGAGATGTTAAAATATTTGGGCATGGGAAATTGTTAGACAAATTTTTTTTTTCGAATGTTTTATTTAAAATGAGGGTTTTGGGGGGGTAGCATGCAGAAATGACCTCTTGGGTAAAAACAGACCTCACCATTGGATCCGGATCGACATTTCCATAAATTTTGATATATAATATGCTCTAGTTTGGCCATGTTTAGAGGAAATGAAAGAGTTTTTAAGTTTCAGCCCATGATGGCCGTCAAATTTAATCCCATCGGAATTTTCGTCAATGAAAAAAAATAAAAAATGAAAAATCGTACTGAAACTGGTAAAAAGACTGTCTTGGTAAAATAGCCATAACTTTCTCTCAAAATATCAGATTTTAGAGTTCTTATAGGCGTTAGAAAGCTAATTCAGAGCACTACAAGATGGTATAGGTTTGGTTCTATGATTTTGAGATTTTGTTAGGTTTTAAGAGCCCTAAAGTCAGATTTTATTTATTTTGAGCACGAATTGGGGCATAACTTGGGCATACGGAGTCAGATTTTGGACTTCGAGTAGTCAACAGAAAGCTCTTGGAGAGCTCTACAAATTGGTTTAGATTTGGTGCAGGTTTGGCATGATTTATTTGGTGATATATTTATCTGAATAGTTTATAGGTATATTTTGACTATGGTAACATTGTGAGTTTATGGCATTGGAAATTTAAGTTTTGATATCATTATATACTCAGTTCATATTTCAGATTGGTCTCATGATGATATGTTTATCAGTGTTTGGTTTGGATATGCATGATGACTTGTTGGGTCTACAAGTTGTGCAGTGTTGTAAGCGGTCTATACTTACAGGTTGCATTTATAGCTTGGTTATGGGTTGTCTTTGCCCATTTATCTTTTATTATTGATGCATATTCAGATTGGTGGCTTGGATTTGGGTTGTCTATGCCCTAAGTCACATGATTTACTATTTTCTTTATGTAGAAGGGATGAGATGTTGTTACCAGGGACAGTCATGGTGGAGGATTGTGGTTGACTATGCTGACAGGTTGGACACTTTGAGAACCAGATGCTCGGTTCATGGATGTGATCATGGTGTCATGGATTTTGGCATGACCTGATTGGATATACATGTACATCCTTGATGTTCATTAGCTTGGATTTTTTGATTTGGTTATGGTGGTATATCTTCTTGGTTGAGGATCATGGTTATTTGGTTTTTTTTTGAGCAGCTCATGATGTGCACTTTGAGTTCTTTAATGGTTTGATGCCTTGGTTGATTCTCATAGTTAGAGGATGGTTTTTTCATCATTATGTCATGGATAGCTTGGATACATGGTTTAGTGGGAGCTTGTGACAGTGATGGGGTGATAGTGAAGGATTAGTTCTTGGTTTGGTTTATATCTTCTTGGTTTAGAGAGGATGGATTTTATGATGCCATAGGTGACTTGGTACCATGGTTGAGTGGGAGTTGTTGGCATTGATATATTTATTGAGTGTTTGCAGATGTTGGAGGTTTGTCTTAGATCCTGTTGCTGCAGAAGCGTCTTTGACATTTGCATGGTGCACTTGTGATCTTCATGGTGTTTGAAGATGGTTAGATCTTGAGGACTCATAGAGTTCTTGGTTATCTTCATGGTGTGTGGAGATGGTTCTTCATGGTATGTGGAGATGGTTTTCTTCATGGTGTATGGAGATGGTTGCATCTTGAGGACTCACAGGGTTCTTGGCAAAGGTGTGGTTTATGCTTTTATTTGGCATGTTATCCTTGGTGTGAGGATGGTTTCATTATTATGTCATGGTATACTCTTGATACGCGTTTAGAGTTGTGACATGTTATGGTGTGTTCATATGGAGCATGTTATCTCTTTAGTTGAGATGGTAAGATCATGTTGTCATGTTTATGTTCCTGAGGCCATGGTTGGAACTTTGACATTGATCTTGGTTTAGTTTCTTGGTATTGAGTACACTGATCATAAGCTGGATACTTCATGATATTGCTATGTTGCATTTGGAGTTGGCATGGATTGATTGGTTACAGGTGCTCATGGATACTTAGAGATGGTGGTGACGCTGATTTCTCTTGGATTAGAGAAGTATTTGTTAGGACGGTTGATGGTTTCAGTAGGAAGTCCAAGGGGCAGTCACCTGATATGGACTTGAGAGGAGATTGTTCTTAGATGAGTCTTGGTTGGAAACTTGGGTATCTTGATGAGCATTCTCATTCCCCACTCTTGGTCTACTCGGCGGTTTGCTACTTGAGAGGTATAGCCCATTATTTTCTCTCAGTTGCATTATATTTATGCTTGTCTTTCATGGATATGGATCTTGAGCTATGGTACATGAGTTAGTTCTAGAGGGTTCATTTGAGAGATGGTTTAGCATTGGTTATCTCCATGTGCATATGTTGTTATGCTGGTTGAGTTTGGGAGATGGTTTTATATTGGGCATATTCCTTGGATTAGGAATGGTTATTCCTTGGTTTAGGAATGGGTTTATTGAGTTTGATCTTCTTGTGAGAGGCTTACATCCATGATTAGCTATATGGTATGGTTTGGGTGTTGTTGAGGCTTCTTGTTGGGGTTTTATGGAGGAGATCATACTTGCACAGTTTACATCTAGAGGTGTGTGTAGAAGGACATGATACATGTTATGATTTGCATGGTTTCTCTGGTCTTGGTTATCTTCCTAGATGTTCAATTTTGCTTACATTGGATTTGAGATTGGTTGGATATTGTGATCACTGGTTTGTGCTCATGTATGTCATGTGAGAGATGACATGGTTATTTCTTTATCTCTTTCCTCTGTTGGTTTGTGGTGAACTTGGGAGAGCATTGGAGACTTGTTATGAGAGTTTTTTCTTGCAGGATATTAGTTTATGTATTGTGGATGTCCTTGATACTACATGGATTCACTTCTTTGAGATGTGCTGAGTGGATTGGTTATAGATTTGGCATTATCTTTTGCAGTGGGAGCTTCTTGGTATATATGTGGCAGGTATTTCTCTTGAGGCTTATGATTGCAAGTTGTAGATTGGATATGTCAGTGATATGAGATTCACTTGTTATACCTTTTGAGGTATGGATAGTTGGATGGGTTTGGCACTTTGCTGTGGGTGCTATTTCAGCTATGGATATTTTGACAACTACGGATACATATGATTACCTTTGGATCAGGTTATTTGTGCTTGAAATTTTAGTTGGTACAGGATTTTATGATCTTCTAATGTGACAGGTTGGGTGGTTTTCTCTTTGGATGGCTTCTATGTATGTCCAGTGCCAGTGGCATAATAGGAGGTGAGATCATTCATGTTTAAGATGCTGGATACTTTGATTTTGTTGCAGGTACCAGGATGGAGCACTTGGTGTATTTTGATCCATGATGGTGGATGTGCTGGGAGGGATTTTTCCCTTGTTCATTTATGTGGCTACAGATTGACCCTATGCAATGTATACAACAAGTGGGAGATTGTTGAGATAATGGGTGTTGCACACATTGCATAATATTGTTATTTTATTATTTTATTTTTATTATGTAATGTTGTACCTAGATGGACGTGCAACATGTAAATATTCCCATGAAATATTCTTGATGAGTTGTATTGTAACATTTTGAAAATATTTCATGTAATTATTTAATATTGGGGGAAAACAATTAAATGCCCAATATTAAATGTGGGGTCAGTGGGTTAGGTAGCACATGGTTTTAGCACATGGTTTATGTAATACCACTTAGTGGTTTTGTGGGACTTGCTACTATATAAGCAGCCACAAGGGTAGTTGTTGTAGAGTGTAAAAAAAGAGTGACAAGGAGAAGACAAAAGGCAAGAGTCGAGCGGGACAAGGCTTGACAGGTTAGCCAAGGGAGCATTTGTGAAGGTTGAAAGCATGGCATGGGATGTGTGGATTCATGCTTGTTCACATAGTTTGCTCGGTTGTGGCTATGGCCATGAAGGCTTCCATGGTTGTATGGCAATGGTATTTTTTGCTGAATAATACATGGTGATGGATGCTTTTGGAGGCTAGGTTTTTCCCTCAATGAGGGTTTCCCAGGGTATATCTTGTGTCACAATTTTGTGGGTATGTTGTCTATTCTCTTGCATGTGAATTTTAATTCCGTATTTATTTTCAGATCTATTATGGGTTATGTGGAAACAGTTATATTCTTTATTGCCAAGTTTCCTTACAAGAGAGAGTAGGGGATGGGAGAGGGGAGAGAGAGAGTAGGGGATGGGAGAGGAGAGAGAGAGAGAGAGTAGGGGATGGGAGAGAGTAGGTGATGCGAGAGGGAGTAAAAGAGGGAGAGTGAGAGAGAGAGTAGGCAATGGGAGAGGTAGAGAGAGAGAGAGAGAGAGTAGGGGATGGGAGAGGAGAGAGAGTAGGGGATGGGAGAGTAGGGAGAGAGAGAGTTGGTGGGATAGAGTAGGGAGAGAGAGAGAGAGTAGGGAGAGAGAGTTGGTGGGATATAGATGGATGTCTTTTGACATAGTGCGTATGCATGTGAAATCATCCAAAAATCATCAAAAAGCAACTTTGGGGCCCATTTCATCCATTCTCTTCTTTTGGTTTGTTGTGCATTCTATTATTTTGATAGAAATCATAGGTGTCAATATAAAAAACACTATTTGAAGACTTTTTGAATGTAACAAACACCAAATTCAATCATTGGATACATGATTTGAAGACTTTTTGAATACTCCTTGTATAGAAAAGGTTAGTGCAATCCTTTTTAAATATTGTTTGTTGATATATAGATACAAATTTGATTATAATTTGACATGTTTAATATATAGTGAATTCATTGAAATTTGTATGTTTGAATGAAATGTTATTTTAAAATGGTTAGAAATTTGACAAGTTGTTTGATATATATTGCATATTCATTCAAATAATTGTAATTTTTATATGTATTTGAATAATTTGTAATTTACACATTGTAAGTAATTCAAATGTTTGAATAATTTGACATGTAGAAATCATCATCATGCCAAGGAAGAAACCAAAAACTCAAACAAATGAAGATAGGGAGAGAGATTTGGCAATTAAAAGAGATAAAATGAAACTACTACGTGAACAAAGGAAATTGCAAAGAAATAATGAAGAATTGACTTTCAAAGAGGATCAAGAACCATCGATACAAAGAAACAAAGAGGAAGAATTAGAAAGACAAAGAGAACGAATGCGACTGTTATGCTCAAGAAGACAATTAAATTGTGAAGCTACACCATCTTCCAATGGTGGATTCATATAATCCTCTCATGTTGAAGAGACAATAATTTGTAGATCCAATGATGTACACACTCCATCATATCATGTTGAAGACACAACTTCAACACATCAAGTAGGTGATATTCCATCTTTTGCATCTTATTGCCAAGGCACATCATCTTCAGTTCAAGGTACGCAATACACTCAACCTTATGTTGATGTTCAAAATGTTGAGGGAATGGAAGAGATTATAACACCATCTAGAATTCATTTTAGAAGACAAAAATATTTGATTGATATTGATACTAACATTTTGAAATCAATACCTGACAAGATTAGCAAGCGTACTTGTCAACGAAAAGTTAATCGTATGTGGAGATCATTTTTTGAAGAACTAAATATTATAGATCAATGCCAATTATTTGTGAAAATGATGAAAAATTTGAAATTTAGGCCTATCATGAAGATTCTTGGGCTAAGAACGATGGACGATTCAAATGAAAAAAGCATTGTAAAGAATCTAATGAGTGCTTATGACAAAGTGGGTTCTAAATCATGCACCAAAGATAGTAATATCACAAGACGAGTACTTACATTGACAATAGTAAGTAGCCAAATGAAGAAAGCTCGACTCATGAGAAAGACAAGCAAAATATTAAAAATTGGTAGATGTACTCTAAGGAGAGCTATGCTAAGGCGTGAGAGATTGGAAGATCCAACAAAAAATGAGTTATGGACATTTAGCAGTAGACTACCGTGAAAGGATAAAGAAATTAGTGAAGTTCTGAAATCATTGATAGAAGATTTTTGGAAAAATAACATACGTGTTTCCCCTAATCAAAGAGATGTTGTAAGAAGAAGGATTGGTAGCCAAAATTGCGACCCACACGCAAAACATTTTTTGGACTCAACTTAGATACAAATTTTCGCAAAATTTATTGGTATGTATCCTCAAATTCAAATAAGTCAAAGATTTTTTTAGATGGGTAAACCTTTTTATGTCAAGATAAATCACACACACACAATTTGTTGTTGTAGGATACATATTGAATTTTCTAACCATTTTGATGTTTTTAGGCATATATGTGTGTTTTTGCATTTTGAGTTTGTTTTGTAAGATCGTGACATGAATGAGCCACCAAGATCTTCAAGGGAATTCATATCCAACAATTTATGTGAAATAGGGGATGGCCAACAATTTTACAAGACATCATACTTCGATGGTACATCCTTATTTTTTGGTTCTTTGCAACTTTTATCAACTTGTCAACATATGGATAGTACACATGCAATTGGAAATGAAATAGTAGATTACAAAAAATTTAAGATAGTGACATATGCTCTAAAAGATGGGAAATAGGGCAAAAGATGTGATTTAGTCATTGAAAATATTCCAGTGTATGAGTTCATGAAAATTTTTCATGAAAAGATTATTTATGAGTATGAAAGGCATACACATAGAGCTTAATGGCTAGATTTGCAATTCAAGTTGTGTAAGGATACATTTCCACCTCTACCCTCGGAGTCTAATATATCAAAATTATTGGGGATCTCCCCAAGGAAAAAATCACAATACAATTTCTTTAAAAAATACATGGGGACTTCGTGATTGTTGCAAGGAGGGGTATCAAAAACCATCCACCATCTATCCCAAAAAAATATTTCTAATAGCATCGTGTATGCACCAATGGCTAGGGAATCGTTTAGTACCCTCTCTAATAGTATTTTATTCACCGAGTTTCCTAAATAATGCACATATTCTACCTTTTGGTATTTCTTTTTTTTTTAAACATCTTGATATGACAATTTATTTGCATAAAATCTTTTTGTTCATCCCTCTTAACCCGCCAAACATCTAATTGACCACTAAGAGAAGCTATTTGGGTCCTAATGGATTCGAGGTACAATGCCAATTGAGCTCTCATTGGATTGGTTTGTCCACATTCTTTCAACCGACCAATGAGCCCTTCTAATTTAGTTTTGCCTCTTTCTATTTCATTTATTATATTTTCTTGTGTGCCAGGTGGAGGTCTTGCAATTGGTTCAGGCTGTAGAATTTGTTGTTCTTCTTGTGGAGGGTTTTGAGCTTCTTGGGGATTTGCTAGTTCATTATTGATATTTCATGATAAGAAATCAATTGGAATCTAAATTAATAAACAAATCTAAAGAAAAAAAGTAAAAAATCTACAAACCAATATAAAAAACTTACAAAAATATAAAAAACATATCAAACAATGCAAAAAGAAATTTAGATAACATAGGACGTGTTCGTGATGTCGAACTTCAACGGCAAGGAGGCATATTGGCAAGGTGGGTGGTGAAAAGTTTGATCTCTTACAATTCACATACGCAATGCTGTGAGGAGAGGTAAGAAAAAGAAGTGCAAATGAATGGGTTGTGGGTATGCAACCCATTTATAATATTTTACTTTTTAAAAAGTGCAATTGAAAAAAAAAAGGTGTCATCTTTTTGGCACCACAACTTGGTGCACATACCCATTGGTAAAATACAATTATTAGTCTACAAGATAATGTTAAACATGTACAATTAACCAACCAACAACAAAGAAGAACAAGTTTCTGGAAAAGGATTGAACCTATCATATTACAATTACATTCATCAAGTCTAGAAAAAAGATAAAGTGATGTAGATTGAAAATTATAGAGTAAAACATCTTATAGGGATTGATGAAAAGATGTTAGCAAAACTTATGAGAAAAGTTGTGTTAGTTTTCAATATTGTTGGTTGAGTTCCTATGAGGTATGCTTGCTCAATGCTAGGAATCTCAACACAATCTTGGTCAACTTCAATGACTAAAATTTAATAATTCAATCCCCACAGTTCAGGCTCTACAAACCAAGGAAACTTGCCAATTTAATGTGTTACAAATATTGATCAATCAAATCCTTACAATTGCCAACCCATTGTTGGAATTAGAAGATTGCATCAACTGATGGTTACCAAAAAACACAAATCTCCAGTAATTCAAGTAAGAGAAAAATCATGTTTTTGTGATGTCTTCATTCAAAACAATGCAATGTCTCAATGTGAGAATATTGTTGTGAATGGGTATGTCTCTGAATGGATGTGGAAACACATAATCAAAAGTCCTCCTTATGAAGAAGATGAAAATGACACAGACATTCATAATCCTATGTATTCAACTGATTATGAACGAGCTTTTTGTTTTAATTGTTCTAGGTGAGTTTTTACAAACATGTTTCATTTTTTATATTTAAGTGTCTTTATATTTAAATTTATTTAGAGTTTCCATTATTTTTGTACATTTGTAGGTGATTTTTTTGTTGTGTATAATGATCTTGAAAATGTGGAAGGTTGATATTATTATTTACTTAGATGCATAAAAGAAAAAATCAAGTTGAGTGAACCAACTATAGATGATGATAACTAGTCATATCCAATTGGTTTAGTTGTTATAGAAGGTATAGATTATCCCCTTATGAGATCTATACAAGTAACTAGAGAGAGAGAGATTAATTGTAAACAGTTATTTCTTTTCTATATTATTAAGAAAACTCAATGAAGTAAATCTTATTTTGCAGGCACTTATTATTAGCAAACAAAAATTGACCACAATGGTGTTCAATTTGTTGAATACATGCCTGGCCAAAAACTTTTGCATTACAACCACTTGGTTTTGGCCATAAAGATTCAATTTGACATTGTTTAATTCAAAATTTATGCATGTTTTTTTAAAACATTTATTTAATTGTCTAAATGTACCTATAATGTTTTAATTTCTTTATAAATGTGTGTATTTCTTATGTGTACATTGAAGCTAGGTAGGTTAAACATGTAAGATCTGATCAATAGCATCAAGTGCACTCTGTAAGTGTTGAATAGTCTCAGTGAACAATGTCTGCCTATCCTAGGTACTAGTAGTGGATCTATGTGTTGAACCATTGCGAGGATGATCATGTACACTAGCCTCTCCAAAATCACTACCCCCATAGGGCATAATGATGAAATATATATAAAAACAAAACAAGATAGTTGATAATAGAGATTTGCACGCGTGCGCGTGCACACACACACACACACACAAATTTAGAAACTAATTAAATCAAAACACACTAAATTAATCTTGCCAAACAAACCTACTCTATAGCATACAAATAAACATTAACGACATTACATTTTGATTTTAGTAATAGGTACAAATCAAATTTAGGGATTATGGGGTTAGAGAGTGGTCTAGGGTTTAGAAAGATGGGGTTTAGGAGTTTAAGAGGATAAAGGGTTAAAAGTTTGAGATCGAGGATGTTAAGGTTGGGAGAGTTGAAGTTGTGTGTGTGTGTGTGTGTGTGTGAGAGAGAGAGAGAGAGAGAGAGAGAGAGAGAGAGAGAGAGAGAGAGAGAGAGAGAGAGAGAAGGTTAAGAGTTTAGAGAAAAGAGGTTTAGGAGCTAGAGAGAGACAAAGGGTTAAAAGTTTAAGATCTAGAAGAGAGATGAGTTTAGGGTTGGGATAGATAAAGTTGTGTGTGTGTGTGTGTGTGTGTGTGTGTGTGTGTGAGAGAGAGAGAGAGAGAGAGAGAGAGAGAGAGAGAGAGAGAGAGAGAGAGAGAGAGAGAGAGGTTTAGGGATTATGGGGTTAGAGAGCAGATTAGGGTTTAGAGAGATGGGGTTTAGGAGTTAGAGAGAGACATATGTTGAAAAGTTTGAGAGAGAGAGAGATGACATTAGGATTGGGATAGATGAAGTTATGTAAGTTAGAGAGAGTTAGAGAGAAACAAGTTTAGGCATTATGGGGTTAGAGAGAGCTTTAAAGGGTTTCAAGAGATGGGGTTTAAGAGTTAGAGAGACACATAGGGCTAAATGTTTAGGGTTTAGGTCAACATATTTGGATTTAAGGTTCAATATAGGAGTTAGAGTCTAATTTGGTTCAATGTGAGAGTTTTAGTTAGAGTTTGATTAGGTTTAATGTTGTGGTTTAATTACATTCAATGTTAAGATCCGGTTTTGCCTATAATTTATAAGGTTTCAATTAGAATTTAATTAGGTTCACTGTAAGATGTAGAGTCTAATTTAGTTCAATCTGATAGTTTTAGTTACCAATTTCATTTGCTTCAATGATAGAGTTTTACTTATGCTAGAAAACCTTTTGTACTATTTTCTAATTTTTTTTATTTTTATGAAATATTTCAAACAACATTTTCTAAACTTTTACCTAACAATTTCTAATGATTTTTAGCAAAATAATAATAATAAAATCTAAATTCTCTAATATTCTCTCTAAATAGTTTTCTATGTTTAATAAAAAAATTCTATTATTTTCAAATCTTTCAAAAGTTTTTAATTGTTCTAATATTTTCTACATTTTCTAACTTTTCTAATATTTTCTATATAATTTTCTAATATTTTCTCTAAATACTGTTCTACAATTTATGTATTTTCCTAATAATGTCTAAACTTTGCTAAATTTCAAATTTTTTTTTCAAGTTAAATCTAATATTACACTATTTAAAAACATAGACGTATAATAATAAAAAATATTTGGACTATTAAAATTTGTAAAACATTAAAAAAATACATTAAAACCATATTTCTACTTAAGGAAACATAAAATAAAAATTAAAACATATTTAAAAATTGGGAAAAATTGCTGACATACCTGATCTGGCTGAATTACTCATGTAGCCCTTCCCGCTCTGCAATTCCAGCAAATTTGTTTCATGCAAATGAGCAATGGATTGGATTTTTTGCAGATTATAATTTTTTGAGTTCCAGCTGAAATTGATCCGACTAGACTGGATTGATTTCGGTTGGCACCCTATGGAGGTGTACACACCATGTGGCATCTACTTAGTGCCATGTAGATTTATCCATAATCGTTCTAACCAAAATGTATCGAGCCAGATTGGGTCATACCAGATCTTCAAAGTTAGCTTGAAAGGTGACACAGATCCGTGCTTTCACCCTTACACATTTTTTTAGAAGGCATCAATTCCAAGTAAAGAAGATTGAGGAATCATAAGGGAAAATGGAGAAAGGATGAAATATGGATGGTTTACCCTAATGTATAACTTTTTATGATTATTGATTTAAGAAAGGTTCCTACCCTAGGATCAAAATAAGATACAGTGTATGAATAATGAACAATGAAGTGTGAAGGAGAGAATAAGCTAAGCACAAAGTGAAGGAAGGCTAAGTTTGAAAGGAGATTAGATAGAGTAACCTAGCAATGAAGGACATAATAGAGATATCAGATAAGGAGATCAGATTGAGATTTTGAAGAGAGGAGATCTGTAATAAGATTTCAGAGAAAATTGAAGGATCAGGTACTATATTAGTTTTAATAGATTGAGTAAGGCCAAATCTCTTAATAAAGTGGTTCTAATAGACCTATTTAAGTCTCCTAATAGAGTCCTTACTTTATTGTAAGTGTAAAATCCTTTAACAAGGTAAGACCTAACCATCTTAAATGCTTTTAACAAAATAGACCCCTCACAGGGTAGATTATTAGATATGATCAAATTGTAGCTCTAATAGGAAAATATTATTGTTGCAGTAGTAAAGATTTATGGGTTTCATCCCCACCCTAGGTTTTACCTTCAACTTGAAGTGTTTCTGGGTTACCAAAATCATTGTGTTATGTGTTGATCTATATTTTCCATGGATGTTATGCTTAGTTATATTTCATTTTAGCATTACATGTTTTTGATTATATGGTATGCAATCTAAGATGGATTAGGTGTGAATACAATTAGTTGTTTTATTCATGAATTTTTTTTATAGATCCTTATTCACCCCGCCCCACCCCCCTCCTCTTAGTATCTTGTTTCCCATTAAGATTTCCAACACCAAGTTCCAATACAAAAAATATTGAAAACCCTAACAATAAAAAGAGACCACTTTGGGAAAGAAAAATGATAGAAAAAAATCACATAGAACCTAATGAAGTAGTATGAGAAAATTAGAGAATAAGGAGCCATTCATGCTATATAGGACTAATCTTTGAACTCGTCAAAACATAACCTGCAACCTTGGCAAGATGCAATGATTGGATAATATCAATCCATACTAAAAAATGATGTGTGGGATGTTATACCTAGACCCAGAGATAAATAAGTTGTCTCTTTTAAATGGTTATTCAAAATCAAGCATGCACTTGGAGTATTGAAAAATACAAAGATAGATTTGTAGCTCGCAAATTTTCATAAAAGGAAGGAATATATTATGAAGAATTTTTTTCACCAATTACTCATTACACTTCTATCAGAACCATTATAGCCATTGCATCATCCAAAGGGTGGAAGATACATCAAATGGATGTTAAAACAATGTTTCTAAATGGTATAATTAAGGAAGAAATATACATTGAATAACCAAAAATATTTATCATTCATGACAAAAATTCTTATGTATATAAGCTAAAGAAAGCATTGTATGGTCTTAAACAAGCTCCTAGGGCATGGAACAAAAGGATAGACAACTACCTTTCAAAATTAGGATATTCCAAAAATGAAGTTGATGAGAATATATATTTCAAAGTAGTTGATGGTGATATGGTTACTCTTGTACTATATGTTGATGATTTACTAATGGGTGAATAAATTCTTATAGAAAAAATGAAAATAAGATTTGATAGAATAATTCAACATGAAAGATCTAGGGTTTCTTCATTATTTTTTAGGTCTTGAAGTATGGAAAAAGAAGAACTACATCTTTTTAAATCAAGAAAAATACACTACTAACATTCTGACTAAGTTTGGAATGATGGACTACAAACCCTCACTACTCCTATGGAAATAAATCTACATAAACTAAAGAATGATGGATTTGAATCATAACCCACTGAACCCACTCACTACCATGAAATTATTGGATCACTAATGTACTTGGTAAACACTCATCCCAATATCTGTTATGCAACCAATGCCTTAAGTCAATTTGTGTGTGAGTTGAAGAAGATCCATCTCATGGAAGGAGGAGACATTTTACAATACTTATGTGGTATGATTGGTATGGGCCTCAAATATGATCAAGTTGAGATTAATCTTCATAGATATTCAAATTTAGACTGGGCAAGAAACTCTACTAATCGTAAGAATACCACAGGATGTTCTTTCTATCTCATTTCAACAATGATCTCTTGGTTTAGCAAAAAACCATCATTGATCGCTTTAAGTTCTATTGAGGCGGAATGGAGCTAGAGACGTAGTATGGTTAAGAAAGTTACTAGTTGGATTGTTTGAGAAACCCTTGAAAGCTATAATTATCCACTATGAAAATCAATGTGGTCTATAAAATCATTACCATGCTCCTAGTGGAGAGGCTTAAAGTTTGGCTTCCCATGGTTATCTCTAAGGAACAAGGGGGTTTTGTGGCTGGAAAACAAATTTTGGATGGAGTGGTTATTGCTTCTGAAGCCACTCACTCTATGTGTACTTCTAAAGAACGTGCCATTTTCATCAAGCTTGATATGGCTAAGGCTTATAATAGAGTCAATTAGGGTTTCTTGTAGAAAGTTCTTCTGGCTTTTGGCTTTAGTCAGGAGTGGGTTAGCTGGGTTTTGAGCCATGTTACTACTCTCTCCTTCTTGATCCTTCTTAATGGTGAACCATTGGAGCTTTTTGGGGCCTCTAGGGGTCTTCGCTAGGGAGATCCCCTTTCTCCTTATTTGTTTATCATTATGGCTGACAGACTTGGGAAACTTATCAAGTCTCATGTTTCCCAAAATATGATTTAGGGTTGGCAATGGGGCAATGGTCAGCCTACTCTTTCCCACCTCCAGTTTTTTGATGGTATGACCCTTGCAAGGAGAGCTCAAATTTGGGAAGCTAAAGTCTTTTAGCTCACCTTGGATACTTACTTGGCTACCTCTGGTCATAAAATCAATGGCCACAAGTCCTCTACTTTTTTCTTCAACACTCCTGACCCTATCTAGTGGAAGATTGCTAATATCCTGAGATTTTAGATTGAGTCTCTCCCTTTGAATTACTTGGGGATCCCTAAATTGTGGTGGGAAGATAGCCCAAGATTTTTTGGCAGAGTTTGCTCGACAAGCTTTGACAAAAAGTCAACCATTGGACTCATAGGTGGCTCTCTATTGTTGGCAGGGTGACTCTCCTACAATTTGTGATCTAGGAGCTTCCCATATACAAAAGCATGGTTCAGGCTGCCTTGATGTATTTTCTTAAGGAATTTGATGCTCTTTCCCACCAATTTCTATGGAGTGGCACTTTGCAAAATACTAAATGGAGCCTCATCAATTGGGATACCGTCTACAAGCCAAAAAGGAAGGAGGTCTTGGCCTTCATTCTGCTATCTTGTGTAGTCAAGCCATTGCTGCCAAGTTCTATTGGCACTAGTATTCCAGTCAATCGCAGCTTTGGGCTTGTATCCTATCACATAAGTATTTACCTAGCGTTAAGCCTTCAGATGTTTCTAGGTTTCCTCTTGAGGGAAGAGGCTCGATGGTGTGTAATACCCTCAAGATTGGTGCTCACTTGGTGAAGAGGAGTCTATTTTGGATTTGTAACAGAGATATGAGGCTTTTTTTTAGAGTGATTCCTGGAATGGGAATCCTCCTCTTTTGTCCTCTCATCCACACTTATAGCCTCTTTGCGATTTTTTCCTTTCTATTAGATGAAATAAGGTGGCTCTATAATGCATCACCCAGAGATCCTTGGAACAAGGATTCAGTTCAAGCCAAGATTTTTTTTATTTATACAAGTATGAATGCACATGAAAATATCATACATGGATCACACGAATAGCAACTAAAGACTTCACCAACAATCCAAGCAACCAAAGAATCTCGAAATGCCACTACTGAACAAAATGATAGACAATGAAAAATGCATAACTGAATCCAAATCAAAACATTTTGAATTCAAAGTGCATCACCAAATGATTGAAGAACACCTAAGAGGGTACCCAAAACTCTTCCCAAAAAGTCTAGGTCTTACTGAAAAGTTCCTGCTGTCTGCCTGCACAGGTTTTCACAAAAAGCTAGGCTATACTTTAAATCAGCACTAGGTGATACTTTAAAGTATCATGCAACATTTCTCAAGAAGGAGGGTGACATTTACAGGGATTAGGAGACACTTCTCTTAAGGGTGTATGATACTTCTTCAAAGGGGGTGCGATACTGGAAAGTATCACATGACAAAACTCCAAGAGGCATGTGACACAATCAAGGAATGCATGCCAGAACTCCAATGGGCATGTAACACTTTATTATATCACACCATGTCTATAGTAGTAAAAAAATTTACTGAAAGCACCATCACAATGAATAGTAATAACATCGCAAAGTCCAAAACAACCAAACTAAGCAAGTGGTTCCTCCAAACCCTCAATAGCATCATAAGACCATTGTGGGTCTTAGCCATCCCCCGTGCATAACATCCCAAGCCACCGATCAGATAGTCAGTACTATCGTCATAGGGACTTCACTACTAAAACATGCTACAATATAAGCATAAGGAAATCTAACATGCTAGTAGTAAAGCATAAGATAATCTTACAAGTAGATAACATCACCTATCACATGCTAAACATCAATAAGCAATAGATATACCAACATAGCAATTCACATCATCTAATCATATGCTAAAATTGTAATATAGGAATGCATCAAATATACTAACATCATCTAAACATGATATCTAAACATTCCAATGAAAGCATAAATCACAAGAAAACATACTCTAGAACCCAAAGTATCAAGTGAAAATATCTAGCAATGGTCACACTAGGATAAAAGACCGTCTCTGTACACCAGTCCCTAGTAGTGGTGAAGGTAGCTACACCTCCCAACCATGAAAAACCTATAGGTCCACACCCGTCGTGTTGATGGAGATAATGATCCAACCAGAAACACTCAAAGAAAACATTCAAGGCTATTACTCATGCCAAACAGTAATGATGACTGTAACCAAGAACCTACAACAATGCAAAAAGTACAAGTCTTGGTCAGACACTCAATAGGCTACTAAGTAGGGGTTGACATCATGGAGAGTCGCTTGGCATCGACAAGCCCAAGCTAGTATTGGCAACTACTCTTCTCAATAGAAGGCACACAACCTAGGCAACAACTCTTCTCAACGGAAGGTGCATAACCCAAACATTTTATTATCTTAAGTTTTATTAACATTCACACATTTTATTTAGTTATCACTTATATAAAACTTCCTCTGCCAACTAGGAAGTGGACACCGGGTTACTAGATAGAAGCCCCTCCATATGATACCCTACCCTACCCATGCTCATCCTATGACAAGTGCCCGTGGGCATGCATATTTTCATCCCAACCCCAATGATCATAACTTTCGAAAGTACCATGGAAGATTGAGACTTACAAGTCCTCCGACAAATGTATGTGCACGTACTTGTGTGGCACACCACCATCACGAAGATCATAACACAAGGACTAGATGAGAACACAATGCAAAATAAAACATTCAACCAAAAGCAACTCGGGAGGATGGATTCTACATGAATCTCAAAGCTAATAAAACCATACATCATGAAATCACTCAATTGGCCTCAACTCAGGATTATGGATTCTACATGAATTCCAATGATGGAACAAGACCAAATATCATGAACTCACTCAACTAGGCTCAATCTGGGAGTATGAATTCTACACGAATTCCAATGATGCAACAAGACCAAACATCATAAACTCACTCAATCCAGGAGTATGGATTCTACACGAATCCTAGTGCCCACGAAACAATAACAAAGGGGCTCAATCCAGGAGTATGGATTCTACACGAATCCTAGTGCCCATGAAACAATAACAAAGGTCTAAAAGAAACAATAACACTAGGTATAAAATCACTCAATCGAACACAATGTCGGGAGTACGGATGTGACACACATCCCAATGCAACATAAAGGTGCAAAAGTAGTTTGACTAATATCCAAATGGATCATCCAAGTTTATGACCCACATTGTGCCAAGAAAACTTGAGAAAACAAGGCGACACATAAAATGAGGCAAAACTCCAAAATTTTGGAAAATTTTAAAAAATTAAAACCCATTTGACCTTTGGGTACAAAAAATTCAAAAGTTCACAAATAATCGAGTTCAGACACCTTATGCAAAAACAACTAGCATAATGGTGCAAAACCCCAAACCCTCAACCTAAAAATAGGAAAATCCTCATACCTGCCCAACTGGGTAGAGCTAGCATATAGAAATAGAGGGGAACACTAGTTCTCAGCCTCCAAACAAATGACTATCAAAAATAGAAGTAGAAATAGAGCCAAAACAATTAAATGGGAAAGCTCTACCTCACAGCTAAAAGGGCAAGACAAGAATTTGAACCATAAAATAAAGAGCCTATAGAAGTAGCTAAAAATTGTGGCAATCCAAGGTTTGCCCGAGCTAGATCCAACAAGCCTAATCTTGTGATGATCCCATGCCTATAGCTCCCACAACGAACAAAACAATAAATCCTCATGAAGAGGATTTTGGGTTTTACTCTCCAACTTTCTAATTCAAAAGTGAGAAGTGAGGAATTAAATTCCTTTTTGGATATTTATTCACTTTTTGAGTGAATAATTGATTAGGGCAAATAACTAGCCAACCTATTTAAACCCTAAATCGACCCAAATGAAAACAAGCTATTCCTAGAAATAGGAATTCATCTATGGAAAAGCTGTCAGAAATTAAAATAAATCAATTAAAAGCCTAAAAACCCAAAAACACGGAAATATCTTTATCTTTAACAATTTTTGCGACAATGCAAAACTTTAAATGCATAGACACGCTCACTAGTCTAATCACATAATGAAAATGAGTTCATATTTATTAATCACCGAAAGGTTTAATTAAAAAATTAAAATAAGGATACGTTGACCAAACAAGGACAACATTGGTAAAATATGAATAGCTGAATCACTAACTCCATGTGCCACTGCTAGGGATATAAATCCTGCACACTAAACAACATGATCGAGTGCAATTGCATATAATAACTTAGCCAAAGCAATAAATGCATTAAATCACCTAGTTTATCCATTTATTAAATTATATCAAAAAAATCTATTTACATCACTCACATTCGCATAAAGCATAACAATGCATGAATGAAGTAAATAACCATAGCATTAAATCCATCACATAACATAATTAGAGATATGTCCAAATATTGGATAACCAGATATCATCATAAAACACATTGTCATCTCAAAATGACATCATCATGCAATATGATCAACTGAACAACACAATAATCTAACATCTATGATATTGAAATCAAGGTATAACATCTGACCCTCGGGTCATCTCAAATGTAAAACATAACATAATTAACAAATATCTCTCAGATCAGAATATAATAAGGTAAATATCCGCAGCATATAACCAAATAATCCAACATGGACAATCCATTTCTAATTACTTAAGCATTTAATAATGGAAGTTTACACAACATGAAAAGGCACTAAAAACACATAAGTGAACACAATCATAAACATGACTAACCATTACTACAGGAACCTAGTCCAGTGTAGCACAGTACTAGCACACAGTGCAATCTCTGCACTCATCTCAAGGTAATCATGGAACAGCCTCATGATACCACATTGATCCTAGTAACCACTGGCACAAGCCTTAGTGAACCATAAATCACATCATAATCTCATAAATTAGTCAAAGCATATTCAAAGCAACTGATACAATAACATAATTCTAATCACCTCAACGGTGTAGATCACTGATGGTCACAATCATAATCCATCACAACAAAAGATCAACAAGGTTGCGTTTATCAGGATGACTTATAGAAGTCCAATGGGAGAGGCACTACATGCTCATTATAAGGAGGCTCATAAATTGGGCCTTGTTGTTGGTTGCAAATGGAAGAATTCTTGTGATTGGCCGTTGGGTGGCTCTCTAGGGGATCAATTGGAGCTTTCTCAGATCTTGGCTTCTAAGGAGTGTAGTTCTCTACAAGAACTTGATGTTTTGTGTTGAGGAGGTGCTTCTTCTAATAAGTATTCTATTTCTTCAGGGTACCTTGCACTGACTAAGAAACTGTTTGGCGAGATGGAGGTCTCTTGATGGAAGAAAGCTTGGAATAGCTTTTCTTGGCCTAAGTGTAACTTTTTTCTGTGAATTCTGGTTTACAATCACTATCTTACTTGGGAGAATCTTTGCAAGAGAGGCTTCCAGGGGCCCTCCATCTGTGTCTTGTGCTGCAATGGTGAAGAGATTGTTTCCTACCTTTTTTTCTTGTGCCCCTTTGTCAAGAAATTTTGGCACTTCTAGTGGAGTGTACATGGGAATGCACATGCTGGCATGTTTCTTCCTTGTCCGAGTTTTGGGACCGTCTAGGACATACCCCTTGCAAGACCTCTTTTCTTTAGGTTGCTTGGACTATTGGCCCTTCCCTTATTTTATGGAATGCCTAGCTTGAGAGAAATAAGAGGATCTTTCATTATGTTCAGCTGGGGATCAGGCACCTGTGGGGAAAAATTGCTAACTTTTTTCATGAAACACTTTTGTCTAAATGTGACTTCAGTGGAAGTTTGAACCCTGGAGATGCTGGTATTTACTCATGCCTTTCCTTTCCTCTTCAAGGCGGCGCTCCCTCTCTCCCCCACAGATGCTCTGGGAATAGAGTTAGGCAATGCTCTCAGTGTGTTATCATGAGAGGCATTGGACTCCTCCGCAGGCTGGCATTCTTAAAATCAACACTGATGGATCTTCTTGGGGAAATCCTGGACCAATTGGCATTGGGGGAGTTGGGCATGACGGCTCTAGTGATGTTTAGTTCTGTTTTCTATCTACAAGGGTTACCATAACCTCATGGAAGGCCTTGCTATCTTGGTTGTAGCGTAATAGTGTTGTCAACGGGGTTGGAGAAGAATTATTTTGAGATTGACTCGCAGGTGTTTGTGAATTTATTGAATAGATGGAACCTTGTGGATGTGGATTGGCATCTGGCTCTGGTTATTCGATAGATCACTGAGTTTTGCAATTCTCTGGATTCTATGTCTTTTATGCATATCCCTCGAGAGTGGAACGGTGTGGCTGATTGCTTCGCTAAATGAGCCTTAGAGCATGTGCTGAATTGGAACATTGTTGATCATAGGATGCTTCCCCCTTGTTGACCAAGATAAAGCTCTTTAGTGCTCTTTGTTTCCTCTGTTGTTATGTTCTCTTTGGTATTCAATAAAATTTTTACCCCTCCTTTAATTTTAAATTAGAATTAAAATAAAAACTTACAGAAAATCCTAAGATATCAACCATATGCAGATGAAGAAAACCAGTCAAACTCATGCATTTTGTGTATTCATGAGCTTTATAAGAGGTACTAATGCGGCTACAATTGCAGCTTTCCTTGTAAGTACATTTTTCCACTTCACTTTATATTCTACAATAACAAAATAAATTTTTAGTTGGAAAGTAGCTAAAATGTGAAGAAAAAGGTGACTCGAGGAGAAATCTTGGGATGAGATGCTACACTATCTTATGAAGTAAGAAACATTGACATGCTTGTTCCAGATAAGACTTTTAAGTTGATATTTGCCGATATATTATAGTTTATGTTATAATATAATTTACTGAAATTATATTCTTCCTCAGTTGTTAAAAAACTAATAATTACAGCCGGAACGCAACCTTTTAAAAGCTCATCCGCGGTCATGTATTTTATGACGCGGTTATAAAGTATTTTTATTTTGTCAACCAGTTTTCTTGCGTTACAGCTTAGAGGCAGCCGGCCTAAACTTTTTAAGAGAGAGAGAGCGACAAATTCAAGCAATAAATCTGTTGTTTATTAATGCTCTTAAATAAGAGAATAACTTTGATAATTGATTTTCTTATATACACGAGAGATATCTAAATAATTAATAAATAAATAAGTTCAACTTTTGTTCGTGTAATAAATTCAACGCCCAAATGCTCATTTCAGTACTTTTAGGCTAATTGTGTGATATCATTCTTGCCGGAAAATCGTGCATATTTTAAAAGTTTTGACGTTTATTCTATGCTATTTTGTGTTACTATTTTGAATAGAAAATCTTATTTTGAGATATTTATTAATCTTAAATTTATTTAAAACTTGAAGTTTATAATATTAGTATTTATTGTTTAATCATGATATGAAGCATTTTTGGAGTGACAGGACAATATTATTATTTATATCCGTACTAGGAAATTTCTACAATCCATTAAATAGGGAAAAATATTTCTGACTTTGGTTGATGCAAAAATTTATACACAATCAAAGTCAAAATCTGTTATCTTTAATATTGTTTCTTTCAAAATTATTCTATTTTGATAGATTTTAGTGTATTATTTAGCTTATGTGCATGCTATTCTCTATCTTTATGTGACATCTCAATTTGTGTGTGCATTTTTTAAGTTTATTTATTCAACCAATTTGGAACTCTTTTGATTATTGGTTAGATAAATAATTTATTATCTTTAGAGTTAATTTTTAAAAAAAAAAATTTCATAAAAATGACTTTCTTTTTATTTATTAATATAGTTTTTTCTAAATTATCTATACTTTAACAAGTGTGACAATTACTAGCCATTTTAGGTTTGTAATTGGAATTTTAAATGTAATTGTAGTTCTTCTTTAACTAATATATTTCAATTAATTAATTTTTAAAAAAATTTAAATTACATAATTATAATTATAGTAAAAGGTGCCTTAATAAAATCTTCATAATTAAAGGTGTCTATAAGCATTCTTTTACCAAGTGGCCAAAATATTCTTATGTAAATGAGAGCAATCTTAAACTAAGTGACAAGTAGCAATGCAATAACATATTACATGGGAAGTTCCCATAATCCACTCTATATGTCCAACACTTGTTTACAATAATATGAACTACATTATGATGAAGAAATACCTAGAAGCTATCAATCAAGATAAATATTACTAAATTTTACTAATAATGATAATTTGTATTTAAAATTAATTGTTATACTTGAAAAAGTTAATAATAATAATTATTGACTTAATTTAAAATTTAAAAATAATGTTTCACCTCCTCTTAATGTATCTATGATTTCTTTCACTTATATATATATATATATATATATATATATATATATATATATATATATATATATATAAACTAAAAGTGTTAGAGGATGATTTGATCAGATGAAAACGTTGAAAGAGTCAAAGCCAGTTTCAGTCCTATCAAAGTCTATGGTGGTAAGAAAGGTACTACCCTTCTTATTTTTGCAATTAGAGTGTCTGCCATTCAAGAGATGAGATGTGATCCAAATAACAATATAACTTTGCATGCTCTAGTGGGAAGATTGACAACATTTAACTAGATAACTATGCCAATTATACTCCTAGTTATAGCAATCTTGAGTCTGTATTTGAAGCCAATGTATCACTCCAGAAGATATATATATATATATATATATATATATATATAGTCTTTTGTTTCTTTTTTCATACTTCACGTGAGGATAGGGAAATCTCCATACAAAATGTACTAAAGACAAAACAAAGTCAAATTTTTTTAGATTCTAATTTTTTTCCAAATTTTTCTATTGTTTTCAGAAAAGTCATAATGTTTTCAATTTTTTGAAAATTAGTCACTGTACAGTTTGTAGAGAGGATAGCCGCGTCTATTCATATCCTTAAAAATAAAATTGTCTTTATCCCAAGTTGCTATATCATATTTCCGTTCACACTTAGTAATGGGAGAACTATTATTGGAAACAGAACACGTGATAATCTTTGCGTGATCGAATTTTACCTTCTGAAGAGTAGCAGTCTATTCATGTATTTGATTACCCTTAGTATGTTTCAACTAATTGCATGTCTTGCTTAAACCTAGTTTACAAACTTTATAAGTCAACTCAATATATACTAATTGGTCCCCAGGTTTGCAATAGTAAGGGATTGCTGATACAAAGTATCCAAAAACCTTCGAAACAGATCATATGGTGATTTTATTTTGTGTCTCTTCATATTTAAGCCACTTTCTGTACAGCAGCTTGTTCTTCAGCCATTATTTCCCCCTCTAGTGGGTGTCATTTCATATTCAACAATAGTAATTATTTCCTTATCAGACATTATTCCTATCAATTTCTTATATTTCGAATTGAAATTTTCATTCTCAAAATCATAATTTTAACATCTATTTTCTGATTTCTTATCTTACATTTCTGACTTGGATGCTTAATAAACTTGTACCACTACTTCCTACTGTTGTTGTGGTGGATAGCTCCGACTTCATTGACTAGATATAAAGTATTTATTTTACTTTTTTTGCAATTAATAAAGGACCTTTTTTAACTTTTCATTTACTCGATTCCAACCTGATATAAAATCTTTGAGAGAATAATCGCCTAACTGAAATTGAATTCTTTTTAAGTTGAGGGACATACATAACATCTAGTAGCAGCCAATTAGTTCTATTGGCTAATTTCAACAAAATGTTTCCTTTTCCATCAATGTTTAGAAATTTAGAGTCAGTAAGAAATATCATATTGAAATTTCCATTTCGAAAGGTTTTGAAAAGCTCCCTATGTAGGATAGAATGGAATGATGCTCCTGTATTGAACACCCAATTATTTGCTGCAACTTTTATTGAAGTTGAAATGAGAACCTCGTAGTACTCCATATCTGCTCCTTGCAAATAAATATATTTAAAACAGATAAAACAAATAAATATATTTAAAACAGCTATACAAAACGCAGACAAAAACACATAGCACCCAATTAAAAAAAATATTTTTCAGAATGTGGGTGCCTTTATTCAATTGTTCAAATCTTTCAAATTTTGCAACTATTTTTCAATGAATAAATTCTGAATTGTCCCTAAATGTAATTTTCAATCGTTAGTTCTAAGGAAAGACAGTATGTAAAGCAGAGGATTGAATGGTTTTTTCTTATAATCAAACAAAGGACATGAGAAAACCAATGAACAAAACTGAACTCAGCGTTATATAGATGCAAACCTTCATCAATTTGGGACCATAATCTACCTTCTCTACATAGCGCTCTCTCTTCTTGCCAACCAACAAACTTTTTAAATGACAAAGAAAAGTTAATGCTGCTGCAAAATAAACCCAACATTATTGCCTTGTGAAAAATATGATTAAAAATGAGTCTTTATAGAAACCGTAGAACAATCAAAACCTTTCAGTTCTATTTACAGTCAATTTATGCGTTCAAAGTGATTTCATATGGGCAGCTTTACAGTGAAGCAGTCATAAATTGAAATACTGAAGGCAGCAATAGATAGTGAATAGCCTTCGAATGGTGAAAAGTCTTTGTTTTGTTTTAATAATTATTTGACTTTCTAACAAAGTCAATTATCTACGGGCAAAGTCTTTTATTAAAATGGATTATATACTTTGGTAGCAAACACTTTATTTTTTAATGAAAAACAAGCACTTTGTTAGAACCTCCTTAATTGAAATGGATGTCTTCCTGACCGATTAAAGCATAGCAGAGAAGCACTATATTACCATCTGTAGAAGTATGTACGCCTCTCCCATAACAATCTCCATTTTTAATGGCCACTCCTTCACTACCCTTCTTTTCTAATCTTGTTTGCCACATCTCTGTTAGTACCATGGAAAACCCACATCTCTTTCACATTTTTCCCTCCTTGGAGTTCTTCTTTGGCAATTTGTAATCTTTCATTTTTTATAACCTCGACAGTTTTTACCTGTTTGTAGGAAGAATCCGTGTGTTAGTAGCAAACTAAAAAGGAAAATAGAATATATGAACTGTCCAACATACCTTATAATTAACCATTACATGGTAGATCAAACGAGATATTGATAGAACATTTTTAAAATGGTCTCTATTGTTAGGTTTATTACATTAATTAGGTTAGTTTTTGTGTTTAGATTAGATAAATGAAATTAGTTCAATATATAGTTGTTGGGAAGTTATTTTTGTAAGTATGTAAGTAATTGTTGTAAGGGAAAATAAAACTATATAAACATGCCCAAACATCAATGTAATGATTTAGTATTATTCATAGTATTATTCATATCATTCCAGTATATTATTTAGTATTGTTTCAATATAATTTTTAGTATCAAGTTTGCAAATGATCTGAATCAGTAGTTTCAGCATTTTATATTTTTGCTTTTTCATTTTATATTTTTAGTTTCACATTCTTTGGGCCTGTTACAACAGTATTAGAGCGGGTTAATCAATGGGGAGAAGAGTACTTTTAATAGATTTTGGATGACCAGACCCTATTTATTGTGAATAAAATAGAAGGTTGGAGGAAATGGAGGTTGGAGGATTTTTATCATCTCAAGCTAGCTTCTCGCTTAGAGATGATTACTGCATGAGAAGCAACTATTTGTGTCGCTATAAAGTTGGGGTTTGGCCAATTCCTCCCTAAAGATAAGAGGGGAATTGATAGATTTGTGTGGCTTGGCCAATTCCTCCCTGAAGATAAGAGGGGAATTGATAGATTTGTGTCCCTGAAGAAAAGAGGGGGCTTGGCTATTTGATTGTCCTTCTATTGAGTGAGGGGTGGGCAGGATTTCCAGAATGGCATTTGAAACACTCGGAGGAGATGTCAACTTTCGAAAGAAAGACATCCAGACATATTAGTGGTGATTGTTTCTGTGACACTTGAGGAGGTGTTAGACACACTCGGAGGAGACGTGGACTTTCAGAGGAAAGGCGTCTCATGTGCAACACCAAAGGAGGCATTAGGTACACTTCATGGAGATGTGAAATTGTGGAGGAATTATGTCTCATTGTGTACAAGAGGTAGAAACAATGTTTTTATGAGGCCAACTTTAGGATTTGCAATCTGAAGTTGGGATATGAGGGCAACTTCAAGATTAAGGTTTGCAATCTGAAGTTGCAGACTATTTTCAAAGATTGGTGAAAGAGCTCAACTTCAGGATTAAAATTTGCAATATGAAGTTGTAGACTACTTTCAAAGATTGGTGAAGGAGCTCAACTTCAGGATTAGGATTTGCAATCTAAAGTTGCAGACTACTTTCAAAGTTTGGTGAAGGAGCTTCATCAAAGTTTATCATCTTGGTGAAGACTTTTCAATTTTATTAGATTAATGTAATAAGTGGGGGAACGTTGAACTTATTACATTAATTAGGTTAGGAATGTTGGACTTATTACATTAATTAGGTTAGTTTTTGTGTTTAGATTAGATAAATGAAATTAGTTCAATATATAATTGTTGGGAAGTGTAAGCAATTGTTGTAAGGGAAAATAAAACTATATAAACATGGCCAGACATCAATATAATGATTTAGTATTATTCATAGTATTATTCATATCATTCCAATATATTATTCAGTATTGTTTCAATATAATTTTTAGTATCAAATTTGCGAATGATCTGAATCAGTAGTTTCAGCATTTTATATTTTTGCTCTTTCATTTTATATTTTTAGTTTCACATTCTTTGGGCCTATTACATCTATCAATATCAACTTCTTGTTGAGGTTTCCAACACTGTAAGAGCCTCATTTTCAGAAATCAAAATACCAGTGAATGTGAAAATAATGGAACTATCGCCCATTTTAGTGGCAGTTCTAAGAATATAAAAAAACTAGAATTCTTAATTTTAGAGCAGTTTACAAAGTAGAAAAATCTATGCACATGTTATTTTTCTTGTTTTTTTCTTTTTTTTTAAGGAGAAACAATATTTATAAAAACTAAAATATTTTATAATTAGAAATTAAATATTTTATAGTTTTTATAATTATTTTTTAAATTGTGGAGGATAGTTTTTTTAAGAATTTAATAATTTTCTACGTTTTGAAAAAGATAATTAAAAATAATGAATATATATATATATATATATATATTTTTTTTTTTAAATTAATTTTTTTCAAAAAATAATATCAATTATAAATTCTTTTAATATTAAATAATAAAGATATCACAAAAGTGTAATTTTATTTTTTAAATTTCCCTTCATATGCTACTAGCTATATATGTATTTTATATACACATATAGAAAGCCTAGAAAAATTGAAGCTTTAATTTACTTTTACAACAAAAAATAGATTTAAAAATAAAAGCTTTGATACCTCTTGACTTTCTTTATGTCTATTATATACTATATATATCTAGTTATGTTTGAATCATATTTTGAAATATGTTAATTAAATTTATTATGTCGATATGCTTTATCCAAAAATTAAATTTATGTCATAAACTTGTGGGAATTTTCAAAATTTGGCTAAATACTGAGTTGAGGACTGGTCTGCATGAGACTAACCATATTAAGGATTTAGATTTTTAATAATTTTTTGAAGGATTTTTTTTTCCAAATTTGTAACCCTACCACCAAATCCCAATCTTCCACTTAGAAATAATGAGTTGGTTGGCTAGTGGCTCACAACCACTATCTTAGATGGGAAAATCTATCCCTCATTTTGTGTTTTTTGTCGTAATGGGGAGGAGTCTATCTCCTATCTATTCTTCCATTGCTACTTTTCTACTTAGTTATGGCACCTTTGGTGGAGTGCTTGGGGAGTCTATCTTCTATCTGTTCTTCCATTGCTCCTTTTCTACTCAGTTATGGCACCTTTGGTGGAGTGCTTGGGTTTGCTCTTGTTGGCATGCTTACTCTTTGCCTGAGTTATGGGCCCACTTGGGGAGTGCTCCCTCCAAGGCTTCTCCTCTCCATGCTTCTTGGATTGCTGACCCATTGTTCATTCTTTGACATTTATGGTTGGAGAAATAGTCTTTCAAGATGTTCGAATTGGCGGCATGCATCTTTGGTGTAAGCTCTCATATTCTTCAGCAAACTATTCAAGCAAAGTGTGAGCTAGATGGGAGTATGGATACATCCAATCTTGCTATATGCAATCACCTTAATTTTCATCTACATGATGAGGTTGCAGCTCAATTGTATCAAATGATGCCCAAACAACCTCAACGATAGGGGAAGGGACAAGTGAATCCAAAGGAAATTAAAACTGATGGCTCTTACCAGGGGAATCTAGGACCTACTAGTATTGGGGGAGTGGCTTGTTGTAGCTTTGGTGAAGTTAAATTCTTTTTCTGAGTGCATAAGGGTTTCCATACTAACAATCTCATGGAGGCTCTGGCCATTTTACATGTTGTGGAATAGTGTTGTTTGAGGGGATGGTGCAAGACTATCTGTGAGTCTGATTCCCAAGTGGTGGTGAACTTGCTTACTTCGTAGGAGCTTGAGGATGTTAGTTGGCAATTGGATACAATTGTTAATTAGGCTCTTCTCTTTTGTACCTATCTTGAGTTCATTAAGTTTACTTACATTCCTCGCTAATGGAACAAAGCTGTTGATTGTTTGGCCAAATGGGCTTCTATTCATGCATCAGACTGGAATATTATGGATAGGGGTAGATACCCCTTGATTTGTTACAAAAATTTGATGAACTTGTTGATCAAGAGCTCTATTTTTTGTAATCCTTTTTGTCTTAATAATTTTGTACCCCTCTTTTTCCAAAATAAAATGTATTTTACAATTTATGGGTTTAAAATTTTATGTATTATTGTAGGCTTCTATGGAAAAATGAGTAGATTGAATATCACAAGACTAATTTTATAAAATATCTCATTATTCAAAAGCTTTCAATTCTTTAGATTAGGAGATTTTATGGGTTATCTTTAGCAATTGTGTATAGGTCACACAAAAATGGAAGATTATAATCCAAAAGTTTGTTTTCCACATGTAAGGCACTTTATTTATAGATAAAACAAAAGAACGAATTAGTAGTGATTTCTCAAAAAACAAAGAGCAAATAATATGTTTTATTTTTAAATAAATCATTGTAAGTTGATTGGCAAATTGTAATTAACCTCCTCTACTTTTTAATTATCATTGGAAAGTTTCTAATTTTCTATAGGAATTTGTTTATAAAATTAATTTTTTTATAAAATGATGGTGAGTGAAGCCTTAAGTGTTTTTTCTAAGAACAACTTCAACAATGAAAATGTCTACTTCTCTAATTTACCTTTGAAAAACATTTGTTAAGGTAATGAACTTTGTTTTTTGTTTTTTGAATTATTATTTTCAGCCATTCACAATTCTTCTTAGGCTATGTGACAAGGGTTTGATCTTTGTAAAATATCTCAATAGGATTTTATGGATTGCTATGCAAAACATATAAGAAAGAGATGAGTCTACAATGGAAGATAAGGAAAATATATTAGCTTTCATAAATATATCTATTTATTAAAAACAAGATGATGATTGCAAGTACCATTTATAAAATGTAAATAATTGTAGTAAAAATATTTAAAATATTATTATACAATTTTCTCTATAATCTATGATATACTTACAGGTATAAATTTAGTTAAAATAATATATTGGTATAAACTTAGTGAAAATTATAAAAATAGTCATTTTAAAAAATGCATTTCTTCTTGCCCATAGTTTTGGTGGTTGGTAATATTGATCATTGACAATGGTTGTTATTCAAAGATAGATGTGGCTTTGAGAGTTGTTAAAATTCTAGATGTTACATTAATGACTCGTTTCATTGCTAGAATATAATTTAGGAATTGGAATCTAAAATCCTTGATTTGGGATTCTGGAACTTGAAATTTGTATTACAATTTCTGGAATTTATTTAGGGACTGTTTAGTTCAAACCCAAAAATATTTGATATTTGGAATTTGTTATTCCAAGCCTGTTTGGTTCAAAATATGAACATATGGTTTAAAAAGTGACTATAAAGTTACAGTCATGTCCCCAAAAAGACAGGTTCATGGTACTTCCAACTCCACACATGTTGAAAATGTTGATGTTCATTGCAAAAAAAATAAAAATTCAAAAAAATAAATAAAAGAAAGATGAAAGAAATTAGATATGTGTGGTACACGTTATTTTATTTAATCCAAACATATGAGTAGGTGCAACAATAGCCGAGTTTTCTGCTAATTTTTACAAAATGTTGTTCAAAGGGTGCCCAAAGTAGATGCAAAGGGTATCATTTCTTGAAATGCCTCACTTTCTCGATTACAACTTGATTAAATTTCAAAAATATGTGAAAAAATAGGTGCTCCCAAATGGGCATCTAGATGTCAAACCCAATTAAATTTCACTGTAGTTGAAATCCTCATTTTCAAAAAATGGGATTTAAAATGGGAATTCCAAATAACAATTATTTTGAGGGGAGATGAAATTCTTGTTTTGGAGGTCAAATGGGGATATTGAATCTACATTTCCCTGAATTTCAATTCCCATTTTTTTGACGCAAACAATGGATTAGGAATTTTTGAAAATTCAAAATACCAATTCTTGCTCAAATCCACAATCCAAATGGACTCTAAGTGGTGTTAGAGGTTAGGATTTCAAAGGCACCTTAGTTTTGAGTTGGCATTTTCGCTCATATGTGCATACAATACAAAACAGACAAGTGCTAGTTTAAATTTCATTCTGTGAAAATATAGTATGAACCTTTATCATCTAAGAATTGTTTTAAATGAATGTAAGATTTGGTTTAGATGAATGTCATTTATTAGTAAATCATGCAAAAATATAGATAATAGTAATTGAATTGATTTTTTAATTCTAATGCAATTTTTTTGTAAAAAAAATTGAAGTATATGTTGATGTTAATTTGTTGCTGACTCATTGTCTACTATTGTCTTTACAATGGTTTTGAATCAGAATGTTGTTTCTAATTCGTTGCCTGCTATTGTTTCTATTGATTCGATTGCCATCCCTTTGATGGCTTTGGATCATAATGTTGTTGTTGTCCCTTTTTCTGTTGCTAACTCTATTGATGAGGGGTTGTTGGGGGTTAGTTGCGACTGGCAGAAGGCTACTAGGAAGGTTGAGGATGGTTGAATATTAGTCGAGGGGAAAAAAAGGAAAATCCGTTCCTTCTTTTGATATGGCTTTACATTCTCAAAAGACTGGACCAAAATGTAAATCTTGATGGTCTATAACTTCTTGGGTTGTTTGCCCTCTTGTTGGGAACTTTGGTGTGTCCCTCTATTTTGCTAGGTGGTTTCCCACAGTTGTATTTTGATCCTCATTGTTATATCTTTCTTGCCTTTTGTTAAAAGGTTTTGGGTCCTTTGAAAACCTGTTTTTACTTAATCAAAACATTCACCATCTTATAAATTTATTTTTAAATGTTTTATTAAAATATATATAATGATAAAACATATATATGTTTATGTTTTAACCTAAAATATTAATTAAATATTTTTTTTACTATAAAAATTTGTATTTATATTAGTTATAGTAGTAAGTAAACAAAAGAATTAAGTAAATATTCAAAAGATATAATTATACTTTGATAAAAATTAATTGGAATCCTAAGATTTTGCCAAAAAAAATATGAAGAGGCCTCCAAAAAAAAGAATCTATAACACCAAAGAAAATCAACCTCTCATATATATGAGATAAGACATTTATATAATATATTTAGTTAATAAATAAATATACAACTTTAATAATATTTGACTTATAAAAAAATATTACTTTTTAATGGTTGATTAGTTGAAAACTAGTTCACTAAACTATTCTATTATATATTAAAAATTAATAAGATAAAAATGAGATATTATAACTTTAACTTTTGAATGTGAAAACTAATCTAAAGTAAATTAATATCTCCATTATGTATGTATATATATAAACATTCACAGGCTCCTACAAATTAATTCATATAATTTATTATTTAACATAATTTTTTTTAATATAGATGCTAAAGGTCCATTTAGCTAGTATACTTGTGTTACATATCTATGGAGAATCCTCTCATGTAGAGCTAATGCTTGCCACACCAAACTAAGAAATTCTCCTTAAAGAATTTAAATCCTTCCTTGTTCAACATCCTGATCTTTTCCTCAAGCTATTAAAGTTTTCACAAAGAGGGTCAAATATCTCATACCAAGTATTAGTCTATGTAAGGGCTTAGTTTAGTGAGAGGGAAAGAGAGGAAAAAGGGGTGGGGGAAACTAGTAAGCTCTAATTTTAAGAAATTTTAATTTTAAATTATAGCTTATCAAAACTAATTAAATAAACCTAAAATTATTATCAAATTGTTCATCCATCCATGCATGTTAATTTGTGAAACATAATTGTAAGGAAATACATAAATCATTTACACAATAAAACAAACTTTTAATAGTGGAAATTATTTGTTAGAGGAAAAAATCATGGTGGAAATTGATACCCACAATTATTTTGCATTCTTTTGAAATGTTATTTGTTAGGAGTTTTTTCCCTATGAGGAGCTTACAATAATGTCTAGTTAAGAATAGACCTATTAGGAATTAAGGGATTTTTCTCTATCCCTAGTAGGAGCTTTACTTTCTTAAGGGTAACTCCATTAGAAGATTTCTCAATAAAATTAACAAGCCACCCAATTAAAAGAATTAACTTTAGATCATGCTCACCCTATTAAAAGTGACATTGTTAGAGGATTTTAAATTTCCAATCTATTAGTATTAAAACCAAGTGAAGTGACCTATGAATAACACTTTATATTTGATCCTTCTCAATTCCTCATTTGCTTCACCTTAGGGCAGCCCCAAAACCTCTTAAAACTTACCATCAAAAGTCCCTAACTTTTAATCAAAAGTGTCCCTTTAGAGAACTTTTGATCTAAAGTAAGTTTTAATCCAAAATCCTTTACATGATTTAAACAAATAAGTTAAAGGATACTTTTGATAGGAAGTCCTTGAGTAAGAGTTTATATATATATATATGCTGATTTGCATAGCAATCAACTTCTACAATATCAAATATCTATTAAAATAAAGATATTTGTGCTATAGAAAGGATAAAATATAAAAAAATATTGAGTTGTGTACAAATTATATATGAAGAGAAACTTCTTATAATAAAAATCAGGTTTGAGGTTCAATTCTTATGAATTCATTAAGGGATGCTACACTAGTATGAGAGATTAAGGGATCAACTTATGTTTGATATAGTCATTCTTTCCAAAATGTCTTTTTGGTTCAAACAAAATGATCTCTATTATATTACTCACTCTTTCCCTTAGGGTCTCTTTGCTCTTTAGTGATATTTTGAAAAAAAATGGGTAAAAATATATTAAGATAGAAAGGATTACAACAAGAAAAGCTCAAAAGGAGCTCTTTAATGATATTTGATAAAGATAATTGAGTTATATTCCTCAAACTCCAATCCTTTATATTTTCTTCTCCCACAATATGTTATCTAGTGATATATGAGGATAATATATAGTCATTACTGTGATAGCGCCTTCATTTATATTTCAAATGAAGCTGGTGGAGGGGTGTATGTGATATAATTCAGATAGTGAAATATTTTACTATTCTTTAGATATAAGATAATCCAAAAGTATGCTTTTTTCTTAATGTCCTTTTCATATAGTTTGATTTGTTTCTGCTTGTATCCCTTTCCTTTCATTGATTTTCTATCGTTCATCACTAAGTTGTATACTTTTGTTGATTGGGCATCTCAGGTGCTGACTATAATTTTGGTATGTCAATTGTAGAAATTGTGAATATAATAATAGTTGTTAGTCTCTTCTCCCCTCCAATGTTCTTCCATGTGATCCCTATAAATTGTATAGCCTTCATTGTAGACTTGAAATACATGTTGCTGCTATTGTGGTTGTGGTCCTCTTCATGATATATATAATTACCTCCTTTTTCCTTTCCAGAATTATCCTCCATTTTTCTCGTCTCTAATTTCTTATTTATAGTTCATTATATTGATTTTCTTGTATTTCTGTTAATGACTTAAAAAATTAAAGGAGTACAATTTAGACGACTTAACATTAAGGCTTGATTCTTAGATTGAAAATATTAGATAGTCAAAATTGACCTATTTTTCTATGTTTAATTTATTCTTGAGTACTAATATTTAAAAATACCCTCTATTTCAATATACACATCCTCCACCAATTAATTTGACAATCACAATATTCTCCATTTTGCATTGCATTCTAATTGTATGCCTCATATTTGTAGTTAGTCTTGATTTTCATGACTGGAGTAGTAATGATTTCCATCCTTTGTTGACCATGTAACTTAAATTTTTGACCAACCTAAGTTGATACAATTTTCTTGCAAGTCTTTCAAGGATCTTAAATATTTATTTGTATTTTATTCAACTCATAACTCTGCATGATTCTACTTTGTAACTCTACTACAAGACTACTCACACTTTATTATGTACTGAAGAAATATTTCTTAAGTACCACACACCACTTATTACATCTCCTTCAACAAATAGCAAAAACTTGATTTAAAGTCCACAACTCTCTCCTCATGGTTTTTCTGCTCATTAATATAACACAAATCTCTTCTATTTCATCCATAGACGGTAAATATAATAGCACATACAACTATCCTCCCACAACAATGTATAGTTGACCAATTTTCAAAAGATAAAAAATAACATGATTTTTTTGAAAATTTCAGCTTTTTAATCTTTATGATCTACATAGTTTGTAGTCGAAAACAACAAAAAATTTGGATAAAAATCACTATATTTTTGTGAATCTGAAAAAAAAAAAAAGTTTGACTTTCTTTTGTCTTTGGTACTTTTTTGTGGGAGATTAGCCTATACCTATAATAACCACCATCACCACTTTTTCCATTGTTGTGTATCATCTACTTAGTTCTGTAAGTATTGCTCATCCATAATAGAGATATTGTCACTTTCACTGTTCTTGTATGAATTGATTATGGATTAATGTTTATCAATTATTTTTTATCCCGTATACTCTGTCTCACTTCAAGACCCCCTTTGCAAATTATTGTTGTGTGACCTTTTCCTTTGTAGAATCTTTGCAATCAATTTTGAATTTTGCACAATTGTGAAGCCTCTGTCTTATCTTTCCAAGCAACTCATTGACTATTTAGGAGCTTCAGTAGTTCAAACATGTCAACAGGTCAAATTTTATCATTGTTTATCAACATAACTTAGTGGTGAAGTCTCCAAGTAGGACAAGTTAACTTAGTAGTTAAGTTTCCTAATTTTAAAAAGAAAGATAATTTTTTCAGTTTTGTATATATAAGAAGATATAGAAGGTGCAAGTATAAGCATCTAAGATAGAGCTAAGCATACTAAAACAAGACAACAACAAATTGGGCCTCTAGTTTTGAATTATTTCCTTTGTACTCTATTTTAGTACAGAGAGGACTTAGCAAAAGTCTATTATTGTAATGCACTTTAGAGCAATGGTTTCTCTAGGCATACAAACTTCTCATTACAGCCCTATAGTGTTGTATATGTTTTTGTTTTTGTAAAAAACAATAGAGTTGGTTGTAGATGCTTATTAGAGTTATTTTGTTTTAGTTTTGGTTATTGAATATAGAAAGTGGTATAATCTATTACACATCGAACACTTTCATCATCTCCATTCTTATTTGGTTAATTCCAATGTGTGGTTGGAAAAAGAGCAACCATTTCTATGTTCCATCGCTCTACCCAAATTGGGTGAAATATTTTGATTTTGGAAGCATTAATTTGATATCAATTGTTATGTTTTTCTTTGAAATCTTGACATGGTATAAGAGTTATAGAGCCCTTAATCCAAGTGAGTTTAGACATTTGTGTTCATTGGGTGTTTGAAGTTATTGTGTAGGGGACATGGTTGGAGATAAGAGAAAGGTGTGGCAGGAATCACCATCCTTTAATGGATAGAACTATCACGTTTGGGTGAGAAAAATGAAGACCATCATGATAGCTAATGATTTGTGGGATCTTGTGATAAGTGGTTTCATAGATACCATAGACCTTTCTCAGTTCACTTCCCTCACAAACAACTAGAAGACTCGGTTGAGAGAGACAAGAAGGAAAGATGCTAAGGCGATGATCCTGATTGAAGCAGCCTTGATAGAGGCATTATTTCCAAGAATAATAGTAGCTAGTTATTCCAAAGAAGCTTGGGATACTCTCAATTCTACATTTAAAGGGACTAATCAAGTCCATGTTGTGAAGTTTTAGATGCCTTGAAGAGAGATCAAGTCTCTTTTTTATGAAAGAAAATGAATTTGTTTCTGAGTTCAATGCTAGAGTGTCCACTGTATTAAATTAGTTGAAAGCTAATGGAGAAGAGATTGAAGAACAAAGAGTTGTGGAGAATATCTTGAGGAGTTTACCTCAAAAGTTTGATATGTTTGTGATTGCCATTAAGGAGTCAAAAAACTTGTCCAAGTTGACAATTGATGAATTGATGGGTTATTTCCATACTCATGAGAACTGTATAAATAGATCATCAAATTCCTCCCAAGAACTCACCTTCAAAGGTCAAGGCAATGCAAGAGGTAAGGGGAGAGAATGAAACAACTCTAGACATTCTCTTAGAGGAAGAGGACATGGTAGCTTTGGATAAAGAAATGCTAGAGGAGAAAACTTAGCAAGTAGCTCTTAGAATAACCCCCAAGGAGGAAGAAGGAATCAAAACTCTAATAAGAGCAACATTGAATTCTATTATTACCACAAGTTTGGGCATTATGCAAATGAATGCTGGAAGAAATAGAGTGACCAACCACAACATGTTAATGTTGATGATGAAAATGTTGGAGAAAGAAAGAATGATACCACCTTCATCATATGCAATATTGGTGAAGAAGGCAAGCTTGAAGTTTGGTACTTGGACAACGGCTGTAATAACCATGTGAGTGGTAATGAAAGTATGTTTTCTTTCATTGATAAAAATTATAAGTCTGAAATCAAGATGGGGAACAATGTAACTATCCTTGTGGTGGGAAAAGGAATGTTATGATTCATACCAAGTAAGGAGAGAAGAAAGAAATTTAGAATGTTCATTTTGCCCCTGGTATTAAGTACAATCTGATGAGTGTTGGACAACTCATTCAAAATGGATACAAAGTGCTATTAGAAAATGATCAGTGTGTCATTCATGAGAAAGATGAGAAAAGAAAGTTGTTGCAGTAGTCCAAATGACAAAGATCCAGATGTTTTCGTTAAAGATTGAGACATGTTTCAGCTCTCAATTTGATGTTGCACCTCCCAAGCAAGTGTGTACAACAGTAAAAAAGAAATCAAATTTTAAAATTTTGATTGAAGACCCCTCCTAGCTATGAAATTTAAGGTATGGACATCTTGGATATGTTGGTTTGAATTTTTTATCCAAAAAAGAATGGTGGATGGTTTGCCAAGTGTTTAGAGAACCCAGTAGCAAGTGTGAGGCTTGCATTTTGGGTAAGCAACATAAGCTGCCCTTTAAATCTAGTAATTCCACAAGGGTTGGAGCACCATTAGAGTTGGTGCATACTAATATGGTAGGCCCTATTCAAGTTACTTCCATAGGAGGGAGTACTTATTTTATGACCTTTATTGATGATTTTAGTCATAGAACATGGGTGTATTTTCTAAAAAATAAATTTGAAGCTTTTAATAAGTTCTTAGTAAAGCCTAGACTGGAAAGGAAAGTGAACATTGCATCAAAATCCCAAGGTCAGATAGAGGATAGTATACCTCCAATATTTTTGTGAAATTTTGTAGGCAAAATGGTATAAGGAAAGAGCTAATAGCCTGATAAGTAGGAGATAATTTCCACAGCAAGTCAAATTGTGATATTGCTATTAGGATTTAACTGTGTGATTTTTGAGTCAAACTCATTGACCCATGAGTTTGACTCAAAAATCACATAGTTAAATCCTGATAGAAATATCACAAGCTAATAGCCTATTATACTCCACAAAAAAATGGAGTGGTTGAAAGAAAGAATAGGAATATCATTGAGATAGCCAGAAGCATGTTGAAAGAAAAAGGTCTCCCAAATGAAAATTGGGGAGAGGCTATAGCAACAAAAGTTTGCTTGATTAATAGAAGCCATACAAAAGTAGTATGTGATAGGATACCTCTTGAGGCATGGGCAGGGCATAGATGGATAGTTGAACACTTGAGAGTGTTCAAGTGTGTAGCATATGCACATGTATAAAAGGAGAAAAGTCAAAAGTTTGGTGATAAAGGTGAGAAGTGTATTTTACAGGTTATAGTTTAGAATCTAAGATATATAGATTGTATAACCCTCTTACCAAGAAGATCATCATTTGAAGAGATGTTGAGTTTTTGGAGAATGAGTCATGGAATTGATCGGTGGATGCATTATCTAGAACTTCGAGTAAAGTTCCTATTATTGATGAAGATGATGAGCTAGATGATCAGCAAGATGAATCAATACCACAAACATAAGGCTCCTGATAGCTCTAGATTGGTCCTAAAAAAAATAGGCTAAACAGAAAACAACTCAAGACAATAAGACAATCAGTTTCAGATAGGTCTAAACAACTTCATAATAACACACAAAGTATTTTTGATAGTTCTAGACAACTCTGGATTTAGCCTGCACAACACAACATCAATAGTGAGAGTTTAGATCCTACTCTTAGTTCCCTTCTACTGAAAAACACTAAAGGTCTTAAGGAGATTGTTGATCTTAGATTGGTTTTGACAAGTGAGTGTCAACACACTTAAGCTAGAGCACAACATGTAAATATTAGACCATGTCGAGTTATAATGAGTGTCGAGCCACTCATGTGCCAAGTCACTCAAGTGCCAAGAAGATAGACCATGCTGAGTGATTTAGGCATCGAGTAAACAATGGATGCCAAGTAGTGCAGGTGTCAAGTCATAGTATAAAGATTAGTGCATGCGAAGCATCAGAGACTTCATATGCCAAGTAACACAGTTAAGACATATTTGTTTGTAATGACACAAACAACTATGTAAACCATTTTTGAGCCAAATTAAGGATAAATTATGAGATTTTGGAGATAAGAATGAATCTCTATTTGGATTCCCTATGCAATTACATGCAGCCGATTAGAAAATGGTAAGGTTTAATTCACAAAATGGATGAATCTTAGCCATAGATTCATACCTAACCCTAAGTCTCCTAGTCTTCTTAAGGAGGAAAAAACCCTAAACTATCTAATGAGTGTGTAAGGAATTGAAGGAGAGTATAGAGAATTTTGCATGCACAAATAGAGCATTCAAGGAGACTTAGAAGTTATGAAGAAAGAGTAAATTGCAGAATCAGTTAGAGAAGAACAAAGGATAGAGTAAAAGATATAGCATTGAGATATCTAATCGAGAAGGATCAAGAAGACATTTTTTAGAGGTGATCTATTATCAAGCAAACAAGTACTAATCGTAGGATCTATGCTGAGACATTGTAATAGGTGATTTTAGTCAAATCTTTTAATAGAGTAGTCCTAATAGGCTGTATGAAATCCTTTAACAGGGTGCTTACTTAGTTGTAAGTTGAAGTCCTCTAACAAGGCACACTTCTAATAGGGTGTTAAAATCCTTTGACAAGGTGAGACCTAATAGTCTTTGTAAGCCTTTAACAGGGTAGACCTTTCACAGGGTAGATCCTGATTCATGATCAGAACATTGTAACCTTAATTGGATACACTTTACAATTGTAGTAGTGAATGTTTGTGGGTGTCATCCCTACCCCAATTTTACTTTCTCACTTAGAGGGTTTCTGGTAATCATATCTGATGTTATGTGTGTGATTGCTTATATATTTACATGATTTAGATGTATGTGCTTTACATGTTATTTCAATTTATCTATTGAATGCATGAGATGAATGTGTGGTGAAATTTTTATGGGTTCAAGTTTTAACTGTTGATTCACCCCACCTCTCTCAAAAGTTTACCTTATCTATTATAATTCCAAAAATTGGGATCAGATCTTTTTTCTTTGAAAGAGAAGCTTTGTAGCTTTGAAGAAAGATCTTGAAATGTAAGTCTACAAGTTGGGAAAGACTATTGGGAACCAGGGGATTGAAATACATCTTATACGACATGAAATGAATGGAGCAAGAGAAGCTTTAAAAAATTCCTTGTAGAACTAGGATTATGAACATACAAAGATTTGAAGGTTATTGCTACAACTATCAGAAGTATGGACATACAACTTTTGAATGCAGATCCAAATCCATGTTGTCATCAAATAGGCAAAAAAGAAAAGTAATAATGACAATTCTTATAATTGGGATTATAATACAAGATATAGCTGTCATTATTGTCAAGAATATGGACATGTTCTTGAGAATTGTATTAGGACACACTTCAGTGGTAACTACAAAAGGTGGTTGAGTCAAACTAGATGCTTTAGTTGTTTGAAGATTGGTCACATCAGTAAATATTGTCCAACTAGGTCAAAGGCACCAAGTTGTCAATTTGATAATGGTAAAGGCAAGACAAATGTCGAACACATCAGAGATGAGATGAACAAGACATGGAAAAAGAAAGATGATTTCAAAACACCAAATGGAGAAGCAATCACTTCACCCAATGGGTCAAGTGATCACACCTCATCAAACTAGGCAATCAAGAGGAATGTGGGACTAATATTCAAGTGTTATATCATACATCAATTCCAAAAGGAGATAGTATTGAAAAGACTACATTAGCGTGAATAAAGATGCGAGATGTTGAAAATTCAAGTTAAATCTTTAAGGTTTTCACGTTGTTGTCGAGCATGAAATTTTTCCTATGTATGCTGAGTGGAATGTAAGAAGATTTTGAGCTAGCAGTCTAGCTAGTTGATGCCAAGCTAACAATAGCTACCGAGTGAACTTGAAATTGGTTGATGCTGAGCTTACAGCTATGTGAGCACTCAACATTAAATGCAAGGTTTGCAAAGGGTATATGATTGAATTCTACTCATTTTTCATCATTTCAAATTTGAGAAGGAGTGAGTAGAGTAGAAGGTGATTTAGAAACTCGCTCAAAGTGTTTACAAAGATTTTAGCAACGATATCACACCAGTGCATCAGATTTCACAAGGTATTTATCAAGAACTGAGCTACACAGCTTTAATTTTCATAAACCGTAGTTTGACAAAATAGCATATAGTTCAAAAAATATTGAAGGGAAGGAAGTTTTAAATGTTCAGCTAGTTAGTAATGAAGTTAAATGACCTATTTTTAAAGCCATTCTTGACATTGCTTACAAACAAGACCCTTCTAGTGCATTGTTTATGATCCCACCAAATCTAATTATGGTGCAAGATGTGAGGAGATGTTATAACTATAAAGTTAGTAGCATTGGAGACCTAGAGATTAGAGAAGCATATAACAAGTTATGTTTTTCATAATGGTGTTTTAAAAGAAGAATTCAAGATCATAGAGAGAAAGGGTTTAACATGAGCCCTAGATTTTCCTAATGTATTCAAAACATAGTGGATACAAATTGTGCTGAGTTGAATTCATGATGGTTCTTTATGGCTAGAAGGAGGACCTATCAAGATATCCAAGAGAATAATTCATAGGCTTACTAGCTACCCAACCCTAGATTGGCCCATGACACTCAAGAGTGATTCCAAGGAAGTAATTGAGAAGAACACTGGAGCAAAATGGAATAAGAGAGGCATGACAATAGATACAATTGCTGATCCATTGTTAAACATTGTTGTAAGGGCCATCTCACATAAATTCTATCAATCTAACAGATTGAATAGTGTACCCTGTACAGCTGTGGATGTTGGTTATAAAATTGTAAACAAAGATCACACATATGATCTCGTAGAGCTACAATTGCAACAACTAATGGAGAATCTTGGAACAATCAGGAAAACTGAGAGTGCATAGTGCAAATTTGGTTCCATGCTAGTTTGTATATTCTTTTATGTACAAAAAATATTCCCCTCACTTGGTGCTATAGGATGGAAGACCAATAGATCAATTGTAGTGCAGATTAATGAGTACATTGAGCATCTAGGTGAGAATTTTGAGTCACTGATGACTAGTTACTTTGAAGATTTCAAAAATTCAATGAAGGAAAGGATGGGGATACCAGTTTCTTTAGTTGAGAAACATTATAATGATGTATGTTTTCTTGTTGATGCTGACTAAACTTTCATACAAGCTACCATACCAAGGGTAAGATGGTTGAGATCCTTAGGGTATGAGATAAATGTTGATGAAGCCTCAGTAGCTATAACAACTCTACTAGTAGAGGAAGTAGATAAGAGTGCAAAAGTTTTTGGAAACTATGAGATGGTAAAATCTAAGATTACCATAGAGTTGAAACCTAAATCAGCCATGAAGAAGAAGGAAAAGATGGTAAATAAATTGAAAGCCAAATTTGGAGAGGGTGTTAAATAAGAAGAAGAAGAGAAGGAGGAGGAGGAGGAAGAGGAAGAAGAAACACAAACACAAACACCTCTAGCATTGACACATGGTAGGTGAGAAGACAAGGAAGAAGAGGAGACTGAAGGTGTTGAGGGAGAAGAAGCCAAGGAAGCACCAACTCTAGATGAGCCAAAGAAAAGGAAGGCTAAGGCATAACCAGTGGCAAGGGAATTTTTTATTATCAAACCTAGTCAAGCTAAACCCACTGCACCTACCACTAGAGCCAGCATAAGTGATACAACATAGAAGGCCAAAGAAAAGACAAAGATGACAAAACAAGGAGGCCAAGAATAAAAGAAACCAAGAAGGAAATTTGTGGCATAGCTAGATTCTGAGGAAGGGAAGACTAAGTCAGATGATAACAACCAATTCAAAGTGGTGAGTCACAATCCTCTCTCAGATCTTGAGAACTTATGTGAAAATGTAAAGAACAAAGTAGAGCTATCAAGATTTTTACATGTTGATTTTGATAAATTGGGTAAAGTAGAGAAAAACCAAGTTGAAGAGGCATTATATGCCATGATGTCAAATTTTAAGACAACTCCACTAGAATTTTCCAACTTAGTACCTAAGGGTCTATATGACAATAGTTGAGCAAACATGGCATTATTGTCTAAATTTGGAAAGACAAATCAGGAACACACAACTAGCCCAAGTAATGCCAGAGTTGACTAAGGAAAAAATTGCTAAGGCTATCAAAAAATATGCAATTAGCTTCACAGAAAAATATAGAGCCTTTAGCATTATCCAAAATAATATTGAGGGTGTTGTTAAAAAGTCAACACAAATATGGAAACTCATTTATGGGTTAACCATAGTGAAGAAAGGAGAAACTGATCCTTTAGAGGCTAAGGCTGGTGCTAAAGATGATGATAAAGGTGATGATGATAAAGAAGATGATGAAAAAGACAATTTAGCTAGAGGAGAGATGGAAATGAATGAAGTTTACAAGGCAACTACTAAGTGTGAGCAGCAAGAAGAACATAGTGTGCATGACACAAAATTTCCAAATGTCAGTACTCCTCATGACACAACCCAAACAATTGAGACCATAACTATAAAGGATGTTTCTAATTCATTAGCTTAGAACATCAATCTACTTGCTATAGAAGATTTGAAGAAAATACTAGATCAATCTACACTCCAAGCTAAGCTTTGTGAAAATTGAGTTTTTTTTAATGTAGAAGAATTGGAAAAGGCAGTAACTGATGTCACAAGGGATAAGGTGAATCCACAAGAACCACCTTCCATCATCCCTTTAGTTACTAATGTACAACCTTTGTTTCTGATGTCACAAGATACATCTACTAAGGTTGATACAATTGTTAAATCTAATATTGTTGTGAAGAAAGCAAAAGAGAAAGATGTCACTATAGGATAGATAGATTCATCTGTACCTATAACATAGGAACAAGGTGCTAGCCAAGTTATAATGATATACCAGGGCAAGCCCATTTAGAGGGTGAGTTAACACCAAAGGTGAAGGAATAAGTGGTCATCTAAGCACTTGTATCCTTACCAACACTCGATGCTCCTTCTACACAAACTCTTTAGATGCCAGGCACAAAAGCCATTCCATTGCAAATCTTAGTGCCAAGTCCTAGCTCATCAAAAGTTGAAAAGGTAATACATTATGGAGATATAATTCTTGATGAATAAATTGTTATTCCAAGGTATAACTATGATACTATGACATTGGAACAAATAGGCATATTACAACAAGCCTTAGAAAGGAAAAGGCATCAAGAAATGCTTAGGAGAGAGCATAGGTAGAAGAAAGCACTTCAATATATTAAGGACATCTTTCTAGATGCATTTAGTCTATCAACTCTTGAAGAGACCAAGCCACTAATAGAACAACTGATAGATATAGTGGAGAAGGTCAGCAATGATGACCTTGATACAAATGAAAAACTTTTAGAATGGTCAAAAAAGTTTCAAAACAAGATGAATGAGAAAATATCTAGTGAGATAGCACTAACTCAAGTTGCATTAAAAACTAAGGTTAAAGAGGTGAAGAAGGTACTTGAGAATATATTCTCATTGTACACAAAACTATGTTTTCACTCAAGAGATCAGAAGTCACATTTTGAGTTTGGAATGCAGGATTACTACATCAGGTGACAACCTACTTACAAATCCAGCTCAGAGTGAGAAGCCTTTTAGAACAATACTTTAGACACAAAGTCAATTAGTTGTATTGAAAATAGATGAGGCTAGCATAAGAGCCAAATTGACATGCATAGAGGCATTTCTCACCCCACACATGGAGATATTGCACAAGGAGCTAGGCTATGCAGAAACTCTATTGAAGAAAGACCCTAATCTTTCTACTTTAGATGGTCTAGTGCACCTTTCTATCAAGCTTGCAATCCAAATCAAATCATTGAATGTTTCTTGTGATAACTAGGATGCAACCCTCAAGATCATAATGGATGTATATAAATATTTTCTAGAAAAATACACTATAAGTGTGTAGCCCATTTGACATAAGTGTCAAAAAGGGGGAGGATAAAAAATAAAGGGAGAGATAGAGAATATGGGGGAGATAAAGAAAGGAGGAGATATAGATACATCATTGAGGGAGGAATAATTTTGAGGAGAAAAAAGCAACATGTAGACATATCAACTAAGGGAGGGCATGAAAGAGAATCAGTAGAGACACATTTACTTAGAGAGGAGCACATATTTTAGATACAAAACAAACATATTAACTCAGAGGGAGTTATCAATTTTTTATACAAGTTATTACAAAATTTTGACATTTTGAAGTTTTGTATATAAGCCGAGTCATGGATATGTTATGCTCAAGAGATTAAGGTTGATAATGCATATTCAAGTGTTTTTGACACTCATGTCAAAGGGGAAGATTGTTGATCTTAGATTGGTTTTGACAAGTGAGTGTTAACACACTTAAGCCATTTACTTAGTTCATGTCAAATTAGTAATACATGCCAAGCACAACATGTAGATATTACACCATGCTGAGTTAAAATGAGTGCCAAGCCACTCACATGCCAAGTCACTCAAGTGCCAAGTAGATAGACCATGCCAAGTGATTTAGGAGCTGAGTAAATAGTGGATGTTGTAGTAGTGCAGGTGTCAAGTTAGAGTATAAAGATCAGTGCATGTTGAGCATCAGAGACTTCATATGCCAAGTAACATAGTTAGGACATATTTGTTTGTAATGGCACAAGCAACTATGTAAACTATTTTTGAGCCAACTTAAGGATAGATTATGATATTTTGTAGATAAGGATGAATTTCTATTTGGATTCCCTATGCAATTACATGCAACCAATTAGAAAATGGAAAGGTTTAAGTGACAAAATGGATGAATCTCAGCTATAAATTCATACCTAACCCTAAGTCTCCTAGTCTTCTTAAGGAGGAAAAAACCCTAAACTATCTAATGAGTGTGTAAAGAATTGAAGGCGAGTATAGAGAAGTGCTGAGTCATAGTATAAAGCTCAGTGCATGTCAAGCATTAGAGACTTCATATGTTGAGTAACACACTTAGGACATATTTGTTTGTAATGGCACAAACAACTATGTAAACCATTTTTGAGCTGATTTAAGGATAGAATTCAATATTTTGGAGATAAGGATGAACCTCTATTTGGATTCCCTATGCAATTACATGCAACCCATCAAAAAATGGGAAGGTTTAAGTGGAAAAATAGATGAATCTCAGCTATAGATTCCCTACCTAACCGTAAATCTCCTAGACTTTTTAAGGAGGATTAAACCATAAATTATCTAATGAGTGTGTAAGGAATTGAAGGAGAGTATAGAGAAGTTTTCATTCACAAATAGAGCATTCATGGAGACTTAGAAGTTATGAAGAAAGAGTGAATTATAGAATCAGTTAGAGAAGAACATGGGATAGAGTGAAAGATACATCATTGAGATATCTAATAAAAAAGGATCAAGAAGACATTTTTTAGAGGTGATCTATTATTAGGCAAGGAAGTTCCAATTAGAGGATCTATACTGAGACATTCTAACAGGTGATTTCAGTCAAATCTCTTAATAGAGTAGTCCTAGCAGGCTTTATGAAATCCTTTAACAGTGTGGTTGCTTAGTTGTAAGTTGAAGTCCTTGAACAAGGTGAGACCTAATAGTATTTCTAAGCCTCTAATAAGGAAAAATTTTCATAGGGTAGATCATGATTCATGATCAAAAAACTGTAACCTTAATTAGATACAATTTACAACTACAGTAGTGAAGATTTGTGGGTGTCATCCCCACCCTAGTTTTACCTTCTTGGAGGGTTTCTGGGTAATCATATTTGGTGTTATGTGTGTGATTGCCTACATATTTACATGATTTCGATGTATGTTCTTTTAATTTTATTTTAGTTTATCCATTGAATGCATGAGATAGATGTGTAGTGAAAGTTTTATGGGTTCAAGTTCTAAAAGTCTTAAGGAGATATACCAAGATGATAGGTATAATGATTTTGATGAGAATAGTAATTTTGAATTATTTTCTCATAGTGATCCAATTTACTTTGAAGAAGTTGTGAAAGAAGAAAAATGGTGTGAGGCCATGGATGAGGAGATAGATACAGTAGAAAGAAAGGAAACTTGGGAGCTAACTAATTTGCCTCCCAACAAACAAGTTATTGGTGTGAAATGGGTGTATAAAATGAAGTGTAATGCTGATGGAAAAATAGATAAGTATAAAGCACATTTGGTGGTCAAAGGACACAAATAGCAGTTTGGTAGAGACTATGATGAGACATATGCACCTATGGAAAGGGTGGAAATTGTGTGTGCTATCATAGCAATTGTAGCCCAACACAAGTGGAAGGTATTTCAAATGGATTTGAAATCCCCCTTCCTTAATGGTGTGTTTAAAGAAGAAGTATGTGGATCAGCTACCTAGTTGTGAAGTTCTTAGTGAATAAGGTAAAAAGTATAGGCTGAAGACAAATCTTCATGGGCTGAAGCAAGCACCAAGAGCATGGTACAACCAGATTGACTCACATTTGTTGAGCAACGATTTTAACAAAAGAGATGGTGAGCCTACTCTTTACATTAAGGAAATAGATGGTAAGATTTTAATTGTTTTCTTATATGTTGATATTATGGTTTTTACTGGGGATGATGATCTCCTTATTGCTGATTTCAAACAAGCTATGAAGGATGAGTTTGAAATGATAGATTTAGGAATCTTGAGATACTTTCTAGGGATAGAAGATAACTAAATGGATGATGGTATTTTTATTTCTCAAGAGAAGTACATGCACATCAGATTTTAGAAAGGTTTAGAATATTTAACAACAAGGGTAATTGATAAGGAAGATTGCAACAATAGTGTGGATCCAACTACGTTTAAGAGTTTGGTTGGAAGTTTGATGTACTTAACAACAACTATGCCTAAAATTATACATGCAATGAGTCTGATTTCTCAGTTTATGAAAACACCAAATGACACTCATTGGAAAGAGAGTAAGAGAATCCTAAAGTATGTGAAAGGAACCAAAGGATACAATATTTTATATACTGTTGATAATGATTCTAGGCTAGTTGGCTATATAGATAGTAATTGGGCTAGAAGTCTACATAATAGAAAAAGTACTTCTAGTTATGTTTTTCACATGGGTTATGGAGTGATTACTTGGTCTTCCAAGAAGTAACCCATAGTCACCCAATCTACAACTAAGGTTGAGAATATAGCAACAAATACAAAACTGTGTCAAGTATTTTAGTTGAGAAGGATCTTAGTTGATTTGAAGGAAGAACAAGTGGAACTAACCACCAGATTTTGTAATAATATGTCTCCCATTTCTTTAAAAAAAAATCATGTGTTTCATGGTAGAAGTAAACATATAGAAATAAAATATCACTTTATTCATGAATATGTTGAAAATGGTGAAATATATATGGAATTTTGTAAGTCTAAGCAGCAGTTGGCATAAATCTTCACCAAGCCTTTAACCATTAGAAATTTTCAAAAGTTGAGAAGGAATCCATGAGTAGTTGATCAAGCATGATCATGAGTGTTTTTTTTTATGGCTCAGACAAAGGGGGAGTGTTGAAATTTAGAATTTGATTGTACAAAGACTCTATCTTATCTTTCAAACAACTCATTGACTATCTAGGAGCTTCTAGTAGCTTCAGGAATTCAAGCATGTCAACATGTCAAATTTTATGATTGTTCAACAATCTTATTTTCTAGCCCCTTCATAACTTAGTGCTGAAGTCTTTGAGAAGGACAAGTTGACTTAGCAATTAATTTTACTAATTTATAAAAGGAAGAGAATGTTTTCAGTTTTGTATATATAAGTAGAGATATAAGATGCAAGCATAAGCATCTAAGATAGAGCTCAGAATAGAGCATACTAAACCAGGACAACAACAAATTGTGCTTGTAGTTTTGAATTATTTCCTTTGTACTCTATTTTAGCATAGAGAGGACTTAGGAGAATTTTTTTTATTGTAATGCACTATAGAGAAGTGGTTTCTCTAGGCATACAAACTTTTCATTATAGCCCTATAGTGATGCATATGTTTTTGTTTTAGTAAACAATAGTAGAGTACTTGCCATAGATGTTTATCAAATTTATTTTGTTTTAGTTCCAATTATTGAATATAGAAAGAGATATAATCTATTTCACTTCCAACACTTCCATTGTCTCCATTCTTATTTGGTTTATTCTGTTACATGGTTGGAAATGGAGTAACCATCTCTGTGTTCCACCACTCTACCTAGTTTGAGTGATTATAATTTGATTTTGGAAGCATTAATTTGATATTTGTTGTTCTATTTTGCTTTCAAAATATTGACAATATGGAATGAAATGATCCAATGTGAATCTTGAAATATCGATATTCCACTTTTATTTCTTTTTCTAATTCCCTATCACATCTATACTAAAGACTATATAAACCTGGTTATATAACTACATCTAAAATCTAGTTTATGTTCTTCTAATACAATTGTAAGAACAATCCATTATTGATGTATATTTTATAATTCTAGGTACTATTTCATAAGGAACGATTTTCATATTTCTATTGTCTCTTATGTTAGCAGATCATGTTCTTATACTACTGTAATGTCTTCATTTTGGTGGCTCTAAAAATAAGCAACAAATTTCTTTTTTGTCTTCTTATTCATCCTTATTGAAATTTGATTGATTGTAAATCCAATATATATCTTGTCTCACCAAAGGGTTTCATCCTTTTGAATTATTATTAAAAATAATTATCATTAAAAGCAATAATATGTCCCATGTAACAAATTAGTGTATTAATAGAACATTAATAGCACTAGAAACTGTCAGCACATAAACAAAAATACACAGTTTTCTTCTATAATACATACATACATACATACATACATACATACATACATACATACATACATACATACATACATACATACATACATACATACATACATACATACATACATACATATATATATATATATATATATATATATATATATATATATATATATATATATATATATATATATATATATATATATATATATATATATATATATATATATATATATATATATATATATATATATATATATATATATATATATATATATATATATATATATATATATATATATATATATATATATATATATATATATATATATATATATATATATATATATATATATATATATATATATATATATATATATATATATATATATATATATATATGTAGTTCAAAGTATCAACAGTAAAAGTAAATTCTTGTAGAATAGTAATAATAAAAATATAGTGTCTATACCATGTAGGTTGGATAAGAGTAAATCTAGCTAGGCTTATCAAAAAATTGAAAAAAATATATATAAAAAAAAAGAACTAATGTCTTCCCAACCACTTCAATAGTAGTGTGGAAGTCCATTCTTCCTTAAGAAACTGGAAGAAATCTTCGTAGTGTTCATCTATCTTTGGTTTAGTCCCAAAGATATTTTCATGTAGAATACATAGTATCACCAAACATGCATGCATCTCTTTAATATCAAACTTATTAGAATTTTTAATTCTCTAGTTAAAGATGCTAACCTCTCTTCTCAACTCCTAAAGTGTCATTTCTTTCTTCTTAATCTTCTCCTTCATCTTTCCCAGCAACCCACCAAGTGTCCAACCACGAGTATCCTTAGTTGCCTCCATAACATAAAATTGCACAAAAGAGGGGCTAGGTTTGGATTTTTTTTATAATAATGGCATTTAATAATATTATTCAAATTACCATTTAATTATATTATGATTATGGTGTTTATTACTTATTCATATTTTATTATTATGATAACATTATTAATTGATATGGATGGATGGATGGATGCAGATGGAACACCCCAGTTTTGATATTCTTGTTTATGACTAGTGGAATGTTGAGGTTGAAGGGCCAACTATGTTTAAGATAGATATAAAAACTAAGTCATGTTAAAAAAAAGTCAATACTTGGAACATGGAGATTTTTGGGGATATTTTCCTTAAAAGAATAGTAATTGAAAATGGTCTAGATGAAGTTCAAAAGTCTATTCAAGAGGAAGGGAATTCTTAGGGTTATGTTAATAAGGAAAGACAATTGCTAGTGAAGTATTTGTTGGAATTCTTTTTGAATAATTGAGAGGGGGGTGAATCAGTTATCCAAGGTCTAGATGTATAAATAAAACTTTTCATAGCTTAGTGAACCCATAAAACATTTATCATTAGGCATGCATCCATAAGATTATGCAATCACTTCAAAGTTGTCTGTTACGGTCAAATCAATTTGCAAAAATGTAAACATGAAACATAATGGATTTAGTAACACATTTGACACAATGATTTACATGGACTCTCAATTTAGGAAAAACCACCAGTAACATGCTACTCTTTTTCACTCTTCTAAAGTGATGTCCTATGAAAGGCTAACCATATTAAAGGTTACAATACACACTGTTAAATGTAACCATGTTAAAGGATTTCAATCACCTTGTTAGGAGTGGGCCTTGTTAGAGGACTTTAGACCATTCACTTGGAATGTCACCCAGTTAAAGGATTTACAAATGAATATTAGGTCAACCTTAATCCAAAGGATTTACCCTAGATTGATACAATTATTATAGAGTAATAGTAAGGCTTGATCTGATAACAACTTACAACTCCATTTGTAGATTACAGATCTCTATTTCAATCCTCCATTTTGCTTGGCTTTCACACATTTTAGCTCTGATAGCTTGTTCACCCTTCAAGCATCCATACCCTTAAGCCTTCTTGCTTAACATGTCAATGTAGACTCTCGATTAGGTCACTTGATGAAGCAATACCCTTGACTTTTTGTCTTCCTTAGGTTCTCACACATAACAACCCTTGCTTTTGACCAACCATCCCTATAAATAGAGAATTAAGATCTTTTGTCATTTTTTCTCCATCATCCAATTTAGGGTTAGGACAAATTAGGTAGGATTCAATTAATCTACCCCTCATTCCATATCACTTCTAGAAACTTCTCCTTCAATCCTCTTTGAATTTGCCTTAAAATAGGTTACCATGAATTATGTAACACCAATTCATCAATCTTACCTTCCACCTAGTCCATACAATCTAAGAAAAAAAACTTTTTAGCTTAAATCCATTGAATTCATGATAATTTCAATAATGTTGGCACTCCACATTAACTTGCTTCTGATGCTCAGCACATACTACATTGTTCGACATCCTTTGAAAATCACTTGGCATGAATTAAAGTTTACTAGTGCTCAACATCAACTAAACTTTACTCGGCATCCACTATTTTTTTTGGCATACACTAAAATATACTTTTACTCAACTCTAACTAATTTTTTGCTTGGTTTGCACTAACTTTTCTCGGTGCCTACTATCCATTTGGTCAAGCTTGGTAGACAAACGTATTTTAACTTGTTCTTATGAACTTGTTTAGTATAACCAACCTTTGCAACCTTAAGTAAATTATCAATGCACTATAATATCAATGTCTTAGTTGATTCTTGTATTCTTTTTTGATATCATAACTCAACCTTTCCTCTAGGTGCTATTGTTACATCTTTTGATCAAATTCTCTTTATCAATCAAATAGGTAATAGTACTTAAATCATAAGTAGTTGTCTTACTAGTAAAAAGAAAGATTGAAATTAGCAACAAAAAAATGATTGAAAGACATTTATCATACTTGTACCAATATGGTTTCAAAAATCTCCTTCCTCAACAATCTCCCTCTTTGGCATTGATGGAAAACCAAATTGATCAACCAAACTAACTTAGTTAAAATAGCAAGATCAAAAAAATACCAAAAAGAAAATAATTCCTTGTATTGAAATCTATCCCTCTATCATCAACTTTCATCTTCTAAATAGGTTACAAAATTCTATTTTTTTCTGATTTAATAGACAATCAAAAATCAATTCATCCTTATGACTCCCTCTAAATTACTTCTTAGATCTCCCTTCTATGATATCTCTCTCTTACTAGGTAGATGTTATTAGTAGATACACTTTCTTTCTTAGCAGTTAGCATTTCTCCCTCATACCATGTGTTAGGATTTCTCTCTCTTTGTTTAATCTCCAATTTCTTGTATTTTCCCTAATTAGTAACTATGATCAGTAACTATCTCCCTCTTTGACAATAATGTCAAAGACTTTTCATCTTAATATGCAAATATGAACTTCTTCAATTTCTCCTATGTCACCTTGCTTGTGACTGATTTTTAGTTTCAACACTTTGATTACTTTAGGCGGTTCCTAAAGTAAGATCCATTGCATCAATTTGTAACATATGGAAATCAACTTATTTGATGTAGGGTAATCCTTTTGTTACTTAGATATCCTTTAATAGGGGTACTAATATAAACATTACTTGTTAGAGGATGGATCCTAGTAGAAGTCTATTACAACATTTAGTACATATGAGCTCTTGTTCGGAGACTTTGAATCCCTATTAGGAGATTCCAACCCTATTAGGAGTTGTGCCAACCCTGTTAGGAGTTGTAGTGCAATGTATGCAAGATGTGCTCATTGCCCAAACATGCAATTTCAACTACAAGAAGAGCTCACTACTCAAACATGAAATTTACTACTATTTTCTTCTTTCCTTTTTTCTATCAACCAAACCAATCACTGTCAAACCTTGTAGACTAGGTCACAAACCTTGGATCTAAATATCAAACCTTAGATCACTTAGAAAAAATTTAGCAATGAAGTTTCCTTCACTTCTACACTAATATGCTTAACTTTGCATTCTTTTCTCTCTCTGCTTACAATCATTTGGCATCAATACAATTCATGTGATGCTTGATAAAGGAAAATGTCCTTCCTTTATACTGAGTCCTCAAAAAAATTCTTGAGTCAGCTGTTAGACCTTCTTAATTAATTATTATAGGACCTAATTATGAACATGTTACACTTAGCTATAACATTAATCTTCTACCTTGCAACTTGAATAACTTTTTGTACACACAATATTATGATGAACAAACTTAGCCACGTCATCACCAATATGTCTTCTTCACATCCTCAACCTCAATTCTCAAAATAACAACTTTTCTAAAAGATATAACAAGTTTACTAGAACATGCCTCTATAAATTTTATCTGAGAATAGACATCACCAAAACTAACATAACATCTTCCAGACTTATCATTTCTTCTTCTGACATTAACTGCATATACAAAATACTTGAAAGTATCTCTCATAACCTTGGATAGTTAGAATTCTCAAATAGTCATCTATACAAACTTGATCTTTCTGATGTTCTTCTGTTAGATACCATAGAAAACTACTATGTTGACATCAATGACAAACTTAGACATGAATGTAACATACTCCCCCATATGAATATCGTCAACATTCATGCTTACAAAAATCTCCCCCTTTGGTATTAATGGCAACATAGATGTAAAAAATCTACTTCCAAGAATACCAATAAAAGACTATTCTCATCTTTTCAAATCCTCTTCATCAATCATTCTCCCCTATCGATATACCTCAATGTACTTTCTATCAAACTATTATTCCATGTTGTACTTCTTTCAAACATACTATACTTATGCTGAACTTCTCCAACTATTATGCATACTATTTTTCATGCCAAACTTCTCCCTTATTGATATCAATGTTAAAGGTTTTAGCAACCAACTTTATTGCATCAAACTCAACAATAACTGATTCATGCTTAGCTTGAGTTTCCAAAGACACTGTTCAAAACAACATCCAACAAGAGTCCTACATGACTCTATCCATTATAGATACTCCTCCATATAAGAAGCATCAACATTTAGTCCAGATATTACACTAGACTAATGCACTCCTGCATCTCTGCTTTGATGTAGGAAGGGGCATAACCCCAATCATACCTTGTAAATACTCAAAAGTCTCTTTGGGAAGAGGCTTAGTGAATATATTTGTAATCTACTCTTTAGTGGTCACATACTCAAATCTTGTTTCCTTTTCTGCAACTCTCTCTCTCAACATGTGATACTTAATAGAAATGTGCTTAGTCTTCAAATGCAACAATGGATTCTTAGACATATTTACTATGCTTGTGTTGTCAACATGTATAAAAGTAGGTTCATTTATTTCTATCCTTATATCCTTTAGCATCTGCTTCATTCGAACAACTTGATTGCAATTTTTTGTTGCTGCAACATATTCTTCTTCTGTTATACTTTGTGATGTACAATCCTACTTCTTTCTTAACCAAGAATATAATCTTCCTTCAAGAAAGAAGGCTCCACCATCGGTGCTCTTTCTATCATCCATATTGCTTGCCCAATTAGCATTGATATAAGTACTTAGAGTGAAATCATTAGATCTATCATACCAAACTCCGAACTCAGATGTTCCCTTCAGATATCTAAATATCCTTTTGATTGCTACATAATGTGCTTATTTGGGATCAGCTTGGAATCTTGCAACAATTCCAACTACATTGGCTATATCCAGCCTTGAGTGAGTAAGATATTGCAATCATCCAATCATAGATATGTACTCCTTCTACTCAACAATAAGTTTCTCATACTTTGTAGATAACTTGTGTCTAGTTACTATAGGTGTTCCAATGGGTTTGTATGTTTTGAAACCAAAATTTTTCTATAAATCCTTCAAGTACTTAGTTTGAGAAATAAAGATTCCTTCTTTATTTTGTACAAACCTATAATCCTAGAAAAAATTCATTTCTCCTATCATACTCATTTCAAATTCTTTCTTCATCTCTTCTACAAATTTCTTGCTTTCCTCATCATTTCCTCCAAATATGATATCATCAACAAATATTACTAGAATCATCAAACCATCATCAATTTATTTCTAATATAGATTACTATCTATCATATATTTTCTATAACCAAGCTTTGTCAAATGCTTGTCCAACCTTGCACACCAGGTTCTAGGTGCTTGCTTCAAGACATACAATGCTTTCTTTAGTTTTCATGCTATGTCCTTATCATCTATCAAAGGAAATCCTTCAAGTTTCTCAATGTACACTTCTTCTTTAAGTTCTCAATTCAAAAATGTTGACTTGACATCCATCTAACACACTTTGAATTTATTTTGTGCTGCATAGGCTAAGAATAATCTTACTACTTATATTCTAGCTACTAGAGCATAGGTCTCATCATAATCTATTCTTTCTTGTGAGTAACCTTTACATACCAATATTGCTTTGTTCCTTATAAGTTGACCTTGTTCATTCATCTTGCTTTTGAATATCCATTTAGTTCCTATCACATTCTTGTTTGCTTGTCAGAGGACCAATTACCATGTCTCTTTCTTTACTATCTAATCTAAGTCCTCTTTCATAGCTTGTTTCCAATAATCATCTTTACATACTTCATCTACATTCTTAGGCTGAATTTGAGATATCAAGCATAGTTGTTCATTAACTCTACTTCTTGTCATCACACCTTTATATTTGCTTCTAATGATTTGCTCAGATGGGTGATTCTTTATAATGTTCTTTCCTAAAGTAGGAGTTGCTATCTCAACTCTTGGCTCTATTGAAGGTTCTAAGATTTGTTCCTTCCTCAACTCTCCTTCATTATGAAAATCATTATTAGTCTTAGGAAATATTTCATCATTCCTTGGCTTTGTAACAACATCATGATATGAATTGTAGTCTATTATTCTCTGTTGTATCCTAAATTTCTCATCAATTCTCACATTTGCACTTTCCATAATAGTCTTATTTCTCAGATTATAACATCTATAAGCCTTTCTTTTCAATGAATAGCCAAGAAACATACCTTCATTACTTTTGGTATCAAACTTAACAATATCGTCATCTCTTTTGATATAACACTTACTCCCAAAATTTTTGAAATACTTAACTATAGGTGAGTGACCAAACCAATATTCATAAGGGGTCTTGTTGTTGGAATTTACAAGTGGGAAGATTTACTTCTGAGAGGGGGGTTGAATCAAAAGTAACTAACTTTAACCTTTTCAAAACCTTTAAACTGATATCATTCACATGCATCTAATTCATCTAATAAACATAAAAGTAAAGACATGCATGAAAATAGATAACACAAGAATTTGGTAACCCAAAAACTTTCCAAAATGAGAAGGTAAAACTGGGGTGGGGATGACACCCACAAAGTATCACTGTAGCAATATGTAAATGTTTAAGGTTATAAAGTTTGACTACTTCCAATGGTTTGCCTTGTCCTATTAAAGACTTTACACCTTGTTAAAAGTGACCTAGTTAAAGGATTTACAAACACTCACTTGGAATGTTACCCTGTTAAAGGATTTAGCACCTTTTTTAAAGGCTTACAACATGGCTATTAAACCAACCTAACATCATAGGATTTTCATGCCTAATACAATTTCTAGAGAGTATTAGAAAGTCTTGACCTAATGACTTGCAATCTTCAATTGCTAATTCCAGATCCTCATTCTATTCTATCTATTCTGATCCTTGCTTGATCTAATATATTTCTTCTTGAAACTCTAATATTTTATTCTTGATCAACTAAATTCTGCAATGTTGCTCTATTATTTCTAAGTCCTTGCACCCCTCTGCACTTTGCTATAATTCACCCATACACTTCTCATGCATGCACACAAATAATGGGGTTTCTCGCTCCTTTTAAAGGCTTCGAAGACTTAAGGTTAGGTATGAATCTATGATCAATATTCATTCTTCATTTCCTACTCAATTCTAGCACTTTTCCTATTGCTTGCATGCCTTCTCTCCATTTTTCTTATCGGTTGCATGTTGATTACATAGGTAATGCAAAAGATTCAATCTTATCTCATGATCCTTCAAGATTCATCCTAAGTTTTCTCAAAAAAAGTTTACATCTGAGTTTGTGAAGGCACAAACTCATATGTTGATTATGTGTTACTCAGTACATATAGGAATTCTATCTCACTCAGCTCCTATGGTGATTCTATTTCACTCATGCATCTATAGTTTTCTCGGCACCTATAGTGACTTGATGTCACTTATCACTCAGCACTTGAACTTCACTCAACACCTAAAGTTCACTCAACACCTATTGAATCTCTGGCTTGACACACACTATAGCTTGGCTTCTATATTATACTCAGCATCATCTTGAAAATTTGGTTAAGTGTGTTGACACTCAATTGTCAAAATTAATCTGAGACCAACAATCTCCCCCTTTGACATGAGTGGCAAAAACACTTAACTAATCATTATGAATCTGATCTCTATGAGTATACTACACATTTTGTTTAGACATGTACAAAACTTTCAAAAACTTGTTCAAAATTTTTGTATACCTCAAAAAATTTATAACTCCCCCCAAGCTGATGTGTCATTTCTATAACCAAAATTCCACTATTGTTACCAAATACTCTTGTGTTGAATTTGTCTCATGTTGATATGTCTGATACTCTTTTCCTTGTCTATACTCTATATCTATTTGTTTCTACTCTCCCTTTGTTTTTGCTCCCCTTTCACATCTTCTTGCAGTTTTTACATTCTTTTGGCTTTATTCCCTTTTTTCTTCTTCAAAATTGTTTTACATGAATATCTCTCCCTTTTGGTATTCTTTATTACCTCAATCTAAGAATGTATTATCTCCCCATTCTTATTATATGCAATAATAAATATCTCCCCCTTTTATTTACATCTTATCTCCTCCTTTTTGACACTTATGTCAAAGGGTCCTAAGAATGAATAGAATATTTAGCCAAAAATGTTTTATTTACCTCCATTATCATCTTCAAAGAAGCATCCCAATTATCTAAGGCAATTTCTAGTGATTTGTGTTGGATGGCTATCTCTTGTGCAAGATGCACTAGGCCTTCTAAGGTAGAAAGATTAGGATCTTTCTTTAAGACATTTTTTGCATAGGCCATTTCCTTATGTAGTACTTCCAAATGTATGGTAATACTAGATTGAATCTATAGCAATTTGGCCTTGACATTAGCCTATTTTGCTATCAATATAGCTAACTCCTTCTAAGTGTGAAGCATTGTTGCAAAATGCTTCTCACTTTGAGTTGAATCTTTGGGTAGCTGTGTGCTAGAAATCTTAAGATTTTGTTTCAAGATTAGTATCCTTTGGCTAGTTTCTTGTGTGAAAAATGACGAGTCACACAATTTGGAGTACAATGAGAATATATTCTCAAGTACTGTTTTCACTTTTTCAATCTTCTTAGCCAATTCCACTTGTGAAAGTTCTATTTCACTAGATATCTTCTCATTAACTTTCATTTGAAATTTCTTTTTAGACCATTCTAATAATTTAACATTTGTATCAAGGTCTTCATTTTGTACCTAGTCCACTATGTTGGACAGTTGCTCCATGATGGGCTTGGTTTCATTAGGTACAGGCAAGATGAATGCATCAAGGAATATGTCTTTGATTTCCACCAATGCTTGCTTTTGTCTATACTCATTTCTGAGTATCTCTTGCTTCTTTCTCTCAAGTGCCTCTTGCACTTCATTTATCTATGTTAGGTTCATTGTTTTGTAGTCATAACTAGGTATGACTATTTCTTCATCAAGTGAAGGGTCTCCATAGTGAAGTACCCTTTATACCTTGGTAGAGCTTGATCCTGGTGCTAAAATTTGTAGAGGTATTGCATCACTGCTCAGTTTTTTGGTAGGAGTCCCTAAGGTAGCCAAGTTTACCAGTGTTTGAATTACCTCTTGCTCTTTTTCCTTAGGGGTTTTCTCCTCTTCCTTCTCTTGTTCTCTATTACCTTAATCAATAACAATGATTTGAGGACGTGTAACTTGGCTTTGTGCTGTAGGAACATCTTGTCATGTTTGTTCCTTTGCTGTCTCCTCAGCAATTTCTATTGCTATGACCACATGATGAACCTTAGTAGTTGTATCCTGTGCTATATGCTCTTTTGGTTGATCTATTGTAGTTGTAGTATGTTGTGAAGGTGGTTCTTGTGTGTTCACCTTCTCCTTAGTAATCTCTACTACAACTTTTTGCAATTCTTCCACACTCACAAAAATAGGATTTGTGCACAATTGTGATTGCAATGTGGTTTGGTGAAGGATCTTTTTGAGATCCTCTGTAGTCAATGGATTGATGTTCTGACCTAAGGTTTCAAGAACATCCTTTACAATTATATTTTCTATAGGTGTTGTATGTAGAGGACTTGGTGGTGGCATTTGGGTGTCTTGGACACTCTATTCTGGCTATTGCTCCTCAACTGTTACCTCTTCACCTTGTTGTGTCTTCTCCACTATTTCCTCTTCTTCTTCTTTTTTCTCTCTTTCTTCATCCTTTTCATTCTCTTCTTCTTCCTCATCATTTCTTCCCTCAAAGGGGTCTTCCTACCCTTCCTTGATAGTATTCAATCCATAGATTAATTTCCACATTTGTGTGGATTTCTTTACAACATCCTCTATTTTATTATATAAGATGCTAAAGGCTCAATATTTGGGTGCAAATTTGATCCCATGTTTCTTACTAGCCTTAGTTATTTGAAATTTTGTAAGATCTGACATCACATGAGCCAATGTTGACTCCCTTATTTATTTTTCCATATTAAGGTAGTAATGCCATTTATTCTCTACAATGGAGCTTAGCTCCTTAGGCATAGAGTTGTGAAATTCAAGTGGAATGGTCTTGAACTTAGCCATCATAGTGTAGATGGACTCTTCCACTATGTTCTATTCTTCCCTTGTCAATTTATTAAAATCAATACCTTTCAATCCAATCAAATCTACATTGTCCCTAATGTTATCACCGATATTTTCTAGATTAGACTTGGTAGAATGCCTTACCAATCTAAATTGATCATTATCAAACTCTGTCTTTTCTTTGTTTGACTCTGGGGGTGCAACATGTTTTCTTCTCTTCTTTTGTTCTATAGGCCCTCCTTGCTCTATAGCCTTTTACTTTTCCTATTCCTTTGCCACTTGGGTTGTTGCCCTCATATCTTCCCTTGTAGTTGGCTTGGCTAGCCTTGGCTTTGTTGCTTTCTTCTTCCCATTTGGCTATGCAGCTGGTTGTTTCTCTACCTTTCTTTTCTTTGGTTCAGCCTTGGGTGCTTCTTGCTCAGCTCTTTCTTCTTCTTCTGCATCCTCCCCCATGTCTTGGTTCAAGGTAAGTGTTTCCTAACCTTTTTCTTCTTCATCATCTTCTACTTCTTCACCTTCTTCTTCTTCTTCTTCTATCGTTCCCTCACCAAATTTGGCCTTAAGTTTCTTCGCAAGTTTATCTTTCTTCTTCAGTGTGGAGGCAATCTTCAATTCCATATCCACCTTTGACTTGACCACATCATAGGTTCCAAAATGTGGTGCACTTTTGTCTACTTCCTTAGCTAGTAGTGCAGTTATAGTTGTTGATGCCTCATCTATATTTATTTTATAGCCAAGAGGTCTTAACCATCTAACTCTTGGTATAGTAGCTTGAGTATATGTGTAGTCAATATCTACAAGAAAGCATACATCATTTTCATGCTTCTCTGCCAATGAAATTGGTATTCTTAGCCTTTTCTCCATGGTCTTCTTGAAGTCTTCAAAATAGCTAGTCATAAGGGTCTCAAAATTAGCTCCCATTTGTTCAATGTATTCATTAACTTGAGCTATGATAGACCTATTTTCTTTCCATACCACTTTTCCAAAAGAAGGAAATTCATTTTGCACATAAAAGAATATACAAATCAAAATAGCACCAAAATTGCACTGTGCTCCCTTGGTTCTCCTTATTGCTGCTAAATTCTCATTGATTTATTGCAGTTGTAGTTCTACAAGATCATAAGTATGATCCTTATTCACTAATTTGTAACCCACATCAACTGCAATGCAGGGCATGCTATTAAGTTTGCTAGATTGGTAGAACTTATGTGCAATAACTCTAACAAAAAAGTCAAAAAGATGGTCTTGGATGGTGTCTATTGTCATTGCTCTCTTGTTCCACTTGGCACCAGTGTTATTTTCAATTGCTTCCTTAGAATCACTTCTAGGTGTCTTTGGCCGATCTAAGGTTGGGTACCCTTTTTGTAATTTTCACTAGACCATCCTCCAACCATAAGCATCCATCATGTATCTTGCTAAGTACTAGCCTAATCCATTCAATTTTGGAAACTGTAGGGAATTCTAGGGCACGCGTCAAACCCTTCTTCTCAAAAAATTTATATTCTTCTTTCAACACTCCATTTTCACACAATTTCTCATAGGCTTGCCTCATCTCCATGTCTCCTATGGCTCTAATTTTATAGTTGTAACATCTTCTAACATCCTAAACCATAACTACCTTGGGTGTATTATAGATAGGGCTCTGACTCGATCATTTTTATATGCCACTTCAGGGATTGGCCAGAATATAGGTTATTTTACATCATTGGATACTAACTAAACCTCAAATAGCTCTTTCTCCTATGTCTTCCTAGAACTAGAAGCCATTTGTATGATCTAGGGTTTGAAAATAAAGAAAATGTGAAACTGCGTAACTCGGCACAAATGTAAATACCTTGAATTTAATGAAACTGTGTTGAATCATTGTTGAAATCGGCTCAAATGCTTGATTTTCTACTTTGAATTCATTCTATACTCTTCTTCATCTTTTCTCTTCATTCATGATGAAGAAAAAATGATTTAAAATGCAACAATATACCCTATTTTCATCACATTTAATGCTTAGTGCATTTACAACTGTCTACTTAGCTTCATAAGAATTTCTACATTACTTAGCTTCCATTGTCTTTTCACCACTCGACATCCATAGAAGTATTACTCACTTGGCTTCAACTAAATTTTCTTTATACTTGGCTTCTACTACCAACTTGGCTTCAACTAATCATTTGGCTTCCATTGATTTTGATAGTCAACTCAACTTGTATTAAGATTTTACCTGGCATCTGAGGGCAACTTGGAAACACTTGTGAAATCTTGAAATTTTGACTTTTGCATCTCTATTCATACTAATATCTTCTTTTCAATACTTGCTTATTTGGGAACTGATGTATGATAAAGCTTTGTAAATCAGTCCCTCATGCCTTCTTATACTTAGTTTGATGAAGTGTGACCACTTGACCTTTTAGGTGAAGTGATCCCTTCATTTGTTGTGCTATTCCCATCTTTCTTCTTCCATGCCTTATTCATTTCTCCTTTGATGTGTTCAACACCCACCTTCTCTTTACCTTTGTTGTTCTTTGAATTGGGTGCCTTTGACCTTGTTGGGCAATTTATGTTGATATGAGCAGTCTTGAAACAACTAATACATGTGATTTGACTTAACCATCTCCTATAGTTTCCACTGAAATGTGTCCTTATGCAATTTTAGGAATGTGTCGATATTCCTAATAGTAATGATAGCTACATCTAGTGTTATAGTCCCAATTATAATGATGTCCATGGTTATTTCCTCTTGTTTGTTGATTAGGTGTACACAAAGTCTTTGATCTTCACTCAAAAGCTCTATGTCCATATTTTTTGCAATTGTAGCAGTGACCTTCAAATCTTTGTGTTCTGATGGTCCTAGTCCTACAGTCATGTGCTTGATGTCCTTGCTTGTTGCACTTATGATAGTGACTCACATTCTTAGGTCTATCATGCTGATGAGCACTCTTGCTCCTACATATATAGAGGTATGTCCCTTTTTACCATAGAGATGACAAGTAGGCTTAGTGTTCTTACCTTTGTTACTCCTTTCTTCTATAGTCTTGGATGACTCTCCTTGTTCAGTACTAGTGTATCCTAGTTCTAAAATATCATTGATCGCCCTTGGTGATTTCAGTAGTTGTTCAAAGTACTTTATGGCCTCATTTGGTTTATTGAAGCTCTCTACAATCTCCTTCTCTCTTTTTAGATCATTTTGTAGTTTTCCATTTTGCATCTTCAGTGTAGAGATCTCAATGTCCTTGAAATTTAGTTCATGATGTGTATTCATCATCTAACTTAGGGTGTCGAGCTGTATGTTTGAAATTCTTGCAAGCTCCATTGAATATTCTTCCAGTCTATTGGCAAGGTTTCTCTTGTCTTCTATTCAATCACCTCACAAAGCATCATGGCTTGTGACTCTTGTTCATACTTGAGTGTTCTAATTTCTCCTGCTTGGGCTCTATTCTTCTCCATTAGGTCTGCTATTGTTGCATCAAACTCTTTGGAATCTCCATTTACAAATAATTTTGAGGTGTCAATCTCCTTATATTGTGTATCATTCTCAGCTATGGAAATCTCTCTTCTTCTCTTTAAGAATTATTTCAGTTCCTCCCTAGCTTCTTCCAAAGTGTGTAGAGCAAGTTGGATATCAATTGCCTAATTCTCTATGATCTTCCCACATTTGTAGACTTCCATTTTCAGATCAGTTGTAAGGCTCCTCCTTGTGAAAACTTGTCTTTGATACCAATTGTTAGAATTTACAAGTGGGAAGATTTTCTTTTAAGAGGGGGGGGGGAATCAGAAGTAACTAACTTTAACCTTTTCAAAACCTTTTAATTGATATCATTCAGATGCATCTAATTCATCTAATAAACATAAAAGCAAAGACATGCATGAAAATAGATAACACAAGAATTTGGTAACTTAGAAACCCTCCAAAATGAGAAGGTAAAATTGGGGTAGGGATGACACCCACAAAGTATCACTACAGCAATAAGTAATTGTTTAAGGTTACAAAGTTCCACTTCTAATGGTCTGACCTATGAAAGGCCTATCATGTTAAAGACTTTACACCCTATTAAAAGTGACCTGGTTAAAGGATTTACAAACACTCACTTGGAATGTTACCCTGTTAAAGGATTTAGCGCCTTATTTAAAGGCTTACAACATGGCTATTAAACCAACCTAACATCATAGGATTTTCATTCCTAATACAATTGCTAGAGAGTATTAGAAATTCTTGACCTGATGACTTGCAATCTTCAATTGCTAATTCTAGATCCTCGTTCTATTCTATCTATTCTAATCCTTGCTTGATCTAATATATTTCTTCTCGAAACTCTAATACTTTATTCTTGATCAACTAAATTCTACAATGTTTTTCTATTCTTTCTAAGTCCTTGCACCCCTCTGCACTTTGCTATAATTCACCCATACACTTCTCATACATGCACACACATAATGGGGTTTAGTCCTCCTTTTAAAGGCTTTGAAGACTTAGGGTTAGGTATGAATCTATGATAAATATTCATTCTTCATTTCCCACTCAATTCTTGCATTTTTCTTATTACTTGCATGCCTTCTCCATTTTTCTTATTGGCTACATGTTGATTACATAGGTAATGCAAAAGATTCGATCTTATCTTCAAGATCCTTTGAGATTCATCCTAAGTCAGCTCAAAAATGGTTTATATCTGAGATTGTGAAGGCACAAACTCATATTCTAATTCTATGTTACTTTACTCTTACCAATTGTTGATGTTCGACACATATAGGAATTCTGTCTCACTCATTTCCTATGGTGATTCTATTTTTCTCGGCATGTATACTTTGATAAACATGTATAGTGACTCGGCATCACTTATCACTTGGCACTTGAACTTTGTTTGGTACCTGAAGTTCACTTGGCACCTATTGAATCTCTATCTTGGCACACACTATAGCTTGGCTTCTATATTATACTTAGCATCATCTTGAAAATTTGGTTAAGTGTGTTGACACTCAATTGTCAAAGCCAATTTGAGACCAACACTTGTTTATGTCTTTCTAGTCTTACAATTTGTTCATAGTGTAGACTATTGTATTCATAGCTTCTCTCCGAAAAATCTTGGATACATCATTCTAAGCTAAAATAGCTCTTGCCACTTCTATAACTAATATGTTCCTTCTTTAATTAATATTATTTTGTTAAGGGGTTTGAGGAGTTGTTAACTACCTTTTGATTCCATTTTCTTCAAAAAAATATGTTAAACTCATTTGAAGTAAATTCTCCTCCTCTATCTGATCTTAAGCATTTAATCTTCATACTAGATTCATTCTCAACTCTATTCTTGAATATCTTAAACTTATCGAATGCCTCAAATTTCTCTTTAAGAAATGTAGCCCAAATCATTCTAGAAAAGTCATCAACTAGAAATAGAAAATACCTTTCACCATAGAATCTTTTAGTCTTTGTAGGACTGCTAAGAACTATGTGTACAATCTCCAACTTTTTTGTAGTGGTGAACTTCTTGTAGGGAAAATAAGTTCTGTTATGCTTTGCCAACACACATTCCTAGGATAAATTCAATATGATGACTAATAGATCTTTTAGTAGGTTGTGTTGTAGGTGTTCCATAACTAATGATGCCTTTGAACTTACTAACAAAATTTTGCACATCCTTTGATATAGGTGTTGGTATGGTCTTTTCTCCTTGCTTAGGTTCTACAATGATAACATATCCTTCACCACCTTCTTGTAGAATTTTTACAAACTCCTTGCCACTACTCAAAAATACACTAGGAGTCTTTATTTTTTGTTCTTCATCCCACATTACTGATTGTATCTTGAAAGTACTAACATCCTTCTTAAAATAAATGGTATTCTCCTTTGCATCATGACTAACATCTCTGTCATACTTCCATGTTCTACCCAATAGAAAATGGAAAGCATCCATAGGCAAGACATCACAAATTGACTTATCCTTGTAGCCACCAATAGAGAACTCTACCCATGCGTGTTCATTCACCAGGACACTTTTCCCTTTGTTCAACTATCTTACCTTGCAGGACTTGAGTGGGGTATCTTGTCAAGTTTGAGCTTCTTCACTACCTCTTCTAAGATTATGTTATCTATGGACCTTAAATCACAATAACCTTGTACACTTTACCAAGTATTTTGCACCTTATTCTAAATAAGTCTCTCATTTTCTTTGGTTCCTCCTTCATGGGTTGTCTAACCAAAACCGTCCTAAAAATTATGTTTTCCCTCTATTCTTACTCAATATGATTGATCTTGGGTGACTTGACACTTGATGAGTCTTCTTGAGCATATCCAATCCTTTTCTCACTATTACATTAGGATGATTTCTCTAGAAACCTATAAGAAAGGTGACCCAACTATCCACAACCATAGCATTTCATGCTATAAAAATAAAAGTTTCCATTGTCACAAAATTTTGCACCCTTGTCCAAAGTTTTTACCTAAGGACAACCTTGTGAAACATGGAAACAACCTCCAAGCTATGGGACTTGAACTATGAGGTTGAGTCTCTAGAGAAGGCCAGCTTCCTTTACTATCAAGGTGCACCTAACTACTTTTGGAGAGGAAAAGGGAGAAGGAATGCATAGGAGAAAATCTACCTATTCTAACCTAAGGGGGGTGATGCACCAAAAATAGAGTGTTCAAAAAAATCTCTGCTCATACATGCACTATTGAACCATCATGACACCAAAAGATATACACATCTAGACTTGCTTTAATCTAACAATCACATGCAGATCAGAAAGACCCAAATGAATGACACAAGGAAAGAGAGGTTTCACTTATATACCATTCATAGGCCAAAAGAGATATAGTCATGCAAGATTTTAGATATCTAGAATACACCAATGAGAGGAAAATAGTTCTTGCACTTCACATCAATGGCTGAAGGAGATAAGAATGTCATACAATTCAGAGGCAAAGGGGATTTATAGTGAAATTATAGGGGAATATTAGAGAAAAAAGAGAAGAGTCGACCAAAGAAGACAAAATCTACAAAATTCATCTTGATAGCTTAGGCATAACTGAGATGTTCTCTAACTGAAGTTACTCCACAACCACTACCATTAAGTCTTGATAAAGATCTGGAGAAAATCTAATCTGGGCATAAATTTAGATACAATAAAATCTGATATTTTTTTGAAACAGGGCGTTGACAGAAATGATGCCATTAAACCATTCTGACCAAGTAGATGGATAAACTGGGGTGGTGGAGTGTTCTCCTAAGTTCAACATTCATTCAAGAGTAGTTGGAATTTATTGTGAGGATCAAATCATGCAAGAAAAGTCAATTTTCTTCATTTTTGGCTCATCAGTCAGCAAAGTCAGTAGGTCAATTGAATCTTGCAACCAAAATGGGGCACGTGGGCCAATAATTTCATTTCATTTTGCCACCCCGTAGAGTCTCCATGTGGTTGACCACATCTTAACTGAGCCACCTTCCCAACTTAACTGCGATGTCACATAACCATTAGCCTTAATTATGTTTCCTTTCTCTTAATTTCCTTAGCCGAGCCCGCTAGGACACATGTCCTTTAGGCACTTTCCCACATTGTTTAATTTCCTTGCATCCTCATATTATAGGAAAGCACTGATCGTTGATCTCTATAAGATCAGTGATCGTGAAAGATCCTCCATATACTGCGCCTATCCCTTAAAATTTTTGTGCCCCCAAACCATTCAGCATACACTTCAGCATGACCTAGCACCACCTTGGCATCACCCTATGGCTTCATAATAACTTGACCCCACAAGGACATGCGGCAACAAGGCACTTGCCCGCATTGTTTAATCTCCCTGCATATTCATAATGTGGGGAAGCACCAGCCCTCGATCTCATTGCATCAGATGATGTACATAACCCATACCCTTTGAACCTATGTGAATATCCTTTGTGACATCATTAGGAAATGTGTCACCAGGGCACTTTCTCACATTGTCAAGAAGTTTGACAAAAGACAGAATGCGAGAAAGCGGGTGCCAATCAAAATGCAAGCTGGACTGACATTTCTTCCTTTTTGCGGCCCACACAAGAACATTTTCTGCACCTACCACGCGTCACAAAGGGGCTTCCCTACATTATGTAAAGGTAGTGCATTTTGAGGATGTGGGGAAGCACCTACCGTAGATCACGAAAGATTTGATGACACAGAAAGTTGTGGGCCAGTGGAAACAAATTAGGAAATAAAAGAAATACCATAAAGTTTTAATTATTTTATTTTTTGTATTTCCAAGGCATTTAAATAATATTAAATATGGAAAACGGCCGTTAGGTGGGCTCAAGTGTTTGAATTTCAAATTTTTGAAGGAGGCAAATATGGTTAACATTTCTGGCGACTCAGAGGGGATGCAAGCTAGCTATGTGTATGACCAATGACCTTATGCATCCATTGGGCCATAGAGTCATAAAAACTATGGATCAATGCACTGTGAAACCCTAACCCTACCTTTGTGGTAGTAAAACACTGAAAGCTCTATCTCTACTCCTCTACAAACTCAACAAAACACATGTGCTTGTGCACTTCTTGGAAAGCCAGAAACCAACAGGAAGAAAACTAAGCTACCTATGTACATGAAACCTCAACCCTTGTCAGAAACATGGTTTGAGATAGATCCCATTGACTAGGATAGGAAAAATTTCACAACTAGGCTTGCTTAATTGGAAAGCATTAGCCTACTTGCAACTAACAATCACATAGGGACCACTCCATAATGCATCAAATTTTGAGTGTCTCCCTAGCTTTGCCCTATCTGCATCCCATTTCAAAACCAAATCACCTTCTCTGAAGATTTTGACCCTAGCCTTCTTGTCAAAGCTCCCTTTTACTTGTTGTTAATGTGTTTCTAGGGTTTGCATCCCTTGACTTATTTTCTCTTCTAGCTCCATCAGCTCTACCATTCTCACTATCATGGCATCATCTTCAATTAGCTCCACTGATGAGCTAGTTCTAGGAATGAGAATTCTAATGAAATTGAAAGCCTTGCTTCTCTACCATATACCAACATAAATGGTAAATTTCTTATTGACCTTTTAGGTGTTATTCTGTCATCCCATAGTGCAGTCCTCAACTTTTGATGCCAACACCTCTAGTTATCCTCTATAGTTCTTTTCATAATCCTAATAAAGTTTTTGTTGGATGACTCAGCCAAACCATTGCCTTGAGGATAGTAGTTTGAGGATGTGCTCAAGTAGATATTATGGTCAACTGCCCATGCACAAATCTGAGCTCCTACAAAAGATTTTTCATTGTCTAAAATAATGGTTGAAGGGGTACCAAACCTTGCCACAATTCTATCAAGGAACTCAACAACTGAAGATTCTATGGCATCCTTCAATGCAACTACCTCTTTCCATCTGGTGAAGTAATCTGTAGTAGCTAAAATCCATTTGTGACTAGAACTAGAAGAAGGATTGATAGGTCCTATGAAATCCAATCCCCATTGAGAAAAAGGTTGGTCCACCTGAATGGGATGAAGAGGAAGAGCTACGAGCTTTTGCTTGCCAGAGAAGAAGGCACATTTTTCACACTTCCTCACATGCCTATGACAATAACAGAATAGGGATGGCTAGTAGTAACCAACCCTCATGATCTTCATGGTAGTTGTCCTTACTAAGAAGTGACCACCATCAAGACCATCATGAAGCTCTTTGATCATTCTTTTAGCTTGGTCTATGTCAATGCATCTTAATAGGGCTCCATTAAAATCTTTCCTGAAAAGGATACCGTCAACTATGACATAAGGAATTGACTGTAATCTATATTGTCTCCTTTTAGTTCTATCTAATCCTTGAGGATATCTATTTCCTAATGAGAAATTCCTCATATCATCCATCCAATTCCTTGGGTCATCATTTCTTTTCTCTTGTTGTTTTGTTAGTATCATAGTGACTTCCTCGTCCGATTCCTGATATGATATCATCTGTTTGCATAACCCCCTCCCTCTTACTAGCTTGGTGATCTAGATGTCAACATCATATTCCATTACTTTAGTAATCCAACCAGCTCTCTTCTCACTAATATCTTTGCTCAAAAGGAAATCCTTTACACTCACATGGGGTACTAACAAATGAATTTTATTGTGAGATAGGAGGTGTCTAAATTTCTTTAAATCTCTGATGATTACAAGGACTCGCTTCTCTAAATAGCTGTATTTTTTTTAATACTCTTTAAGCCCTTCACTAAAGAAGGTTGTGGATTGCTCTTCATCTTTATTATTTGTTTGAGTCAAGACAACAAAAATGCTTGACTCACCACCTAGGGCATAAATGATGAAATCATTTTCAAAATTTGGATTAATGAGAGTAGGGGCTGAGGCTATGGCTACCTTGATCTCTTCAAAAATTTCCTTCCCTTCCTTGGTCCATGGAAAGACCATAATTTTCTTGAGCATAGCCATAAGAGGTTTTACCATGGTAGCAAGATTAGGGATAAATCTTCTCACAAAATTTATCCTACCAAGGAAACTTTGCAACCCTTTCTTATGTTTAGGAAGAGGAAGGGCAAGTATTGCTTTTGTTCTTTCTGGATCAATGATTAAACCATCCTCAGATACAATGTGTCCTAATAATTTTCCTTTATTGGTAGCAAAGATACACTTGCTTGGGTTAAGGGATACCCCAAACTCTCTACACCTTAAGAACACCTATCTCAAATGATAAAAATAATCTTCTACATTCTTTGAATACACTATGATATCATCAAGGTAAACCAATACAAACCTTTCAATCATGCCTTTGAAGGCCATCTCCATTGCCTTCTAAAATGTAGCACCTACATTGGTTAGTCCAAATGGCATTTTAAAATAAGAATAGGTACCCCATTTGGTGGTAAATGTGGTCTTGTACTTATCAGACTCTTTGACCAGCACTTGATTGTATCTAGAAAATCCATCAAGAAATGAAAACCTCTTTGAACCACTAACCTTGGACAAAATTTGCTCCATGGAAGAGAGAGGATGGTGATCTTTAAGGGAAGCTTGTTTAAGGTCCCTAAAGTCCACACACAATCTAATTTCTCCATTCTTCTTCCTAACAGGGACAAGGTTTACTACCCATGGTGAGTGCTTGATGGGGAAAATTATATTGGTCTCAATCAATTTGAATAGCTCTTTTCTCATTAAGGGTTTAATTTTGGGATTCACCGGCCTCTATTTTTGTCTTACTAGTTTGACATTATCAATTAAATTTATGGAAATTTGAAACAACCTTGGGTCAAAACCCTTCAAATCATCATATGTCTAGGAAAATACGTCATTAAATTCTTGACATAGATGAATAAAACTTTCTTGCTCAATCTCTAAACATACCTTCCCCATGTTTAAGGATTTTCCATTAGCAACTGTGACTGGGGTGTGATTATCCTTGTCAGCAACTAGGTTCATGACTCTACCTCTTGCTTGGTTATTAGGATTGAATACACTCTCTAAGGTAATGAGACCCTTAGGTAATTTTTTGGAACTGAGATTAATGATTTGATCACCATACTGATCCTGTAGTCTTGACTGGTTTCTATTTAAAATTTTGCTTCATTCTGCAAGAAGCTTACAATTTTTTCATCAGATTCAAACACTTTCCAATGGATGTTGTTGTTAGGGATGGTAGGCCTTACTACCATTTTGATTTGTTGCTTCTTCTTCTCCTCAAGATTCCCTGGCACATCATGAGATGCACCTATTGCTACAAGTCTATTAGCATATCTATTTTCTTTTCTAGGGATGTTTTGAATATTAAATGCATCAAAATCCTCAAGAAAATCCCAGACCCTACATTTATAAGACTTAAGCAAACCATTCCTTGTGATATTCTGATTTCTCACTTGATTAACCACCAACTTAGTATCTCCATATACACTTAAGGCTTGAATTCCTCTTTTCTGAGCAAGTAGGAGACCCTGAATCAAGGATTCATACTCAGCCATATTATTAGTGCAATTGAACTAGAGCCTAAAGGAGAAGTAGTACCTTACTTGTGTAGGAGAAATCAACATCACACTACCCCCTGATCCATTCTTATTCCTTGATCCATCAAAGTACATACTCCATATCTCATCCACATCTTCTTTAGTCTCCATAAGATTGGGAACTAGAGCATCCTTCACTAATATACAATATTTACTGAGGCCTATCTTAAGGGTTTCTAACATAGGATAAAATTGATATGCATTAGCCCATTCATCTAAGAGAAAATTAGGTATCTCTGCAAGGGAAGTAGTAGGCTCATTCATTATATCATTCTCATCCATTTCTAGGATAGTGCAATTCATGTTGATGAGATTAGGGGTGTAGGGTTCAGTATGATGGACGGCTAGAGGCTCTACTTTGATTGAAGCTTTGGTCCCATTTCTTGTTCTAAAAGACATATATGACCAATCAAAAGATATGTAACCACCTATTTGGGTAGTGAAGTCTCTTGACAGACAGATGGAAAAATGTGGCTTGACTTCAATAATGGATGTATCTTGAGTTACAATACAACCAGGGCATGCATGTAGGGCCATTTCCATATTCCTAAGGATCCCTACAATCTTGACAGTACTACCATTCAATTGTAATACATCTCTAACAATGGGCTCATATTTAATTTCCAAAACATTAGCAACACACCTAAGCATCACTGAACTACTAGCCCCTGAATTAATCATGCAATTGTGGACTAGTTTACCCCCTATAATTAGAGAAACATAAAATGGAGGTGGTTTGACCTTTTTACTTGTTTCTACCTCCCTTGCTGGCTATACTAGTCTTGTGGCACTTTCCATGCTGGGTGGTTGACCCTTTGGTTCAATACTTTCCAATTCTTGCTACAACAACCTCTTTTGCATGGGTATAGTAGCAACAACATCCCACATGGAAATATTCACATTTGTCTTCTTCATTTGTTCTACCATACTAAATGGCATGGTAGGTACTTTGGTAAAAGCCTTGGGAACTGCATTTGCAAGAGGTTGAGATGGAACAACTTGAGGATCACTTACATCCTTTCTGCCATTATTTTGCCTTTTCTGTTGAAAGGTATTTGATTGATTATTTACTACTTGTTCATGAGGTATTGAATTTGAAGTTAAGGCATGAGAGGAGGAGGGGTAGCATCTTCAATAGCTCTTCTTTTGCTCCTAGTGTTGTGAGCAATGGAATCCTAGTTTACATTACAATGTTCCTCCACTTGATGATTCATAAAGGAACAATCACCTTGTCCTTACATATACGAGGCATCTTTAAGTTGGTCCTCCTTGTATGATTTTCTTCTTGCAGGCTCTTGGATGGTCAAAGCCAAATAAGATTCAACCTTCTGACACATGCAACGAGCATAGGAGTAGTTACAGGAGGGACAAAAATCTTGATCTTGGGCCATGTTGTTTTGAGGAACTATGGCCCTACTTTGGTTTACATTTGAGGTTGAAGGATGTCTATTCTGCCTATTTTGATCAAAAGAATTGTTCCCATGATTATGATTTGGAGGCCTACTACTATTCAGAGTTTGATATTGCAATTGATGAGCCTTACTACCTTGAGCTTGTTGCCTCTCTAAATTCACCACCTTGTTGCTCACTTTTTGCATCATAGAGAAGCTATCCTCCAGCTTCTTCTCTTGGACCTACAATCTTTTATCTATGTTTAGCATCATAGATTGCATCATCTCCTTGATTTCATCTATTACATTTGAAGATGTGAAATATTGAGGGAATAGAGCAAGGGATTGTGATGGGGAAGTTGTGGGAAGAGTAGCCATTGTTGATTGGTGATTTGGAATGTTAGGGAAGAAAGGCATAGAAGGCCTTGGAGCTAGCTTACCTCCTTGTATTAGGATATTTTATGACTTTATTGGTATGTCATAAGCATTTGGCAAGGTATCTCCTCCCATAGTTTGGATTGTAGTGGCAATGTCACTGTTAAAAGCTTTGAGGTAATGCAAGAAGACATTACCAGGGGTAGGCTTTACTAAAGTAGGTATTCTATCCCATGTCTTTTGAAATCTATAGTTGAAATCAGTCATACATTCATGGGGGGCTCTTTTTATAGTAGTCAACTATTCTAAAAGTGACAAATGGTCACTTTTGTCCTCAAAGTGTTTGCAGAGTCCTACTCCTAGTCCATCCCAATTTGCTATAGAACCATGAGACAAACCACTATACCATTGTAGTGCTTTTCCTTTCAAGGATGAGGCTAGAAGCCTAACTGCAACATCATCTTCTATAATACCATGGATATTGAAGATATTTGCAACTTCTTGAATGTGTTCTAAGGGAGAGATAGAAGTTTCACCAATAAATTTTGGTATACTTTTGAGTGCAGCTATTGGTATGTCATGTCTTTGGGCCAATAAAAGAGGACTTCCACCATTAAAGGTGGCAAAAGCATGAGCCCTAGGCTGTGCCATATAGACAAGTGATCTATTGATATGTGCTGATGGTAATCTAGGTAGAGATCTAATAGCGGGAGGAGTAGAGATGGATCTTGTAGGTGTATTTATTACTATTGCACTCCTAACTGGTGATAAAGATACTCTAGTCTTCCTTCTTCTAGGATTTGAAAATGAAAGCTCTTGATACTAAAATTTACCTCTAGAAGATGCCCTTGTTTCAGCTTTGGGCATGAATTACTACAACTTTTGTCTAGAAGTAGATGTATTTGAAGCTTAGAGTCTCCAAGTACTTGAAGAATGAATCCCTTGAAGGCTTGAACATCGAATCCAGTACTATCTCCTTGTTATTAATCTTGAAATATTCCTTTTGACACAAGTAGACTTGAAATTTTTTGAATATTTATCCCACCGAGCGTGCCAAAAACTGTTATCACAAAAATTTACACCCTTGTCCAAAGTTTTTACCTAAGGACAACCTTGTGAAACATGGAAACAACCTCCAAGCTATGGGACTTGAACTATGAGGTTGAGTCTCTAGAGAAGGCCAACTTCCTTTACTATTAGGGTGCACCTAACTACTCTTGGAGAGGAAAAGGGAGAAGGAATGCATAGAAGCAAATATACTTATTCTAACCTAAGGGGGGTGATGCACCAAAAATAGAGTGTTCAAACCAATCTCTGCCCATACATGCACTATTGAACCATTATGACACTAAAAGATATACACATCCAGACTTTCTTTAATCTAACAATCACATGTAGATCAGAAAAACCCAAATGAATGACACAAGGAAAGAGAGGATTCACTTATATACCATTCATAGGCCAAAAGAGATATAGTCATGCAAGATTGCAGATATCTACAATACACCAATGAGAGGCAAATAGTTCTTGTACTTCACATCAATGGTTGAAGGAGATAAGAATGTCATACAATTTAGAGGCAAAGGGGATTTATAGTGAAATTACAGGGCAATATCAGAGAAAATAGAGAAGAGAAGACCAGAGAGGACTAAATCTACAAAAATCACCTTTATAGCTTAGGCATAACTGAGATGTTCTCTAACTGAAATTACTCCACAATCACTGCCATTAATTCTTGATAAAGATCTAGAGAAAATCTAATTTGGGCATAAATTCAGATACAATGAAATTTGATATTTTGTTGAAATAGGGCCCTGATAGAAACAATGCCATTAAACCATTCTGACCAAGTAGATGGATAAACTGGGGTGGTGGAGTGTTCTCCTAGGTTCAACATTCATTCAAGAGTAGTTGGAATTGATGGCAAGGATTAGATCATGGAAGAAAACTTGATTTCCTTCATTTTTGGCTCATTAGTTAGCAAAGTTAGTAGGTCAACTGAATCCTGTAACCAAAATGAGCCACATGGGCCAATAATTTCATTTCATTTTGCCACCCCGTAAAGTCTCCACATGGTTGACCACATCTTAACTAAGCCACCTTCCCAACTTAACTGTGATGTCACATAACTGTCAGCCTTAACTATGCTACCTTTCTATTAATTTCCTTAGCCAGGCCCACTAGGACACATGTCCTTCAAGTGCTTCTCTACATTGTTTAATTTCCTTGCATCTTCATACTGTAGGAAAGCACCGATCATTGATCTCTGTAAGATCAACAATCATGAAAGATCCTCCTTATATTGTGCCTATCGCTTAAAATATCTAGGCCCACAAACCATTTAGCATACACTTTAGCATGACTCGGCACCACCTTGGCATCACCCTACAGCTTCATAATAACCTAACCCCACAAGGACACGTGGCAACAGGGTGCTTGCCTGCATTGTTTAATCTCCTTGCATATTCATAATGTGGGGAAGCACCATCCCTCAATCTCATTGCATCAGACAATGTACATAACCCATACCCTTTGAACCTACATGAATATCCCTTGTGACATCATTAGGAAATGTGTCACCAAGGCACTTGCCCACATTGTTAGGAACTCTGACAAAAGACAAAATGCGGGAAAGCGAGCGCCAATCAAAATGCTAGCTGGCTAACATTTCTTCCTTTCTGCAGCCCACACAAGAACATTTGCCTCACCTTCCATGCTTCACAAAGGGGCTTCCCTGCATTATGTAAAGGTAGTGCATTTTGAGGATGCAAGAAAGCACCCACTGTAGATCACGAAAGATCTAACAGTGCACAAAGTTGCGGGCCAGTGGAAAAAAATTAGGAAATAAAGTTTTAATCATTTTATTTTTTGTATTTCTAGGCCATTTAAATAATATTGAAGATGGGAAGTGGCTATTGGGTGGGCTCAAGTGTTTGAATTTCAAATTTTTTTTAAGGGAGGCAAATATGGTTAACAGTTGCTTCTACCTAAACCCTTCCTCTATTAAAACCTCATTGAGATCATCTACCTTTTCCATGGCCTCCTCTTGGTGTGGTTTCACTCTCATGCTCTAGATTTTGGACTCTCCCTAGCTTTGTCATCTAGTTCCTCTGCCTTGGTAACCACCTCTATGACCTCTTTGATCTCTTCCTCTACCTCTTCCTTTGGGGGACTGATCATTTTTTCTCTTATTTTTTTCCTCAATCATTATAGCCAACTGATAGCACTAATGTACTATTTTAGGACTAAGAAGAGTCATCTCTTCTTGAATATTCCATCTTAGGCCACTAAGATATATAGCTACCTTGATTTTTTCTTCTTCTACCACATGTGACCTCATACAATTTTTTTTGAACTCCTCGGTGTAGGAACTTACATCAACATCCCTTTGCTTTAGATTTTTCCTCTTTTGATGCAATAAAATTTTATAGTTTTATGTCATATATGCTTCGCTCACCTTAAGAACCATTCCTTTCCATGAGTTGATAGGTTTCTTATTTTATTTTTCCTCTTTTCCTAAATGAATTTCCAAAATGTCAAAGCAAAGCCTCTCAACCTTGATTTTTCCACCTTGACCTTCTTAGACTCTGTGATGCCATCACAGTCAAAATGGTTTTCCACCCCTTCTATCTAGTCCATGACTAGATCAACCTCCATCTTTCCACTAAACAATAGAATGCTCTCAACTTCTTTCCTACTCATATTCTTAAATGCCTTCAAGAAAGGCTCATTTATGAGAACAAGGTCTGGTATAGGAAATTCATCTTCTATAAAAAGTTTTGATTGTTTACCATCCACCTTTTCCTTGACTTCATCTCTTCCACCTAATCAAACTTATCCTCTAGTTGGGCTAATCTCTCCCTAAGATATTTGTTTTCTTCCTCTTGCTCATGCATCTTCTTTTCCAATTATCCATTGGTCACCATTGTGGTTTTACCTATTGAGTCTTCTTTAGTATAAAACATCTATCCACAAGCAAAATATTTTGTGGCTTTGATAGCACTCTGTTAGTGAGGTTGGATGAGTCACTCACTAACTCATGATCCTAGTCTTCTTACAAGACTTATAAGGTGATTCTTCCCCACCACTTGCCACCTATATTAGCTTTCTTTGTCTAAGAATTCCCTTGTTATACTATCCAACCCAACTATCAATAAAGATTACTCTGTCAAGTCAAAAATTGATGCATTCACACTCCTTCACCCTAGCCCTTAAAGAAAACAACAAGGCTCACAACCCTCAAATCTTGAATTAGGCCTTGCAGAGCTATGGGGGTATTGAAAAGCACTTCTACTAAACCTATTAGGTATGTTTGTCATCCCATCAAGTTCACTTTTCCATATGATCCCTTACTTTCTTCCCTAATAGGCCAAATAGGCTAAGTGCCCCAATTAGGTCTCATATAGCAAGAAAAAAGGAATCTTCTCCTATGCCTTCCAAAGTAAATGCTAGCCAAAATTCCTTCCTATCAAAAATCAAATTTTAATGATAAGCCACGTAACGGTCACCTAGGGTTCCAAATTTAAGATATTTCAAAGGTTTCAAAAAATGATTTAACTTTGGCCATATCCCTTTACCCTAAGTCTTGCACCCCTTATTTTCGTGTTATGCCTTTGAAGTATTTTAAGTTGTGACCATGTGAATCACCTTTTGGTTTGTGCAGTCCTGGCAGAGTAGGAGCTAACTAGAGTACAAGTGGTGATGAGGCAACTACACTATTTTTGCTCAATCATAGTGTGTTAAAGTTCAATTGAGGATTAACCCTCGATGGTGAGATTCTAACATTTGTGCATGGTCCCAAGGATGGAGTGGTTTACCTGACTTGAAGTGGCGATGTTGCAATTTTCCTTGTATTGCATGGTCACGTGGGTTAAAGAACAAACCATGCTTAGCACTATAATCGAGTGATCCTTCTTATTTCACTAGGTTGTGATGAGTTAAAGGCTAACCTCAAGTTAGGACCATGGTGGTGCAATGGAAGTTAAGATCTCAAGCTTCATAGGATTGTGGTAGTTGGTGAGGAATTTCAAGGACAAGCTGCATAGCAACGATACAAGTTTGTTCACTCAGTCATAAGCATTTGATGTTAGTCTAAAGGTAAGTTGGTGAAGTTGTGATCATATGAGATTCTAAAAGTAAGGAGACATGATAGGGTGGAAAAAAATAATAATATGATTTGTCCATGTGGTGAGCACTAGGGATTGACTTCAAGTTGATTGGTGATATGGCTGACTTGACAAGTTGATAACAAAGGAAGCAACTCTGTGATGATAGATCCAATCTTTTCAATCTTCTAGAACCACTTTTGTCATTCCCCATGTCTAATAAATGAAGAGAGACACTCCATCACTGCTTGTTGGTTCATCTAATTAATCAGAGCAATAATGACCACTATTTCTATCTTCTCAAGGGCCTTGTTCATTGAATATGTGATTTTCCCATGTCTAGATGTGTGCCATGATCAGATCTTTCTTAGATTTGTATTGACTATTCTCTACCATCTTGAATATAGTTGTTGAGTTTTTCCTTAGGGTAGAAGCTATTTGAGCTATGCTTGAGCTATAAAAGCACATTTTTGTAATCTTTGGAAGGGTTGATTCTTCTCTATTTTTCTTGGCATGTTTTGGCATGCACATTGTAAATCCCCTTTGCCTCTAAATTATTCATGATATTCTACCTTATTTGTTTCATCCTTTGATGTACTGTACAAGATCTATTTGCCTCTCTTCAATGTATTGTGGATATCTATAATTTGCATAACTGTATCTCTTTTTACCTATAAATGATATATAATGAAACTCTTCTTCCTTGTGTCACTCCTATGGTTGTCTGATCTACATCTGATTGATAGATTAAATAGGTTTGAATTTGTATATCTGTTAGTGTCATGATAGTTAATTGTGCATGTATGGGTAGAGATAGGATTGAACACTCCATTTTGGTGCATCACCTTCCTAGAATAGATTTGGTAGTTTTATTTCATGTATTTCTTCTCCCTTTTCCTCTCTAAGTGTAGTTTAGGTGCATCCTAATAGAAAAGCAAGCTGGCCTTCTCTGGAGACTCAACCTCATAATTCAAGTCCCACAACTTGGAGGTTGATTCAATGTTTCACAAGGTTGTCCTTAGGTAAAAACTTTGGACAAGGGTGCAAGCTTTTGTGACAATACGTTTTGGCATGCTCGATGGGAAAAATATTTAGAAGATTTCAAGTTCACTAGTGTCAAAGAAGAAAATCTCCAATACATGTTGAGAAGATAGTGTTGCTTTAGTATTTCCAGGCCTTCAAGAGTTTCATTTTCAAGTACTTAGCAACTCTATCCTACAATATATCTTGTTTATAGACCAGTTTTTTGTGATTCATGACCAAAGCTCATATAAGGGCATCTTCTAGAGATAATTTTCAATACATCAAGCTTTCATTTTCAAATCCTAGAAGAAGAAAGACTAGGGTATCTCTATTGTTAGTTAGGAGTGTGGTAGTAACATGTACTCCTGCAAGATCCATCTCCACTCCTCCTATTATTAGATCTCAATCTAGAATACCATCTACTCATATAAATAGGTCATTATTCTATATGGCTCTACTTAGGGTACATAAATTTGCCACCTTCAATGGTGGAAGTCCTCTCTTGTTGGCTCAAAGACATGACATACCTATATCAACTCTTAAAAGCACACTTGATTTTACTGGTGAAACTTCCATCTCTCCCTTATAACGTATCCAAGAAGTTGCAAAGTTTGTAATATACATGTTATTATAGAGGATGATGTAGTAGTTATGCTTCTAGCCTCAGCCTTGAAAGGAAAAACACTACAATGGTATAAAGGTTTGAATCATAACTCTATTACTAATTGGGATAGGTTGGGAATAGGAATTTCTAAGCATTTTCAGGACAAAAGTGATCACCTATCACTTGTAGAGCAGCTAACAAACATCAAGAGGGCACCCCATGAATATATGATATACTTTAATTACATATTTTATAAGACATGGGATATAATACCCACTACAATAAAGCATTCTCCTAGTAATACATTCTTGTATTACCTTAGAGCCTTCAATAGTGATATTGCTACCACTCTACAATCTATGGGAGGGGACACTTTACAAAATGCTTATGAGATTTCCATAAGAGAAAAAAATATCTTGATACAAGGAGGGAAGTTATCTCCAAGTCCTCCAATGCCTTTCTTTTCTAACATGCCCAATCATTAGCCTATTGTATCTCCTATTCATACTTCCTCTATAAGTTAGTCCCTTGTTATGGTCACAATAACTTCCACATCCTTTAATGGGGTTGATAAGACTAGGGACATGGTGCAAAGATTGATGTAGAATATGGACAAGAAGTTGGAGGATCAAGAAATGAAGATGGAGGTCAATAGTGAAGTGATGCAAAAAATGGGTAATCAGTTGGTGATATGAAGAGGCAAAAAACTCAAAATAATAAGCCTTCCCAACTCTAGTATCAAAGTCCCATACATAATAGATCTCCAAACTAGAGTCATGTCCCCTAAAATTATAATAGACCTATCGACAACACCTATACTATGAATACAAACCTAAATAGGGCTTTAGTCCCTCAGAATAATCTTGCTCAAGATCAAGATTTCTACCCTTCTTATAATTATTGCTATGGATATTTCATGTGCTAGAGGGAAAAGTCTTACTTGGCACTAACTACACAAGAGCATGTGGCAAGGTAGCAACACAATGCTAATCAACTTGTTGATGCTTCTCAGTATGGTGGTTGTTCTATCATGAATCATCAGGTGGAAGAGCATTGTAATGTAAACCAAGATTCGTGTACTCACAATACTAGGAAAAAAAGAAGAGCTATTGATTATGATATTCCTCCCCTTCCTAATCAAGCCTCAACATCAAGTACAATACCTCATGTACAAAGTAGTGGATTGGAAACACAATGCTAATCAACTTGCTAATGCTCCTCAATAGGAAAAGAAAAATAATAGCATAAGAGATGTGAATGGTCCCTAGGTTATTCCATCTCAAACTTCTACACATGTAGCTCCCAAGGTTTCTACCAAAACACCTAATGCATCATTTAGTATGGTAGAACAGATGAAGAAAACAAATGTGAACATTTCCATGTGGGATGTTGTTGCTACTATACCTATGCAAAAGGAGCTACTACAATAGGAATTGGAGAGCATTGAACCAAAGGATCAGCCACCTATCATGGAGAGTTCCATAAGTTTTGTACAACCATTTAAGGAGGTAGAAATGAGTAAAAAGGTTAGAGCTCCTCCATTTTATTTTTCTCTAACTATAGGAATAAGCTAGTCCACAATTGCATGATTGATTCAGGGGTTAGCAATTTAATAATGCCCAAGTGTGTTGCTGATGTCTTGGAAATGAAATATGAGCCCATTGTTAGGGATGTATTTTAGTTGGATGGTAGTACTTTCAAGACTGTATGAATCCTTAGTAATGTTGAAATGGCCCTACATGCATGCCCTATTTGTATTGCAGTTCAAGATATATTAGTTGCTGAAGTTAAGCCACACTTTTCCATCTAGCTTTCAAGAGATTTCACTACCCAAATAGGTGGTTACTTATCCTATGATTGGTCATACATGTTTTTTAAAAAAAGATATGGAACTAAAGCTTCAATCAGAGCAAAGCCCTTATCCCTCAATCATTTTGAGTCCTATGCTCCTAATCTCATCAATATGAATTATACTATCCTAGAGATAGATGAGAATGACATAGTAAATGAGCCTAACACTTCCCTAGTAGAGATACCTAATTTTCTCTTAGATGAATGGGCCAATGCATATTAGTTTGATCCTATGTCAGAGACCTTGGAGATAGGCCTTGGCACTTATTATATATTAGAGAAGGATGCTCTTATTCCAAACCTTATGAAGACCAAAGAGGATACAAGTGGGATATGGAGAATGTACTTTGATGGATCAAGAAATAAGAATGGATAAGGTTCTAGTGTAATGTTCATTTCTCCTACACTAGAAAGGTACTACTTCTCATTTAGGCTCCAATTCAATTGTACCAATAATGTGGCCAAGTATGAATCCTTGATTCAAGGTCTCCTACTTGCCCAAGAAAGAGGAATTCAAGCCTTAAGTGTATATGGAGATAGCGAGCTTGTGGCTAATCAAGTAAGAAACTAGAATGCCACCAAGAATGGTTTGCTCAAGTCTTATAAACATAGACTGTGGGATTTTCTTGAAGGTTTCAATGCATTTAATATTCAAAGCATCCCTAAGAAAGAAAATAACATGCTAATAGACTTGTAGTGGTGGGTGCATCTTATGATGTGCCAATGAGCCTTGAAGATGAAAAAAGCAACATATTAAAGTGGTGGTTAGGCCTACTATTCCTCATAATAATATCAATTGGAAAGTATTTGAATCTAATGAACAAATTATAAGTTTCTTGTAGAATGAAGCAGACTTCTCAAATAGAAATCATTCAAGGCTACATGACTAGTATGGGGATCAGATCATTGATCTTAGTTCTAACAAGTTGCCTAAGGGTCTCATTACCTTAGAGAGTGCCTTTGATCATGATGAACAAACTAGAGATAGAGTGATGAACCTTGCTACAAATAAAGATGATCATATACCAGTTGTAGTTGCTGATGGAAGGACTCTAAACATAGGGAAGGTATGTTTTGAAATTGAGCAAGAAAGTTTTGTTTATCTATGTCAAGAATTTAATGATGTATTTGCTTGGACATATGATGATCTAAAGGGTTTTGACCCCAGTTTGTTTCAACATACCATAGATTTAGTTGATAATGTCAAACCTAGTGAATCCAAAGATTGAGTCATTAATGAGAAAAGAGCTATCCAAATTGATTGAGGCTAATATTATTTTACCTATCAAGCATTCATCATGGGTAGCTAATCTTGTCCTTGTTAGGAAGAAGAGTGGATAAATCAAACTATGTGTAGACTTTAGGGATCTTAACCAAGCCTCCCTTAAGGATCATCACCCTCTCCCTTCAATGGAATAGATATTGTCTAAGGTTAGTGGTTTAGAAATATTCTCTTTCTTGGATGGATTCTCAAGTTATAACTAGGTGTTAATCAAAGAGGTTGATAGATATAACATTGATTTCACCACCAAATGGAGCACATATACCTATAGTAAAATGCCTTTTGGAATAACAAATGTAGGTGCCACATTTCAAAAGGAAATGGAGATGGCCTTCAAGAACATGATTGAAAGGTTTGTGTTGGTCTACCTTGATGATATCACAGTATATTCAAAGAATGTAGTAGATCATTTTGGCAATCTCAAAAAAGTATTTATAAGATGTAGAGAGTACGGAGTATCTTTCAATCCAATAAAGTGTGTCATTGCCACTAATCAAGGAAATTTGTTAGGATAGATTGTATCCAGGGATGGTCTAACTATTGATCTAGAAAAAACAAAAGCAATACTTTCTCTCTCTCTTCCTAACCACAAGAAAGGTCTAAAAAGTTTTCTTGGTAGAATAAATTTTGTGAGGAGATTTATTCCTAATTTAGCTACCATGGTGAAGCATCTTACAACTATGATTAAAAAAAAATGGTCTTTTCATAGACCTAGGAAGGAAAAACAAGTTTTGAAGAGATCAAAGAAGCCATAGCCTCAACCCCTACTCTAATCAATCAAAATTTTGAGAAACACTTTATTCTTTACACCTTAGGAGGTGGGTCAAGTATTTTTTCTATTTTGACTCAATTGAATGACAAGAATGAAGAACAACCCATTGCCTTCTTTAGTGAAGGGCTCAAGAAATATGAAGACAAGTAAAATTATGTAGAAAAGAAAGCCCACAATAAGATCCACTTATTGGTCACTCATGCAAGTGTTAAATATTTCTTTTTGAGCAAAGATATTAGTGAGAAAAGAGTAGGTTGGATCACTAAGGTGATGGAATATGATGTGGACATCCAGATCACCAAGTTGGTAAGAGGAAAAGGATTGTGCAAGTAGTTGATCTCAGCTCAAGAATCAGATGAAGAGGTTACCTTAATATTGACAGAACAACAAGAAGCAAGGGATGAGAATCCAAAGAGCTAGATAGATGACATGAAGACCTTCTTATTAGGAAATGGATATCCTCAAGGATTGGATAAAGCTAAAAGGTGACAATTCATATTATAGTCAATCCCCTATGCTATAGTTGATGGTATTCTTTTTAGGAGGGACTTCAATGGAGCATTGATGAGATGTATAGATGGAGATAAAGTTAATAGAATGATTAAGGAGATTCATTATGGTCCTTACAATGGCCACTTTTTAGAAAGAACAACTGCCATGATGATAATAAGAGCTGGTTACTGTTTGTGATCCGTGTTCCATGACTACCACAAACATTTAAGGACGTGTGAAAAATGTGCCTTCTTTGTAGGTAAGAAGAGACTTGCAACTCTTCCCCTTCATCCTATTCAAGTTGATCATCCTTTTGCTCAATGTGGATTAGATCTTATTGGTCCAATTAATCCTCCTTCTAGCTCTAGTCATAAATGGATTCTAGCTGCTATAGATTATTTCACCAGGTGAACAAAAGCAATTGCATTAAAGGATGCTACTAAGAATTTAGTTGTTGAGTTCTTAGATGGTATTATCACAAGGTTTGGTACTCCTTTCACCATCTTGTTAGATAATGTAAAATCATTTGTTGGAGCTTAGATTTGTGCATGGGCAATAGATCATGGTATTTATTTGAGTACTTCTTCCAACTATTACCCTCAAGGTAATGGATTGGCTAAGTCTTCCAACAAGAATTTGATTAGAATAATGAAAAGAACAATAGAGGATAATTAGAGGTGTTGGCATTAGAAATTGAAAACAACTCTATGGGATGATAGGATAACACCTAAGAGGGCCATAGGAAATTCTCCTTTCATGTTGGTATATGGCAGAGAAGCTAGGCTTCCTATTTCATTGGAATTTCTTGCTCTTGAATTGGCTTATCAACTTGAGTTAGTTGAAGATGATGCTAAGATAATAAGGATAGAAGAATTGATGGAGTTGGAGGAGAAGAGAAATCAAGCAATGCAAACCTTGGAAACACATCAACAACATATGAAGAAGAGTTTTGATAAAAAGCCTAAGTTCAAAACTTTCAGAGAGGGTGATCTTGTGTTAAAGTGGCATGTAAATAGAGAAAAATTAGGGAGGTACTCAAAATTTCATGCACTATGGAGTGGTCCCTATGTGATTATCATTTCCAAGTAGCCTAATGCTTTCTAGTTAAGTAGATCTAATGGTCAAATCTTGCCCCTAGTCTAGTCAATGGAATATATCTTAAGCCCTATTTCTAATGATTGTTATTCTATGTACATAGTTAGAGTAGTTTTCTTTTTGTCCTTTCCTATTTTCAAAGAAGTATAGGGTGCACATGGTGTTGTTCCTCTAGAGTGACAGTTTTGAAAAGTTTTGCAGAGTTGTAGAGGAAGAAGGGCATTTTATGGCCCAAAATGCAGCAAAAGTGATGAAATGGATAAATTTTCAGAGTTCATATACTCCATATCCCAATGGATTTTCAGCACTTACTAGTCATATTCCAAGCAAGCTTGCATCCCTTTTGAGTGGCAAGAAATGTTAGCTAAAATGCCCTTCTACCAAAAATCAAATTTAAATAATAAGCCACTCAACGATCACCTAGGGTTCCAAATTTTAGATATTTGAAAGGTTTCACAAAATGACTTAACTTTGGCCATATCCTTTTATCCTAAGTCTTGTGGCCTCTATTTTCATCTTATGCCTTTGAATTATTTTAAGTTGCAATCTTGTGAATCACTTTTTGGTTTGCACATTTGTAGCAAAGTAAGAGCTAATTGAAGTATAAGTGGTGATGACTTGACTACACTATTTTCACTCAATTATAGTGGGTTAAAGTTTAACTAAGGGTCAGCCCTTGATAGTGAAATTATACGATTTGCACATGGTCAATGGACCAACTAACTTGAGTTTAAGTGGTGACATTGCAATTTTCCTTGTATCACATAGTTGCATAGGTTAAAGAACAGACCATGCTTATGTTGTAAATTGGTTTAGCACTACCCTCAGGATTCATGACAAGGGCTTAATTGCCTCCTATGTACTATAAGCTAAGTGGTTGTATTGGGCATTGATAGATCAATATTTTGGTGTGACAAAAACCCCACTCTAACAAGTGGTATCAAAGCTTGGTCACAAGTTTGAATCCTAAGACCCTTGGGTAACACTAAGGGGGAGATTGTTTGAAATTTGTTTAGCACTACCCTTAGAATTTGTGACAAGGTCTTAACTGCCTCCTATGTACTATAAGTTAAATGGTTGTATTGTGCATTGATAGATCGATCTTTTGGTGCAACAACAACCCCACTCTAATAGGTTAGCATTGTAATAGAGTAATCCTTCTTGTTTCACAGGGTCACAATGAGTTAAAGGCTAACCTCAGGTTAGGGCGATGATAGTGCAATGGCAGTTAAGGTCTTAGACTTTAGAGGGTTGCAGTGATTGGTGAGGAATGTCAAGGGCAAGCTGTGTAGTGGAAATAATAGTTTGTTCACTCAGTCATAGGAATTTGATATTAGTCTAAAGGCAAGGTGGAAAGGCCACAATCATATGAGATGGTCAAAGTAGGGATACTTTGCAGGGTGGAAAAACATAATAATATGACTAGTCCACATGGAAACCACTAGGGATTGACTCCATGTTTACCAATGATATGGTTGACTTGGAAAGTTGATAACAAAAGAAGCAAATCTTTTATGGTAGATACAATCTTTTCAATCTTCTACAACCACTTTCATCATTCACCATTTTTAATAAATGAAGAGAGACACTCCATCATTGGCTATTGGTTAATCTAATCAATTAGAGCAATAATGGCCATTGTTTCAATCTTCTCGAGGGCTCTATTTGGTTATTATGTAACTTTCCCATGTCTGGATGTGTACCATGATTAGATCTTTCCCAGATTTGTAGAGCCTACTCTCTTCCATCTTGAATATAGTTGTTGAGTTTTGCCTTAGGAAAAAAGCTATCTAAGTTATGCTTAAGCTATAAAAGCACATTTTTGTAATCTTTTGAAGGGCCAATTCTTCTCTATTTTCCTTGGCATGTTTTGGCACACACATTGTAAATCCCCTTTGCCTATGAACTATTCATGATATTTTTCCTTATCTCTTGTAGCCATTAATGTACTCTATGAGATCTATTTGCCTCTCTTCAATGTATTGTGGATATCTATAATTTGCATGATTGTATCTCTTTTTGCCTATGAATGATATATAGTAAAAATTTTCTTCCTTGTGTCACTGATTTGGTTGTCTGATATACATATGAGTGATAAATTAAATAGGTCTAGATCTATATATTGTTTGGTGCAATAATAGTTAACTATGGATGTATGGGCAAAGATAGGATTGAAAACTCTATTTTGGTGCATCACCTCCTTAGAATAGATTAGGTAGTTTTCTTATTACTTCTCCCTTTTCCTCTCCAAGTGTAGTTTAGGTGCATCCTAATAGCAAAGGAAGCTAGCCTTATTTGGAGACTCAACCTTATAGTTCAAGTCCCACAACTTGGAGGTTGTTTCCATGTTTCACAAAGTTGTCCTTAGGTAACAGATTTGGACAAGGGTGCAATAATTTTTGACAATAGTAACCCTACAAACATTTTTAGGTTTCTTGGTCTATTTACCATACCCTTAAGAAATTTTTGGGGTCTTGGGGTCATACTCTTCCATCCATTACCCCAACCCAAATTAGGTGAAAGTAGGGCTTTTTAGGCTTAAATAACTGGTTCAACAAGAAAGTTTGTTTTGGGATTGTTAAGGGATTGGTCCAAACCTTTCTCCTTCATGGGATGATGGTGAGTCCTTCTTCTTTACTATCCAATAGGAATTTGGACCCTAGCTTCACTCCTCTACAAGCATTGTATACTTCAAAATCGTCTTCCCTAGCCAAACTCACCATAGGCATGCCTAGGGAAAGACCTTAAAATGTTATCATGAATGTTGATGATAATAAATTGGGGGAGTATCCTAAGCATTGAAGAATATTGATATGTTGTATTCATAACTTTTTCATTGATGTCAACATAGAAGTTATTTTGTTAAGATTAGAAGTGTAGCACTCAATAATCTTGGTATGTGTATTTGAGTGGAGGATTTTTCAAATGATGTGTAGTGGAGGACATGTTCTTGTAGTTATCCATATAATGTGGTGCAAAGGACTAAGTTTGATTCAATTTTGTATGGAAGTTACACCTATATTACTAGAAGCAGTGCAAAAATAGAGCATTGGAAAATAGAGTTATGATAATCTATCACTACCTTCATTTGAGATGTAATGAAGGTGTTTCACAAATAAGAGTGATAGAGAATAGTCATGTGATGATGCCAGCATGTGTGTAAGATGCGATTTCACACGTGTGAAGTTTTGTATACACTGTGAGCCAACAGTGTTGTGAATTAATTAATTATCTTATTTTAATTAATTGAGAAAGACTCAAGGCCGAGTCAAGAAATTATTATGAAGATATGATATAAAGGAAAATTGTTTTCCTTTTTTGTAAAGAGAATTGGATTTAAAAGATCAAGTGAAATGTGAAGTACTAGTGTGTAGCTTGAGAAGGAGAAGAATGCTTAATGAGTGCATGTAAGCGATCCGAGGGATCATTGGATGTGTAGTATGAGATTTGGTTACAAGATCTGAAGGAGCATAAGTATGGTTGATAGGATAGAGATAGAGGAAGTACATTTTAGTTCTATTATTTTGCAAGGAATAATATAGAGACCATTTGATTAGTGGGTTCTTTTATATTAACCTTGAATCTATTTGGGTAGTGGGTCCAACTATCTTCCACAACTTCTAACAAGGTTAGAATCTCCTAACATGGATTCAAAGTCTCCTAACAGGGAATCATATGTACTAAATCTTGTAACAAAGTTTTAATGGGGTCTATCCTCTAACAAGGAATATTTATATTAGTGCATCATCTTATGGGTGCCATCCCCACCAGTGTTGGAATTTTTTAGAATAAATGAGAGGGGAGGGGGTGAATTAGTTATCCAAGGTCCATATGTACAAATAATACTTTTCATAGCTTAGTGAACCCATATCAATAAAAAAAGTTCATCATGCATGTATCCATTAGATTATGCAACCACTCAACCTTGTATGTTACTACCCAATCAATTTGCAAAAATCTAAACATTAAACATAACAGATTCAATAATACATTTGAAACAATGATTTAATGTGGAAACCCAATTTGGGAAAAACCACCAGTAACATGCTACTCTTTCTCACCTTTCTAAAGTGATGCCTTGTGAAAGGCCAACCCTAGTAAAGGTTACAATGCACAATGTTAAATGTGACCTAGTTAAAGGCTTTCAATCACCCTATTAGGAATGAGCCTTATTAGAGGACTTTAGATCATTGACTTGGAATGTCACCTAGTTAAAAGATTTACAAATGGCTATTAGGTCAAACTTAATCCAAAGGATTTACCCTAGATTGATACAATAATTAGAGAGTAACAATAAGGTTTCATATAATAACAACTTACAACACACTTACAAATTATAGATCTCTATTTTAGTCCTCCATTCTACTTGGCTTTCATTCACTTAAGCTCTGATAGCTTGTTCACCCTTCAAGAATTTATACCCTTAAGTCTTCTTGCTTTTCTTACCAATGTAGTCTCTTCTCTTAGGTCACTGAATGAAGCAATACCCCAGACTCCTTGTCTTCCTTAGGTTCTCACACATGATAACCCTTGCTTCTGACTAGTGATCTCTATAAATAGAGAATTAAGATATTTTGTCATTCATCCTACATCATCCATTTTAGGGTTAGGTTAGATTAGGTATGATTCAATGAATCTACCCCTCATGTCATTTCATTCCCTTCTAGAAACTTATCCTTCAATTCTCTTTGAATTCACCCTTAAAACGGTTCACCATGAATTTTATGCTTCCAACTCATCAACCTTATCTTCCACATGGTTAACACAATCCAAGAAATCAAACTTGTTTGCTTAGATTCATTGAATTCTTGATCTTTCTCATAATGTTGATACTCAACATTGACTAGCTTCTAATGCTTGACACATATTGTGTTGCTCAACATCTACTGTCAAAACACTCAACATGAACTAAAGTTTATTGGTGCTTGCCATCAACTAAACTTTACTTGGATTAAACTATTTCACTCAGCTTACACTGAAATTAACTTTTCTTGGATCCAAATAATTTTCTTCTTGGCTTTCATTAACTTTGCTCGACACCTACTATCCACTCGATCAAGCTTGGCACACAAACTTTATTTAGCTTGTTCTTCCATACTTACTTAGTGTAACTAACTTTTACAACCTTAAGATTATTATCAATGTCCTATAATATCATTGTCTTAATTGATTCTATTACTCCTTTACATATCATAACTCAACCTTTCCTCTAGGTGCTATTGTTACCTCATTTGATCAAATCCTCTTCATCAATCAGATAAATGATAGTACTTAACTCATATAAGAAATTGTCTTACTAGCAAGTAGTAGGTTTGACATGAGCGAAAAAACAATGATTGAAACACATTTATCATACTTATATCAATCTATTTTCAACAATCTCCCTCTTTGGCATTGATGGAAAATCAAACTAAACAAACTTAATCAGTAAGACCAACAAAGTATCAAAATAGAAAATAATTCTTTGTATCTAAATCTCTCCCTTTTTCGACAACTTGCATCTTCTAAATAGGTTACAAAATTTTGTTCTAATTAATAGACAATCAATCAACTCATCCTTATGACTTACTTTTGATCACTTCTTATATCTCCCTCAATATTATCTCCCTCTTACTAGGTAGATGTAATCAACAAGTACACTTGTACACTTTCTCCCTTTGAGTAGATATTCCATAGTTTTGTATCTTCTATATCTGGACTTCTCCCTTAATGATTTCCTGATCTAAGTGTACTTTTCTTGGCAACCAATCTATTTCTCCCTCTTTCACAACAATGCCAAATATGTGTCATATTCATATGAAAATATGAATATTTTAAAATTTCTCCCTCTATCACCTTGCTTGTGACTGATTTATAGCTCTAGCTCTTTGATTACTTTAGGTAGCTCCTAAAGTAAGATAATTAGCATCAATCTGTAACATATGTCAATCAACTTATTTGATGTAGGGCACTCCTCATGCTTCTTAGATAGCCTTGGATAGGGGCATCACCCCTAGTTTGCCTCTTAGATACTCATGAGCATCCTTAAGGTAATGCTTTTGTGAAGATATCATCTATTTTCTCTTTTGTGTTAACATATTCCATCTTCACCTCTTTATCTTGAACTAATTCTCTCAAGTAATGATACTTGATTGCAATATGCTTATCCTTTGTATGCATCATAAGATTCTTTGTTATATTTATAGCACTTGTATTATCATAATAAAGTATCATAGGTTTAGTGATTTCTTCCTTCATGCCTTTGAGTAGCTATTTGATCCATACAATGTTTGTACAATTTATTGCAGTAGCAACATATTCAGCTTCAATAATAGATTGAGAAATTTAGTTTTGTTTCTTGCTAGTCCATGTGACCAAACTTTTGCCTAAGAAAAATGCTCCTCCACTAGTGCTCTTCTATCATCAACATTTCTAACCCAATCAACATTAGTATAGGCTTTCAACTCAAATTTCTCATTCTTCTTGTAGTATAGACCATAGTCTTCTATTCCTTTCAGATATCTCATTATTCTCTTAACTACCATCAAGTGATTCTCCCTGGGATTAGTACAGAATCTTGAAACTACCCCTATAGATAATGCAACATCAGGTCTGCTGTGTACTATATATTGTAATTTTCCAATCATAGACCTGCATAATGTTTGACTCACCTTAGTTGAATCACCATTCTTTGACAATTTATGTCTTGTCACCATAGGTATACTTACTAGTTTAAAATCTTCCAATCTAAAAGTTTTTAGTATCTCCTTTACATAGTTTGACTGAGTGATGTATATACCATATTTCATTTGATATACTTGTAAACTCAAAAATAACTTAATCTCTCCAAACATAGACATCTCATATTATTGCTTCATTTCATTTGCAAAAGCCATACATAAAGTATCTTTCCCTCCAAATATGATATCATCAACAAAAAATTAAGATAACAAAATACCTTTTTCTTTCTCCGTCTTCAACTAGAAATCGACGTTATCATCAATCCTCTTAAATCCAATCTTCACTAGATAATTATGTAGTCTCTCATACCATGTTCTTGGTGCTTGATTCAAACCATATAAAGCTTTTGTGTAGTCTACATACCATTTTCTTATTGTTAGCATCAACAAATACTTCTAGTTGTTCTATATAAACCTCTTCCTCCAATATACCATTTAGAAATATAGACTTAACATCCATTTGATAAACTTTGAAAACTTTGTATGTAGAGTAAGCAAGTAGGGTTCTTACTCTTTCAAATCCTGCAATAGGAGAAAATGTCTCTCCATAGTCTATCTCTTCTTCTTGTGCATATCCTTTACAAACTAATATTTCCTTGTTCCTTGTAACTTCACCATTTTCATCTAACTTTTTTTTGTATACCCACTTGGTACCAATCACATTTTTTTCTTCTAGTCTAGGAACTAGAGTCCATGTCTTCTTTTTCTCAATTTTTTCAATCTCTTCTTCCATGGCTTTACTCCAGTCCACATATTCTAAGGTATCTTTCACTATTTTAGGTTCTTGCATGCTCATCAAACATGTATCATTTCTCAACTTGTACATTGTCATAGGTCTAACATATTTATCTTCAATGATTTATGCAGTAGGATGATGTCTTTTGACATACTTAGACAGTCTTGGTTGAGCTCTAGCTTCTACATTTGTTCTCTCAACTTTTGAATCACTATGTGCCTCTCTGTTAGGTAGTTCAACATCTCTTTCATATAAACTAATTTTAGAATCAAAATGTGCCTCAACTTCATTCTATAAGTTGACACCTGAATGTAGCTTGGTTCCTAAATGAAACTCGACATTCATAGTATGTGAGTAGGCAATAACTAAAACATCTTCATTTGTAGCAATACCTTCATAAAATTATTCAAATTATTTGTATTATTTTGGTTCCTTCATAGGTTCAATCTCATATACTTCTGTATATTCATCAAGTTTCACATTTGCACTTTCCATAACTTTGTTAGTGTTAGTATTTAAACATGTATAAGCTTTACTTTTTGCGGAATAATGAAAAAATATTCCTTTTTCACTTTTTACATCTAGTTTACCATTTCTGGAATCTTTGAGAATATAGTATTTGCCTCAAAATATCTTAAAATATTTTACATTGGGTGAGTATTCATATCATAGTCCAAAATGTGTTGAATGAGTACTTTTCTTGACTTGTACATGGTTAAGGGTACTGACAACTATACTTACAACTTCTCTCTAGTACTTTAAAGCAACATTTTTCTCCATCATGAGTGTCCTAGCATAGTCCATTATAGACCTATTCCTCCTTTCAACAATTCTATTTTATGGAGGGGTTCTAGGAGTAGATGTCTATCTTTTCATTCCTTTGTCATTACAAAATACCTCAAACTCATTTGATGTAAATTCTCCTCCTCTATCAGATTTCAAACATTTTAGACTTTACATGTTTCCTTCTCAACTCTTGCTAAGTACCACTTAAACATTTGGAAAGCATCATATTTCTATTTCAAAAACATAATAGTCATCAGTCTAGAATAATCATCAACAAGAATCATAATGTACTTGTCTCCTTTGCAACTTTGCACTTCAATTGGTCCACACAAGTTAGTATGAACAATCTCTAATATTCTTTTAGAGGTATGAGTTTTGCTCTTAAAACTTGACTTTGTCATTTTGCCTAATTGACATTGTTTGCAAATTATATTGTTAGGTTTTTTCAACTTAGGAAAACCTCTAACTCTTCTCATGTTATTGATACTAACCAAATTATCAAAATTAACATGACATAACCTCTTGTTCCTGAACCGCCTCACAATAGGTGTTCCATAGTCATGCGCTAGGCCTGGCTTAGGAATAATCTATTCAAGTTAAGGACTACTTTTCCCCTACCATGAGGTGTATTTAGATTGTCAACCCAAGGACGTATACTTGAAATGGTCAGCACAATATGTGGACTAGGTACCTTGATGAGTCATTATGCTTGTGTTGTAGGAAAGTAAAAATGAAAAGGAAGGAAACAACACTATTGCTGTGGAAAGGAAAATAATGAATCTATGAATGTTGAAAACATAATGACAAGATAACAGAGATTCCATCTTGACTCATCCACTAGCTTGTTCTTGCAGATGCTGCAGGAACGTTCATGAAGTGTGATGCTACAGGAAGGAATTAACTAGCTACATCTTACTTAAAATACTGCTAATGCTAGTAAAATGAATCTATTCTATCCTAATCTAATCCACCTTCCAAGTGGGCCCCCTTGGTTAGCTTCTCTAATCTACCAACTTAGGATAGAAGCTAAAGATAACTAATTCATTTCATTAATCAGTCATTACATGATTCAGAATTGTAAAACACAACTACAAAAAACTGTGAATCAGTCTTCTCTCTTACTCGATAAAACTTATCAAAAACCAAAACTAAAAACTTCACACACAGGAGTTGATCCCGACATATATAGGGAATCTACTCTTTATTACATAACAAAAAAGTAACTATCCTAAGTTAAGTCCACAGGAGAGAATATAGGAGAAAAATTGAAAGCAAAAAGGAAGGATAATGGAATAGAGGAGGGAGCAATGAAGTCTTAGCATCCGCTTGTTACAACATAAATGCAGAGAAGGTAATGGCTCATAAAAGCTCCTCCTTATTCATTGCCATGTTTCTTGGAGTGGTTATAACTTTCTTTTCGTGGTTGTTCCTTGATGCTCATTTCTCCTTGAATGCTGTCAGCAACCAACTTCTGGATTCTTCTGCTAATCCTTTAATCCTTATCATTAGGTTAGTTATGATATAAGACATATTTGCAAATAAACATCCATCAAACTAAATTCAAGCATAAGAACACACATTTGGATATTTATATGAAATACTGCATATTAGATATAATTTAGGCAAAACATGACATAGTTTTTCTACCCCATAAATCATCAAAGGTTTATCAAACATAGGCTTATAAGTGTTAAAACAAGGATAAACGAAGTATCACAAAGTATCTTAAACATAACAAAATAAAGGCATGTTTTAGACTCATCATTTTCCCCCTGCTAAACTAATGCTTGTCCTCAAGCATTACACTTCTTTGTCAAAGATCTGAGCTCCCCAACTTTTGTCTTTCCCTTTCTATTGCTCTTAAAGGTGTAATAGAATCCTTTGGTCCTTTCCCATACTTCTCGCCTATGGTCTTCCTGCAACTTATCAAGTTTGTCAACATCAATATCATACAGGGGCCATAAAACCTTTGGCGGTTGCATGGTTAAAGGACACCATAGCTCTGGCCTTAGTTGCTTTTTAGAACTCTATATAGTGCTACTTCCAAATTAATAGGACTATGTGGCTCTGATTTCTTGAGAGAATCAGGTAACCGTGCCCATCTACCTCTTACTCCAATCATAGCTCTCTAAAATGCAAAGTAGGGCAAGTTTTCATATTCGGCATACACTTTGGCTGTAGCAGCAAATACCTTCTTTCTAACTTCTGGATTACTCTTCCCATAGGTTAATGTAAACTAGTCTCAAAGCATTTCTTCTGGTTGTTTACTTTCTACCCTCAAGGGTAAAGGTTTTGTTCTCTCCTCATCTCTGTAATTAACTAGTTGTACAATAGATTTTGCTGCCATGGTGGTAAGGTTTGATATAGCCCATAAAACTCTTGTGCGATTTTGAATTTTGCATTTACATTTCTGAGGGTTAACATCAACTAAAACAAAAGATATTGTTCTTCCAAACAAAAAGCATATACTCAAGGAGGTGGTCTACAAGAAAGAGCTTGATCAGCTAATTTAAGTGCATGTTTCATGCACTATTTCTGTCTTTTTAGCCGTTCTTTCAATTTTTCAATCTCCTCATTTTGTGATGTTATGATCTTGCTCATTCTTTTCTTCTCCTCTTTCCATAGTGCTTCAGCAAATAAATGTTGTCCATATAATTGGAAAAGGAGTTTTTGCAAGGTGAGGGCACTGTTATCCTCTTCATAATCCTTTTTCTTTTTTTGTTCAAACCATAGATGTTTTGCCAAACTATTGATCCATGTTGACTTATATGGGACTAAGGCAGTATTCAAATCATGAAATTCGGGAACTACTTCATTCTCATGGCTTGAAAAACCTGGTAAATCCATTAAGGTTTCATTAATTTCTTGCTCACATGCTGTAGGAGGATTACCGGAAGCTTCTGTCATCTCAGTGTGAAGTGGAGAATGGTCAAAAATTATTTGCAGAGGAGACTCTGGAGTAGGTGCTTTATACAATATAGGATCTTTAAAAATATTCCCTCTCATTCTAGGGCTTCTCCACAAAGGAGTCTCTTCTTGTACTACTATCTTTTGCCTACTTTTCTATTTTGGTATCACTATTGCAGGATTAGTTGCTACAAGAACCTTCTTTGTTTTCTTCTGTTGCTTAATTGCAGGACTAGATTTTTGTTGAGTAGCGGTTTCTTTTGGTGACTTTCGTTTCCTTTTAGCTTTACTAATAGTGAGTTTAGGGATGTCTTGCTCAAGTGGAGGCACATTCTCTTGAATGGAAGCAAATTCTGATTCAATCCCTTGTGCATTTTCTGTTTCAGCTCCCTCAATATTTTGTTCTGCAGGCTCACTATTGGGAACTACGTTTTCCTCACCCTGCCATTCACTAGGGTCAACTTGGGGTTGTAGGGTTTTAAATTTCAAAAAGTCATCTCATGTCAAAGGGATACATCCCTAATAGACCTTTCTATTAACAAATTAATCAAGGCATGGTGAGTGACAAAATTATCTTTCCCTTTTTAAGTATCTTTCGCACTAATACAGAGCATATTATATAGAAAATTTGGAAGATTCACAGCAATATTGTGCCTTATACAACTAAGCAACTTAAAATGGTGTGCATGTAAGTGAGAAAATCTGCCTTCACAAGTAAAATACCTGATGACATGTATTGCTAGCTCAGGGTATGGAGACAGCAAAGACAATCTCTTGCACCCCTGCTTTGTAACATCCAATGGAGGGTCATGTGGGGTAGTGAACTAGGCCCTTGCTGACCTAGCGTCATGTGAGCTTGGATAATGCTCTCCAACAGAAGGTAACCCTATTACTTCTACAATTCATTCTTCTGTTGCAATTACTATCAAACCCCACATAGAAGCTTCACCTTCATCAAATGTCCTGGTGAATTCTACAGCTGCTTCTTCATCATATGCTGTTAAATTAAAACAATAACCTAACCACCTGCATGCATTGAATCTTCTTACTGCTTCTACGTCAGAGAGCAACAAAATGTGCTCAACCAGCTCTCTTCTCTATAAACCTCCTCCCATTTCTTGATACTTCTTCTGCTACTCCGTTTCTCTCTCCCTTTTTGAATGCAAACTTCAAGACTCTGCGTTATTTCTCAAATGCTTCACCGCTTCTTTTTGGGAACATTAATTGCCATAACCAATTGTTATGTGCCATAATTAAACTTTGGGTAAAAGTAAATCATGAATTTGCATGGGAATCATCCAGAAACATAGTTCAAATGCCAATTAAAAATAAGTCACATCATGGCTTAGCACGAAAAATTTGGCATGAACAAGGAAAAAAAATTCATTTAGAAATTGGGACTACAACACTTGACATGGCATACTGATGGCAAAAAGTTCTCATTAATAAAGAGTAATGCCAAGATTTTAGAAAATCATCATAGTTAATTAGGCATGTCATTGGATAGTATGACACTCCCCTGCCCCCTGCTAATTTTACAAGTGTCCTCACTTCTTATACTAGTATGGGTGAGGGACTGGAATATGCCATAATTATAGAGACTATGCAGTATTATATATAATTAACAAAATCTGCAAACTTATAAATGAATAATAGTTTGAAAACATTTATAACTGCCAAGTGGATTGTCACATGCTCCAAAAAAAAAGTGGCAGAAATAATGTAAATGGAAACATCCATCAGCATGTGCAAATTTGATTGAAAATACAAAACTTAATTATGCAGAAAGTGAGTGGATGAAAGATTAAGAAATGGAGTGGGGTGGGTGGATGGAAGATTAAGATATGAATGAAAAGAAATATCATGAAAAGAAAATGGACTTTATGTGAACATAAAGTTATTATTATGGACATGCAAATTATAATTAATGTTGAAGAGGAGCAAGTGGAAGGTTTTCACGTTCTGCTACAGGAAGAGATACTTGAATTGTTGTTGGATCCGGTTGTTTGAACTGTTGCATGAATTTGGCTTTTATTTGAGGTTGTTTGTAAAGCTTAAGTCGATGCTCGTTGATCAGCATTTTGAAAGGAATATCATCAATTGTGGTTAGTTGAACTGTTCCATTGTCAAAGACATGGATGATTTGATATGGTCCTAACCATCATGTCTGCAACTTCCTTAGCATATCCTTAAAGTGGGAATCATACAATAATGCCCAGTCACCAGCTTTGAACTGTTTGTTGAGGATATGAGAATCATGCCAGTGTTTTCTCTATTTTTGCACCAGTTCAGTGTGTTCTAAAGTAGTCTTGTGCATTTCATCCAAAGAATTAAGATGCAGGAGGCGTTCTCTTTGTGCTGCAGGAAGATAAATATCTAAGGTCAAGGCTATTCTTAAAGTCTTGTGTTCAAATTCAATTAGAAGCATTGCCACTTTCCCATACAAAAGCTCAAATGGTGTGAATCTGGTAGTGGTTTTCCAAGTTGTTCTATAAGCCCAAATAGCTTCTTGTAACCGGCTGGTCCAATCCCAACGATGCAAATAGATTGTTTTAGTTAGAATATTTTCTAGCTCACGGTTGGTAACTTCTGCTTGTCCATTGTCTTGTGGATGATAAGGACTAGATCTGTGATGCCTAATGTTATACTGTTTCATCAACTCTAAAATCAGGTTGGAAGTAAATTGTGTGCCTTGATCAGTAACCAATTCTTTAAGAACTCCATAGCATGTAAAAATATCTTCATACAGGAATTCGGCAACTTTTTCATCACGGGCATGCTTCATAGCCTTAACCTCAACCCATTTGGTTAGGTAGTCAGTACAAACTAGAATATAAGACTTCCCATTGGATGGAGGATCAATAGGACCGATGAAGTCCATTCCCCATTTGTCAAATGGTGTTAACACCACTTGAGGATTCAGAGGCATTTCATCTGTTTTGGTTGGGCGACCCATTCTTTGGCATTGGTCACACTTCCTTGTATAATTGATTGCATCTTTATGAAGGGTAGGCCAATAGTAACCAGTGGCTAAGATTTTGAAGGCTATTCTTTTGGCTGCAAAATGTCCTCCACAGGGCTCATTATGACATGCATGCAAAATGTGATATGTCTCATCTTCTCTTACACATATGTGCATAACTTGATCAGGTCCAATATAGAACAAAAAATTGTCTATCCATGAGAAATGGAAGCTTTTCTGTATGAGCAGCTTTCTCTCCTTCTAAGCAAAATGTGCTGGTGTCTTATTAGCTACAATGTAGTTAGCAATATCTGCATACCATGGAACTTTAATAGCAATATGAAACAAATGTTCATCTGGAAATGCATCATCTACCAGAGTAGTATCAGTATCATGATGATTGATTGTTGACAAATAATTAGCTACGACATTTGTTTTTCCAGGCTTATCCACTATGGTTATGTCAAATTCTTGTAGCAATAGTAACCATCTTGCTAACCTACCAGTTATAGAAGGTTTGTTCATGAGATATTTGATTGCTGCATGATCAGTATGAACATAGATAGGATAACCTGTGATGTAATGCCAAAATTTATTTAGAGCATAGACTACTGCTAACAATTCTTTTTCAGTCACTGTGTAATTCAGTTTTGGACCATGAAGATTCTTACTAATATAATAAATGGCATTCTCAAGATTTGAGTGTTTTTGTGCTAAAACTACACCTACGGCATAATCAGAAGCATCTGTATATATGTGAAAAGGTAGGTTCCAATCAGGGCCTTGTAAAATTGGGGCCGTGGTCAAAAGTTGCTTAAGCTAAAGGAAAGCTTTATCACACTCAGGTGTCCAATCAAATTCAGCTTCTTTGGTGAGCAACTTGTACAAGGGATTGGCTATTTTACTGAAGTCTTTTATAAAAAGCCTGTAATATCCAGCATGTCCCAGAAAAGATCTGATATCTTTTAATTTAGTGGGTATGGGTAATGTTTGAATTACCTCAATTTTAGCTGGGTCTACTTGTATACTTGCAGTAGATATGAAATGACCAAGTACCACACCCTCTTGCATGAGCATGAAACACTTTTCACTATTTAGTGCCAAATTATGTTCTTGACATCTTACCAAAACTTTTTCAAGATTTATCATTGCTTCTTCAAAAGTAACTCCAAATGTTGTAAAGTAATCCATATAGATTTCCATACAATCATGTGATATATTAGCAAAAATACTAATTACAGCCCGTTGAAACGTTGTAGGAGCGTTACAAAGACCAAATGGTAAAACAAAGTATGCAAAAGTACCCCATGGATAGGTAAATGTAGTTTTGTCTTGGTCTTCAGGAGCAATACTGATTTGATTATAGCCACTGTATCCATCTAAAAAGGAGTACTTCTTTCCAGCTAGTGTATCCAAAACTTGATCTATGAAGGGTAAAGGAAAATGATCCTTTTTAGTAGCCTTATTCAACTCCCTATAATCTACGCAAATTCTCCATTTTCTTCTGTTCTTAGGTACTATAACCAACGGTGATACCCATTTACTATCAGATATAAGATAGATAAAGCCAGCATCAAGCAATTTCTACAATTCTGTTTTGACTATTTCTCTAAGGCTTGGATTTATCCTCCTCTGAGGTTGACAAAGTGGTAGACAACCTTCATTAATGTCTATCCTATGGGTACACAGTGTAGGGCTTAATCCTTTCATATCACCATAATCCCAAGCAAAAGTCTTCTCATGCTTCTGAAGCAATTCTTTTAATTGTTCCATCTGTACAAATGTCAATTTGGGGTTAACATGTAGTTTATGGCCTTTACTCAGTTCAACAGGAATAATGGATTCTACCATAGCAATTTTAGAGATTGGGCTTCCTTCTAATTCATAGGGAAGTAGTGAACAAAGATCTTTAGGTTCCTTAAGTAAAGTACAACTTGTATCACACTCCTCATATGTAATCAAGTCTAATACAGAGCTTTCAGACACATCTTTTCCTACCACACAAGTGTTGGTAAGGATGCTCTGGATTACTGAATCTTCTTCTTGCAACTTTAGAAAATATTTCCTATGTAACATCATAAATTGTACTATGGAATTTATCTCTTCTTCTTCATCTCCTAAATTTGGCCAAAAAGATGTAGATCAAATCTGGTGATGGTTGTGCAGGAGGATATAGATCAAATTGCTTAGTTGCTTGGCCATTTGATATGGTCATAGTCCTTGATCTGCAATTTATGTTTGCATCAGCTGTGGCCAACCATGGTCTACCTAGAATGACAGGATAGCCAGATAGGTTTACTTTAGGGGACAAAATAATGAAGTCCACAGGATATTCTAGGGAATCTAAGGTCACAACAATATTTTCTATCATTCTATCAGGAATGACATTGGAACTATCTGCAAGCTACAGAATAGTTGGTGTGGGCCTTAATCCTTCTATTTTTAACTTCTTCATGGTTTCTTTGGTCATCACATTTATAGCAGCTCCCAAATCTATTAAGGCATTTTTAACAAATTGACCATTTATGCTGACACTTACTACTAGACTCCCTGGGTCAAAATATTTTGGTGAAATCACTCTTCCTAACATGATATTAGCTAAGTGTCCAACAACATGAACTGTGGTAGGATCCTTCTTCTTCCTTCTAGGTTTCTTTAGACAAGCTTCCCTTATAGCTTTTCCATAAGCAGGAATGTCCTTAATAGCTTGAAACAAAGGTATTTGGACATGCATATTCTTCAACTGATTAACAATGTCAAAGGGTTGTTCCTTGCTTTGTTTAGGTTTCTTTTGTATTAGTTGGTCTGGAAAAGGAGGCTCTACTGTTGGTTGAACTAGTATTGGTATGGTAACATTATTTGGATCAACAGGTTCATCAACCAAAGGTTCTGATGTTGCAGGAGAGTCTGATACTTTAGTTATAAGAGGTGGCTTTGGTGCTGGTAAGGTCGTTCTAGATCTCAAATGTATATCTACAACATCTAGGGCATAAGTAGGGTACTGCTGGGTATCAACACTATACATGGGCTACTATGGTTGGCTATTTGGATTTGGCTGAGGCTATGCAGGTAGCTGTGTTTTCTTTTGAGGTCCACTATTTGCAGGTGGTGGCATTAAAGCAGGTTGTTGAGTTGGAGGGGGTAATTGTGGAGCACCATTATTTTGGTCAGGCCATTGTTGAGATCCCTTCCATTGGTTTGGAGATTGCCAATTCCCTTGGGGTGGTTGCCATTGGTTCTGCTGGTTCTGGGGCCATTGGTTATTCTGCTGGTTAGGCTAAGGTTGTTGGAAATTTTGAGACCATTAAGACTGTTGTGGGTTATTTTGCCCAACATTATTCCAATTGGGTTGGTTTTGTGGAGGACCTTGGGTATTGTGGTTTTGCCATTTATTACCATATGAATTTGAATTTTGCAAGGGGTCTTGAGGCATACCTTGACATTGAGCCCATGGTCGGCATTGAGCAACAAAGAATACTTGCTCATCATCCCCATCTAGCTTTACATATTCAGTTGGAAGATGCTGGTTCTCCATGCTTGCAACCAATTTATAGAATCCTTCTTTTGCTTTCGACAATGAGGACAGTACTCAGCTAGTTGTAACTTAGCCTTTGCTTGCTTCTTCTTTGCAGTCATTGTATCCAACTATGTAGTGACATCATTAATGATGTATTGTTTGAAATTTGACAACAAATTGGATATTTCAAGTTTTGAAATGCCTTGACTAATTCTTTTTGTAACCGTAGAATGGGGTCCTCGACCTTTCTTCATGGTTGACCTTGAGTAGTTCTGAGATATCTTTTTGAGGTCATCCCATTGAGCTTGATATACATCTCCTCTATCCATTAGGTCCAATGCTTCCAAGCAATCTTCATTCACTCCTCTTAGAAAGACTAGTTTTTGGGAATCTTCAGACAATGTGTGCTGAGGATTCTTTTCTAGTGTATATAAAAATTGAGAAACATAGTCTTCTAATGTCTCTTCCTCCTTCTATGATATCCTAAAGATATCATCTCCTCTTGTGCCAGATGCTTTGCAATATTCTTTATATTTTTCCAAAAACAAAGCTTGCATTTCATCCCAATTCACGGCTACATTGGCTCCTAAGCCCATGAACCATCGTAAAGATGATTCTTTCAATGTGGCTAGAAATAATTTAAGCTTATGGGCATTAGTGTTGTAGTTGAAACTATGACAAAGGATGTCAAACTCAAACAAGAAGGTATCAGGGTCTTTAGTTGCAAGGCCATAGAACTTTGGAAGAGCAGTGGGAGGTATATTTTTGAGATTGGCATTGGTTATGAGACTTGGAAGTGGAAATGGAAAAGTGGGTTGTGCCATGACTGGTGGGACTGGATTATGAGGTTGCTGCTGAAAAGGAATGTTAGGCATTGGATGATTAACAACTGGTGGATTCAAGGTAGTGTTATCAAGAAGACTGGTCACTATTTCAGTGAAAGGTTGAAGACCAGATATATCTAGGGATTCAACTCTTGATGATGATACTGTGGGGAAAATAGGACTTGCATCTTCAAAGGGAAACTCAACTTCTTCTTCAACTTCTTCATTCAAATTAACAAATCTTTGTGGAAGAAATTTTCCATATTCATCTTGTCATCTTCCTCTTCGATGCATGCAACTAAAATTTTCACACTGGTAAAAATAACTTAATCTAAAAACTATGACTCAAAAATGCTCCTAGCTTGACACTATCCCCAACAACGGTGCCAAAAATGAACCGCCTCACAATAGGTGTTCCATAGTCATGCAATAGGCCTGGCTTAGGAATAATCTATTCAAGCTAAGGACTACTTTTCCCCTACCATGAGGTGCATTTAGATTGTCAACCCAAGGACGTATACTTGAAATGGTCGGCACAGTATGTGCACTAGGTACCTTGATGAGTCATTATGCTTGTGCTACAGGAAAGTAAAAATGCAAAGGAAGGAAACTACACTACTACTGTGGAAATAAAAATACTGAATCTATGAATGTTGAAAACACAATGACAAGATAACAAAGATTCCATCTTGACTCATCCACTAGTTTGTTCTCGCAGATGCTGCAGGAACGTTCATGAAGTGTGATGCTACAAGAAGGAATTAACTAGCTACGTCTTACTTAAAATACTACTAATGCTAGTAAAATGAATCTATTCTATCCTAATCTACTCCACCTTCCAAGTGGGCCCCTTTGGTTGGCTTCTCTAATCTACCAACATAGGATAGAAGCTAAAGAGAACTAATTCATTTCATTAATCAATCATTACATGATTCAGAATTGTAAAACACAACTACAACAAACTATGAATCAGTGTTCTCTCTTACTCGATAAAACTTATCAAAAACCAAAACTAAAAACTTCACACACAGGAGTCGATCCTGACATATATAGGGAATCTACTCTTTATTACATAACAAAAAAGTAACTATCCTAAGTTAAGTCCGTAGGAGAGAATATAGGAGAACAACTAAAAGCAGAAAGGAAGGATAACGAAATTGAAGAGGGAGCAATGAAGTCTCAACATCCACTTGTTACAACATAAATGCAGAGAAGGTAATGGCTCATAAAAGCTCCTCCTTATTCACTGCCATGTTTCTTGGAGTGGTTATAACTTCCTTTTCGTGGTTGTTCCTTGATGCTCATTTCTCCTTGAATGCTGTCGGCAACCAACTTATGGATTCTTCCGCTCATCCTTTAATCCTTATCATCAGGTTAGTTATAATATAAGACATATTTGCAAATAAACATCCATCAAACTAAATTCAAGCATAAGAACGCACATTTGGATATTTATATGAAATACTACATATTAGATATAATTTAGGCAAAAGATGACATAGTTTTTCTATCCCATAAATCATCAAAGGTTTATCAAACATAGGCTTATAAGTGTTAAAACAAGGATAAACGAAGTATCACAAAGTATCTTAAACATAACAAAATAAAGGCATTTTTTAGACTCATTAGTTCCATAGCCATACATCATCCAATCCTACAACTAAACAAGTAGCATCCTCTATATTAAGGTAGAATAGATTACCACTAGTGTGATCACCTTTTCCAACTAGTTTTCCATCAGTACATCATAAAGGCATTTTTTAGACTCATTAGTTCCATAGCCATACATCATCCAATCCTACAACTAAACAAGTAGCATCCTCTATATTAAGGTAGAATAGATTACCACTAGTGCGATCACCTTTTCAAAAAATTATAGTTAAGTCCTTCAACATAGTGAGAATTGTCACATAAAATCTTTTCTATGAACTTGATAGAACCTTTTCCTTTTATTAGGCATGGTGCATCATTACCAAATCTTACACTATTTCCATCATAATATTTCAAGGTAATGAACTTACTTTTATCTCCATCCATTTGATGTGAACACTCACTATCAATGATCTATCTATCATTCTTGTTTACACAAGATACTAGTGTAGTTACCTCATACTCATCAAATTCATCCTTCATTGCAATATACACCACTTCATCATCATGATTTTTAGATCCATCTTTTGTTTCCTCTTTAGCAATGTAGCAAGATTTCTTGCCTTTGTCTTTGTAGTCTTTTTTGTCTTCATCTACTTTTGTACTTGTCACCACCTCTATAATTCTTCTTCTCTAGACATCTAGTAGCAATATGACCAACCTCATTGCAATTAAAACATATGATAGGTAACTTACCTTTATACTTGCTATGAAATCTGCTTGCTAATAGTGCTTCAAATTGATCTAGATCTTCCTCATCTGTATCACTATCACTTGACACATATTTTTCCTTTAATGATAGCTTAGCTTTGAAAGTAGATTCATTATTTTTAGGTCTGTAATTATCAAAGTTAGATATTTCAAAAGTAGTGAGTCTACCTACTAGACCTTCAAGAGTTAGATCATTCTCAAAACTTTACTTAATACAATATCATCATCTATTTTACCAGTAGCTCCTCTTATTGCATTAAAAACATCTTTTATCCTAGAGCAATATTGAGCAATTTTCTCACCTTCTTGCATTCTAATGTCATCAAATTTACTTCTCAAACTTTCAACTTTGGCTCTTAGAACATTCTTGTCACCTCTATAAATAGTGTGTAGAGCATTCCACATTTTTTAAAAACTATGACAACCTTTTATATCATCAAACTCTACATAGCTTAGGGTAGAGGTAATTTCCAACATTGCATGGTTGTATTACTTTTTCTTTTTCAGATCTTTAGTAGTTTGGGCTCCAACAAGATCAGTATGCTCAAAAATAATGGTAGACTGTGCATGGTCTCCAAGACCTTGTTAGCATTTAGCCACAGAAAAAAATAACAATTACATGAAAATATAAAAAATATTAGAAAATAATAGATCACACAAAAAAGAACACAAGACACCAAGATTTAACATGGTTCACCCAAATCTTGGGCTACATCCACTAAATAGCAAGTCCAATATTATTATGATCTAGTGATTATAACCTAATTACAATCTATAATCCCTTACAACTCAATACCACCACAAGAACCAATTTTTGCATCACACATATTAAAAAACCTAACCCTATGCCCTTTTATACAAGTAATTTTATGCCACTTTAGGGTTACAACATGTTGGCAATACGATGGCCACAACATCAGACACAGTCCAAAAAATTACTTCCTTGATCAGTCACGACAAACTAACAATCTCCCACTTGGGGACTGATTAGACTCCACACTAGACAAAAATCTCCCTCTTGGAGACTAATCCTATAGCAATACTGCTACCACATGGGGCTTCCACTAGATTAAACCACCCTAGACTCTACTATTATGTTATTCATGTTCAATCTAGAAAACCAACTAAAGCTAAAGAGGAATTTGGTTTCCCCATTGTCACTACCTTTGTAAACATATTGACTAGATTGACATTTGTATGTATCTTATCCAGCTTTAACTGTCCATCATCCAAAACTGATTGAATGAAATGGTACCACAACAGAATGTGTTTTGTCTTTGAATGTAGAGCTAAATTATTTGCAAGATGAATGGAACTCTGGCTATCTATAAATAAATAATTATCCCTCAGAGGGTGTCCCAATTCTTCCAAGAAGAACTAAAGCCATATCATCTTCTTGGTTGCTTCTATAGTAGCAACATACTCTACCTTTGTAACCTAGAAACCCAGCTCAGTGTTGCCCCACCAATAGTAAATACATAACCTATAATACTCCACTTGGTATCAATATCAGCTACCAATTATGAGTCAACATAGCCTTTTAAGTCAGTAGTGGGGCCCCCAAAGTGTAAACACTTACTAGATGTTCCTCTCAAATATTTGAGAATCCATTTGACTACATTCTAATGCTCAATTCCTAGGTGACTCATATACCTACTAACAACTCCCACTGCATGTGCAATATCTGGCCTTGTACATACCATAGCATACATCAAGCTTCCTACAACTAAACCAAAGGGTACCTTGGACATCTTATGCTCCTATTTTTGTGTCTTGGGACACATCACCTTAGTTAAGTTCAAATGACCAAGTAAAGATGTGCTGATAGCTTTAGCATTCTCCATAAAGAAACATTGCAACACCTTCTCAACATAATCAGCTTGAGATAGCATCAATTTTAAATTCTTTCTATCTCTACTAATATTTATACCAAAGATTTTTTTTGCTACCTCCAAATCCTTCATAGCAAATGCATGTGTTATCTAGCATTTTAACCCCTTAATGTGATCCATATTAGACCTAACTACAAGCATATCATCATCATATAAACATAAAATAATGTAGTTGTCACCATCCAACCTCTTAAAATAAACAAAATGATCTGAATGACACCTACTACATCCATGCTCTTGCATAAAACTTTCAAATGTCAGATACCATTACCGAGGTGCTTGCTTCAAGCCATACAAACTTTTTTTCAATTTGCACACTAAGTTCTCCTTACCTTTGACCTCAAATCCTTATGGCTATGCCATATATCTCTTCATCCAAACCACCATGAAGGAAGGTTTTTTTAGCATCAAGCTTCTCCAAATCCAAATCTTCAGTAGCCACAATACTTAAAATAGTGTGAATAGAAGTTATTTTAACAATATAAGAGAATATCTCATCAAAATCAATGCCCTTTTTCTGTGCAAATTCTTTCATAACTAACTTAACGTTAAATCTTTTCTCACCTCCATCCTCTTCTTTTAACCTATAAACCCATTTATTTTGTAAAGCCCTTTTACCTACAGACAACTTGCATAAATCTCATGTCTTATTTTTTAGCAAAGAGTCCATTTTGTCTTTCATGGTAGACTCCCACTGAATCTTAGTATCCACCTACACAACTTTATCATGACATTCAAGTTCACCAGCATCAGTAAGTAAAATAGAATACAAGGAAGGAGAAAATCTTTCTGAAAGTCTACTTAGCCTTGTTGATCATCTAGCATTCACGAGGTTGTGTGGTATTTGCTATTGCAATTATTTCACATCATGAGGAATTGTTGGAACATCATCTTTTGGAGTATCATCTAACACTACATAATCATCTTCTTTCTTCTCATATTTTTGCAATAGATCTTTTTGCAACACTTTCTCATTGAATATGATATCCTTGCTTCTTACAATTTTATAATTTTCAAAATTCCAAAGCCTATAACCAAATTAATTAAGGCTATATCCAAAAAATACACATTTCTTTGACTTAGCTTCTAGCTTGTTTCTATTTTTAGAATCTATATGAGAAAATGCTTGACAACCAAAGGTTTTGAGAAAAAAATAACTCGCCTTCTTACCAGTCCATGCTTCCTCTAGAATACCACAAATCAAAGGAGTAGAGGGACCTCTATTAATCAAATATACAATAGTATTGATAGCCTCTACCCACAATTGTAAGGGAAACCCAACATGCAACCTCATGCTCCTTACACACTCCATTATAGTCACGTTCATGTGTTTAGGTAGTCCATTTTCCTATGGAGTCCTTGGAATAGTTTTTTTTCTATGAATACCATTAATGGAGAAATAATCTTCAAATTCATGACTGTAATACTCTCCACCATTATCAAATCTAAGACATTTTAATTTCTTGTCAGTCTCATTTTCAACCAAGCATTTCCATTTCTTAAAAGTTTGAAATACATCATATTTCTATTTAAGGAAATAAATCCATACTTTTCTAGTTGCATCATCAATAAATGTAACATAATAATGAAAGCCACTGAGGGAAGATACCTGAGTCAGTCCCCATACATCTGTATGCACAAGCTCTAATTCTTTCCTTTTATTTTCCTTCCCAGTATTCACAAAACTCACTCTCTTTTGTTTTCCATACACACAACTTTCATAGAAATCTATATTAACACATTTTAGACTTGGTAAAACTTTCTTTGAATGAAATAATTTCATACCTTTCTCACTCATGTGTCCAAGTCTGTTGTGCCATAGCACTGTATCAGAATCTACAACAACTACTTGTTCTCCCTCCTCAACTACATCAACTATTCTTGAACATTCATATTTATTAGAAACAATGAAAGTAGAAGGAACTACATAACCCTCATCACTGAGTTTCCCTACTGAAATTAAATTCTTGCTTAGCTTGGAACATGTTTTACTTGATGTAGTTGCCAATGATTCTCATTCTGCAACTTAATCTTAACTTTTCCCGTTCCAACAATTTGAAATAACCTCTATGAGGTGTAGCATGAAATGATGCACTAGAATCTCCTTGGATTTGTCACTTACCACTTTTGCCTCCTTGTCTCCATCTAGTTTATCTCCTTCATTTTTATTTCAAGTCCATCAACCTTTCTTTTTATGCCCTGGTTTCTCAAAGTACCAACAATCATTTGGTCCTCTCAATTGAGATCTCCCCCCTTTTGACTTGACTCTTGATTTCTCATGATTTTTGAAATTATTTCCTCTTTCACTCATTTTGCCTCTGCTTTGTGCATTTAAGGTACTTCCTCATGTAGATCCACCAAAGGATTTCCTACGAGTTTTCTCACCCAAAATAACACCAATCACATCATTATATTTTATGGTACTAGATCAAGGAACAAAATTACTCACAGTCATTACCAAGCCATTCTAGCTTTCAGGCAAAGAACACAAAATCAAGACAGCCCTAATTTCTTCATCAAAATTGATACCCATAGAAGATAACTGACTAGAAATAGTATTAAAATCATTTAAATTATCTGTAATAGATTCACCTTCTACCATTTTCATAATAAATAAATTCTTAATGAGAAATACCTTATTTGAAGCGGAGAGCTTTTCATACAATTTCACTAGGGTTTGAATCAACTCTTCTATCATCTTTGCTTTTGTAATATTAAATGCCATTGATGGTTCTAGGCATAATCAAATACTTCCAAGTGCCTTTCTATCTAAAAGATCCCAGTCGGCATTTTATATAGATCCCTGATTCTTGGTTTTGCCTTCCAACAAATTCCATAAATCCTTTTGATAAAGATAGTCTTCCATTTGCATCTTCCATAACTTAAAGTTTTGCCCATTAAACTTGTCAACCCTCAGCTTTCCCTCATCTGCCATTGCTCCCACTCAACCATGAGACATCCACTCAGATGTGAGACTTTCCTATAGAGGATAACTAAAAATAAATAACCTCACTCTGATACCACTTGTTAGGATTTAGCCATGGATAGAAATAACAATTACATGCAAATATAAACAATATTAGAAAATAATAGATCACATATAAAATAACACAAGATACCAAGATTTAATGTGGTTCACCCAAACCTTGGGCTATGTCCACCAAATAGCAAGTCCAGTATTATTACGATCCAATGATTATAACCTGGTTGCAATTTGTAATCGCTTACATCTCAATATTGCCACAAGAACTAATTTACACATCACACCTAACTCTAAGCCCTTTTATACAAGTAATTTTATGTCACTTTAGGGTTACAACATGTTGATCATACGTTAGCAATACGTCAGCCACAACATTGGCCATGGTCCAAAAATTACTTCCTTGATCAATCACCACAAAATAACCCAACCTCCTAGGTGTAGCTTTATCAGAATTTGTCATGCAAGAAAGTTATCTCTATTAAGCTTGGGTACTTCTATTTTTAACATCTTGATCTTTGTGCTTCTAGTACCTTCAAACTATTTCTCTTAAGCAAAAAGGCTTTGAAACCAATTGTTGGAATTCTTTAGAATAACTATGGGGGGGGGGAGGTGAATCAATTATCTAAGGTCTAGATGTATAATTAAAACTTTTCATAGCTTAGTGAACCCATATTCATAAAACATTTTCATCATGCATGCATCCATTAGATTGTGCAATCACTCGAACTTGTAGGTTGTTGTCAAATAAATTTACAGAAATGTAAACATGAAACATAATTGATTCAATAACACATTTGACATAATGATTTAATGTGAAAACAAAATTTGAGAAAAACCACTAGTAATATGCTACTCTTTCTCACCCTTCTGAAGTGATGCCCTATGAAAGGCCAACCTTGTTAAAGGTTACAATGAACACTATTAAATGTGACCTGGTTAAATGGTTTCAATCACCCTGTTAGGAGTGAGCCTTCTTAGAGGACATTAGATTATTCACATGGAATGTCACCTGGTTAAAATATTTTCAAATGAGTTTTAGACCAACCTTAATCCAAAGGATTTACCCTAGACTGATACAATGATTAGAGAGTAACAATAAGGTTTCATCTGATAACAACTTACAACACACTTGCAAATTATAGATCTTTATTTCAGTCCATTTTTCTTGGCTTTCATACATTTCAGCTCAGATAGCTTGTTCATCCTTCAAGTATTCATACCCTTAAGCCTTCTTTCTTTGCTTGCCAATGCAGTCTCTTCTCTTAGGTCACTGAATGAAGCAATACCTTAAACTCCTTGTCTTCCTTAGGTTCTTGCAAATGACAACCCTTGCTTCTGACCAGCCATCTCTATAAATAGAATCCTCCATCATCCATTTTAGGGTTAGGTTAGATTAGGTAGGATTCAATGAATCTATCTCTCATTTCATTTCATTCCCTTCTAGAAACTTCTCCTGCAATTCTCTTTAAATTTTCACTTTAAATGGTTCGCCATGAATTTCATGCCACAAGATCATCAACCTTATTTTCTAGATGGTTTCTACAATCCAATAAATCAAACTTGTTGGCTCAGATTCATCAAATTATCGATCTTTCTCATAATGTTGATACTTGGCATTAACTGGCTTCTTATGCTCAACAAATACTGCATTACTCCACATCCACTGTCAAAACACTTAGCATGAACTAAAGTTTACTAGTTCTCGGCATCAACTAAAATTTACTCAACTTACACTATTTTACTCAACTTACACTAAAATTCACTTTTCTTGGCTCCAACTAATTTTTTGCTTGGCTTGTACTAACTTTTCTAGGCACCTACTATCCACTCGGTCAAGCTTGGCAAACAAAATTCGTTTAACTTGTTTTTCTAGACTTACTTAGTATAACCAACATTTTCAACCTTAATTAGGTTATCAATGCACTATAATTTCACTATCTTAATTGATTCTTGTTCTCCTTTTCATATCATAACTCAACCTTTCCTCTAGGTGCTATTGCTATCTCATTTGATTAAATCCTCTTCATAAATCAAATAAATGATAGTACTTAACCCATATAAGCAATTGTCTTACCAACAAGTAGTAGGTTTGATATCAATGACAAAAGAATGATTGAAAAATATTTATCATACTTATATCAATCTATTTTCAACAACTAGAGTTTTCCCTTTGATCAAGGGTTTCTCTAGTTAACATATTTGGTGTTAATTATGCATGAGTATCTTGTTGTGGTTTTAGTTTATATTACTCACATGGTTAATTTTGTTTAAGAGTAATTTTTGTGATGATATTTGTATAACTAATTCACCCCCCAACCCCTCGTAGTTATATTAGTGGACTATATATTCTAACAATTGGTATCAGAGAATCAAGTCCTTGAAGATAAGGCTTAACAACTTTTGGAGATCAATGGTGAATAGATTTAAGAAAGATAGTCTAAGGTTTGATGGGGCCAACTATGATAGTAAGAAAGAAAAGATGAAGACTCATTTGTTGTGCATGGGTCCAGGATATTGGCTTTTGATGAAAGGTAAGAAGGAAATTGTTGAAGAATCAAAGCTAAAGGAATGCAGTGAGGGAGCAAGAAATTTTTTCATGTGTAACATGAGAGCTAGAGAAGCCCTACTATCATCTCTTCTAGAGAATGAATACAATCAGGATGATGTCGGCAGGATTTTTTAAAGAAAAGTCTAAAGCTTTTGAGAAATTTAAGATATTCACGAATACAGTTGAAAATGAATCTAGTGTTAAGATTAAGTGTTTAAGATCAGATAGAGGAGGAGAGTTCACCTCTAGAGAGTTCAACATGTTCTATGAAGAAAATGGAATCAAAAGAAAATTATCTTCACCTAGAACACCTAAAAAAAAAGGGATTTCCAAAAGAAGGAATAAATTAGTATGAAAAGAAGTAAGAGTGATGTTATTTGAGAATTATGTCTCAAAGACATTTTGGAGAGAAATCAACACTGTAGTATATACTATGAATAAAGTACATATCAGAAAAGGTATGAGCAAGACACCTTATGAGTTATGGTTTGGTCACTCACCATCAGTCAAGTATTTCAAATTTTTTGAAAGTAAGTATTACATAAAGAGAGATGATGATATTGGTAAGTTTGATCCTAGAAGTAATGAAGATATGTTTCTTGTTTACTCATTAAAAAGAAAAACATATAGATGCTTCAAATATAGAACTAAGACAATAGTTAAGTGTGTAAATGTAAGGGTTGGTGAAAAATTTGGTACTAAAGAGAAAATGGAAGATTATAGTTTTGATGAAGAAGAAGATAATTCTAGAATTGTTCGACAGAATATTGAAATTCTTTTCAAGACTAACCATGACTTATAGAATGATGTATCTATTCAGCATAGAGATTATTAGAGAACCAAACTTAGAGAAGAGATAAGAGTTAAGATGTCAACACCTACTTCCAACAGAAACATGACAAAGAATCGCCCTCTAGAGCAGATAATTGGGAGCAAAGATAAAGGTGTGATGACGAGAAACAAAGTGAATGAGGAATTGTGTCTAATTTCTCAAGTGGAATCTAAGAGCATAGATGAAGCATGTAAGGATGATCACTAGATGCAAGCACTGGAAGAACTAGATAAGATTGAGAAGAATGAGACATGGGAATTAGTTTCTAGACCGAAAGACAAGAATGTGATAGGAACCAAATGGGTACTCAAAAATAAGATGAATGAGCAAGGAGAGGTTGCAAGAAATAAGGTTAGACTTGTTTGCAAAGGTTACTAACAAAAAGAAGGCATAGATTATGAAGAAACCTATGCACCCATAGCAAGAATGGAAGCAGCAAGGATGTTCTTGGCTTATGTAGAAAGCAAGAACTTTAAGGTTTATCAGATGGATGTCAAGTCAACTTTTCTAAATGGGAAAGTTTAAGAAGTCTACATTGAGAAACCTAATGGATTCCCTCTAACATAAGATAAAGATTTTGTATGCAAACTAAAGAAAGTATTATACTATCTAAAGAAAGCACCTAGAACTTGGTATGCAAGGTTGGATAGGTATTTATCAAAGGTACAATAGATGGTAACTTGTATTTGAGGAAAACTAATGATGGCTTATTTATCATTGTAATATTTTTGGGTGACATAATATTTGGAGGAAATGATGAAGAAAGTGGCAAGTTTTCTCAAGAGATAAAAAAATGAATTTGAAATGAGCATGATAGGAGAAATGAATTTTTCCTAGGATTGTAGATTGTGTGGAACAAAGATGGGATATTTATTTCACAAACTAAATATCTAAAAGATTTTTCAAAAAGATTTGGTTTGCAGAATTGCAAACCTCTTGGTACACCCATGATAAATGGTCACAAGTTATCCAATAAATATGAGACACCTGTAGTTGAGTAGAAGAAGTATAGATCTATGATTGGAGGATTGCAATATCTGACTCACACCAGACCATATATAGAAAATGTAGTTGGGATTATGGTAAGATTCCAAGCTGATCCAAAAGAGTATCACTATGCAGCAGTAAAGAGGATATTCAAATATTTGAAAGGTACATCTAATTATGGAATTTGGTATGATAGATTAAGAGATTTCAAATTATGTGCATATACTAATGTAGATTGGGTAGGTAGTATAGATGATAGAAAGAGAACCAGTGGTGGAGCATTCTTTCTTGGAGGAGGGTTAGTTTCTTGGTTGAGGAAGAAATAGGACTGCATATCTTAGAGTATAGCTAAGGTAGAGTATGTTGTAGTAGCAAATAAAGGCAATCAAGTTATGTGGATGAAACAAATGTTGAGAGATAATGGGATTGAGTTCATAGAACCTATAATCATTTATCATGATAACACAAGTACAGTAAGTATGTCTAAGAATCCGATATTACATTATAAGACTAAGCACATATCCATAAAGTATCATGTTTTTAGAGAAAAGGTGGCAGAGAAAGAAATAAGGTTGGAGTGTAAGTACTGAATATCAGATTGCAGATAACTTTATGAAGCCATTGCCTAAAAATACTTTTGAGTACCTAAGAGGTATGTTAGGGGTTGTGCCCCTACCTACTTTAGAGTAGATGCTACAAGGAGTGTATTAGTCTAGTGGTACAGAGCACTATGGTTAGATTGGACTGAACATTGATGCTTCCTATATGGTAGAGTATCTAATATGTACTGAGTCATGAAGGACTCTAGTTATTTGGTATTGAACAATGTCTTTGGACATTCAAGCTAATTGATGATTTGAGCAGCTAATTGACAAGTGGTATGTAATAATTGGTATTATGATTGACACCTTTGACATTGATGTCAATGGGGGAGAGAATGTACATGAAAAAAATATTGAGGGAATGTACATAAGTAGTGAGAAGAGAAGCACCTATTGATATGAAAATAGGAGAGAATTATCTCTTTAGGGAGATTTAGAAAGATTCATGTAAGTTTGCAAAAGGAAGTGCAAGTGTGCAAATACAACCAGAGAGTATTGGAAGTTGTTTAATGTGAATAACTTTTGTCAATCCTAAAAGAAGAAGAAGAATAGTATAATGTTCCAGAAGATTTTAGATTGATGAAGAGGATTTGAGAAGATGACAACAATAGAGTATAGTTTGGTATTCTTGGAACTTAGATGGTTTTCATCTATGTTACCATCAATTCCAAAGGGGAAAATTTTTAGCATGAATTTTGGTGAGACTACATTGGGGGAAGTATCCTAAGTATTAAAGAATATTAATAAGTTGCATTCATAACTAAGTTTTTCATTGATGTCAACATAGTAGTTATTATGTTAAGATTGGAAGTATATGCAGAAGTGAAGGATGTTTCAAAAGATGTGTAGTAGAGGACATGTTCCTAAGGTTGTCCAAATGATGTGGCTCAAAGGAGTAAGTCTAATTCAATGTAGCACAAAAGTTACACCTATTTTACTAGAAGCAGTGTAGAAACAGTGCACTAGAAAATAGAGTTATAACAATCTATCACTACCTTTCATTTGAGATGTAATGAAGGTAATGCACAAATAATAGTGATAGAGAAAAGTTGTGTGATGATGCTAGCATGTGCGCAAGATGTGATTTTGCATGTGTGAAGTTTTGTATATACTGTGAGCTATTAGTGTTGTGAATTAATTAATTATCTTATTTTAATTAATTGGGAAAGCCTCAAGCCCAACTCAAGGAATTATTATGAAGATATGGTATAAAAGAAAGTTGTTATCCTAGTTTGTAAAGAGACTTGGATTTAGAGGATCAAGTGGAATGTGAAGTATTAGTGCGTAGCTCGAGAAGCAGCATAATGCATACTTAACACATGTAAGCAATCCAAGGGATCATTGGATGTGTAGTATGAGGTTTGGTTACAAGATCTGAAGGAGTAGAAGTCTAGTTGATAGGATATAGATAAATGAAGAAGTACATTTTAGTTCTATTATTCTTCAAGGAATAATAAATAGATCATTTGAATAGTCAGTTCTTCTATCTTAACCTTGAAGTTGTTTGGGTAGTGGGTCTAACTATCTTCCATAACTCCTAACAAGAATTCAAAGTCTCCTAACAAGGACTCATATGTATTGAATGTTGTAACAGACTCCTAACAGGGTCTATCCTCTAAGAAAGAATATTTATATTAGTACATCATCTTGGCAGTACCATCTCCACTGGGATTTTCTCTCTGATCAAGGGTTTCCCTAGTTAACATATCTGATGTTAATTGTGTATGAGTATCTTGTTATGGTTTGAGTTTATGTTACTCACATGGTTAAGTTTGTTTAAGTTAATGTTTGTGATGATAGTTGTAAACCTGATTCAAACCCCCCTCAGTTATATTAGTGGACTATATATTCTAACATAAAAATGGACTTTTTGTATTTGAGGGCCCTTACTTCTATAGACTTGTTGTGTATGAAGTATACTCACTATCTCCAAGAGGCCATACAGATTGATTGGTGGGGAAGTGAGTTAGAGCCCCATTTTGAAGAACAACCTAGACAAAACTAGTGATAGTATAAAACCAAAAGAATATTACAAAAGATAATGAATCTAATCAAAGATCCTAACTATAAAAATAAAAAATTGAGAAAACATAAAAATTATAATATTTTCTAGTGACTGTGCACATCTCACACACCTAACTAACCACTGTCACCAAAAACTAAGAATTTTCTTGCAAAGTGCTTTAGATTATTGTTCATAAAAACACATCATCCATACAATGGACCTCCAGCCATGCTTATAGGTCTTCTCTATCCTTATATAGGGTGGTAGGGTGGTTATATGATTCTTAGAAATCCTTCCCAATGATTTGCAATTGTTTTGCAAAAAGTTTCTCAAGCAACTTTTAAAAATTGAAAAGTTGAACAATGCAACTTTCTAGAAAATTCATCAAATGACCTTCCTATCTCTGCAAACTTAACCATAAACCTTAACTATGATCAAAACCACATCATAACTCTTCCTAGACCTAATCACCTCATGATGATGTCATCACCATGCCTTGTGCCAATCAAAGGGCTTTACAACTTCCTAGCCCCTAATTGCACCTAGTACAAGGCCCTAAGAACATATGAAAAAAAAATCTCTAATGTAATCCAACCATGATAGAAATGACCTTATTGTTGGCATTAAGTTATTATTTCCATTAGTGACAACACTTATCTATATCAGTATAGCTACCGAGCTCATCACTTAGTCTACAATGTATACCGAGCATTCAGTGGTAACTTTGTACATTCATCACTTAAGCAGTTTACAAAGAGCTTCACAATTCACATTGAGCATTCTTTTGTTAATCGAGTTGAGTATAGCTACCAAGTGAATGTGCAATCCAACAATGTCTACCAAGCTTACATTGTTCACCTAGCTTTGCAGTGTTTACCAAGTGATGGAAGCACAACTCCTATTGAGTGATAAAAGCATAGTGTCTACTGAGTGATGGAAGCACAATGCCTATCGAGTGATGAAAGCATAGTGCCTATCAAGTGATGCAAGCACAGTTTTTACTAAGTGAAAGCAAGGTAAATGAAGGATTTAGTTTTTACTGAGTGATACTATATCCACTGAGTCTCTAATGGTTATCGAGTTCAGAACTATGTTAGGTGATTAGTATGGACCGAGCCTTCACTTCTACCGAGTGCATGATGATGCCAAGTAATGCAGTGGACGTCAAGTATCAGAAGGTCACCGAGTTAGTTCAGTGAACTCGAGTTATTTACTATTTAGCTGACTCAGTAATATTTTGTTCACTTGTGTTTTAGCTGACCTTGCAAGTGTAATTATTGGAATGGTATATATATATGTAATGTATTATATCATTTGCAAGCATGTATGTGATGAGGATAAGAGTATCAAGAGAGACATGTAATGTTTGAGAAATGAAAATGCAAATCAGCAGAAGAGCAAAATACTTAGCAAGGTTAACAAGGAGCAGTAAAGATTTATCAGTCACAAGAGGTGATATATACTTCAAGGATGTAATCTGCAAATTAAGTTTGTAACTAGATCCATTGTTTCATCCTAATAGGTGAATCAGTTTTGTAAATCCTTTAACAGGGTAGACTTAACAGTCTTTGTATAAATCTCTTAACAGAGTGCATACTTCAATGTATGTTTGTAAATCCTCTAACAATGTGGACCTAGCAGTCCATTATGCTCCTAATAGGGCAGATCACCAGAAGTGGTCAATGTAAGCCTTAATAGGCCAACTTCATACTGTAGTAACGAAGTTTTGAAGGTTTCTAGGTCACCAAATCATTGTGTACATGTGTTATGAATGTTTGATCTTTCATTTATGCAGTAGATTAGATGAATGTATAGTGAATAGTATTTATGATTAAAGTGCTAAAATGTATTAAAGTTTTGAAGTTACTGTTTCACCCCTCACCTCTCAATAACCTATCATATCTTGAATATTTCCAACAATTGGTATTAGAGCTTTGTGGTTCTCAAGATAAAGTTTGACAGCTTGAGAAAAGATCAAGAACAATGGAGATATTTAGACTTGACAAAGCTATTGAAAATGAAAAGCTAGATCTAGAAATGGCCATGGCTCAACTCAAAGAAGCTAAGGAGTATCTTTCTCAATCCCTGAAGAGAAGGAAGGAACTTGCAAGACAAATGAATGATCATTAGTATGTTGAAGAAAATATTGAAGACCTTTTACCATCAAGTAGTTCAAATGAAGCTAATGAGGCAATCAAGGAACTCCTAGCAAAAAATGGTTCCCTGCAAGAAGAAGTAAGAAAGCTTAAAAGAGAACAAGAAATTCAATTAATCAGGCTATGTGAAGTTTTGGAACAAAGAAACAAGGAAAATGAAGACTTAAAGGTAAGAAATAGTGAATCCATTTAGCATGAAGATCTTTTAGATCAACTATCTAATGCAAATGAAAAAATTATGAATTTGAGATCTAATAATGAAACCCTGAGGAATGATCTAATCACAGAAAGAAAAATCAATGAAAGCTTAAAAAGTGACTTGAGATCTAAAAGAAAAATCAATGAAAGTTTGGAAAATGACCTGATCACTAAAAAAAAATCAATGAGAGAATAATGAAATCTCAAGCAGACATGACTCAATTAAATCAGCTAAGTGAGCAAAATCTTCATAGACAAAGAGGCAAAGCTGGACTTGGTTACAATCAAGAAGGTGAAACCTCCAAACAAGGTGCCCAAAGAAATCAAAAACCTACTTGCAATCACTATGGTAAGTTAGGTCACACATCAAACAAGTGTTGGAGCAATGGAAAGGTAAATTCAATGGTAAATGCTATAATTGTAGTCAAGATGGTCATAAAGCTAATGAATGTAAAGAAAAAACAAAATTTGAAGGCAATTGTCACACGTGCAAGAAGCAAGGTCATAAGGCATTCCAATGTACATCCAAATCATTCAATCTAGCTAAAAAACTTGTTAAAGAAATCTTTGGATGGGATCACAATACCTGGTGCAGATGTCATTATTGTGGAGAATATGGACACATTGGCAAAGATTGCTCAAGGAATCACTTGAGGAAAAGAGACACAACAGTAAGATGTTATACATGCACTAAACTCGATCATATAGCTAAAAATAGTATGAATATAGGAAGAGTTGAAGATGAAAAGAAAGCTAAAGCTCAAAAAATTTAGAAGCAAATGAGGCAACAGTGGATTCCAAAATCTACCAAGCAAGATAGTTCAAGTGATGGCAATGTCACTCAAGAAGTGGGTGACTCCATAATTTCCAATTAGATTCATAAAGGATCTAGAACTGTATCATCAAGCTATATCCAAAGCAATTACATATGCAAGAAAGTAAAATAATCAAATTAGTATTTCAAATACACAAAGAATCAAACAAAGCATATCTTTTGCCGAGTTGCATCTACTGATGAAAGTCAGTTATAGACCCTATCGAGCTAGATCGAGAGCAACAAAATATTATTCAATCATCAAGTTGCAAGCTTCTACCAAGCAAGTAAATGACAACCTATCAAACACTATGTCATCTCATCTACCTTTGTACCAAGCATTTATGGAAATTTTTTTATCAAAAGGGCAGAATTTGATTTCATTCTTCATCGCAATTTTAGAGCTAAGAAACTTCCAGTGATTCTCAAGCAAATTCCAAGCGACTCCAAGCGATTTCAAGCAATTTTTAAAATGGAAAATCTGTTCAAAATTTTCTTACACTTATCGAGTAGCAATGGCATCCGGGAGTAGTAGCGGCACCAAGGTAAAAAGAGGTTTAGAAATGCTAAAAAAGGGCACATAATGGAAAGCGCCCAACTTCAAAATTGTTTCGGCCATTGTAGAATTACTCGACCCAAATGGAGCTCAATCGCAAATTCCACCTAAGGTACTTCTTATCAATGATATTCGTACTCATTTCAAATGTTCTATTCAAGAAATTGGAAACCTAGAGATGGACAATACCCTAGGAGAAATGAGTGTAGATGGCTCTCTGAAACTCGAATACAAGCATCTCGAAACCAAAGGATTGAATCATATCTTGCATATGCCTAGAAAATTCCAAACCAAATGGATTAGGTAAATTTTGAGTCGGGTGCACAATGGGCAACTGTGGTTAGAACAACCATTGTTGATTACAAAGAAGATGATTCACAAAATCATAGGTCTCCCTATGCTTAGCAAGGCAAAAACCACCAAAACCCTAGGTTGGGAGGAGTTACAGAAGAAAACCCTAGTTAAGTGGGATGATAGAGGTTTAAAGGTCACCACTATATCAGATGTCGAACTAAGATTTGGAATTCATGTCATTGCCCACAAGATCTATAGCTCTAGTCGACTAAATAGTGTACCTTGTGAAGCTGTGGATTTGGCTTTCAAAATTGTAAAGAAAAACCTTGAATTTGACCTGTCAGAATTATTGTTAAGACAATTGAATAAAAATATTGATAGCATAAGGACCTCAAAGAATAATCCTTGTAAATTTGGGTCTCTATTGATCTATTTATTTTTCTATGTTCAAAAATTCTTTCCATCAAAAGGAACAGTTGTATGGAGAAAAGACATTCCCATTCTTTATTAGATTAATGAGTTTGTAACAGAAATGGGTGAAATTTTTGATAGCATTAAGAAAATTATTTTGAAGATTTTAAGGAGAGAATGAATAATAGGTTCTGGATCCCACCAAAATTAGTTGAAGACTACAGAGATGATGTATGTTTTATGGTTAATTGTGATGAGGTATATGTTTAGGCAGTCAGACCTCGAGTTGCATGGCTAAAACCTCTTCCTTATGAGGTAAATATTGATGAAGCCAAGTATATCATTGAAGCACTATTCAATGAGCCAATAGACCCAAGGCAACCAATCTTCGAAACATATGATGAGGCAAAGGCTAGAATTGAGCTTGAAATCAAGCTACCCCAAACCATAAGCAAAGGAAAGAGGAAGATAGCAAAATTAAAAACTACTACTAGTCCTCTTATGCTTACCAAGGGAAAAGGTGAGGATGAAGAAGATGATGAAGAAGAAGAAGGAGAAGAAGAAAAAGAATATGAATCTGAAGAGGGACAACCAAAGAAGAAAGGTAAGGTAACTATTACCAAACCTAAGAAAAAGCCCAAAAAGAACCAAAAGAACCAAAAGAACCAAAAAAGAAAGTAGGAACCTATATTGGTTAGGCCTCCACCCACATTCAAGGAAAGGCTTAAAAAATTGGAAGAAGGAGCTGGCATCACAAATTTCAAGGCATTGAAATTTGAAACAAGAACTGATGCTGATAAAATGCAGATTGAGGAACTAGTACTCAATAAGATGGGTAAATGGAAATACTCCCCAGACTAGCTTGCCTCTCAAATCTCCAAATAACTGTTGGAGAGATTGCAACTAAGATGGGACTCAGCCACCTAAACAGTTAAAGACATATATGAGCAATCTCTAAAGAATCTTCTACCGAGTCTCACTGGAGTAGAAATAAAGGCAGCAATGAAAAACCATGAAGGTAAAATGATGATTAGATCTCACACATGTTTGATCTTAATTAAAGACATTGAGAATGTTGTAAATGATGCAACAAACATGTGGAAGAACATCAATCATCTACAAAAGCCCAGTGAAGATCCAGTTGAGATCAAGGATGGTGATAGCAGTCACGGTGATGATTTTGATAGCACTCCATCCATCACAGTTACCCTAGGAGAGTTGCATGCACTTATGGAAGGAAAAGAGGAAGAGGACAAGGAGGAGGAAGACAAGGAGGAAGACACAAATGAGGAAGAAGAAGATCCAATTAAAATTTTAGTAGAAGTGATTGCATCCCTTCCTCACTCTCCACCAAAAATGGTTACATCCACTATGGAGACAGCTTCTGCAAGTGAGATTGTGAGCACAATTGCCACATCAATTGCTCAATCTTTATCGGCCACCTCCCAGCTCCAGGTATCTGAAATAGAGGTGCCAAGTACTTCATCTACCGATCTGTCTGTCACTTCTTCAACTACTGAGCCAACCTCCTCAACTCCTTCATCAACAACAAGTGTACCACTAAGTTCCACAATTTTGTTCTCATCAGTTCCAGCAAGCTCTACAATTTTGTTTCCATTAGCATCAACAATATCCACTTCCACTCCAATTAGTTCTACTATGGGTACTCTACCGAGTATGATACCATTCTTGGGAAGTGTTTCAATTTTTGATCCAGTTAATACTCCTATTAGCATTCAATCCTCAAATCCTATCCCAATTTTTACTACTAGCCTTTCCATCTCCACTATTGTGTCTGTTCCTAAGGTCAAACTAGTCATCACAGAAGTCAAACAAAAGCATCCATTAAGACTTCTAATCACTAGAAAGGAAATTCCAAAAGAGATTGACTTAGACACAGAGATAGTAATTCCAAAGATTGACTATGAAAATGCTACCATTGAAGAGATGATGTTTGCTAGTCAACTAATAGAGATGAAAGCTAAGCAGAAGCAATTAAGGTCAGAAAGGGATAAGGAATATAGAATAATTGAGAATGCCAAGAACATAATTATAGATGCTATAGGTGTCGAAGTAGATTCTACTCAACATATTTTGATTCAGTTAGAAGAGGTTGTACAAAAATTCAATGAGGATTCTTCCAAACAAGAAAAATTTATTGAGAAAGATGAAAAGAAATTTGATAATAAGGTGCTAGAGCACATTGCTCAAAAGATAGCAATAAAGCAAGTTGAATTGTCAACATTTTTGGGAAATTTTGAATTTTTTTTTAATAATGCAACATCACTTTTTGTTAAGCTTTGTGATGTTTCTGGCTTCACCAAAGAAATAAAACATAAGTTAAATAAGATTGACATTGATATGCAATCAAGTGCCTCCAAGCTAAAGGTGGACTCCTCCTCCACAACCTCCCATCACACCAAGATTAGATATTTGGCAAATTTTCAGGCAAAATTATTGAGAGAGGAAGCGAGGATCTAGTCTACACTCATAGACATCTAGAACATGATCCTTCCTATCATGGACACAATGCAAAAACATCTTGTACATTGCAAAACATTGGTCCAAGATCAAAACTTCTCGGTGGCTGATCACTTGATCCAATTATCAACAAAAGTTCAAATTGCCCTCTCCACCTATCAAAGTTTGTAGTAGACTTGGGATAGTACTTTCCCAACCATTCTTAAGGTACATCAAGAATTTCTATCTCATTTTGGTGTAGCCATATAAATTGTATATATACAGTCCTTTGGCATTATTGTCAAAAAGGGGGAGAAATTTAGAGGAAATTCATCACTATAAGTGATAGGGGGAGTTAGCAAACAATAAAGTAAGTTTGCATGTGTACATAAGTATATTTGTATATTCAGTAGTTCTACAAATATCAATTTTTAAAAACCTAAATTCATTCAATCAGGCTGTGTACATATGTTTTGGCTTATAAGTGTATTTGTCACTAATGCCAAAGGGGGAGATTGTTGGCATTAAGTTATTATTTCCATTAGTGACAACACTTATCTATATCAGTATAGCTACCAAGATCATCACTCAGTCTATAACATATACTGAGCATTCATTGGTAACCTTGTACATTCATCACTTAAGCAGTTTACACTGAGCTTCATAGTTCACATTGAGCATTCAAGTGTTAACCGAGCTGAGTATAGCTACTAAGTGAATTTGCAATCCAACAGTGTCTACCGAGTTTATAGTGTTCACCTAGCTTTGCAGTGTTTATCAAGTGATGGAAGCACAATGCCTACCGAGTGATGAAAGCATAGTGTCTACCGAGTGATGGAAGCATAGTGCGTACTGAGTGATGAAAGCACAATGCTTATCGAGTGATAAAAGTGCAGTTTTTACCAAGTGAAAGAAAGGTAAATAAAGGATTCAATTTTTACCGAGTGATACTATATCCACCGAGTCTCCAATGGTTACTAAATTTAGAACTATGTCATGTGATTAGTATGGACCAAGCCTTCACTTCTACTGAGTGCATGATGATGTCGAGTAATGTAGTAGATGCTGAGTATCAGAAGGTCACTGAGTTATTCAGTGAACTCGAGTTATTTACTGTTTGGCCAACTCAATAATACTTTGTTCACTTGTGTTTTAGCCAACGTTGCAATTGTAATTATTGGAATGGTATATATATGTAATGTATTATATCATTTGCAAGCATGTATGTGATGAGGATAAGAGTATCAAGAGAGACATGTAATGTTTAAGAAATGAAAATGCGAATCAACAGAAGAGCAGAATAAGAAGCAAGGTCAACAAGGAGCAGTAAAGATTTATTAGTCACAAGAGGTGATATATACTTCAAGGATCTAATCTACAAATCAAGTTTGTAAGTAGATCCACTGTTTCATCCTAATAGGTGAATCAATTTTGTAAATCCTTTAATAGGGTAGACTTAACAATCTTTGTATAAATCTCCTAACAGAGTGCATACTTTAGTGTATGTTTGTAAATCTTCTAACAACATACTGCAGTAACAAAGTTTTGTGGGTATCATCCTCACCCCAGTTTTACTTTCTATTTGGAAGGTTTCTGGGTCACCAAATCATTGTGTAAATGTGTTATGAATGTTTGATCTCTCATTTATGCAGTAGATTAGATGAATGTATGGTGAATAGTATTTATGGTTAAAGTGCTAAAATCTATTAAAGTTTTGAAGTTAATGATTCACCCCTCCCCTCTCAGTAACCTATCATATCTTGAATATTTCCAACAATCTTTCACCTTTAAAATTCCCTAAGGCTCACACGTATGCAAAAATAATAGAAACCTTAGTTTTCCTAAGCAATTCTTAGGTGCTTCAACACTAGAAAACCTTGAGAATTCAAACTATTGGTAGAATGAATCACCTCATAGAATTTTATGATGTAGTCTAAAATTCACCTATTCAGCATGAAACCATTCTATTGAGAAAAAATAATGGAAGGAAAAATAGTCAATAATTTAGAAGTTAGGACTTAAGAAAACACCTTATAAATGGAATTACACAAACTTATTAGTCTAAAATCTTCCATCGTTTTAGCACCTTCTTTTTTTGGAGTCAAAACTATGAAGGTAGTTCCTTAAGAAATTTCCTAGAAGCAAAAAATTCTTAAAATTTTACACACACCTATGACCCAATTGACTTCCACAAGTGTTGAATGAAGAGCATAGAAAATCCATCAAAACCTGGCTGCTTCTCTCCTTCAAAAGAAAACACCACTTTTTAAATTTCATCTACATAGGGAATGAAAACCAACATTTTGTTAATATTTTCATCCAGTAAAGAAGGAATGGAGGCTAAGAGTTTTAATTGACTATTAGGGAAAATATTAGATTTTTTTCAATAGATTAGACAAGACATCTGAAAAATCCTCATAGTGCACATCTCAATTCTAATTGGATATATTCAAAATTCTTTTGGAGTCTCTTTTTTTAGATGATGTGAGATGAAAAAACCTAGTGTTCCTATCTCTGAACTTCGGCAAAAGGGCTTTTGATCTTTGTCTCCAATAAAGCTCCTCTTTGGTAACAATATCATGATATTGTTGAAGAAGGAGATTGTTGAAATCAGATTGATACAAGTATGATAAATATGTTTCAATCATTGTTTTATCATTGATGTCAAACCTAATTTTTTTTGGTAAGACAACTACTTATGGTTTAAGTACTATTACCTCTTTGATTGATGAAGAGGATTTGATCAAAAGATATAACAATAGCACCTAGAGGAAAGGTTGAGTTATGATATAAAAAAGAGTACAAGAATCATCTAAGACAGTGATATTATAGTGCATTAATAATCTACTTAAGGTTGTGAAGGTTGGTTACACTAAACAACTTTAGAAGAACAAGTTAAACAAAGTTTGTCTACCAAGCTTGACCAAATGCATAGTAGGTGTCAAGCAAAGTTAGTTCAAGCCAAGCAAAAAATTATTTGGAGTTGAGTAAATTTTCATTTTAGTGTATGCTGAGAAAAATAGTGGATGATGAGTAAAGTTTAGTTGATGCCAAGCAATAGTAAACTTTAGTTCATACTAAGTGATTTTCTAGAGGATGCTGAGAAACACAATATTTGCCAAGCATTAGAAGGAAGTTAATGCTAAGTGCTAACATTATTGCAAAGATCATCAATTCAATGGATCTAATTTGACAAGTTTTTTTTTTTGGATTGTGTGAACGAGGTGGAAGATAAGATTGATGAGCTGGTGGCACAAAATTCATGGTAAACCATTTTGAGGAAAATTCAAATAGGATTGAAGGAGAAGTTTCTAGAAGTGATATGGAATCAGGGGTAGATTCACTAAATCGTACCTAATCTATCCTAGACCTAAATTGGATGATAGAGAATGACAAAAGATCTTTATTCTCTACTGATAAGGATGGCTAGTCACAAGCAAGGGTTTTCATGTGTAAGAACCTAAAGAAGACAATGATCAAGGTTATTGCTTCATCAAGGGACCTAATTGAGAGTCTGCATTGGCATGTGAAGCAAGAAGGCTTAAGGGTATGGATACTTGCAGGGTGAAAAAGCTATCAAAGCTGAAATGTGTGAAAGCCAAGCATAATGGAGGACTGAAATAGAGATTTTTAATCTGTAAATGGAGTTGTAAGTTGTTATTAGATCAAGCTTTATTGTTACTCTCTAATAATTGTATCAGTCTAGGGTAAATCCTTTCAATTAAGGTTGATGTAAAAATTATTTGTAAATCCTTTAACTGGGTGACATTCTAAGTGAATGGTCTAAATTCCTCTAACAAGGCTTATTCCTTACAGGGTGATTGAAATCTTTTAACAAGGTCACATTTAATAGTGTGTATTGTAACCTTTAACAAGGTTTTCCTTTCACTGGGTATTACTTCAAAAGATTGAAAAAGAGTAGCATGTTATTGTTGGTTTTTCCCAAATTAGATTTCCATGTAAATCATTGTGTCAAACATGTTGTTGAATCTATTATATTTCATGTTTACATTTCTACAAATTGATTTGATAGTAACATACAAGTTTTAAGTGATTGCATAATCTTATGGATGCATGCATGATGATAAATGTTTTATGGGTTCACTAAGCTATAAAAAGTGTTATTTATACATCTAGACCTTGGAAAACTAATTCATCCCCCTCTCAATTATTCAAAAAGAATTCCAACAATTGGTATCAGAGTCATCTACTTAAGAGGACTAGTTTGAAGGTATTATCAGCACAAGATAAAGATGTCAAAAAGAGATGTAACCAAGCTTAATAGAGATAACTTTCCTGCATAGAAAAGTTTGATGAAGCTACACCTTGGAGGATTTGGAGATCATGCACAATATACCATTACTAGTAAGCATATTTATCCTCTTGGAGCCTTAATTGAAAAGGATATGAAAATAAAGAAAGAACACAAACAGGAAATGTTAGAGATTGCCTCTGCCCTAAGCTATGCTGAATTTGATGATATCAAAAGTCTTGACAATGTAAAGAAAATGTGGGATTCTTTAACCACCATTTATTTAAGAGACACTAATGTTCTAAGAGCCAAACGTAAAAGTGTCAGAGGTAATTTTGATGATACAAGAATGCAAGAAGGTGAAAATATTGCTCAAGGATAAAAGATGTTGTTAATGCAATAAGAGGAGTTACTAGTACAATAGATGATAATATTGTACTAAGGAAAGTTTTAAGAATATTGCTATCTATATTTGCTATTAGAGTTTTTGCAATACAAAAATTGAGATGTATACTAGGGAATACTCTATATCTTGAAGGACTCCAGTAGGTAAGCTCACTACTTTTGAGCTATCTAACTTTGATAATTATAGAGCTGAAAATATTGAATCTGCTTTCAAAGCTAAGCTACCATTGAAGGAACCTGATGAGAAGAAGAAGAAGAAAAAGACAAAGTATGTTTCTAGTGACTATGATATAGATGAGGAGGATCTAGACCAACTTGAAGTACTATGGGAAAGGAGATTTCATAGAGGTAAAGGAAAGTTTAAAAGTAAATTACCTATCATTTGTTTCAATTGCAATGAAGTTGGTTATATTGCTACTAGATTTCTAGAGAAGAATAACTATAGAGGTGGTGATAAGTACAAAAGTAGAAGAGATGAGGGTAGCAGGGATTACAAAGACAAAGGCAAGAAGTCATGCTACATTGCTGAAGAGGAAACAAAAGATGAATCTAATGAACATGATGATGATGTGGTGTATGTTACAATAAAGGACAAATCTGATCAAGATGAGGCAACTACACTTCTATCTTGTGTGAACAAGAATGATAGTGGATGTTCACATCACATGACTAGAGATAAAAGTAAGTTCATTACCTTTAATTGTTATGATGAAAATAATGTAAGATATGGTAATTATGTGCCATGTTTGATAAAAGGAAAAGGTTCTATCAAACTCATAGAAAAGATTTTATGTGATAATGCTTACTATGTTGAAGGACTTAACTATAATCTATTGAGTGTGTCACAATTGAATAATTCAAGATGTAAGGTTGAGTTTGAAAACAAGATTGCTAAGATATATGATATTGATGGAAAAAATATTAGAAATGGTGATCAGACTAGGAGTAATCTATTCTATCTTGATATAGAGGATGCTACTTGTCTACTTATAAAATTTAATGTTGTGTGGCTATGGCACAAAAGGTTATGTCATGTTAATTTTGATAGCTTGATTAGTATTAGTAACATGAGAAAACTTAGAGGTTTGCCTAAGTTGAAGAAGCCTGATAATATAATGTACAAACAATGTCAGTTAGGAAAAATGACAAAGTCAAGTTTTAAGAGTAAAACTCATACGTCTAAAGGAATACTAGAGATTGTTCATACTAACTTGTGTGCACCAATTGAAGTGCAAATCTACAAAGGAGATAAGTACATTATGCTTATTGTTAATGATTATTCTAGAATGATGACAGTTATGTTTCCAAAATAGAAATTTGATGCTTTCCAAATATTTAAGTTTTACTTAGCAAGAGTTGAGAAGGAAGCAAGTAAAAGTCTAAAATGTTTGAGATCTGACAAAGGAGGAGAATTTACATCAAATGAGTTTTAGATGTTCTATAATGACAAAGGTATCAAAAGATAGATATATTCTCCTAGAACTCCTCTACAAAATGGAATTACTAACAGGAGGAACAAGTCTATAATGAACTGTGCTAGGACACTCATGATGGAGAAAAAAATTTCTTCAAAATACTAGAAAGAAGTTGTAAGTACAACTATCTATACCTTGAATCGTGTACAAGTAAAGAAAGGTACTCATTCAACACCTTTTGAACTATGGTATGGACACTCACCCAATGTAAAATATTTTAAGGTATTTGGAAGAAAATGTTTTATTCTCAAAGGCTTTAGGAATGATAAACTAGATGGAAAAAGTGAAGAAACTATATTCCTAGGTTATTCCACAAGAAGTAAATCTTATAAGTGTTTGAATACTAACACTAACAAAGTTGTGGAAAGTGAAAATGTGAAATTTGATGAATATACAAAAGTATATGAGGCTAAACCTATGAATGAACTAGAAGAATACAAATAATTTGTATACTTATATGAAGGAATGCTTGCTAAAGAAGATGTTGAAAATCAAGCTACAAACCAACAACAAGTTTCAGTGATTTTCAAATTAGATACTATGATTGCCAAGTTGCATTCAGGAACTGAGCTACATTCAGATGCCAAGTTAAAAAATAAATTTGATGTTGTAAGCATGAATGCTAATGATATTCCTATGGGGGAGTATTGTAATTATGTTACTATGATGATATCTTACATTCATGATTGAGTTTGTCATTAATGTAAACATAGTAGTTTTTTGTGGTATTTGACAGAAGAACAATAGAAAGATCAAGTTGGTACAAACAACTAGTTGAGTATTCTAACTATCCAAGGTTATGGGAGATACTTTCAAGTCACTAGTATATGTAGTTAATGTTAGAAAAATAAATGATAAGTCTAAAAGAAGTTGCATTAGTTTTGGTGATTTTTAATCTAAGATAGAGTTTACAGAGGCATGTTTTGGTAAACTTGTTATATCTCTTAGTAGATTTGTTATTTAGAGAATCAAGGTTGAGGATATGAAGAAGACATGTTGATGATGACATGGATAAGTTTACTCATCATAATATTTCATGTATGGAAAGTTATTCAAGTTGCAAGGTGGAAGATTAATGTTATCACTAAGTGTAACGTGTTCTTAATGAGGTCCTATAATAAGTAATTGAGAAGGTCTAACAACTGACTTGGGGAATTATTTTGAGGACTCAGTATAAATGAAGGATGTTTTCCTTTATCAAGCATGACATGAATTGTATTGATGTGAAATGATTGTATGCAGAGAGAGAGTGGAATGTGAAGTTGAGTTGATTAGAGTAGAAGCAAAGGAAACTTCATTGTCGATGTTTTGTTGAGTGGATCAAGGTTTGATATTTGGATCAGAGGTTCACAACCTAGTCTAAAAGGTTTGATAATGATTAGTTCAATTGATAGAACAAAGGAAAGAAAAACATAATATTAAATTGCATGTTTGAGTAGTGAGCTCTTCTTGTAGCTAAAATTACATGTTTGGGCAGTGAGCTCATCTTGCATACATTGCACTACAACTCCTAATAGGGATTTGAAGTCTCCTAATAGGAACTCATATGTATAAATGTTGTAATAGACTCCTAATGGGGTCCATCCTCTAACAAGGAATATTAATATTAGCACATCATCTTGTGGGCATCATTTCTAGTGGGGTTTTTGCTCTAATCAAGTGTTTCCCTAGTCAACATATTTGGTGTAATTGTCTATGTACATCTTTGTATGGTTGTTGTTTACTTTGGTTGAATGGCTAAGTTTTTTTAAAGAACATAATTGTTTTAATTTTTGGATAACTAATTCACCCCTACCCTGCTTAGTTATCCTAGTGGACTATCATTTCTAACAATTGGTATCAGAGCATCAAGTCCCTCAAGATAAAGTTTAACAACTTTGGGAGATCCATGGTGAGAATGTTCAGGAAAGATAGTCTAAATTTTGATGGAACAAATTATGATTGCTCGAAGGAAAATATGAAGACACATCTACTGTGTATGAGTCTAGGATATTGGATCTTGATAAAAATAGTAAAGACAATCATTGTTGAGAATGATTTAGAAACTTATATTGAGGCAGAAAGAGATCTTTTTATGTATAGTATGAGAGCCAAAGAATCTCTATTAACTACACTTCTTGAAATCGAATAAAATTAGGTAAAATCACTTGCTACTTCACATTTGATTTAGAAAGCTTTGGAAAATAGTTTTGAAGGTGATGAACATTCTAAGATATTGAGGTTATACGGAAGACATTGAAGATCTTAACACCACCATTTAAGCTCATAGTTTAGATGATATAGTTGTTAATATCTTGTACCAAAGATTTCACAAAGGAGACATTACTTGGAAGACTTGAAGCAGTTGATGATGAGCTTAGATAGTCTAGAGAATTGACTAGAACATAGATAGCTTTCGGTGCCTTGAATATTTGATCTAGTTTATCAAAGAGCACAAGTTCTAGAGGAGATTTTTCTAGTTGCAACACATCTAAGGAAAATAGAAAGATTGAAGGAGTACCTCTTCTGGTAAGAAGAGAAAAGGGAGGTAAGAAAATCTTTAAATGTTGGACTTGTGATGAATATGGTCATTATGCATCTAAGTGTCCTAAAAGAGAGCAAAGGTATAAAGGAAATTACAAACCTAGAAAAGATAGAGATTGTTTGTATGCAAATGAAGATAATGATTTTGATGAACAAGTAGTAAGTGCTAGTGATGATGAGATTGGATTTTTGGCAATTAAAGAAGAAAGCCTAGAGAAAGTAGCATTGGTGTCATAGGTTGAGAAGAATTTTGACTGGATAATTGATAGTGGTTATTGACATCATATGATTGGTGATATGAACAAGTTTTTTGGCTTCACAAGTTAGGATGGAGGCATTGTCAAAGTTGAAAAAAATCCAGCATGTCAAGTTAAAGGATTGGATCTATAACTCTTGATGGTAAAACTAACACTGAAGATGCATACTTTGTTGATGGTTTAAAGCACAATCTTTTGATTGTTGGACAACTAGTGGACAAAGGTTATCAGTTGCATTTTACAGAGAAGACATACATGATCAGAGACAAATATGGAAAGGTTATTAGAATAGGAACCAGATCTAGAGGTAATGTATTTCAATTGAATCCTATTGAAATGAAATGTTTGGTTGCCAAGGTAGATGACAGTTCATTATGGCATAAGAGATTTTTTCATATAAAATTTGATAGTATTGTGAAGACTAGTAGTATGTTTGTAGTTAGAGATTTTCCAAAGATTGTAAAGCTCACTCTAGAGAAAAACCAAGAAGTGGCTAGAAAAGCGCAAGAGCTTCTAGACCAAGGTTTGATAATGAAAAGAATTAGTCCTTATGCAATACTAGTGGTATTGGAATCCAAAAAAGGAGGTAAGTGGAGACTCTATACTGATTCTAGGACTATCAGTAGAATCACAATCAGATATAGGTTTCCCATACCTAGGATTGAAGATTTGATGGATTGTATAAGAGGATCTAAGTATTTCACTAAGTTTAATTTAAAAATGACTACCATTAGATTAGGGTCCAAGAGGGAGATGAATGGAAAATGACATTCAAGACCACTAAAGGGTTGTATGAGTGGAGAGTTATGCCATTTGGGATTACAAATTTTCCTAGCACATTCATGAGGATAATGAATGAAGTGATTAAGGACTACATTGGCAGGTTTGTAGTTTTGTACTTAGATGACATTCTCATCTTTAGCAAGACTAAAGACGAACATATGAAGCATTTGGAGAATGTACTCAAAAGGTTGCAGGAGGAGAAGTTGTCCATTAATTTGGAAAAATGTAACTTCCTCAAGAAATAATTAGTATACCTAGGGTATTTTTGTATCACAAAGTTCATTCAAGATGAACCCAAGAAAGGTGGAGGCTATCTTGAATTGGCCAACACAAACCACAAGAATAGAGGTAAAGAGTTTTTATGGGTTAGCTCAATTTTATAGAAAGTTCATTGGAAACTTTAGTGGTATTTTTGCATGAGTATTAGACACTATTAAAGGTGGATTAAAAACAAAATTCAAGTGGACTCTTGAGGCAGGAAAAGCCTTTGAAAAGTTGAAACAATAAGTAGCTACCCCTCCCATCCTACTATTTCCTAGTTTTGACAAGTTGTTCACATTGGAGTGTAATGCAAGTGGGATTGTAGTAGGGGGAGTATTGAGTTAAGAAGGTAGTCTGATAGTTTCTTTAGTGAGAAGAGTAATGAAGCCAAGAAGAAGTACTCTTCTTATGTCTTGCAGATATATGTTCTAGTACAATCACTAAGGAAATGTAGACATTATCTCCTACCCAAAGAATCTATAGTATTTACTGATAATCAAGCACTTAGAGTTATATTAATACTTAGGATAAGTTGAGAAATAGACACTTGAAGTGGATGGAATACTTGCAAGCCTTCATATTCCCTATCATGCACAAGAAGGGACAATTGAGCAAGGTGGCATATCCATTAACTAGGGGACTATTGACAATACAACTAGTGTAATTATAAAGCATTGGCATAGAAAGTTTCAAGGATCTCTACAAGGATGATGAAGATTTCTCTAAATCCTATAAGGTATGTGCTAATTTCCAAAATCACTTTCATAGATAGTTCTCTGAATATAGTCTACAAAGTGGCTTGTTGTTCATGGGGAATCAATTATGTGTTCCTCAATGTTCAATGAGGGAGAACCTTATTCAAGAGAAGCACAATGGAAGTATTAGTGGCCATGTTGGTGTTCAAAAAATATTGTGGTTGGTTCAAAGGTTCTACTATTGGCCCAATTTTCCAAGAGATGTCTATAGGTATGTAGAGCAATGTGTGGTATGCATGAAAGAAAAAGGGTGATCCAGTAATACAGGTTTGTATCAACCCCTACCTATTCATAATAGGCCATGGGAATGCATTAGCATGGAATCTATGGAAGGTCTTCCTAAGACTAAGATAGGGTTTGATAGTATCTATGTGGTGCTAGATAGGTTCAACAAGATGAGTCATTTCATTCCTTGCAAGACTACTCATGATGCTAGCTACATTGCCCATTTGTTTTTCAAAGAGATTGTAAGAATCCATGGGTTTCCTCTAAGCATAGTCTCTAACAGAGATGTGAAGTTCACAAGTTATTTTTGAAAGAATCTATGGAGCAAGCTAGGAACTAATCTATCATTTGGATTAGCCTACCATCCTCAAATTGATAGTCAAAGTTAGGTGGTCAATAGAGTATTAGGGAATCTTCTAAGATGCCTAACCAAGGAGTATGGATATACATGGATTTAATCATCCATCAAGTTGAGTATGGCTACAATGATAGTGTGAATAGGATAATAAGGAGAATTCCTTTTGAAATAGTACATGGTATGCACCCAAGAGGAGTGTGTGAACTCAGAGATCTAGGAGCTATGGAGTATAGAAGTGTACATGCAGAAGATTTCTCTCAGACCATGAAAGAGATACAAGAGATAGTAGAAGAGCCATAACAGAAGCTACTCAAAAATTGAAGACTAAGGTGGACATGTCAAGGAAAGACATACAAGTTGAAGTGGGAGAGTATGTCATGGTTCACTTGAACAATTCTAGGCTAAAAAAGGGAGTGCCAACCAAGTTGTAGATGAAGAGAGTGGGTCCATGCAAAGTGTTGGAAAAATATGAACATGGTGCCTATAAGATAGAACTTCTCATAGATCTGAACATTTTACCAGTGTTAAATGTGGCTAATCTGGTCAAAAATAAGGGACCAATGTCAAAATTAGGTCAAAATAGAAAAGGGGTATTCGAAGATGTTAGTACTACAACCCTATCTCCCAAGGTGAAGCAACAAGCTGAGAGGATCTTGGAATCTAGGGTTAAGAAGTCTACATGGAACAAGATCTACATGGATCACTTAATCCAATGGAAAAAATAAGTTTAAGTTGAAGCTACATGGGTAGAGGAAGAAAATTTTGAAGAAGTTGGGCATTGACTTGTCATTGATTTCTCTTCATGTTTCTTGAAAGTTGTGGACAAGGGGAGAATGGTTTAAGAGCACCTGATTGCTTAGGAAAACTAAGGTTTACATTTTTTTTTGTGTAGGTGTGAACCTTAGTCAATTTTGGAGGTGAAATATAATATCATGTTGACCATAGTTGGAGTACATTGGAGAGTTTTTTCATAGGTTCTTAGGGCCTTGTACTAGCTGCAATTAGGGGCTAGGAAGTTGTAAAGCCCTCTAATTGACACAAGGCATTGTGATAATGTCATCATGATGTCACTAGGCTTTAAGAAGATTTAGGGTGTGGTTTTCACCATATTTAAGGTTTATGGTTAAGTTTGAGGAGATAGAAAGGTCATTTGATCAATTTGCTAGAAAGTTGCAAAAAGTTGCATTGTGCAACTTTGCAATTTTAAAAAGTTGCTTTAGCAACTTTTTGCAAAATAGTTGAAAATAATTGGGAAGGAGTTTAAAGGATCCTATAACCATCCCAACACCCTATATGAGGCTTGAGAAGACATATGAGTGGGGTTGGAGGTTCATTGTATGAATGGTATATTTTCGCAAACAACAATCTAAAGCATTTTGTGAGAAAATTCTTAGTTTTTTTTATGACAATGGTTAGTTAGGTTTGCAAGATTTGTACTTTAATTTAAAAATATTTTAGCTTTCATGTTTTCTTAGGTATGTCTTCTGATAGTTAGGAGTTTTGATTAGATTCATTGTCTTTTGTAAAAAAAATTAGTTTTATAATATTAATTGTTTTGTCTAGGCAGTTCTTGAAAATGGAGCTCTAAGTCACTTCCCCCTCATTCAATATATACAGCCTTTTGGGTATAGTGAGTAGACTCCATGTATAAAATTCATATAGAATTAAGGGCCCTCAAATCTAGAGAAACTATTTTAAAGGTCTTTCCCTAGGCATGTCTGTGATGAGTTCAGCTAGGGAAGACCACATTGAATTATAAAATGCTTGTAAAGGAGTGAAGATAGAGTGAAAATTCATATTGGTTAGTGAAGAAGAAGGACTTACCATCATATCATGAGGAGGAAAGGTTTAAAAAAATCCCATAACAATCCCAAAATTAGCATGCTTTTTGAACCAATCAGTTAAGCCTAAAAAGCCCTATTTTAACCTAATTTGGGTTAGGGTAATAGATGGGAGAGTATGACCCCAAGACCCCAAAAATATTTAAGGGTATGCCAAATGGACCAAGAAACCTAAAAATATTTTTAGGCTTACTTTGGAAGGCATAGGAGAACCCTATTTTATCGCTATAGGAGACCTAATTGGGGCTCTTAGCCTATTAGGCCTATTTGGGAAGAAAGTAAGGGATCAGATGGAAAAATGAACTTGGTGGGATGAAAAAATTACCTAATAGGTTGAGTACAAGTCTTTTTCAATACCTCCATACCTCTACAAGTCCTAGTTCAAGATTTGGGGATTGTGACCCTTATTGTTTTCTTTGAGGGCTAGGGTGAAGGAGTGTGAATGCATCAAATTTTGACTTGACAGAGTGATCTTTATTAATAGTTGGGTTGGCTAGTGTAACCAGGGTATCCTTAGGAAAAGTAAGGTCCTATAGGTGGAAAGTGTTGACAAAGAATCACCCTAAAAGTATTGTAAGAAGAGTAGGAGCATGAGTTAGTGAGCAACTCATCCATTCTCCTTGTCATTTTACTTTGAAGATGAATTTTTCTAATTCTCATGAAAGAGTTGACTAGAACTTTATGTTCAAAGTTTTGAATGGTTTTGGTTTCAGGAATCATTTCATTCAACTTATTTCCAAATGGTTAGGAATTCATCATCTTTAGTCATTGTTAATGGATCCTTTGTTTCCCATTTTTTTTTGTGATCATGGCAGAGATCCTAGGTAGATCTATTAGTTCTCATGTGTTAGAAGGGTTAATTTTTGGACTCAAACCATCTTTTCATGACCTTACCTACTCTCATGAGTAGTTTTTCTATGACACAATAATGATGGGGGAATCCTTGATAAAGAATAAAATAATATTTAAAGAATGTCTTTAGGTGCATACATAGGCATTAGGATAATTGATCAACTAGGAAAAAATTTCTATCTTTTTTATGAATACCACTATCCCTAGACAAGAGAAGATTGCTAGAATTTTTCAATGTAAAGTTGAGAATTTTGTAGCTTCTTATTTGGGGCTTCCTTTAGGGCTAAAACCTCTAAGGCCTTCTTCTCTAAGCTAGTTGATAGATTTAATACAAAGCTAGCTAAGTGAAAAGGTGCCCTACATAGCCAAGAAGGAAAAATTCAACTTTACAAAACCTACCAATTTATGTTGTTAATTTGTTCAAAATACCAAGTAAGTTCTTAGATACCATAGAAAAAAATCTAGAGGAATTTTCTCTAGTAAGGAGTTGAGGACAAAAACACGTTGAACCTACTTGCTTGGGATAAAGTCTATAACCCAAAAGAAAATGGAGGATTAGGTATCCTCTCTATCAAATTATTTAACTCTACTCTTTTGGAAAAACAAACCTAGTATATTTTTCAATACAAAAAATATTTGATCAAAATCCTTAAGAGAAAATACCTTATAAACAATATGAACATTATGAAATTCCAGAGATCCTAGAATCTAATTCATGGGTCCTACATATAGAATGACATCCAACAAGGTAAAAAGTACAAATTTAGATGGAAAGAGGGAAATGGTAATAGTGTGCATTTTTAGGAAGACAAAAGAATTTTTCAGGAACTGATCTTTTCTTTGGCGAGGCTGGAACCCTTTAAGGATAGATGTATTCTTTGGCTCAACTCTCAGCTCTCAGACTACTGTCAGAATAGAAGATGGATGAATCTCACTACCCTTGATCCTATTTTTGTATCCTTAATGACTAATCTTAATTCTGTAGGGTTGGTTGTGAATGAACCTAATTGGATTATTTGAGTAGATAGTGTTTGTGCTTCTTATTATGTGCCTTTGTGGGTAATCTATTTGTAAATTCCTATCACCCCCTCCCCCAGTTTGGGCCAAGACATGGAGCCAACATCTCATACCAAAAATTAATATTTTCATTTGGCTTGTGCTTCAAAACAAAATCTTCATAATAGATAATCTACTAAAAAGAGTTATGTCTTTTTCTAATATGTTTTTTCTTTGTGAAGGGTCCTTGGAGTCTAGAGACTATATTTTCTTATAGTATCCTTATGGCTAGGTGACCTAGATGTGTCAATTCCAAATTTAGAACCTCTAGTGGATATTTCTTAGTACAATGGCTGAGCAATGGACTATGTGAAGAGATTTATTTATATTAGTGGATAAAGGTACCTATTTGTTTCTTGTCCCCCATTTTTTATGGATCCTTTGGAAAGAAAAAATTAATAGGGTGTTCTAGGAAGTCTTTAAAACACTAGCAGTGTTGTCTTCTAGAATCAAATTATTGGAATTTTATTGGAAAAATGAGATACTGAGAGGGTAGGGGTGGGGGGTGAATCAAGATCACTACAAATTTTATATTTCAAAGAAGATAAAGAGCTAATTGCATTCACCACTAATCCATCTCATATTTATATCATGAATAATATAACCTTAAACTTGAAGTGCTAAAATAGATATAACTATGCATCTCATTCATAAAAATAAATGTAAACACATAACACAAATATTTTGGTTACCAATAAACCCTCTAAGGTGATAGTAAAACTAGGGAGGGGATGACAACCACAAATCTTCACTACCACAATAACAAAGTTCACCTTTTAGGGCTAAACATGATATCACTTCTGAGAATTTATCCCATGAGGGGTCTCCTTTGTTAGGAGCTTAAAATAATATTAGGTATAACTATTGGAAATGTAAGAGGAGTAACGAAGAGGGGAGGGGTGAATTAGTTACCATGAAAAAAATTCATTTTCCCTTAGATGTCAATACAAACTTCCACTTATCATACAACATTGAATAGCTCATTTAACATTAGAATTCCAATGTTACTTGGTTAACTAAGAAATCCTAAGATTTATTAATTCATTTTATCCTTTAGTAACTTAGTTGCAAAAATATAAAGCATACAAAAATAACATGAACGCAAATGACACCACGATTTAATATGGAAACCCAATTTGGGAAAACCACCTTGCAACTAGTCACAATAATTTTCACTGTTTTGAAGTGAGACTTATTAGGAGCCAACCATATTAAAGATTACAAAACATACTATTAAGTATTACCTTGTTAGAGGTTTTAGATCACCTTGTTAGGAGTGGCCTAGTTAGAGGTCTTTAAAAACTTCAATCTTGAAATGTCACCATGTTAGAGGATTTACAAAATGATTGTTAATTCAACTCTATTAAGAGATTTATTTACTACTACAATGGTTAGAACACAAAAAAAATTTGACCTAATTTATGAAGCAATGTCCTTTGTAGATTCAAATACTTGTTCTGGCTTGACCTCTGGACCCATCTTGATCATATGTTTTGTTGCAGCTTATCTTTCATACTATCCTAATTTGCCTTTCCTTTTCTCACATATCCATCTTATTTTATTTATTACACTTCTCCGGTTTATCCTCACAACTTGACCTTCCTTATATATGATAAGCTAGGAAAAATTGACTTGAATGCCCTTCTACAACATCAATAAATATCCAAATAGTTAGCCTTAATTAATAAAATATTTTACATTTGCATTCTGTTGTCACTTAGTCAACACTAGGACTGAACACTTAGTTGACATTGTTACTCCTTCAATGCCTAACCACTTGATCAGTACTGCACACCTTTGATGCCTGAACACTTGATCAATACTGCAAGGAGGAATCCATTCATTAACCAATTTCTCGGTTAATATTGGAGTGTCTTCATTGCCCAACTGCTCGGTTAATACTAGGATACATAGGGTTAATATGTCAAACTATACATTGCTCAATTAATATTGACATTTGTGTAAACATCAATGGCAATCTATAATTGATGGCAACATAACATGTCAACATAAGCTAATAAAAGTATGAACAATTAGATAATATCTTAGCTTTATTCTTATTCTCATCCATACCAACTCCCCCTAAGATTCTGCTTGGATTTGTCTCTATTGTTTTCCTATCACTACTCTTTTGTCATTTTCTCCCTATTAGTTGTTGTGAAGAACCTCCTTATAGCAATATCGTGAGAATGCTCAAAATAACAGAATACAAAGTGATAGCAGAACTCAGAATGAATCTACTGATCGCAGGCCACTTCGAGGGGGTAACCTCCTTTGAGCAAGCTCAATACAATAAATTCGTCCGTGCCCATCAAGGGCCTCAACCTATTCTTATATACTGGGTACGATCTAGAAAAGTAATACTACCTATGCATGTGGGATAATAAAATATACTCACGGGATGACTTACAAAGCATATGCGTCCAACAACACTACTCTAACAAAATAAACAGAAGGAACACACAGGTTCCTAACATCCCCTCTCCCTTAGAAAAAAGCTTTGTCCTCAAAGCTTAAGGTGTGGAAATTGTTGTTGAATCTGAAGAAGGGGTTCCCAGGTAGCATCCTCTGGTTGCATGCCATGCCACTGAATCAAGACCTCAGAGATGGAGCGAGAGCGAAGCTGGCGAGTGCGCTGGTCAATGATTGCCACCGGCTCCAGGATAATGGATCCTTCCGTATCCATTTCAGGGAGAGTAGTTTGTGCTCTGACAGTGGTACCCAGAACTTTCTTTAGACAAGAAACATGAAAGACTGGATGAATGCAGGAAGAAGGAGGAAGTTCCAGTTTATAAGCAACTGAACCAATCTTCTGCAGAACCTTATAAGGCCCATAAAATTTTGGGGCCAGCTTATGACGCCCTTTCAGCTTTAGGGAGGATTGTTTGTATGGCTGTAGACGAAGAAAAACCATATCCCCAACTTGAAATGAGCGCTCAGAACGGTGTTGATCTGCTTGTTGTTTCATCCGATTACGGGCCATGTGAAGATTATCCTGTAAGGTACAAAGAATCTGATCCCTGCTGTGGAGAACTATGTCAACTGCCTAGACTGGTGAGCTGTTGGGAGTGTAGGGAAGGAGCACTGGAGGTGCCTGACCATAGACTGCTTCATATGGAGTCATTTTAGAGGCAGTGTGGTAAGAGGTATTGTACCACCATTCAGCTAAAGGGAGCCACTTGGCCCACTGATGTTGCTGTTCGGAAGTGAAGCAACGAAGATAAGTTTCCAAGCATTTATTGACAATTTCAGTTTGACCATCAGTTTGTGGGTGATAGCCCGAACTCATCTTCAGTTTGGTGCCAGTTTTCTGAAACAGTTCAGTCCAAAAATGACTGGTAAAAGTTGCATCACGATCAGAGACAATGGAAGAAGGGAGTCCATGAAGACGAAATATCTGGTCCATGAAGATTTGTGCAACAGAGGAGGCAGTATAGGGGTGGCTGAGGGCACAAAAATGACTATATTTCGAGAGACGATCAACCACAACCAAGATCACTGTCTTGCCACCAGATTTAGGAAGCCCTTCAATGAAATCCATAGAAATATCAGTCCAAATCCGTGTAGGGATGGGCAATGGTTCGAGCAAGCCAGGAAGGAGGGTCGTTTCACCCTTGTGGCGTTGGCAAGTATCACATTCAGCCACCATCTGTTGAATCGTCTGTTTCATCCCTTTCCAAAAGACGTTTCTCCTTGCTCGCTCATAAGTTGTGAGGAAGCCTGAGTGCCCTGCTGAAGGAGAAGCATGGAGTTCATAAAAAATAGCCTGATGTAGAGCTGGGTTCTGAGGAAGCACTAGCCGACCCTTGTATCGAAGAGAAGCACCATCCCAAGAGTAATGTGGTATAGCAGAAGGATTATTGGCTAGCTGGTGAATGATTTGAGATAAAGAAGAGTCACTGTCATAGCCCTGCTGAACAGACGCTAACCAATTGGGAATGGGCATAGAAATAGCGGAAAGGGAAGCTTGATTATCAAATGTGCGAGAAAGAGCATCTGCCACAATATTCTCCTTACCCTTCTTGTAGGTGATCTCATAATCATACCCCATGAGTTTGCTGACCCATTTCTGTTGTGTAGGAGAGGATACCCGTTGTTCCAGGAAGTATTTCAGACTTTGGTGATCGGTTCTGATGCAAAAATGACTCCCTAAGAGGTATGGCCGCCACTTCTGTACAGCATGCAAAATAGCCATCATTTCTTTTTCATAAGTAGAGAGGGCTAGATTCTTACCAGAGAGGGCTTTGCTAGTGAACGCAATAGGATGGTCATCTTGCAGGAGAACAACACCCAATCCATTGCCGCAAGCATCACTCTCAATAGTGAAGGGTTTGGAAAAATCTGGCATCGCAAGAACAGGTGTACTGCACATAGCCTGTTTCAGTTGTTCAAATGCAGTCTCAGCAACAGGGGTCCAGGAGAAGGCATCCTTTTTTAACAGAGCTGTCAATGGTGCTGCAATTTTCTCGTAATCTTTGACAAACTTGCGGTAGTAGCCAGTCAACCCCAAAAAACCCCGAAGGCTCTTGAGAGTTTTAGGATGCGACCAAGTTTTCATGGCATCTATTTTTGTAGGATCCACCCGCACTCCATGGTGTGCAACAATATGCCCGAGATACTCCACTTCCTCCTGGCCAAACACACATTTAGATAGTTTTGCACAGAGTTGATGATCAGAGAGAAGTTGCAAGACAAGCTCCAGATGATGGAGATGCTCAGCCCAAGTTTTGCTATATATGAGGATATCATCAAAGAAGACCAGAATGAATTTCCGGAGGTATGGTCGAAATATGTTATTCATCACTGCCTGAAATGTTGAAGGAGCATTCGTGAGGCCAAAGGGCATGACTAAAAATTCATAGTGACCATCATGTGTGCGGAAGGCAGTTTTAGGTATATCCTCCTCATTAACCCGAATTTGATGATACCCAGAACGAAGATCTAACTTGGAGAAAAAATGAGCCCCATGAAGTTCATCAAGAAGTTCATCAACAACTGGAATGGGAAACTTGTCCTTTATAGTGAGATGATTAAGTGCTCGGAAATCAATGCAGAGTCGCCATGACCCATCTTTTTTGCGAACAAGCAGAACTGGAGAAGAAAAGGAACTGGTACTAGGGCGAATAATACCTTGCTTCAGTAAGTCACGGACAAGTATCTCGATTTCGGTCTTCTGATGAAATGGGTAGCGGTAGGGCCTGATGTTGGGCGGAACACTGCCAGGAAGGAGCTGAATACGGTGGTCCTCTGGACGAGAAGGAGGTAATCCCACAGGTTTAGCAAATATACCAGAATACTTGTCCAAAATGTGTTGGAGATCGGCAGGAGTGCTAGAGACTGCTGATGGCTGCATCTGAATGGAATGGAGCTGAGCGATGACACCATGTGAATTCTTCTTAAGAAGTTTTTCCATACGGTGTGAACTGATGATGCTGAGAGACCCTGGTTGTAAGCCTTTCAAAGTGTGTTGGTGCCCCTCGGCTGAAAACTGCATCCAAAGTTCAGCAAAATCCCAGAGAATGGGGCCAAGAGTGCGTAACCATTGGGCACCCAAAACCACATCACAGCCACCTAAGGGTAAGGCAAACATGTCAGAGCGCATGTTATAATCTCCAATAGAGAGACGCACATTGCAACATTTCCCTTTACAAGGTAAAGTGCCCCCATTGGCAATCATGACTTCAAAGCTAGAGCAGGGATGGATAAAGCAATCAGCCTGTTTGGCTATTCGTGGATCAATGAAGTTATGAGTGCTACCAGAATCAATGAGTATAGTAAGAGGGATCTTCTTGAAGAAACCCTGGACCCGCATGGTTTGTGGAGTAGTGACTCCTGCCAAAGCATGGACAGATATCTCTGGTGGAGCTTCTGGTGAAGGAGGTTCAGGCTGGTGAGGCTCAACCTCATCATCCACTGTTTCCTGAGCATCTACATATTCTTCCAGTTCCGGTGGAGAATCCACATCCAAGAGATAGAGCTTTTGCTGAATACATCTATGGCCCCGAGACCATTTCTCATCACAATTATAACAAAGCCCTTTGTCTCGCCTGACTTGCATCTCTGTTTCAGACAAGTGCTTGATCGGAGTAGTTCTGGGAGCTGGTATGACGGGAGGGTTGTGAGAACCTGTATTTCTGACTGGAACAAAATTAGATCTGGAGCGTTGTAGAGCACTAATCTTGTCTTCCGCTAACTTAGCCAACCCAAGGGCTTCCATCATTGTAGTAGGTCGAAACATTTTGACTTCTGAGCGAAGTGCATCCTTCAGACCACTGACAAAACAACTACGGAAGAATTCATCAGACAAGCCCTCTGTGTAATTAGCTAATTTTTCAAACTCTATCTGGTATTCTCTTACAGTGCCTGTTTGACGCAGTTTAGTGAGTGCTCCTGTGAAATCATCAAAGGAACTAGGGCCAAAGCGCTCCAAAATGAGGGTGCACAATTCGCTCCACGTTGGGCCTACATTAGCCTTGATGTACCAACGGAACCATTGAAGAGCTTCATGTTCCAAATGAAAAGATGCAAGGGAGACTTTGTGGTTATCCAAAGTATTATGCAAGCTGAAATACTGCTCTGCCCTATAGATCCATCCAGTCGGATCAGAACCATCGAAGCGTGGAAAATCAAGCTTTGGTCCACGGAAATTGCCAGAAGAGGACCCAGTATCTCCTGAATGGTTTCGGCTCATGGCTGACTGCTGAAAGTTAAGACCCAGAATTTTGTCATCCAGATCTTGAAGTTTGGTTTTGAGGGATGCAATTTCCTCTTCCATGATTTTTGCTCCTGTCCGCGTAACAACCATAAAACAAGGTTTTTTTTTTTTTTTTTTTTTTTTTTTTTTTTTTTTTTTTTTTTGAAATGGGTAGAAGATGAGAAACAAAAACTTTTTTAGTTACGGCAAACTTGGATTTGGGTAAAACTCATATAGGAAATGGGTGTTCGACAGGTGGTGGGAGACTATCTAGGGACAAGGGAAAAAGAAAAATGAGGGTTTCAAGGGTAGGGAGGCGAAATGAGGCGAACAGTCCAAGAGGGATAAGGGAGCAAAATGAGGAATTGAATCTTGTGGCTCAGTTTGGTGGTGATTGGATGAGAGGTGAAAAAGATAGGGCAAACCCTAAAATTAGATAAATGAGGGATTTAGGGCTTTGATATGTAAAATTTGGGGTTGGGTCGCCAAGGAAGGAAGTATGTGAAATGATATTGCAGACGTTCTGCGGAAGTATGAGCAGAAACAGAAAGCAAACAAGGAAGCTACGACTAAAAAACAGAAAAGTTTTTACTCTTTTTTTTTTTTTTTTTTTTTTTTTTTTTTTTTGAACAGTCGACTTAGAAAAATTCACTCACAGACAGAACAACTGAAAAGAGTTATTGCAATAACAAGAGATATTAAAAGTGAGAGGAACCTGAAGGCCACGACAGAAAAAAAAATTTGATGTAATTTCCACCCAGCGAGCCCAAGAGAGTGCTCTGATACCAGATGTGAAGAACCTCCTTATAGCAATATCGTGAGAATGCTCAAAATAACAGAATACAAAGTGATAGCAGAACTCAGAATGAATCTACTGATCGCAGGCCACTTCGAGGGGGTAACCTCCTTTGAGCAAGCTCAATACAATAAATTCGTCCGTGCCCATCAAGGGCCTCAACCTATTCTTATATACTGGGTACGATCTAGAAAAGTAATACTACCTATGCATGTGGGATAATAAAATATACTCACGGGACGACTTACAAAGCATATGCGTCCAACAACACTACTCTAACAAAATAAACAGAAGGAACACACAGGTTCCTAACATCCGTGCATTCCATCATATGAGTATCAAGACTCTCCCTCTTTCTTCTTAATATTGATCTTTTCACAATCTTTTGTGTTGACACTAAAATCTCCCTCTTTGACATGAATTGCAAACTTTGAAATTACAATGTACCTTTGTAATAATTTATATGTAATATGCTTTTCATTTCACACTCGAAATGTGAAACTTTGTATCAACTTGATTCATCTCCAATGGAGCTTGGTTGATGCCTCACTATCTTTTTCTTTAGTGAGCATCAGATAGGGGAATGAACCCTAGTTTACATCTTAGATACATAAATGCATCCTTAGGTAAAGCTTTAGTAAATATATTTTCTATCTTCTCCTTGGTGCTCATATATTCCAATCTCACCTCTTTGTTGTTACATTCATGCTAACAATCTTCCCCTTTGGCATTGATGACAACATAGATGAAAAACATATAGGTTCCAAGAATACCAAATACTACTCTATTACAACTGTTTTAGTTCTCATCTTTTTAAATTCTCTTCATTAATCAAATATCTAGAATATTTTTTTGTTCTTCATCTCTTAGGATTGACATCAATTGTTCACACACTAAACAACTCTCAACTTCTCCCCCATACAACATAACCCTTTATGTTGTATATCTTCCTCATAGAGATATTCCTTCTCCTTAGATGAATCTTTCTAAATCTCCCTAATAAAGTAGATATTTTTTAATCCACACATCTCCCTCATTGAAATCAATAAAAAAAGGCCTCATTATTTAAATTATCTACTCCAAATCTTGAAACAACTCAAGTATCCAAAGACACTATTCAAGACCAATTACCAAGAGTCCTTCGTAACCCTCCTCATCATAGATATTCATCCATACATGAAGCATCAACATTCAATCCAATCAAACAATAATTCTCTATGCCACTAGACTAATTCAATCTCTACATTATCAACCCTAAAGTAGGCAGAAGCATAACCCCAAGCATATCTCTTAAGTAATCAAATATATTTTTAAGTAAGGGCTATGTAAAGATATCTGCAATATGATCTTTAGTACTAATATAATCGAATCTAATTGCTTTTTCTAAAACCTTCACTCTCAAAAAATGATACTTAATAGATATATGCTTAGTCTTAGAATGCAATATAGGATTCTTAGACATACTTAATGTACTTGTGTTATCACAATATGATAATAGGTTCTAAAAATTCTATCACCATATCTTTTAGCATCTACTTAATCCAAATGACCTGATTACAGTATTTGTTCCTGCTACATACTCTGCCTCATTTTTACTTTGTGAAATACAATCCTTTTTATTTCTTATCTTAGCCAAGAAACCAATCTTCCTCCAAGAATGAATATTCCACCATTGGCGCTTTTTCTTTTATCCATACTATCTGCCCAATCTACATTAGTATAGGCACATAAAGTGAAATCATTTGATCTATCATACCATATGCCATAATCAAATGTTCCTTTCAAATGTATTAATATCATCTTTACTACTACATAATGGTATTCCTTAGATCAGCTTGAAATCTAGCTAAAATCCCAACTACATTTTCTATATCTGGTCTAGTGTGAGTCAGATATTGTAAACCTCCAATCATGGATCTTTACTTCTTCTACTCAACTATAGGTGTCTCATCCTTGCTAGATAACTTATGACTAGTTATCATTGGTGTAGTAAGGGGCTTACAACTTTCCAATACAAATATTTTCAAGAATTCTTTCAGATACTTAACTTGTTAAATAAAAATGCCATCAATATTTTGCACAATCTGCAAACCTAGAAATAACGAGGGGGGGGGGGGGGGAGGGGTGAATCTATTATCCAAGGTCCAAATGTACAAATAAAACTTTTTAGTACTCATCAAACATAACGTGCATGCATTGATTACATCATCCAATAACTCCATTACTTTGTATATTACCATCTTAGGTCAAATAAACTTTGCAGAAATGTAAACATGAAACATAACAAAATCATTCACACAATTTGACACTACAAGGATTTAACATGGAAACCCAATTTGGGAAAACCCACCAGTAACATGCTACTAATTTTCACTCTTCTAAAGTGAGCCCTTTAAGGACCCAACCTTGTTAAAGGTTACAATACACACTATTAAATGTGACTTGATTAAAGGATTTCAATCAACCTATTAGGAGTGAGCCTTGTTAGAGGACTTTAGAACATTCCATTAGAATGTCACCCAGTTGAAGGATTTATTCATGACTGTTAGGTCAACCTTAACCCAAAGGATTTATCCAAACTAATGAAATTATTAGAAAGTAGCAGTAGGACTTGATCTAATAATAAAACAACTCACTTATAGATTATAGATCTCTAGTTCAGTCCTCCATTCTACTTGGCATTCATTCACATTCTTCTTTGATTGCTTGTTCATTCTTGAAGCCTTCACCTCTTTAAGCCTTCATGCTTAGTATGCCAATTGCAAATTATTTCCTTTGGCCACCATGTGAAGCAACACCTCTAGACTCTCAATACACTTGTTTTCTTCTAGCCTTGTATCTCCTTATATAGAGAATTTTGATCTTTTGCCTCTTAATCACAATCGTCCATCTTAGGATTACGTTAGATTTAAAAAATCTTCCATTCTTTCTATTTTTCTCCCTCTAAAAGATTATCTTATAATCCTCATTAAATTCACCTCAAAATAGTTTATCTTGAATTTTGTTCCACCATCTCATTATACTTATCTTCAACACGCTTCATACTGTAAGAATTTCCCTAAGGCAATAATTCAACACCAAGATCAAGAATCTCAATAGATAGCACAAGAGAGAGTAATGATGATAAAATTAGAATATCAATAATGATCAAAATAATAATGGAAATCTGATCAATAAACACTAGAAGTGCTTGTATATAAAGGCATCTAGAATAACTAGGAGTTAGCAAGGTGATAAGACTCACAACTAAGCCCATGTCCACCAAGAGTGGATTATCCTCCATTGAGCACAAGAGTTTGTATGATGATGAGAGGATAAGCTTACATAGGTGTATCTTGTAAAGAGATGTTGTAGACACCATGTGCTCAATTGGAGTACAAACAACTATGTTTTCTACATGACAACTCAGATAAATCTACAAACTCCTGTGTTGTCAACAAGACAACTCATATAACTATGCATACTCCTAGGTGTCTATATGATAACTAATAAAATAATGTATTTAACCTAAGTAAACTTAAGTAAATTTTAATAATAATTAATTATTTACACTAACACCCCCCTTAAGTGCAACTTAGGGGAATGCACTTAAGCTCACAAAAGCTATGATGGAAATGCATGATGAGTCCTAGCTACTAGGCCATGTTAAGTACCCATGTACAAATGCAATTCTCTACATATAATGCAATTCAATTCAATGCAATCTCTCTGAAAATGGAGAAAGAGGGAAAATGTGATGGGAAAATCCCTCTTCCAAAAAGAGAGATAAGTACAATAAAGAAGTATGAGAAAGAAAAAACCTCATAAGAGGAAAAGGTCCCCTCCATAAGAGAGAAGAAGAGAAGATGAAAGGAGACAAGGTAGTCCCCTCATAATACAAAATTCCCATCAATGATAGCTACTCCAAGATGAATGTAGAAGCTGATCCATGAATGCTAAATAATATTCCTCCCCTTAGGAAGAAACAATGTCATATGTACATATGAGATCCTTCCCCAATGTGTAGAAATAATCTTGAAGATGAACGGTGTCTCTTAAAATTTCTGAACTATCCCTATGTCGATACTAAAGGTCACCCCTTCCAACACTGTTGAAAAGAACAATTTTTGATCTAGCATGGATGGATGTAGAACATATCCCAAAGAACCAACTATCTCCTCAAATGACAAAGAGACCTCCTGTAACTACTATACATAAGGATCCACAATCATATCAACATTGAAAGACTAATCATGTAGAGAATGGACAAGATGGTTAGAGTGTTCCCTTGCAACAACTGAAGAAGGATCATCTTCATCAAAGAGAAGATGTATATCATCAATAATGTTTGTCAGATCTACTATGTATGACTCCAAAAATAGGCCTAAAATATCTATCAAGTAGTCATCCCTTGATGCTAGAACTGGAAGACAAGGAATACCCAACTATAGTAAATTACATGGACCTATCACTATAGCAATGTATGCATGTGGAATTTTCTGATGTTGTGACCATGTCCTCTTGGTATTTGAAGGATTCCCCACCAATGAACCTATTGAATCAAGTGTTTTATGTGCCCAACAAGGTCTAGTGGAAGAAGAGGAAGGAATATCCTCGACTATTTGTGGACCTTGCGAGTAAAATTTGAAGGAATATCATCTTCCAAGTCACTATCGTCACTTTCCATGAAGGAATAAGGAGGACTTGAAGAAGCCAAACTTGGACAAGTCTCTTCAAAATAAACACTCCTCTCAAAGAAGATTTCATGTGTCTCTAGATCCATGAGTTTGTATGCCTTAAGATGGTCAGGATATCTAACAAATATACAAGGTTTTCTTTGAGGTTCCAATGCCTTTCATTTTTTTGGAGGTATCCTTTCCCATGTTGGACAACCAAAAACTTTAAAGTGTTTTACATTTGTTTTTCTACCACACCAAGCCTAAAAAGGTGTAATTCCATCAAAGGCCTTATGGGGACTTTTGTTTTGGATGTAATTGGCACAACACATGGCTTTTGGCCAAAAGACTTGATCTAGAGACTTATGTTGTAGCATACAAGTGGTTATCTCCTTAAGGGTTATACTTCCATTTAGAAACACCATTTTTGTTGTGGAGTGTATGTGACTGAATGTTGCAGATCAATACACTCATGAGTACAAAAGTCTATAAGCCTTGAGTTCACATATTCCCTTCCACTATTTGTTCAAAAAATCTTGATGGCTTTCCCTAATTGCTTCTCAACTTGAGCTTTCAAGGTGATAAACTTATCAAACACTTCACTCTTATGAGCAAGAAAGAAGACCCAAGTGTAGAGTGAAAAGTCATCAATGAAGGTGAGAACATAGTGATCCTTTCCAAATGATGGTATTGGAAATGGGCCAGTGACATCACTATGAACCAATTCAAGAACAACAGTAGCTCTCCAAGGCTTTCCCTTGTCAAACTTCTCTTCAAGATTCTTGCCTACTTCACAACTGTACATACACCCTTCGAATGCTTGACTTGACGTAGACCTATGACCATATCCTTGTTTCTATGTTGTTGAAGGTAGCAGCAATTGAGATGTCCAAACCTCTTGTGTCATAGTTTAATTTGTGAATTTGAGTGGGTCAACAAGGCAGGGGAAGTGGACTTGGGCACAAAATGAGAAAAATAATAAAGTCTTGTCTCATGATTAGCCTTTCCAATTGCCACCATAGAATCATCTTTTAGATTTTTCACCACAACTAAATCAAGAAGGAACTCCACTTTGTTGCCACATCCATTGTGAGTTATTTGGTAGATTGAAAGAAGGTTGGTGCTAAAGTTGGGAACATGAAGAACATCTTTGAAAACTCCATTCCCCAACTCAACATTCCCTTTTTCTTCAATTTCCAGTTGTGTGTCATTTTCCACATAGATGTAAGGTACATGTGATTGTTTCAAAGAGGAAAAATGCTCCCTTGAAGCACCCATATGATGTGTAGCTCTTGAATCAAGAATCCATTCCTCAGAATTGTTTGTACTTGCTACAAAAGCTTGTCCCTTACCTTTTGAAGTTGTTGAAGAACCTTTATCCTTATAGGAATTTGGTACATCAATTTTATGTTTCCTCATTAAGTTTAGTAACTCATCAATTTTCTTAGCCTTGCACTCATGTTCATCATGACCATTATTCTTACAATAGGCACAAGTTTCCTTTCCCTTTTGTTGAAGTTTTTCCCCTTCTTATTGGTTTTGGAACAAGACTTTCCTTGTTGCGAGGAAGATTTTTGTGTGGAGGAAGATTGATGCATAGAGGAATATTGTTGTGTGTCATCTTGTGGCTTAGCCTTCCATTGCTTTTGCTTCTTGTTGGAATTTTTACCAACTAGATTCACTTGATTAGCTACCAAAGCTTTGGTCTTGGAACACTGGATAATTCCCATACTCAATAACTTTTCATGTTCTAAGACCAACATTCCTGAAAATGACTTGAATGAAGGCTTAGTGAAGTCACTACCCATTATTCACTTGTGAGTATTATAACGAGAAACAATAGCGGCATATTTAGGAGGAAGATGAGTCATCACATGTTTGATCAATTTTCCATCCTTGATGGGTTCATCACAATCCTTACGTTGTGCTATATACATCTCTACTTGGGTAAGATAATCTTTGATGGTGTCGAAATTCCTAGGATCCAATTTGAGAAGATTGCCCTCAATGGTGTAGGCCATATCTTCATCTACTATTCCATACAATGCTTCAAGTTTATCCCAAACTTCTATTGGATTTTTAATGCTCCTAATGTGATATCTGATAGGATCTAAGATATTATTTAACAAGGTTCCTAGGGCCATTTCTTGTTTTGATGCCCAGTATTCTTTATGAGACTCATCAACATCATCATCAGGTTTCTTTGTTGCACCAGTTACATAATGCAGTAAACCTTTTTCAACTAATGGTTACTTTATCTTTTCTTTCCAAGTAGTATAATTTTGTGGTGTTAATTTAGAAAAAGAACCCATAATTCAAAAGAAAAAACACAATATCAAGGAGACACAAGAACACAAGACACCCCCCCCCCCCCCCCCCCGCCTTTCACTCAATCAAAGAACCCCTCTAAATGAATGCTTTAGGCACATTATACTTAGTGCAATTACAATAGCCACTTGCAAAAATGGTCAAAAGTGGACTTCTAATTTTGTTATTTACAACCTCCTTTTGGAGTTCAAATCTGATACTTAGCAATGTAACTCAGATATACAAAAATTTTGAAGTTTAATCAATGCAATAGAATGCAAAAAAGAATCTATTTTTAAAAGTGGTATTTCTATCCATGCAAGACTATAATATAATTTTAGATCTAGAATATAGATGAAAAATTATGCACTTTCAAAAAAAATAGAACCTGAATATGTGTTCAAATGAGCCCGTACGGAGTATTTGAAGTTGTAAAATGCAAGATTGGACAGGTATATATGCCAAAAAATGATTTTTTTGAAAAATACATGCACCAAAACTAGAAAATAATAGAACCACTAAAAATTTCATGAAATTATAGCCCAAATAAAAAAATAATTGTACTAATTTGGAGTCTGGATGGCTGAGATATGGCTCTTTGAAGTTAGACTATCAAATTAAAAATGCATATGAAGAGGGGTTCCAATTCTCAAGTATCTGATGATGTCAGAAAAGAATGAGAATAAATTTGATGGTTTTGGTCCTATCAAGGCAAAAAAGTGAAATACCACCAAGGATCCCATGACACTTGAACACAAGTCAAATTTTACTTGACAAGAATTGATGGAAATGCCAAAAATTTAATAAAATTTACCAATCAAGTGGAAATGCCCCACTATATAGTGTTCATAGGAAAATGTAATTCTTACTATAATATTTCAATGACTCCAACATGACCCAAATTTCCTAGTCAACAGAGGGCAAGGTCAATCAACAAATACAACACATCTGAAGCAATGTTTGAATTATTAAGACCTTCAACTTGCTTGCAAATTGCTTGTTCTATCATGATGCCCTATTGTGCCAGATTAAAAACATCCCCTTTGTGCCAAGGAAAAGGTAGGGTGACATAAATGGCTCAAAAAACATGTGACTAGATCCAATGCCAAAGTCAGATCCATGTCGATGCCCTACTTAGATTGCCAAGGACTTGGCTAAGATTGACTTGAATGCAAATGATGAAATTTGATCACCAAAAGTAAATATCGTAGATGAGCTCAATTAACAATAAATTCCAATTAGAAATGAGCTTGGGATTCATAATGCGTTTGATGTGGAATAGGTCTTTGGATGCGAACGATGTGCTCATTGTAAATTAGAGGGCAATGAATTTGTAATTTAGAAGCAGATTACATTTGTTGGAGTAGCAGATCTGATACGTAGTGAGTGGGAGTGCCAAAGCTCTGAAACTAGATCCCAAAATTTAGAACACTATTTCTATTGCTATATGTTGTTGTGACTGCTCCTGCCAGTGTGGTCATCCGTGAATCCCACAAAGTGGGCTTTTTCTAAGCTAGGTGAGAAGGTGTTGTACAAAGTGATATTCTTGATGGCTTCTGATCTAGCAGTGCCCAGTTATGGACCAATCACTTGGTGAATGGTTTACAACATGTATAGAGCACAATTTTGGCTTTCACTTGGTAGTTCTGAACATTAGGATGTGGTTGTTTCTTGGGATCTAACGTCCCTAAGGGATGGAAGAATTTATGTTGAAGCCAAAAATGTGTGCAAGGGTATTGATTTGTGAAGATGACCTGTGGTTTTCAATGCTTTGGCAATGACAATTTGTAGAGGTCTCAACTCAGATCCTCCAAATGGGCAAATCAAGCTTTCAAGTCTAATTTGTAAAAAAAAAATTGCCACAATTTTGTAGAATAAAATAACAAAGATTCAAAAATATGCACCAAATAATGTCAAATACCTAAATCTCCAAATAATGATAGAATATATGCAGATTTGAGAAAAAAATTGAAAATAGTTTTTTTTTATTTTTAAAAAACTCAAATATGTACCATTAAGATTTTGCCTCATATTTGACTTTTGACCATCATAGGCAAATTTATAGTTAAAATTTATGGAAACATCCACCCAGACATAATGGAGAGATCAAATCTTGCTTAAAACACTCCTAATTTTGTGAATACCTAGATTCAGATCATGGCCTTCCAAGATGAAGCAAAAATGAAGCTCTCCAATGGCTATGCAATGAGGCTCCTGTAGCTCTGATACCATGTAAGAATTTTCCTAAAGAAATAATTCAATGCCAAGATCCAGAAGCTCAATAGATAGCACAAGAGAGAGTAATGATGATCAAATGAGAATATCAATAATGATCAAAATAATAATGGAAATCAGATCAATACATACTAGAAGTTCTTGTGTATAAAGGCATCTAGAATGACTAGGAGTTAGCAAAGTGATAAGAGTCACAACTAAGCACACGTCCACCAAGAGTAGATTATCCTCCATTGAGCATTGATGAGAGAATAAGATTACATAGGTATATCTCATAAAGAGATGTTGTAGACACCATGTGCTCAATTAGAGTACAAATGATTGTGTTGTCTACATGACAACTCAAATGAATATGCAAACTTCTGTGTTATCAACAAGACAATGCATACTCTTAGGTGTCTATATGATAACTAATAAAATAATACATTTAACCTAATTAAACTTAAGTAAATTTTAATAATAATTAATTATTTACACTAACACACAATTCAAGAAATCAACTTTCTCAGCTCAGATTCATCAAACATAATTTTGTCAATTAGCACATAAGGAACATATTGAAGTCTAAAATACCTAATTTTGGTTCTTTAAAGATTAGGTGGGCACTCTCCAATTTGTAGGAAGTGAGTGACCTCCCTTAGCTAGCTTGGTGATTGATCATTCATAGCTGCTTCATGGATAACTAGAGTTGTTTCTGCTATCTCCTTATTTTTTGTCACAATTAGATTAGCAATATGCTCACAAAGGCACCTCCCTCTAACTAGCTTGGTAACCTAGATATCCATATCATATTCCATTGCTTTAGTTATCTACCTGGCTCTCTTTCATTCAAGTCCTTACTGAGTGAGAACTCCTTGACACTAGGGTGGGCTACCACGATATGCACCTTTCTATAAGACAAAATATGCTTAAATTTCTTCAAACCTTTTACAATGGACAACACATGCTTCTCAAAAAAGCTATATCTCTTCTCATCATCTTCCAGTCCTTCACCAAAGAAGGCAATAGGCTATTCAAAACCTTCTAAATTATGTTGTACCAAAACTATAGAAATAACATCATGGCTACCATAAGCATACAATATGAAGTCTTTCTTGAAATTAGGATTTACCAAAGTTAGTGTTGATGTTAGAGCCTCTTTTATTGCCTAAAAATTGCTCCTCCCTTCCTTAGTCTAGCTAAAAATTGCATTCTTCTTCAACATTATTGTTAGTAGCTTCAAAAAAGTGGTTTTATTAGGTAGGAAGCATCTAAAAAAATCTATTCTTCTTATGAAGCTCTGCAGGCCTCTCATATGATGGGATAAGGGAAGCTCCAAGATAGTTGTGATTCATTTTGGGACTACTATTCTACCTTGCTTGGACACCACATAGGACAATAGCTTACATTTATGCAAAGAAAATACACATTTCTTAGGATTAAGGGATATACCAAACTCTCTGTATCTTTGGAAAATTTGTATAATATGACCAATATGATCTGTGACATCTTTTGAATAGACCATGATATCATCGAGATAGACCAACAAGAACTTGTACATTGGATAAACCAAAAGGCATTCTTCTATATGCCATTGTACCCCATTTAGTGGTAAATTTAGTTTTATATTGATCCTAATCCTTAACTAGAACTTGGTTATGTCTTGAGTAGCCATCAAGGAGCGAAAAACATTTTAAACCATAAACACATTGGAGTATCTACTCCATGGACGATAAAGGGTGACGATCCTTCAATGACTCTTTGTTAAGATCTCTAAAGTCAACACACAACCTTATTTCCCCATTCTTTTTTCTAACTAGGACAAGGTTCGAGACCCAAGTGGTATATTTGATAGGAAAACTTATTCCACTCTTAATAAACACCTCCTTTTGCATTAAAGGTTCAAGCTTTGGGTTGACTAGTCTTTGCTTCTGTATAACAAGTTTGGAGTTCGGCTCTAAATCAATGGTGTGTTGGGAAATTTGTGGATCAAATCCATTAAGATCTATGTATTCCTATGCAAAGACATAATTATATTCTTAGAAAAGCTTGACATAAGATTTGCTTTCTTTAGCAACAATCACTTTTCCAAACTTTAAGTTTGTTCCCTTTACAATCTCAAGATCCTCATAATGATCTTATTGGACCAGCAAGCTGGTTTTTTTCTTTCTAACTTCATCATCCATGTTGAAGATAGATTCAAGGGTAACCAATCCTTTAGGCATCATATTTTATTTTAGCTGTATAATTTGAACACCATATTGTTTCTCTAGCTTATGTTGGTTGGATGCTAAAAATGCATCTTCTTCAAGCAAGAAGCTTAGAATTTGCTCATCATTATCAAACACTTGTTAGTTAACATCATTGTCAGGTATGGAAGGCCTAACTACAACTTTGATATGTTGTTGTACACCTTTCTTATTGACATTATTAGCTACATCAAAGTGTGTTCCTACAACAACTAGCCTATGAGCATGTTGATTCAATTTTCTAGGGATGAAAATAAGGTTAAAAGCATCAAAACTTTCAATTTTATCCCAAGTTATGTGCTTGTAGTTCCTAAGTGTGTCATTATTTGTCATATGCACCCCTCTAACTTGATTGACAATTAGTTCACTATCCCAAAATACTTTCAATAATTTTACACCTTTCATTCTAGCCTATTCAAGGCCCTAAATTAATTAAGCCCCCATATTTAGCTATAATATTTTTGCATGCAAAGCTAAAATAAAAAGTTGCATAGTATTTATCTCCTTAAGGGGATACCAACATGGCTCCTCCACCTAAACCATTGTTTCTTCTAGAGCCATCAAAGTAAAACTCCCAAAACTTATCTTTCTTATCATCAAGTTCATTAGGACTTTTAATAAGGTTTGGTATAACTGAACCCACCTCTTGGAATACATAATTTCCCAAGCTTGTATCTTAAATAGTGTTTTCTTGATTTCTCAAAGCATCTTCCATTGCCCACTCATCAAGGAGTATGTTAGGTATGTTCTCTACTGGGGTTCTTATTTCTAAGGTAGCAGGGCTTTCATCTTGATCAAATGCAATGCAATTAGCATTAATTACATTGGGTATATACACTCAATATGGTTCTTTGCAAGTCCCTCTGACTTGATGGTCACTTTATTCCCATAATGGATTCTGAACAACATGTGCGACCAATATGAGGAAAGATATACTCCTATTTTTACTATAAACTCTTTTGAGAAAAACACGGAAAAGTAAAGAGGAAGGTCAATTACAAAAATATCTTGGGGAATGGAGAAGCTGGGACATGCATGGAGAGTCAAACTAGAATCCTTAATGACTCCCAAGGTGTTTATAGTGGAACCATCTAACTGCACTACCCCTTTCTCTAAATTTTGATAAACCAAATCTAGTTGATCAACTATCTACTTTGGCATTATAGAACTAGTAGCTCCACTATCTACCATATAGTTATGTACTAATTTATCTCCAATGATCAAAGATACGTAAAATGGAGGTGGTTTTACGTTCTTACCTTGAACACCATTTCTTTTTGGAGAATTAACCTTTGGAACAACATTTTCCAAGACCACCTTGGGGTCATCATCAACAATCAAAGCATGATCCTTATCTTGAGATAGATCTCTTTTCATTAAATTAGCCTACCCTAGGATAGCCAGAGAATTCCACATGGACATTATGACATTCATTTTTTTCATGTTGTCCACTATGTTGTAAGGCATAGCTAGAATTATCTTGGGATGTGCCTTGACCTCAACTTACTTTGATTGTGGTTGTAGTTTCTCTTTAGCTATCTTTGTAGGATCACTCTATGACATATGTGATTGGTTGGATGGTGCCTAGTTGGTTGTAGTCTCCTCTATTTTCTTTGTAGCTTGTCCTGCTTCCAAAGGTCTTTTTTTTGATCTGTTATGAACTACAATTGGTGTATCATTATTTACCATGCAAAAATCTTCCTTTTGTCAATTCATGAAAGAAGTGTTAGCCAAAATTGGATCATGTTGCTGTTTAGATGCATCTCTAGGTACTTCTAGTTGTACACTTCCAACACTCTAGATCATCAATGCTTGGTGAATGACTCACATGTTGTCTGATTATGTGGTTGATTGCATGGATAACACCACTCATATTCAATCACTAGATTTTTTTGAATTGGCACCAAATCCCTAACAACATTCAAATGTGTTGGTGCAAATTTTGAAAAGGCCTTGGGTTGACATTTTGTATATTCCCTTGATAGTTATTCTGGTAGGGTGGCCTCATATCTTTGATTTTTTTTTGTCCCCCTATCTATTGTTGATAATATGGGTTTTACCCTTGTCTCCATCTTCTTCTAACTACTCTTAATCTCTTATAGTTCCTAAGATGGGCCTACAACTATTGAATCGCTGGTTGTAGAAATTTGTAAGGTTGGAACATTAGGTAATGGCGCAAAAGGAGGAATGAGTAGGGGTGTATTTGACTGAATATCTGGAAAAATAGGCATTGGAGGCCTTGGTGCTATTTTCCCAGCCTAGATTAGGCAATTGTCTACTCTCACAACTAAGTCATATGATTATGGCAGTGAGACTCCCCCATAGACTAGATTAAGACCTATTTATCACTATTTAGGCTCCTTAGATAATACAAAAAGGGATATTCTATAGAGGGCTTGACCTAGATTGGAATTCTAGTCCAAGTATGTGGGAACCTCATGTTGAAATCGGTCATTTGTTCTTGGGGACCCTATTTTATAGTAGTCAGTTGCTCCACCAAGGATAAATGATTTGAATTATCTTCAAAATATCTACTCAAAGAATCCTCCAATGTATCGTATGAATTAATCAAATCCACAACGAGGCTTTGAAACCATTGTAGAGCCTTTCCTTTGAATGAAGATAAAAGTAGCTTCACAACAACATCTTCCTTAGTAACATGATGTACACTGCGCAATGTTGTAACATCCCTGATATGCTCAAAAGTCATTGTTTCACCTTCTCCAGTGAAGTCTTGTAAATTTTTCAAGATAGCTAGAGGGATATCATGGTGTTGAGAAAAAATTTGTGGGCTTCCTTGATTGAAAAGAAGGAAAGCATATTGCCTTTCCATTGGTACTAGGAAAATTCTCCTCCTTAGGAAAGTGACTTGTCTTACTACAATGACCAAACTTGATCATGGAGGAGTCTATCTAACCCTCCTCATATGAATGAGGACCTCTTGGATTCTTTCAATTGTTCTACCTCTCCTTCTAGGTAGGCATTAATCCTTGTATTGAAAACTTGCAGAGCTACTTCTTGTTTGCACTCTTCTCATAAGACACATGCACTAATCTTTCTTTCCACATCTTAGAGTTTCCAGATGTGTATATCTTTTACCTTTGAATAGGTTAATTTGTTTTTGTACACAACAAAAATAGAAAAGAAATATAGAGAAAACCAAAAATAGCTTTTGGTCCCACTACGCATTCCAGAACTCTTATCTCTAAAAGTTGTGCCTCGACTAGATCCTAAGATTCAATCACTTTGAGTAACATGCAAATAGTGTTGAGGTAGTGCATATACCAAAGTTAGGAGTGAATCTTTTGGTTATAGATTAGTTCCTTATGGTGCTTCACCTAATTGATCTTCAAACATGAAATTAAACTTGGAAGGGAAAGGGATAGAAGGATTTACTGAAATTAAAACCTAAGTCTAAGGTGATGTATACAACATTAACATGAAAATAATGTTGAGAAGAAATGAGGAAGCTTTCCTAAATGGTTAAGGGTGGAAAAATATTAATCTCTAAACACATGCATACATATATATTTCACAAGAAGGATAGACTTTAGACAAGATGCCACATGGAATGATAATATGCACAGTATAACAAAACTTAAAAGAAAGAAAATAAAATATCATGACTTGCAACCTGTATGAAGATTCCAAACCTCACTTGTAGATAAGGATTGAGACACTAAGTCATGGATTCAAAAATTAATCACAAAAGTATATCAGATCAGTCTCTTACACCGCAAAAGCCCTAAACTATTCCTTTACTCAAGCTTCTGAGATCATTCAACAATATTTCATCTAGTGGTTACAAGTAATATGCAAAAAAGTATGAAGGACTCCTAAGAGATCATAATAGGATTACTTTTTGCAAAAAAATCCCAATCCCTAGAAGACATTTACAACTGCCTTTTATAGAATTTAGACACAACTCAGATATTACATTGAGTTCAAACTCTAACCAAGTAGAGTTGAGATTGTAGAGGGGAAATAACTACTGAGCAAAAGAGATCCTGATTAGATGCACATCCCCATACTGGAATATTTGATCTTTTTCTTTTACATGAAAATTTGGTTTTGGATGATGGAAATGATGGCCATTACCACTCTAATTGGGTAGATGGATGAACGAGGTGGTGGTAGGAATGTCCTTTACATTTACTAGGCATAGAGAACACCAAAGAGTGGGTACAAGTATTCAAGGACTTGTTTGACATTAAAGAGATGATTCATGTTGTGTCTACAACCATGCCAAGTAAGCTATACCATTAAGTCAAATGGAATCAAACATCTAACTTGCCACATGGACCAATGTCCCTAAAATATTTGGGCACCTCACCCAACATCTATCTATTAGTTGACCTTTTAACTATCATTGTTTATAGCTTTGTAGCCTACATTTCTCTTTAACTGTTCGGCCGTGTGAAACCATGATGCCTCATATTTCATGCTTATCTATGCATCATAGCCAATTTCACCTTATTCTCTTAACCACGATGACCCTATGATCCTTGAGAAATGATCACTTCACACCATCCTAGCCTATTATCAATTAAACCCTTTAGTTATTGTAAACTTGCGCCCGACATGAGGTTGGCCCTTAGCAACATTTTCGTGGTTTGGGGTTTAGTATCTTTATCATTTGTGATATTGCAAATGCTTTAGAAATTAATTGATTAATGTTGATCACAACCTCATGACTATTTTAGTTAACTCATTCCCTAACCCTATAAATGAGCAACCAAATCATATGCACCATCACCACCCTATCCTCCGGTTGACCTTAACCCTTTGTGAGGATGTGATGGCCCTTAGACTTTAACTACAAATGCTTTCACAACTTTGCAACTTGAAGTTGAGTGTAACATGAAATGTGTGCAACCTTGCAATAGTAAGAACTTGACTGCCAATGTAGCCTTGCAACCCTCTTGATAGGTAAGCCCTAATTGCATGTGATGTGAAACATTGAACTTTGACTAAGATGTTGACTTTTCAACTCTATAACTTGATTATGAAGCTTATTTTGATGGAATGATGTCAATTCATTTGATCTACTTTCATTCAAGAGGCCACTTCTTTGAAACTTACCCTTGTGATGATGCGATGAAGGATTTAAAAAGCACTTGGCCGACCATGACATGTGGTGAATGCTTGTATTCCTATAATAGCTAAATATTGAGCATTTTGACAATGTGGGGATATGCCAAATGTAGATCTACTGAGATACAACGGTGATAATAAAACTAGAAAACCCTTGGCATAGTTAGCATCCTTGGCCAATTAGACACTGCCCTTCTAGCATTTCCACTGACACATCCTTCATTATATGGAACACATACTAAATCTAGTCCCACAAGTCCATGTGGTAGCTTATCGCTTCCCCACTATGGCTAAAGCTTGAGCAAACTTAGAAATCAAGAATACATCAGCCATCTATATAACTAGATCTAATAATCATGAGAATTGTAGGCCTCATGAGGTATTATGAAGGAAGAACTTGACCTACAACCATGCAAACAAGGTTAATCATGAATTTTCCACCTACATTTTAATGTTAGTTTAAACCATGGCAAAGCTGCACAAACCATGAATATTACTATTTTGCACCATTGTGATCCAACTAATGGTTAAGGAATAAGCCATAGTGATAGTGTGATGAAAGGTAGGCACATGGTCATGACTTGGAATATTCATAAAACTTAACATGCAATATGAAAAGATTAAGACTTAGGGATATAAAGAAAATACATTTTGACCAAGCTTTTATTATCCCTCTAAGTTTTCATGGCAATAAATGAATAGTCCAAAGGATGTAGATCAAGGCTACCACCTTGGTTCTATATAAGATTGGTCAATACCTTAGAAGTGAAGCTTATGCTTCCACTACCTCTCTTCATAGGCACCTAGCTAGGAAAAAATTTCAACAATTCCACCAATTTTCATAGGGAGATAAAAATCGGTAACATCTTTGGTGACTTCTACAATATGATTTCCAACTAGACATAAAACAAGTAGCCTAAACTATCAATTGGGATTATGAAGTCATTCCAAAGGGGTGGGATATGAGCACCCATTTCACTTGGCCCTTCAAAGGCTTGGGAACTCTTTATTGAAAATAGGAAAACTAAACTAAAACAAACCTATGCTAGAACAATGCTTAGGGAACACAAAACAATGAGCTAGTGCAAAAGCACTTATTGGAAGCATGAAATCTAACCCATTTACACACAAGAGCAAAAATGATGGATCATACCTTGAAGCAAGGCTTGAGGTGTATCTCATTCATCAAGATAGGAAAAATATCTCCATTCATTGTTGAAAGTTGGTATGCATTGTGCTCTTTTCACTCGACGATAATGAATGGACCACTCTATAAAGCATCAAATTTATAATGTTTACCTAGATTCCTCTTGAACTCATCCCATTAGAGCACTAGATCTCCAACTTTAAAAAATCTTGAATTTTTCTTTCTATCGAAAATTCTCTTAATCTGCAGTTGTTGATACTCCAGGGCTTGCATTTCTTTGTCTTTCATTCCATCCAAATCAAAAAGTTTAGCATGCCTTACTACCATAGGATTGCTTAGCTCAAACAGGATCAAATGGTTGGCAATTTTCAGTGCTGGAAATTTTGTAAATATTGGTAATCGTGTTTCTCTCTCATAGACTGGAATATAAGGAGAATTCCCAATCACTCTTTTAGGGGTGGTCCTATCAGCCCAAAAGGAAGTCTTCAACCTCAAATGCCAGTCATGTTGATTATCTTGCAAGGTTCTTTTGATAATTCTTATTAAATTCTTATTGGTGGATTCTACCAATCCATTCCCTTGTAGATAGTAATTGGAGGAAGTGTTAAGATAAATACCATTTTTCACTACCCAATTACTTATTTTCAGTCTTGTAAAAGCTAGGGCATTGTTTGACACAATAGAATCAAGTACTTCAGACCTACAAATAATATCTTCATAAAAATTAAGCATTGTTGATTCATTGGCTTATTTTAAGGGTATTGCTTCTATCTAGTGGGTAAAATAGTCTATAGTAATTAGAACCTACTTGTGCCCTACACTTGAATATGGATTAATTTCCGCAATGAAATCTATTCCCCATTTCATAAAGGGTTGTTGTACTTGAATGGGCTGCAATGGTAAAGCAGACAACTTTTCCTTTCCCACAAATATGGCACAATTAACATATTTTCTTACCCAAGCATGGACATCCTTGAAAAACCTGACCAGTAATAGCCAGCTTGCATAACTTTAAATGTTATTGTCTTAGGTGAATAGTGACCTCCTGAAGGTCCATGATGAAATTTTTGAATAGGATCTAGTCAATCTGATAATTATCTATGTGCCTTAATAGCATACCACTATGATCCATCCTAAACAGAACATTGTTGATTAGCACATAAGGAACATATTGGAGTTTGAAATATCTCCTTTTGGCTCTATCAAGATTAGGTGGACACTCTCCAATTTGCATGAAATGAGTGACCTCCCTTAGCTATCTTGGTGATCGATCATTCATAGCTGCTTCATAAATAAAAAGAGTTGTTTCTGCTATCTCCTTATTTTTTGTGATAGTTACATTGGCAATATGTTCATAAAGGCTCCTCACTCTAACCAACTTAGTAACTTGGATATCCATGTCATATACCATTACTTTAGTCACCCACTTAGATCTCTTTTCATTCAAGTCCTTGCTCAGTAAGAACTCCTTGACACTAGGGTGGGCTACCATGATATTCACCTTGCTATGAGATACCATATGCCTAAATTTCTTCAAACATTTTACAACAGCAAACAAATGATTCTATACAAAGCTATATCTCTACTCATAATCTTCTAGTCCTTTACCAAAGAAGGCAATAGGATATTCAAAACCTTTTGAATTCTATTGTACCAAATTCGCTACCATAAGTATACAATATGAAGTCTTTCTTTAAATTGGGATTTACTAAAGTTGGTGTTGATGCTAGAGCCTCTTTTATTGCCTAAAAACTACTCCTTCCTTCCTTAGTCTAGTGAAAAACTATATTCTTCTTCAACATTGTTGTTAGCAGCTTCAATAGAGTGGCTATATTAGGTAGAAACTATCTTTAAAAAATTATTCTTCCTATGAAGCTCTAAAAACCTCTCTTATGACGGGGTAAGGACAGCTCCAAGATAGTTGTGACTCCTTCTGGGTCTACTATTATACCTTGCCTAGACACCACATAGCCCAATAGCTTACCTTCATGTACAATAAATACACATTTTTTAGGATTAAGGGATATACCAAACTCCCTATATCTTTGGAAAATTTGTGTAAGATGACCAATATGATCTATGACATCTTTTGAATAGACCATGATATTGTTGAGATAGACTAACATGAACTTGTACATTAGATTATGAAAAGCCATGTCCATTGCCTTTTATATTGTTGCCCTTACATTAGATAAATTGAAAGGCATCCTTCTATATGCCACTGTACCCTAGTAAATAGAGTCTTATACTTATCCTCACCCTTAATCAAAAATTTGTTATATCTTGAGTAGCCATCTAGGAGCAAAAAATGCTCTAAACTAGAAACACATTGGAGTACCTACTCCATTAACAGTAAAGGGTGACGATCCTTCAATGATGCTCTATTGAGATCTCTAAAATCAATTCACATCCTTATTTCCCTATTCTTTCTCCTAACTGGGACAAGGTTTGAGACCCAACTAGTATGTTTGATAGGAATAATTATTCCACTCTCAATACATTTGAACACTTCCTTTTGTATTAAAATATCAAGCTTTGAGTTGATTGGTCTCTACTTCTATATGATAGGCTTGGAGTTTAGCTCTAAATCAATTGTGTTTTGGGAAAATTTTGGATCAAATCCCTTAAGATCTATGTATTCCCATGTAATGATATCATTAAACTCTTGGAAATTCTTAGCATGAGATTTCCTTTCTTCAGCTGTAATCACTTTATGAAACTTTAAGTTTTTTCCCTTTGCAATCTCAAGATCCTCATAATGATCTTGTTGGACCAGCAAGTTGGTTTTTTTCTTTCTGACATTGTCATCCATGTTGAAGATAGATTCAAGGGTAACCAATCCTTTGGGTATCTTATTTGATTCTATTTGTATAATTTGAGCACCATATTGTTGCTCTAGATTATGTTGGTTGGATGCTAAAAATGCATCTTCTTCAAGTAGGAAGCTGATAATTTGCTCATCATTGTTGAACACTTGATAGTTAACATCAATGTTAGACATGGAAGGCCTGACTATAACTTTTATATATTGTTGTACACCTTCCTTATTAACATTATTAGCTGCATCAAATTGTGCTCCTATAGAAACCATCCTATCAACATGTTGATTCAATTTTCTAGAGATGATAATAAGGTTAAAAGCATCAAAATTTTCAATTTCATCCTAGCCTCTATGCTTGTAGTTCCTAAGTGTGTCATTTTTGGTCATATGTAGGCCTCTAACTTAATTGACAATTAGCCCTTTATCCCCAAATACTTTCAAATATTTGACACCTCTAATTCTATCCCATTCTAGGCCCTCAATTACCGGTTTTCAATTACCCTGATGAGAACAAAACACATCTAGGGGCAGCTAATTCCCATTTTCAACATGCCCATTCAGACACCAAGCCAACTATAAGGCTTGACCCTTCTTCTTCTTTAGGCTATGAAAAACCTAGGTGGGTGGACCTATAGATTCTTTATATGGTACCAGTTATCAAAGCACACACTAAATCTAATATGAAGCAGATAAAACCCTTATTTCTCCTAATAACTCATGAAATAATTATCAATCTACAGTAGCTAAATGCAGATCTAGGAATCTCACAAGTTGAGTGATGGCATTCTATTATAGCTCTTCAACATGAAAGGGGAAAAAATGTTTGATTAATGATATTGATCTCAGCAAAACATGATATGAACAACACAACCTTATGGTCCTTCAAAATGATTAGTGCCTTATCTATTGGGCAATTCACACAAAACCCTAACACACATCCCTTAAAGTCACTAACATATGCCATACATCAGGACTTCTTGATCTATCTATCCACTTTGTGAATTAGACATTTGCATCCTTCTGAACCTCATACTTGACTTATCCCTTCATGAAATCTGCAATCCTATGATGATGAATCAAGCATTTACATAACTCTTTGAGTCATAAGCAAAATAAATCAACATATACAACCAATAGGTTGCAACCGAGTTTCATATTCTTTGTTTACAAAACATAAAAGATCACAAACAACATGAATGGGAGACAAGATATCAGAATGAAGATTGACTTGTTGCTACCTTATCATTCATTTCCTTGAAACAAATTACAATAAGATGCATGAAATTTAAATGGAGAGCTACCTAATAGATCAAAACTATCTACGTTCTTATTTCTTGTTGTTCATTACATGAGAAATTTGTTGAAGAATGGTATCACAGATCTGAGAGAAATCAAGATTGGAAGCTCTAGAAAGAATGAAAGATAGAAAGATATAGCAAAGGAAAGAATCTTGGATCTGATCTTCAAGTGACAAGTGTCCATTTGAAATACAATCCTCTGTAACTAAATAACTTCTTCCTTCCATCTCCCATTCTGATATGATCTTGTTTCATCATTTTTTTTATTGACTTGCAAAATATCTCTGTTGAAATGATGAAACCTTTTTGAGTCACCAAAGTATTTGATCTGCCTTATAAAATGCTATTAAAATTGGATTTTTTTACTGAATGAATACTATCAAAATTTGACCCAAACTGCATTTCAACTATCCTTTAACCACATTTAGGTTATTCCCATGCTAAAAATCAAAACTAAATTCTGATACCTAAAATCGGTTGCAAGTTGGAAACCAGGGAGAAAACCTCATGTAGCATGAACACACTACTTCCTATGAAAAAACTGACTCTAGAATCGAAAAGTTCATCTTCTCTCAATTTTGGCGATATATAATATCACTATCTTTTCTTATCAGAAACCCACTGAAAATCATTTTTAAAATGACCCCTCTGGTATAAAAAATATGTCTACACATCTTTGATTTTAAATTGTCAAAAAATTTAAATGAATCTAAAGTTTGGACTTCATTTTAAAACCTTTTTTGAATTTAAAACCTATGGCATGCATTCATAACAAAAATAATAACAAAATATTATTATTTTTATCCTTCAATATTGCCATTACCCTATACTCTGGGTCAACACTGTTTGACCAACTGCCACGTGTCACTGTTTGATTGGCTAAGCCCTCTGCATCACCCGCCACATCAATGCTGCTCGGACCTACGCTACATGTCAAAAATCTACATTCCTGCATTTTTTATCGAGTGCGCACTTTGTTTTTGTGGGGAAGCACCAACCGTCTGTTGGGTGATGCGACGCGCTCCCCTACCCATAGGTGGTTAATTATGTGGTGTTCCATGTTCACTAACAGTCATGGCTTTTGGTGCAGGGGCAAATGGGCCCTATAATTGGTATCAGAGCCTGGTTTTGGCCTGGTCATGGGTTTAAATCTCCCCGGTGTCTTCCTGACCCACGTAAGCACCTGGTATGCGCGTCGAGGGGGAGATTGTTGGGTGATGCGACGCGCTCCCCTGCCCACAGGTGGTTAATTATGTGGTGTTCCATGTTCACTAACAGTCATGGCTTTTGGTGCAATGACAAATGGGCCCTAAACCATCATATCGTGACACATGTTACAATCTGGTCACTTCCTACTTGAACCTACATTGCAATGCCATCTCATCATCTACGAGACCCATGGTGTCACTTGGTGAAAATATGCATTCCCACATTTTTTAACCAGTGATCATGTTGATTTTGCAGTTTTGCACTTATCGTTAGATCAAGCCACGTGTCGACATCTCTCGAGCTCTGCCTTCGAACATGCCACATAATCAGAGGTGCAGGTTTGTTTAAAATATTGCTTTCATACCGTGCCAGCTGGCGTCCACATGACTAAGTCGACGGGGGGTGGGGGGGCCCCACACGCAAGGTTGGCTTTCTTTTGAAAAGCTCGTGTCATTATTAGACACCATAGCTTTGTGTAAGTTTATATTTAAACAACTAAAAACAACTTCCCACAAAGAATATGGGATAAAACCTTAGTTTGTTTTCCTCCATGTGGCTTGTTTTTCAATGTCGCCCCTACTACTTTTGGCATCAATGTTCAACAAAGACTGCATTCTTTGGCCCTGTTCACATTTTTTGAACAATCCACATTAAACCCAGCCATATCATCTGCCTTTTGCTTTGTTTGCAAGATTATGGATGTCTCTAGTTTTGTGTGAGTTTCTACTTTGATGGGTGACTTGGTCTTTCTATTTGGTGGCTTTCTCTTTTTGAGTATCCCTATTGCTTTTTTCATTATGGGCGGTCTTCTCTATAGAGGTGCTGGGCATTAGTTCCTTTCAATGCCACTGCCCTTCTTCCTTTTACACAGGTTGCTTAACTGATGGCGTGGATCATTTTTGATGGCCATCTATTTAATAGATGCCGCCCCCTACAAATTGGCGTGATCTTCAAAACTTGGCGGCCTCTTACTATTTCACGTGGGCTACCTTTGGAGAAGCCGTGGGTCTCCAACTTGCTTATATAGGGAGATGGGCCTTTTTAATTTCAACAGGCTTACCTTTCCAATTTGAGGTGTGGCTTAGACTGTGACCTCTTTCAAGTATGGCGTGGGCATTTCGTTGGCATTCTCCATAAGTTTAGAGATATTAAAATCTCTATTTTTAGTGGCATTGTGGAAGGTCTCTACAGTATTCATGTTTGGCATTTCTTGAGGATTGCCTGATGCAACACTCCAAATATCTTGAGGCATATTATATTTATCAAACTTTGAAGCTCCTTCAAGAAAAATTGAGTTGGCTTGAAAGTGATTTTCCACTCGATAAACTTCGCCAAACAATATGCATTTGTTTCTTTGGAAAGTGTCTCTATTGTGTTGGATTCTAGCTTTTCATTAAACCCCTCACTTTGCTTGTATTAAAATTCAGAATATAGAACCCCTACACATCCCTTTGTTTTCTTTTTATGACAATAAGTATACATCAAGACACTAGAAAATCCACGTCATTATAATCGGTCCTTTTAAAACATCATTAATCCTCTCAAGTGCCAAAAACCTGATGAAATTAGTCGAGCCCCAAAGTGGGTCCGACTATAAAAAAATTCGTTTCCAGACAATTGAAACCTCAAATTGATCTATTCCTTATCTTGAATTGAACAAAAGCAAATTGGATCCTAGACTGATAAAATTAAAACATTTTACTACTGATTTGCAAACTATCAATTTTGTGCTAGGAGGTCTGTTGAGTACCTTTAAAAACTGACTCGAACAGTTGACCAAGCTTTGAAACCTAAGGCACTGATTCTCTGTTCCACATTCTTGCACCCTGTTAGATCTTGTCTCACGAAAAAATTGGGGTCAAAAGATATTAACCATCAAAGTCTCCCCTTCAGAATTACCTGCACAAAAACATGTCAGAACACCACAAACTGGGTTTGGATTTGGCTTGGAAAACTAGGTAAATGGGCACATGAAGTTTTGAAACTTGGGGCACTGGTAGATTGTCATGAGGAGAGTATAACTCTATGATTTAGGTTCATAACGAATCACAAGGAAAATTTGGCGGGCATCTGAAATTGGCAACTTGAATTTGCAGGATAGGAAACAATGACAAGATATCGATTTTTACAAATGGATTGACCTTGGAAAAGTGTGAAGACGAATTCATCAAGACTTGAAAATTGACACACTTATAGTAATCTTACAGGAAAACATAGTGGTACAATCCATTTGATCCAGCCAATCATGGGTTTCAAGTTATGACATCACGAATAGGGCTACCAAACAATCTGCAAATACTAACACCAGTAAAACTTTAGAAATTCCATTTGGAATCGCATTTGAAAACTGATCAAACAGATTCATCAAGAGCTGAAATTTGAAACATGACAAGTCTCTGATGTCTATAATGCAATGCAAAAGGAATTTTAGCATTTTGGTGAACTGATCAAAATTTATAGTGTGTCAAACAGGGCTTCCCAGAAATGTGTGCAATTTGCAAATGTGTGAAAATAGGAAATGACCAATTTTGAGGGATTCAAAACCTAGTCAAACGGATTCAAACTGACTCAAAATTTGAAACATAGGTTCTTAGGTATGGACACTAGACAATCTCAAAGTGGTGAATCACAAAATAGTTCTAGGTACGCGATATTCATTGGCAAACACAGCCTCCTGTCACTGTTTGACACTTAGGTGAAAATGCAAATTTGACACTAGCTTAAAATGAGACTTCGCCAAATGATTCAGAATGATGATTTGACTTCATGGAACATGTGGATATGCTAAAAGGAGGGTGTTAGAAACATTAAACACCATTTATGCATTAACTCAACAGCGGGGTACATAGGCTTCACAAAGCGCTTATAGACCTGATTTTCTCAAAATTCATGAAATGTGACTAAAAATAAAGCATGCAATTTTTAGTCCCAAAAAACCCCTCATATTCAACTATGTTATTTGTGCATGCAAAGATGAAATGGAAAGCTCCATATTATTTATCTCCTTAAGGGGATAACAACATTGCTCCTCCACCTAAACCATTCTTTTTTCTAGAGCCATCAAAGTATAGCTCCCAAACCTTACCTTGCTCATCATGAAGTTCATTGGGACTTTTAATAAGGTTTGGTATAACTAAACTTGCCTCTTGGAATACATAATTTTCCAAGCCAGTTTCTAAAATAGTATTTTCTTAATTTCTCAAAGTTTATTCCATTGCCCACTCATGAAGGAGTATATCAGGAGCGTTCTCTACTTGGGTGCTTGTTTCTAAGGTAGTAGGGCTTTAATCTTGATCAAATACAATGCAATTAGCATTGATTATATTGGATATATACAGATCGATATGGTTCTTTGCAAGTCCCTCTAACTTGATGGTCACTTTGGTGTCATAACGGGTTCTAAATAGCATGTGTGACCAATCTAAGGAAAGACATCCTCCTATTTTTGTTGTAATCTCTCTTGAAAAACATAGGGCAAAGTATTGAGGAAGCTCAATTATAAAAATATCTTGGGGGATAGAGAAGTTGGAACATGCATGGAGAGTCCAACTAGCATCCTTAATGACTCCTAGGGTGTTTATAGTAGAACCATCTAACAACACTACCCCTTTGTCTAAAGATTGATAAACCAAGCAGAACTGGTCAACTATCTTCTTTGGTATTATAGAACTAGTAGCTCCACTATCTACCATACAATTATGTACTAATTCATCTCCAATAATCAAAGATACATAAAAAGGAGGTGGTTTTATGTTCTTACCTTGAACACCATTACTTTTTGGAGAATTGAAATTTAGAACAACATTTTTCAAGACCACCTTGGGGTTCTCATCAGTGATCAAAGCATGAGCCTTCTCCTCAGATAGAGCCCTTTTCAACAAATCATCTTACCCTAAGATAGCTAGAGAATTCCACATGGGCATTATGACATTCATCTTTTTCATGTTGTCCAATATGTGTATGCGTGGAATGTGGCCTCTGTTTAACACACACACTTTAACATGGTCTTTGTATGCGGATTCATCCTGGAATGAACATGAGATTGTTCACCCAAGAGGAGTCTTGCAAGATGACTTGTTGCCTTCTATCTAGGTGGATTTTACTTGCTTGTGCTCTCATAGTTGAGGTACAAGAAATCAGACCATGCTAGAACGAAGGTTTTAAAGAAGATTAATCTATATGCACATGCAAGTAATCTAAATGATTATGCAATTATTCTAAGAACTTGTAAAAAAAACTAGATTAAATGCATGCATATTAATACTATATGATATTAGGCTAAGAAATGAAAGTCTATGAAAATGTAATGAACTTGGATGAGTATGTAATTCAGCCGTGATCTTATAGCAATAAATTTCAACCTCTGTAATGAGGAATTATGAGCCTCTTAAATAGAATTTGTGGAATCCATCAATGAGTAAGGTCAAATCAAGTTGATGGTTATGATTGAAGCAAAGATTCAATTAAGATAGAAATTTTCTTATGCAGGTGGAGTGAACTATTTCAGATCTGAGTGTGATGAGTAGTTAACTGAACTTGTCATAAGTGTGAGAGCAAGTTAACTAGATTGATTCCAATTCAAGAGATAGTTTACTCATAGTTTCCATTTAGAAATGAAGAGAGGATTTATTTAATTTAATAAGTGAGATATGAGCTCATAAATGCCTTTTTCATCTAATCAAATAATCACATTCAATTAACTAAAGTGGGTATAATTATTAAATTAAACATTTTAATTCCTTAGTACATTAGTCTTAGGATATAATTTAATTTAACTAAAGTATAAATACTTTAAATTAAATTAAATCTTAATTAGTAGGTTTAATGTGACTAATATGAGTCAATACTTTAGGAATTAAATACAGGGTATGATTAATGTAGATTTAAGTTTTCTGCATTTGACAATTAAGTCAAGTAGCGACAATCAGAACGAGAATTGCCTAGTGAGATAGGACTTTAGGATTGATTAAAATAGACCAGAATTGGTGATCATGGCAATGAGCCAATTTTGGGGTATTACATTTTTCCCCTCTTTGAATGAATGTGTGAGCAACATGTTCAATTCAAAGAAAATCAGAAAGCATGATATGAAGATGAGATTGGTTTCGAAGTTGTTGATATAGAGACCAATTGATAAGCTTTTAAGGACCATCTCTAGAACAAAGATTAATCCCAAGGAATCCAAGCAGAGCACCTAGATACCCAAAATGATAAGCATTCTAAAGGTTTCCATTAGAACGAAGTTCAACCTTTAAGGATCCAAAAAGAACATCTAGATATCCGAGATTGATAAGCATTTAAAAGATTATCTCCAGAATGGAGCTTAATCTTTAATGATCTAGATAGAACACCTAGATAGCCGAGATTGATAAGCATTTAAAAGATTATCTTTAGAATGGAATTTAATCTTTAAGGATCAAAATAGAACACCTAGATACCTAAAATTGATAGCATTTAAAATATTATCTCCAAAATGAAGTTTAATCTTTAAGGATCCAAATAGAACATCTAGATACCTGAGATTGATAGCATTTAAAAGATTATCTCTAGATGAAGCTTAATCTTTAAGGATCTAGATAGAACATCTAGATACCTAAAATTGATAAAAGATAGCCAGATCAAATTATGAGTCATAGAATCATCCCTAGAATGAGGCTTGATCCTCAAAAGTCAAGGTTTAGATTGTCTTGATACCTATAATGAACCGATGACAAAGTGAAATAGATGAAAAAGATGCCAAAAAGAGGGAAACAAGATGCCCCTAGTGATGAGATGCCCTGAATGATGAGGACATAAGATGGGAATGAGAGGCCTCGAGCAATAAGGATTCAATGATGTAATCATCCTACCCCAATAGGAGCAAAATCAAAAATAGATTTAGAATGGTCAAATTAGCCAGGGGGTGATTTTCATGCAAATTGGAGCCCTTTGCAAAATTAGGTCAAACCCTATATAAGGGCCCAAGGGGTCATTTTCAATTCATTTGCACCTTTTTTCTTTAGTACATAGGAGCTCTAAGAGGTAGATGGTAGTGAACATGAGATATCACCATTTCGAGCACTCCCGACGACATAGTCGACCGACGGACTACAGACCACTAGTCGGTGATCGATAACTGTCCTTTTTCTTTTCATTTTCACACATCTTGAGGTCATTTGTTGCATTTTTAGGAAGTCACAACTAGTTTTTGCACTAGAGTTTCCTTTCTCACATGAAGGTGGTCTCTTCTCACATGAAGATTTGTCAACCTGATGTATCTTCACGTGCATTAGTGGGGGTTCTCATGCGGGAGATACCCACTTCTCATATAAAGAATGTGAGAATTTTGCATATGTGGTTGTTGCCTTTTGTGCGAGACTGTCTCTCTTTGCGCGAGGTTTTGATTGCTCGTGTGGGCTCACATTTCTTCATGTGAGGACTTGTTTTCTCATGTAAAAAAGCATAATCTTGTGCAAATAAATGAATTCTCATTTGAGGAAATGAATCTTTGCATGAAAATCCATGATAGCAGATTGTTGAAAAATTGCATTTTTTTTACATTTTAGCATGAATTTCGCATTTTTTTCTTCATCATTTTGATTTTTTGATTGAGTACTAACTATTTACTTTTCATTGTTGTTGTTCATGTGTGCAGGAGGTATTTTGCGATGTTTCATTTAAATCCCATTATCAACTATATGGGGCTTTGTTATGAAGTCTAGATGTGGCCGACATGGCTCATATTGAGAGATTGGGGCTCACTTCTCTTTGCTAGATCCTAGCATTGCTGGTGAATCACTTCCCGCTGACTACTTTGGTGGAGTGTTTCCATTCAAAAATGAACACCTTCCACCTTCCTCAGGGAGAGATGACTATGAATCCTAAGAATATATACAAGATTCTACACATACCCTTTCATGGGCTGAGAATATCATATGGCACAATGCCCTGGGTAGGTATAGAGGTGTTGTGTGCCACTTTTCAGAGGGAACTAGCTATTGGACAAGCCATCACCTGGGATGAGCTCATCCACACATATGGGAAAACACATAGATTAGTTACGTTTTAGCCATATTCATTAGCTATTTCTTGGTACCCAACAGAGGGCAACACAGATTGAAGTGTGGATGGGGGATTATGCTTCAGAGGATGTTGGATTCTCCAGAGAGATTTGGATGGGGTCAGTGCATGCTCACCCATATATTTTACAGATGCACAAGATTTTCTACCACAAGTGGAAGAGTATGGCCTCTAATGTGTATGTTTTATAGGTCTAGGCATGGGATCATCTACCAGTCACACGACCTATTTTTTGAGGATGTCTGGGAGCCTATAGAGCCATATATTTGTAGATATAGAAGACATATTACCTAGGTAGGCCTGGGTAAGATGGAACATTGGCAAGCCCATCTCGATGACTTGGTCTCTATCATATATCAATCTTGGTGAGAGATAGAGGATTGGGATGATGCTCTTACAGAGCTAGGATGGATGTTTTGTTCGCAGCCACTGGTAGGGAGGATGATGCAGATTATTGAGTGGTTCACTATTAACCAGGTATGGAGATAGTATGGGAGGCAGCAGGACATCTACCAAGAGTTTTGTGCCTGTACGCGAGTCATGAAGGATCTTACATAGGGGTGGTTGATGAATCTAGATGTAGGGTGATCTATGATCAATGTGCAAAACCTAGTTGCAGCATAGTGGGACTACCATCTAGAGGTAATAGATGAAGGGGTGACACTAGCATATTAGGCATATCTTATCAATCACCCATTCCCACGGTTCACAGATCCCTTGGAGGGAGCAGTGCTAGCCCCATAGTAGGCACTAGCAAAACAGTAGTAGGCTCACCAATAATAGGCACCATAAGGCCCACTACTAGAGGTGCAACAAAGAGTTAGACAGGTAGAGATCCATGCACAAAAAATGAGAACAAATCTAGGGGTTGGGGGTAGTCGTAGAAGGTAGAGATGGTGACAGAGGTTTAGGGTGGAGGAGTAGGCACCCACTGAGGAGGCACCTGAGATGCTTGATGAGGAGATGCAGGAGCAGCCTACCATAATATCCTAGGATGTGTTTGGTCTAAAAAGGGAGTAGATTTAGCATGCTTCCCAGTAGATCAAAGAGTTACAGATTGTGGTAGTAGTGAGGGATGCACAACTAGCTGAGCAAGATTAGGAGATCCTAAGACTGCAGGAGTAGGTATAGATAGTAGAGTGGAGGGCGAAGATGTTGCAAGATGAGGTTAGATTGTAGATGACCCAAGCAGCTTATTAAATCTTAGCATACTCTATAGTTATGCTCGATGAGGCTCAGTACGTGTTGTGATTTTCCTAGTATGCTTGACATTCTGGGGGTGTATGTCCTCTTGCAAGACCAAATATGCCACCTCCTCCCCCTCCTCTAGCTACTCGGGGTGATGGTGCAGGTTATAGTTAGCTACTGATTTCTCATACCCCCAATTTTGATTATGGCTATGTATCCATTGGTATGCGAGCACCATTTTGTATCATTGTGATTGATTGCGCTCAAGTAGCACCCATTTTTTGTACTAACATATTTTTGATATACATATATATATATATGAGATTTTGAGCCGAGTTTCCCTGTGTACATATCATTGTCAATATCTATGCTTTACTTTGACATATATGAGATGTTTATGTGATGATTACAAGATTCATGTGTTATGTTATAGATGCATGTTTGATTTGATATGATGCAATTATGTAGTGTAGATGATATGAGTATATGGATGCAATGTATTTGGAAATGAACTGACATCTCATGTAGTGTTGCATATTTTTTCTTGACAGTAATAGGTACTCCCTCGAGGAGCACATGAATATGAATGAAAGAACCAAATGCTTGTGTAGTCATGGAGAAATCTCATATGTTTGTAGAGATCCACAGTCCCCCATCACGAAGGATGAAACGAAGTTGTGATTTAATTGTGTGCTTCTATAAATGAAGTATGCAATACGAGACTATGTTAGGTGCAAACCTAGGTTTGATTACCAAGCCTTGACCATTTATCATCACTACTTGCATAGGATGAAATACCATATTTCATATAATTCCCACTGACATTGCAATCAAGGGAATATGTATAGGACATATGTTGTAAGTTTTTTGGGATTAAATGTAAGAATTTGAGGCACAAGAAGCTAGAATGACCAAAACATTTATCCCTTTTACTGTAGCAAGTTAACATAAGCATGAGAACATAAATGTTAGGATGACTAGATTGTTGCTTGCATGGTAGACACACCAAACACATGAGAGATCCATCTTATGCTAAGTATTAAATAAGTATTCTATTTGCAATGACCCTTACATTTGTAACCTAAGACATAAATGTGCTAGGTATACTCGTAGTGACCTGTACGTTCACATAGCAGGATGAGTATCAATATGTACTGTAGAATGAAGAGTTCACTCCAACAAACAAGGAGAAGAACCAACGTTATTGATGTATTTGTATAAAAGGAGTTGAGGTACACCTGACCATCCAATACAAGATGGAGGTTCTTATAGTGGACACCCCTCCTATAGGAATTTGTCAACTAATTGGAACTAAACCATAGACAGAAAGAAAAGAAAAGATCATGCCCCCAGTGATTGCTTCTCTAATCATAAATGAAATCATCGAGTTGCTCAAAGGGACATGATAAAGAAAAAACAAAGCAAACAAAGAAAATGCTCAGCATATCCAAAAAAGTATGTCATTTTGAGTTCAATGTTTGTCATAGAATTGATGTCAAGTATCAGTGCCCAGAACATGTTTGAAAGAAATCCCTTCAATAGGGTGACAATAGTAGGCAGATGTAGTTAGAATGATTGGTGAGTTAGTTCAAAGAGGAATCTTCAAGGTGAAGAACCTAAGAGGACTGAGTGACAGTAGAAAGACAGAACTAGGATGACTGGTGGCTGATGCAGAGAGATTTTTCATAAAGGAATCTGGAAATGTGACCTAAGCAATAGTAGGCAAATACAATTGAAATAATTGGTGACTATTGCGAAAGAGATTCTATGAGGTGAATCTTGAAAAGAGTGACACTTAGTGATAGTAGGTAGATGTAGTTAGAATTATTGGTGACTATCATGAAAGAGATTCTATGAGGAGAATCTCAAAAAGAGTTAGTGACAGTAGGCAGACATAGCCAAAATGATTGGTGACTTATGCAAAAGAGATTCTATGAGGAGAATCTCAAAAAGAGTGAGACTAAAGGAGAATTCCTTCAAGCTATGACAAGAATCAATCCATGGATACATGTGAAAAAAGTGGGAAAAGTAGGAAAGCAATTGTACAAGAAGCCAAAAGATGCGTTGCAAGATGGAGTATTAGGAACAAGAGGTGCCTATTTGCCAAATCTTCACCTTCTTGGCAGAACTTTCATTTTTTTGCTACCATGATGCCTATTTCTAGGTTTTCACCAATGGCGCTTTTTTTATTTTTCAATTTTTTTTTATTTTTTCTCTTTTTGATTTTTTTGAATTTTTGATTTTTCCATTTTTTTGGTTTTACCAAGGCACCTATTGCTAGGTTTTCACCAGGGTAACAATTTTGTGAGGACATTTTTTGATTTTTATTATTTTTTTTCAGGACATATAGATATGTACAAATAGTTACTAATATTAGATCAACTATAAAACCACTTCAGGTGGAGAGTGTTGATAGGTTCCTTGAGCACTTCTCCTTTGGTTGTGGAAAGCTGATAGGCACTAGATCCATAGACTATAGTAATGATGTAAGGACCGAGCTAGTTTGGTTCAAACTTCCCTTTTTGGATTTTTTGATGTTGATTCTTAGGGTTCTCTCTCAAGATGAGATCACCTAGTTGGAAGTCACATGGCCTGACCTTCCAATTGTAGCTTCTTGACATTCATTATTGATAGGCTCACAGATGATCATGCACCACTTGTCAATGTTCATCTAGTAACACTAGCTCTTGAAGTCGACTTATCTAGTAATCATCATTAGTAATAAGGCCCTTCATAGAGATTCTCAAGGTAGGAATCTCAATCTCTATTGGAAGCACAACATCTACTCCATACACCAAAGCAAAGGGAGTTGTACTTGTTGGAGTCCTAATGCTTTTCCTATATGCCCACAAGGCTAGATTAATCTAGAGATGCTAGTCTCTCCCTGATTTGTTGACTGTGCAATGAAGGATTTTGAGGATCACCTTATTGGATGCCTTAGCCTAGCCATTACCTTGGGGGTAATAAATGAAAGACCAATGTTGTGTGATTTCAAATTTCTTGCATAGTTCCTTGAGGTCTTTATTCTTGAATTGTCCTCTATTGTTAGTAATGATTAAGGATGGTACACCATATATGTAGATGATGTAGTTTGTGATAAAAGGAGCTACAATTTTGCCAGTGGTTACTGCAAGAGGTACTACCTCTACCCACTTCGTGAAGTAATCTACAGCTATGATAATGAACTTATGTCCATTAGAAGAGGTTGGGTTAATCTGACCCACCAAGTCGAAGGCCCATTGTTGAAATGGCTATGTTGTAGTAGATGAAATCAGATATGTAGCTAGAGCATGGATTAGATTCCCATGAAGCTAACACCACTTGTAGGATCTAGCATATTTAATAGCTTCTTGCTCCATTTTAGGCCAATAGTAACCAGCTCTAAGGAGTTTGCAGGGCTAGTGTCAAGCCATTTGAGTGGGATCTACAAATGTCCTCATGAACATTAATTAGTGCATGTTTGGACTCTTTGGGTTCTAAACACCTAAGGAGTGTTCCTTTGAGACCTCTCCTATATAGATCATCAGCAATAATGACATACCATAAAGCATTATGGATTAGATAACATTTCTCATTCCAGGTCAAACCTTTTGCAATGGTTTGATCACAGAGATAGGAATAGATGTGATGGTAGCGAGATGACTCTTGTCCTACAATAGAATAGATCATCCTAGAATTAGGGGTGTCATAGGCCGAGTAGTGTAACACTTGCACCAAGAACTCATGTCGGAGATCATTTTCAAGCATCTATAGTAGGGAGGCCAAAGTAGCCACGACATTAGCCACTTTATTATCTACTTGTGGAACTTGCTAGAAGGTAATGTGCACAAAATAATTCTTCAAATCATCAACCATGCACTTGTAAGGAATTAGTTTTTCATCCTTTGTTTGGTACACATCATTAACCTGATTGATGACAAGCTAAGAGTCACCAAAGATGTCTAACTTATCCACTCTCCATTCAGCTACAATTTCCATGCCATTGATCAAAGCCTCGTATTCAACAATGTTGTTTGTACAAGGAAACATAATCTTGTACGCTTTGGGCAATGAATATCTCTATGGTGTTATGAAGAGTAATCCAACACCAGATCCCTATTGTGCGAATGACCCATCAAAGAACATGACCCATGTTTGATGTGTGAGTGTCAAGTTTGATTCATTAGGGAAGTCAATGTTCATTGGTAGAAGAATCTACATAGGTGCATTAGCTAGCTGATTTGCAATTGCCTATCCCTTAATAGCTTTGCATTCAACATATTGGATGTCAAACTCAATTCTAGTATCATAACCCACTTAGCCAATCTTCTTGTGAGAGCTACCTTACTGAGAAAGTACTTTAGTGGATCAATTTTAGCCATGAGCCATGTAGTGTGGGCAAGCATGTAGTGTCTCAACTTCTAGGAAGCAAAGACAACTGCCAAGAAAACTTTCTCAATGATGTCGTAGTTCCTCTCATAAGAGATTAGTGTGTGACTCAAGTAGTAAATAGCTCTCTCTTTGTTGTTGTTGTCTTCCTGAGCCAATAAGATTCCCAAAGATGTTTCAGTTGCTGAAATGTACAAAAGAAAAGGCTTCCCATGGATAGGAGGCATTAGGATTGGCAGATTGACAAGATATTGTTTGATCTGTGTTAAGCTTTGCTCACAATCCTAGCTCCAATTGAATTTCACACCCTTATGTAAAGTCTTCATGAAGGGTTGTGATCTATCTGCCAATTGTGAGATAAACCTACAAATAGATTGGAGCCTGCCTTCTAGACCTCTCATTTGACTAATTTTTTGAGGTGGTGGTATATCCATTATTGCTTGTACTTTGTCCAGATCCACCTCAATTCCTTTTGCAAAGACGATGTATCCTAGTAACTTTCCTAATGTGACACCAAATGCACATTTCTTAGGATTGAGCCACAAGCTGAATTTTTCCACGCGATCTAAGATGGGTCCTAAATCTTGCAGATGAGTATTTTATTTGGAACTTTTGACCAAGGCATCATCCACATAGCCCTCCATGGTCTTATGCATCATGTCACAAAAAATTGTAGTTACTGCTCATTGATAGGTTGTGCCAACATTTTTCAAGCCAAATGACATTACATTCCAGGAAAAGATTCTCCACACACATGTGAAAGCAATTTTCTCCTAGTCTTCTGGCACAATTTTTATCTAATTGTAACCAAAAAACCCATCCATAAGCGAGTACATCTCATAGCCATCCATCATGTCCACTATCATATCAAAATTGGGAAGCAAAAAATCATCCTTAGGACATGCCAAGTTGAGATCATGAAAGTTAGTACAAACCTTGATAGATTTACCATGCTTGGAGACCAAAACAATATTGGATATCCATTTAGCATAATCAATTGCACAGATGAAACTAGATTTTAGAAGCTTCTCCAGTTCTGCTTTGACGAGTAATGCAACATGAGGATGTATTTTTTGAAGTTTCTATTTAACTGGTTTGATGCCTGGTGCTATGGACAAGTGATGCATGATAAGATCAAGATCTAGTCCTGGTATGTTAGAGTATGTTCAAGAAAAATTTATCTTCTTTTCTCTGAAAAAGGCAATGAACTCTTCCTTTTCTTCAGGTGATAATGACTGTGCTAGATGTATCATATGAGGATGTTATTTTGTACCCAAGTTAATTGGTTATGTTGGCTCTATCAATACTAATGATCTCTCCTAAAAGTGACTTGGAAGTGCATCAAATATCTCATCCGTAGGCACCTCAGAGAGGTTTTCACCCTTGGATACATCTTTTGTTTTTACTTTTTTGGGTTCTAACACTGCTACAATGTGGTTTTCACCATTGGACCTTTTGCATTTTTTGTTTTTAATTGTATGACTGAGATATTTGATATTTGACTATTCATGGTATAGTCATTAAGTGCTTGGACTAGTAATTTGAGACCTATGGGGACTTCATCCATAGATATATTTGAATGCATCTAAGTACTAATGTCAACAATTGATGACTATAGGACACTAGTTGGATCAAACCCATCCAACCTTACCCTAGAGGTTTCACCCACTTTGATTTGGTTTTCATGGACATGAACTTGGTCAATTTCTTTATTAGTAGTTGCTTCTAAAAGAGAGTCAAACTCATACTCTTTAGAATCAATGCTACATGGTGAGAGACTATAGAATTCTCCAACAGTGATAGGGACATACTCACCTTCATCATCTAGGTTCTTACACAAGTACTCAATACACAATGACTGACTAGACTCTCTCTTTTCTAAATGATCTTTGGGTTGCTTAGTATTTTCCTCAGAAGAATCACTAGTGTCATCCATAGTGCTAACATGTGGGACAAAGTCATATTTCTCCATAAAGAATTTAGCAAGATCATGAGGAATAGGATAAGGATAAGGATCCTCATCGTCAGATTGTTTCTCTTGAGTGTTTAACTCACCTTGTGACTCATTTCTAGATGAACTCTTAGGTTCTGGTATGAATTTAATAGGTCCCAAATGGAAAGGAATCTTCTTAAATCCTAGGCCAATTGTATCACTATTGCTTCAAGCTGTTATCTTGATAGGATCAATTAGGCCATTGTTATTGCACCCAATAGGGCCAGTTCCCTTGTAACCAAAAAGTCTCATGAGCCTAAGACCAGGCCCATATTTCTCAGGAGTGATTTCTCGAGCTTGCTCTGTTAAGTCTACTAGAGTCTCCTCTCTATAAAGCCATGCAGTAATGGCTCTATTTTCACTTTCATCCTCTAGGGGAGCTAGAGCCTTGACAAAAGTACAATTATACTTGGTCTGAGGTGTCAGCACAAATGGGTTCTTTGCCTCTTAGAGTCTCCCATAATGACAAGGAGACTCTGGAAGAGATGTTAATGAAAACTCTAGTTTGATATGGTACTCTCCCATGCCAATTTATTTTAGTTTGAATGAATACTTGATTTGTTTCAGCTTATTGTCATGATAATTAGTGGATTCCCCATTATTAGGGATGAAAGTTTCAGTAGCTTTGAGCATATTTTAGGTATAGCTAAGGGTGGTAGGAATAGTAACTTCAGAGCCATGAAATAAGAATTTGATGCATTGGTGATATGTGGATGGCACAACACACATCTCATGTATCCATGGCCATCCTAAAAGAATGTTGTAAGCCAAGGGAATGTCGAGCACTTGATAAGTGACATCCCTTTCTATAGGACTGACGTGAATGGGTAAGACCACAAGACCTAGAGACTTTTGTTCCAATTCATCATATGCTTTGATGGTGATCTTACATCGAGGATTAATAGAGTCCTCAAAATAATCCAATTGTCTAAGAAAAGCAATAGAGATAATGTTTAGGCCAACACTATTATTGATGAGTATTGGATGAACATGTGTCTGATGGATCATAACCTCGATGTGTAGAGGTTGATTATGTGGGTGACTCAGTGAGTTATCATCCTCCTTAGAGAAGGTCATAAGGGAAGGAAAGGTTAGGTGACCTACCATGGATTGAAATCACTCAAGATCAAGATCTCAAGGAACATTTGCCTCAGTGAGGGCTTTGTCCAAAATCTGCCTATGAGTAGGTGAGATTTTAAGTATCTCAAAGATGGAGATCAAGAACACTATAATTGGTTGCCATTGAATTCATTGTGAGTTTTGTACCTTTGCCAAATAGACCAACAACAGTGAGTAATAGCATTAGCATAGTGTTGGGAAGGTGTGTTATCAATTGTGTTGGAAGTACAACCCCTCAAGACAATTGGTATCTTAGGTTTGTCATTATCTTGTTTTCCCTTAATGGTAATGACATCACAGTGTTCAGAATCCATAGGTTCAACCATGTTGATCACATTGTCATCATTGGAATATGCATAGTTGACCTTGTTGCTGGGTTTTGGTTATGAAGTCTCTCCTTTTTCATATGCTGGGAAAGGCTCTTTGAATGCCTTGTGATCCGAGTTCTTGTTATGTCCATCTACCATAAGTTCGCCAGCATCAATCATGTCCTGGACTTTATGGCGCAAGTTTATGTAGTTACTAGTTTTGTGTCCCTTATTTTGATGATACTCATAGAATGAGGTTTCATTCCACCATGGTGGATGTGGTTCTGGATCATAGGGATGAGGGTTGTCCATTGGTGAAATAAGCTTGTGTTGTAGCAATGTTTTGTAAATCACATCCAAAGGTTCACCCAAGGGTGTATTCTCTCTCTTAGGGCATGTGACCCACATGTTTCTTGGTTTGTTCTCGAATGTCTTATTTTCAGGAGGAGGCTTCTCAGCATTTTTGGCCTCATTGAGACCATCTATGAGATTAAATGCTACTTTAGTAGGTTTGGGAGTGACATTGTCAACAACTCCATCATGTACAATTTCTCAGTTCTTGTTCACATATTTGGTTTTTTCCTTGTTGGAGATGGAACCTTGTTTTGTGTCATTTTGAAGAGTGAGTTCACCTTTGTTGACCATAAATTCCTCAATGTGGATAGTCTATGTGATCATGTCTTCAAAGGTACGTGGACCTTGAAGTTGGACTCTATGTCTAAAATCAAGTAGGAGATTATCAATGAAGATGTCAAGCTTTTCCGTTTCTAGAATTTTGTGTGAATACTTAGTGTAAAGTTTTCTCCACCATAGGAGGAATGTGATAAAAGGTTCTCCAACTTTCTGCTTAAGGTTGCATAGATCTCGAATGTTGATAGGGTGTTGAATGTTATGGGAATACTATTGGAAAAATAAGTTGGCAATTTCATCAAACATCTTGATATTGGGTGGTAAGTGTAATAACCACTCCAAAGCCTAACCACCTAGCCTTCTAGAGAATAAATGCATGAGGTATATCTGGTTATGTATAAACTCCATAGACAAGGCACCAAATTCTTGCAAATGATCTTGGGGATTAGTGGTGCTGAAGTACTTGTCATACTTAGGTAGCTCTATGCCTCGTGGGAAAGGAGGCATGTTATGTTCTTGTCAAATGGGAACAGGTAAAGAGCATCCAATGTGTATGCTTTGGAAGGTTTCTCTTTCTCATGCATCATTTGAGCTAGTTGATCTCACATAATTTTTAGTTGTTTTTGGATTTTGGAAGTCTCAATTTCTTCTTTAGGTGTGATGATGGTTTCCAAATTGAAATGAGAGGGCAACTTAGCTCCCTCTTGGACAAGTTTGAGAAAGTATTTTTCTTTCTCTTCATTGAGTAGAATTCCCATGACCTTTTGAAATTTTTTGTCTCTTTGACATTTTTCTATGTGTTTAGGGAGTATTTCCACCTCTTCCTATTCCTCATTGGTGTCATGGCCTTTCTCTTTCTCTTTATCATTCCTCGGTGTTTCTTGATGTCTATTGTGATTACCATGTTTAGGTTCACGATTAGTCATTGTAGGAATGTGTTTGGTTTCAATATGTGATGTTTTGAAAGGTCCTTTGAAAAGGAAGTCAGACATTGTGTTTGGGAATATAGGACCTCTACCAGTCCCAACATCCTCTTGATACAAAAGATTCCTAGTTTGTTGCAGGTTTATGGAAAATGTTTGTTGGACTCGAGGTGACCTAACAGGTGAGGGAGATCGTGAAGATACCTCACTAGATGAATTGGATGCAGAGTGTGTGATAAAAGGTAAGTGACCTCTACCATGATTATGACCCCTAGAATGACTTCACCTAATTCTAAGAGGATAAAACAATTCTTTGCGTGAAGAAATGCGAGCCCACATGACCGATCGAAACCTAGCGCGAAGAGAGACTCTCTTGTGGGAAGAAATAATTTTTCACATGAAGATAGATAGTCTCACATGAAAGGTGACAACCACATATGCAAAATTCTCACATTCTTTGTATGAGAAGTGGGTATCTCTCATGTGAGAACCCCTACTAATGCGCATGAAGATACATCGGGTTGGAAAATCTTTGCATGAGAAGAGACCACCTTCACACGAGAAAGGATAGTTTCGCATGAAAATTGATTGCAACTTCCTAAAAATGTGCTAAAAATGTAATAAATGACCTCAAAATGTGTGAAAATGAAAATACAAAGGATGGTTATCAATCACTCACCGGTGGTCCATAGTCTGTTGGCTGGCTGTGTCATCAGGAGCACTCAAAACGGTGATATATCACATTAACTACCATCTTCCTCTCAGAGCTCCTATTCTCTAAAGAAAAAAGGTGCAAATGAATTGAAAATGACCCCTTGGGCCCTTATTTAGGGTTTGACCTAATTTTGCAAAGTGCTCTAATTTGTGCAAAAATCACCCCCTTGGCTAATTTGACCATTCTGAATCCATTTTTGGTTTCACTCCAAAGGGGGCAAGATGATTACATCATTGAATCTTTATTTCTCAGGGCATCTCATTCCCATATTATGTCCTCATCATTCCATGAATCTCATCACTAGGGGCGTCTTGTTTCCCTCTTTTTGGCATCTTTTTCATCTATTTCACTTTGTCATCGGTTGATTATAGGTATTGAGACAATCTAAACCTTGACTTCTGAGGATCAAGCCTCATTCTAGGGATGATTCTATGACTCATAATTCAATCTGGCTATCTTTTATCAATTTTAGGTATCTAGATTTTCTATCTAGATCCTTAAAGATTAAGCTTCATTCTGGAGATAATCTTTTAAATGCTATCAATCTTAGGTATCTAGATGTTCTATCTAGATCGTAAAAGATTAAGCTTCATTCTAGAGATAATCTTTTAAATGTTGTCAATTTCAGGTATCAAGGTGTTCTATCTAGATCATTAAATATTAAGCTCCATTCTGGAGATAATCTTTTAAATTCTTATCAATCTTGGGTATCTAGGTGTTCTATCTAGATCCTTAAAGATTAAGCTCTATTCTAGAGATAATCTTTTAAATGCTTATCAATCTCATGTATCTAGATGTTCTGTCTAGATCCTTAAAGGTTAAAACTTCTTCTGATGGAAACTTTTAGAATGCTTATCATTTTAGGTATCTAGGTGCTCTACTTGGATTCCTTGGGATTAATCTTCGTTCTGGAGATGGTCCTTAAAAGTTTATCAATTGGTCTCTGTAGCAACAACTTCTGAACCAATCTCATCTTTGTATCATGCTTTCTAATTTTCTTTGAATTGAACGTGTTGCTTACACATTCATTCAAAGAGGGGCAAAATGTAATACCCCAAAATTGGCTCATTGCCATGATCACCAATTCTGGTCTATTTTAAACAATCCTAAAGTCCTATCTCACTAGGCAATTCTCGTTTTGATTGTCGCTACTTGACTTAATTGTCAAATGTAGAAAACCTAAATCTACATTAATCATACCCTCTATTTAATTCCTAAAGTATTGATTCATATTAGTCACATTAAACCTACTAATTAAGATTTAATTTAATTTAAAGTATTTATACTTTAGTTAAATTAAATTATATCCTAAGACTAATGTACTAGGGAATTAAAATGTTTAATTTAATAATTATGCCCACTTTAATTAATTGAATGTGATTATTCAATTAAATGAAAAAGGCATTTATGAGCTTATATCTCACTTATTAAATTAAATAAATCCTCTCTTCAGTTCTAAATGGAAACTGTGAGTAAACTATCTCTTGAATTGGAATCAATCTAGTTAACTTTCTCTCACACTTATGACAAGTTTAGTTAACTACTCATCACACTTAGATCTAAAACAATTTACTCCACTTGCAGAAGGAAGTTTCTATCTTAACTGAATCTTTTCTTCAATCCTAACCGTTGACTCTAGTTGATCTTACCCATTGATGGATTCCAGGAATTATATTTAAGAGGCTCATAATTCCTCATTACAGAGGCTGAAATTTATTGCTATTGAATCATTGTTGAATTACATACTCATCCAAGCTCATTACATTTTCATAGACTTTCATTTCTTAGCCTAATATCATATAGTTTTATATGCATACATTTAATCTAGTTTTTTTTACAAGTTCTTACAATAATTGCATAATCATTTAGATTACTTGCATGTGCATATAGATTAATCTTCTTTAAAACCTTCATTCTAGCATGGTTTGATTGCCTGTACCTCCAATCTAAGAGTATAAGCAGGTAAAATCCACCTAGATAGAAGGCAACATGTCATCTTCTAGGATTCCTCTTGGGTCAACAATCTCATGTTCATTCCAGGATGAATCCACATACAAAGACCATGTTGAAGTGTGTGTGTTAAATAGAGGTCACATTCCACGCATACATCACCAGTGATGTATGCGTGGAATGTGACCTCTATTTAACACACACACTTCAACATGGTCTTTGTATGTGGATTCATCTAGCAATGAAACTGAGATTGTTCACCCAAGAGGAGTCTTGTAAGATGACCTGTTGCCTTCTATCTAGGTGGATTTTACCTAATTATGCTCTCAGATTTGAGGTACAGGCTATCAGACCATGCTAGAATGAAGGTTTTAAAGAAGATTAATCTATATACACATGCAAGTACTTTGAATTATTATACAATTATTCTAAGAACTTGTAAAACAAACTAGATTAAATGAATGCATATTAAAACTATATGATATTAGGCTAAGAAATGAGAGTCTACGAAAATGTAATAAGCTTGGATCAGTATGTAATTCAACAGCAATTCGATAGCAATAAATTTCAACCTATGTAATAAGGAATATGAGCCTCTTAAATAGAATTCCTGGAATCAATCATTGGGTAAGATCAACTCGAGTTGATGGTTAGGATTGAAGCAAAGATTTAGTTAAGATAGAAACTTCCTTGTGCAAGTGGAGTGAATTGTTTCAGATCTGAGTGTGATGAGTAGTTAATTGAACTTGTCATAACTGTGAGAGCAAGTTAACTAGATTGATTTCAATTCAAGAGATAGTTTACTTAGAGTTTCCATTTAGAACTGAAGAGAGGATTTATTTAATTTAATAA